>OY726524.1:46577867-47777867 GCA_963383655.1 Bathymodiolus septemdierum | reverse complement strand
CAATAAGGATATAATCATTGTTATTCATTTTATCCCTTTAGGATAATAAATCATTTAAAGATTTTATCTACAAAGGACAAATTAGCTAAAATATTTTTTCTATCAGAGAGGATCAAATATTGATGACAAGGATGTTTTTCCTTTTTCTTTTTATCCATTTAAAACTATGAAAATATCCTTCAGGATATTTTTTCTCTAAAATTAGGGATGATATATATGATTACATTTGTACATGTCATTTGAAATTTCTACTTCAACGGCAGAATGCGCTATTTTGATTGGACAGTTCGTAGCACATGGCACAAACTTGGAAATGTTAAAATAAAGGCTGCGATCCCGATTATGGCGGAATGATAGCCTTCTATTGTCGTTAGTCTGTTGATGTTTGTTTGCTGAGAAATTTAACCAACTCTACTGTGTATAGATACCGAGATATTGCAGGAGATACATTTGGATTAATTTTTCCTGACAATAAAATCAAACAGAGATTGTACCACCCTTCAAAACGACCTGGATAAACAAAGCATATGGGAACAAAAATGGAAAATGGCCTTTCACCCTGACAAATGCAACGTGCTATCCATCTCACAAAATAAAACACCAAACACCAATAAGATATTTATACACCTGACATGGACACCATTTTGAACATGCAGATAAAGCCAAATATCTGGGTGTCACTATGCAATCGGATCTTAAATGGGATAGCCATATAAACAGCACTACAACAAAGGCAAACAAGACACTTGGGTTCCTCCGTAGGAACATTAACATCAGTTCCACCACAGTTAAAGAACAGGCATACAAATCTCTAGTTCGACCATCACTTGAATTAGACCGAATAATCTGTCTCTTGTGTGTCTATATTTGACATTATATATTTCCTTTTTATTATTTGGACATTTTTTTTGACACACGGATGTGTGTCAAAAAAAAAATGTCCAAATTATAAAAAGGAAATATATAATGACAAATATAGACACATAAGAGACAGATTATTCGGTCTACACTTGAATATGCCTGTTCTGTATGGTACCCATACACCAAAGAAAACATAATTCAACTTGAACATGTACAGCGTAGGGCTGCTAGGTATGTTATTAACCGCTATCATAACAACTCTAGCGTTAGTAACATGATAGAACATATAAATTGGCGAAGCCCAGCAGATCGAAGATCAGATGTACGCCTAGTCATGTTATATAAGATCTCGCATGAACTAGTAGCTATCCCAAAAACAGACATACTCATACCACCATTAAAATTCTCCCGGAACATGCACTCACTCTCATACCAAATACCACCAACACGCTTACAACTTTTACACAAAGCTTGCTAAATCCTCCTTTTTGTGTCGTTTTCGTGTAGAATCCGTCAATGTTTTTGTTCTTGCACGATTCGATTTGAGCACGTTTTCTTCATCAACAAACAATTTCGCACATGCGCAAACGCTTTCCCGAATGAGTTCCCTGTCAGGTGGTATGATTGAAATTCTACTGGATACAAGAAAATCAAACAGCGACGTATTTCCTTCGTTCTCGGCTATTTACGTATGATATTATGAAAAATTTCAACTTCAATTAGTATGAAATATCGAATATTGGCAACTTTTAATAACCCCCCCCCCCAAAAAAAAATCGATTCTGACAGCCTGTATGCCTTTAAACATTGAGGAAATTGTTGTTTTAACAATTATAGCCTGTTCTTCATTTCACCTGGATTTTAACTGTAATGTTAAATAATTCAAGTATTAAAGTTAGAAACATTTGCTCTCAAACTAAGTAAATATCTGATGAACTTTATATAGACAATGATTGAAATTAAAAAATTATTATAGTATTATGCTGCACTTTCTGTAACAGTAAATTTTATCTTGCTTTATACAACTTTTTATTTTATTTTTTAAAATACAAATAAAGATATATCTTGCTTACAAAGTTGTGATTTTTTTAGAATATATGTTATAATGAATATAAAGTTTATTAAATTATTTATTTATTTATTTATTCATTAATTATTTTCATTATTTTTATATAAATTACAAATTAGTTTTATTTGTTTATTATTTACCATGCAAGACAAGTTAGATAAATATCAGACATATTAAATGGGAAAGATACTTCAAACCTTAATGAACAGAGTATGCAATGTTATAGTAACTTACAGATTTTCTTAAAAACAATTGCTACATTTGTCAATAATTGACTATTACAGTTTGGAAACATTCATCCAATATATAATTGTGTCCACAGTCACCCTCCATACTCATAATTAATTACAATAAGGAAATAAAACAAAGTCATATGATTTGTTATCACAGCAGGAAACAAAAGATCACATGGAGTGATGACAGAACATTACATGTACTGTGCTATAATTAAGGTATGTCGTTAATTATAAAATGTAAATAAGTGAAGTGTGTGTAACTGTTAAGTTAACAAGAAATAAAATTGATCGAAACGGGGTGTTTTCAGTATGACAATCTATAACACCAGGCACTAATTGAGGCACGATTCGAAAGGAGGGTTGTGCATTTAACAATCTATAACACCAGGCACTAATTGAGGCCCGATTCGAAAGGAGGGTTGTGTATTTAACAATCTATAACACCAGGCACTAATCGAGACCCGATTCGAAGGGATGGCTGTGTATTTAACAATCTATAACACCAGGCACTAATTGAGGCCCGATTCGAAGGGAGGGTTGTGTATTTAACAATCTATAACACCAGACATTAATTGAGGCCCGATTCTAAGGGAGGGTTGTGTATTTAACAATCTATAACACCAGGCACTAATTGAGGCCCGATTCGAAGGGAGGGATATGTATATAACTCTTGAACGTATCCCTCATCTCTTGTTTATATACACAAGGTTTATTAGAGGTTAAGAACTGTACAGGTATAGAGATTGTTGTTGAAGGGAGGGTTATGTATTTAACTCTTGAACGTATCCCTCATCTCTTGTTTATATACACAAGGTTCATTAGAGGTTAAGAACTGTACAGGTATAGAGATTGTTGTTGAAGGGAGGGTTATGTATTTAACTCTTGAACGTATCCCTCATCTCTTGTTTATATACATAAGGTTCATTAGAGGTTAAGAACTGTACAGGTATAGAGATTGTTGTTGAAGGGAGGGTTATGTATGTAACTCTTGAACGTATCCCTCATCTCTTGTTTATATACACAAGGTTTATTAGAAGTTAAGAACTGTACAGGTATAGAGATTGTTGTTGAAGGGAGGGTTATGTATTTAACTCTTGAACGTATCCCTCATCTCTTGTTTATATACACAAGGTTTATTAGAAGTTAAGAACTGTACAGGTATAGAGATTGTTGTTGAAGGGAGGGTTATGTATGTAACTCTTGCACGTATTCCTCATCTCTTGTTTATATACACAAAGTTTATTAGAAGTTAAGAACTGTACAGGTATAGAGATTGTTGTTGAAGGGAGGGTTATGTATGTAACTCTTGAACGTATCCCTCATCTCTTGTTTATATACATAAGGTTCATTAGAAGTTAAGAACGGTACAGGTATAGAGATTGTTGTTGAACGTCATTTAAAATCCACCTGTTATGTAAATCTATTGTCAAAACTCTCCATTATTTTTAAGGAATGGAGAGTTATTGTTCTCTTTGTACTTTAGATACTATACACAGACTTTTCTTTGTTACAAGATTAATAATTAATCAAATTAATACAGTACAATGGGTGGATTTTAAGTTGGAGAATGTCCTCGTTAGGGTCGTATCTCTCCATTCGTTAAAAACAATGGGCCTCGGCTCCATTATTTTTAAGGAATGGAGATTTACTCGGACATTCTCCTCTACCTACACACTAGTTCTATTGTTATCGATAGGTATTCAAATTTTGGAAATACCTATTAGTCAAAAGAATTCGCACGTGTCTTAGGCCCAGGACAAATAGTGACGTCACTTAAACACTTCGGCACTGTGCCATGTGTTCAAGTGACTTATCGATGACAAAAACGGGTGCATTTAATTGGCTAAATATGTAAAAGTAAATTCAATATTTTTGATATTATATATTTTTTATAAACAATATCACTAAATGATGATGTCTGCCTTGTTCTAGACCAACACGCTTAGTTGGAGTTTTATAGTGATGATGATGTCTGCCTTGTTCTAGACCAACACGCTTAGTTGGAGTTTTATAGTGATGATGATGTCTGCTTTGTTCTAGACCAACACGCTTAGTTAGAGTTTTATAGTGATGATGATATCTGCCTTGTTCTAGACCAACACTCTTAGTTGGAGTTTTATAGTGATGATGATGTCTGCCTTGTTCTAGACCAACACTCTTAGTTAGAGTTTTATTGTGATGATGATGTCTGCCTTGTTCTAGACCAACATGCTTAGTTAGAGTTTTATTGTGATGATGATGTCTGCCTTGTTCTAGACCAACACTCTTAGTTAGAGTTTTATTGTGATGATGATGTCTGCCTTGTTCTAGACCAACACGCTTAGTTAGAGTTTTATAGTGATGATGATGTCTGCCTTGTTCTAGACCAACATTCTTAGTTAAGAGTTTTATTGTGATGATGATGTTTGCCTTGTTCTAGACCAACACGCTTAGTTAGAGTTTTATAGTGATGATGATATCTGCCTTTTTCTAGACCAACACGCTTAGTTAGAGTTTTATTGTGATGATGATATCTGCCTTGTTCTAGACCAACACGCTTAGTTAGAGTTTTATTGTGATGATGATGTCTGCCTTGTTCTAGACCAACACGCTTAGTTAGAGTTTTATTGTGATGATGATGTCTACCTTGTTCTAGACCAACACACTTAGTTAGAGTTTTATAGTGATGATGATGTCTGCCTTGTTCTAGACCAACACGCTTAGTTAGAGTTTTATAGTGATGATGATGTCTGCCTTGTTCTAGACCAGCACGCTTAGTTAGAGTTTTATAGTGATGATGATGTCTGCCTTGTTCTAGACCAACACGCTTAGTTAGAGTTTTATTGTGATGATGATATCTGCCTTGTTCTAGACCAACACGCTTAGTTAGAGTTTTATTGTGATGATGATGTCTACCTTGTTCTAGACCAACACACTTAGTTAGAGTTTTATTGTGATGATGATGTCTGCCTTGCTCTAGACCAACACGCTTATTTAGAGTTTTATAGTGATGATGATATCTGCCTTGTTCTAGACCAACACGCTTAGTTAGAGTTTTATAGTGATGATGATGTCTGCCTTGTTCTAGACCAACATTCTTAGTTAGAGTTTTATTGTGATGATGATGTTTGCCTTGTTCTAGACCAACACGCTTAGTTAGAGTTTTATTGTGATGATGATATCTGCCTTTTTCTAGACCAACACTCTTAGTTAGAGTTTTATTGTGATGATGATGTCTGCCTTGTTCTAGACCAACACGCTTAGTTAGAGTTTTATAGTGATGATGATGTCTGCCTTGTTCTAGACCAACACGCTTAGTTAGAGTTTTATAGTGATGATGATGTCTGCCTTGTTCTAGACCAACATTCTTAGTTAGAGTTTTATTGTGATGATGATGTTTGCCTTGTTCTAGACCAACACGCTTAGTTAGAGTTTTATAGTGATGATGATATCTGCCTTTTTCTAGACCAACACGCTTAGTTAGAGTTTTATTGTGATGATGATGTCTGCCTTGTTCTAGACCAACACGCTTAGTTAGAGTTTTATAGTGATGATGATGTCTGCCTTGTTCTAGACCAACACGCTTAGTTAGAGTTTTATAGTGATGATGATGTCTGCCTTGTTCTAGACCAACACTCTTAGTAAGAGTTTTATTGTGATGATGATGTCTGCCTTGCTCTAGACCAACACGCTTATTTAGAGTTTTATAGTGATGATGATATCTGCCTTGTTCTAGACCAACACTCTTAGTTGGAGTTTTATAGCGACGATGATGTCTGCTTTGTTCTAGACCAACACTCTTAGTTAGAGTTTTATAGTAATGATGATGTCTGCCTTGTTCTAGACCAACACGTTTAGTTAGAGTTTTATAGTGATGATGATGTCTGCCTTGTTCTAAACCAACACGCTTAGTTAGAGTTTTATTGTGATGATGATGTCTGCCTTGTTCTAGACCAACACTCTTAGTTAGAGTTTTATAGTGATGATGATGTCTGCCTTGTTCTAGACCAACACGCTTAGTTGGAGTTTCATAGTGATGATGATGTCTGCCTTGTTCTAGACCAACACGCTTAGTTGGAGTTTCATAGTGATGATGATGTTTGCCTTGCTCTAGACCAACATTCTTAGTTGGAGTTTTATAGTGATGATGATATCTGCCTTGTTCTAGACTAACACGCTTAGTTGGAGTTTTATTGTGATGACGATGTCTGCCTTGTTCTAGACCAACACGTTTAGTTGGAGTTTTATAGTGATGATGATGTCTGCCCTGTTCTAGACCAACACTCTTAGTTAGAGTTTTATAGTGATGATGATGTCTGCCTTGTTCTAAACCAACACGCTTAGTTAGAGTTTTATTGTGATGATGATGTCTGCCTTGTTCTAGACCAACACGCTTAGTTAGAGTTTTATTGTGATGATGATGTCTGCCTTGTTCTAGACCAACAAGCATAGCTAGAGTTTTATAGTGATGATGATATCTGCCTTGTTCTAGACCAACACCCTTAGTTAGAGTTTTATAGTGATGATGATGTCTGCCTTGTTCTAGACCAACACCCTTAGTTAGAGTTTTATAGTGATGATGATGTCTGCCTTGTTCTAGACCAACACGCTTAGTTGGAGTTTTATAGTGATGATGATATCTACCTTGTTCTAGACCAACACGCTTAGTTGGAGTTTTATAGTAATGATGATATCTGCCTTGTTCTAGACTTGTTTCAGAAACTGTAGGTGGTATTAAATCTGATAAATATTCAGGTGCCAGATTATTATAAATTTTGTAAAATAATGTGAGATTTTTAACTTCTCTCCTTACTTTCAATTTATCCCATCCCGTTTCTTTGTAAATAGATGCTATACTAGCGTAACTGGGAAAACCACAAACAATACGAGCGGATTCAATTTGCACTTTTTCTTGAATTGAATTGGCCACAATTAAACCAAACTTCAGACGCATATTCTAAAATTGGCCTTATAAATGTTAAATAAATATTTTCAAGATAGTTTCGTTTAAGTTTAAATTTAAGTTTAAGTTTTCTTAATACATTTATTTGTTTAGAAGACTTTTCTATAAGTTTATCAATATGTTTGGTCCACTTACAGTCATTACTAAAAATAACACCTAAATGTATATGCAATTCAACATCTCTTAATGAAGCACCCTCAAAGTCAAAATTGAAATAAAGTTTTGTGTCTCTGGAACTGAAGACCATAATTTCAGTTTTATTTTGATTGAATTTGACTAACCAACGTTTTGACCAATCTTTTAGGTAAGCTAAATCTAAATTTATCATGTCTTGTAAAGAATCTTTGTCATTTGCAATGTGCCCAATCGATGTATCATCTGCAAATAATCTACCTAAACCAGTCATACCATAACATGCCCTTGATAAGTGTTACCATGTAATAAACGTATCTGTTTGACTTTATTTCTTAGTTTCCAAAATGTCCGTCTGGCAATATTTTACCAAGTTTGATCCTTTTCTGTACCCTTATTGTAACCTAAAATCATGCTCTTTTCGTCAATGTTAACACCTTTTCAACAATAGCTATATCGTGGCGTTCAGTTTTATTGCTGGAGGAACACAGAGTACACGGAGAAAACCACCGACCTGATGCAAGTCACTGACAAACTTGATCACATAATGTTATATCGAGTACACCGAACTCACAACTTTAGTGGTGATAGTCACTGATTGCATTAGTAGTTATAAATCCAACTACCATACGATCATGACGACGACGACCTCTGTCAATGTTACATCGTCTCCGTCAAAACATAAAGTTGCAAGATATTGCATTATGGAAAATATTATTTTCCAATTTTAAAATAAATGTTGTTGTATATCAAGATGCTTACAAAAATAGGAACAACCCGAAATAATCCCATTCTCTATTCAGTATATATACTATGTTATGGGTGGCTGAATTTAAATAGAAGTGATCGTTGGTATATCGTTGCACTGCTTAATTTTCACAACCCAATCTATTACAAAATATACCCTATTTTTTCAATGGTAATTTAAATTACACGTGTCCCTGGTGTTGGCGCACTACTTTTTACAGAAACATTTGTAAACAATAAACCTATCTAGATAAAATACAATCTGTGATATGTTTGTTTAAACTATATTCTGTTAGTATTGTACAGTTTACAGTTTATATTTAATGTTGGTAGTTTATCGACTATAGTTTATATCATAAGTCAGCCTCATGGTTTTTCATATAATTTTTTTTAACCCTTATTCATATATTTTTTTAACCCTTATTCATACCAAGATCAATTTTCAAACCATAGGCGATAACACACCGGGAATTGAATTCTACTAAAAAAAGGGGGGTACATATAGTGTACTCTGTTCTAGTAAAAATGTACTATTAAATGTTTTATTTTTATATTTTTGGTGTTTAAACTCCACTTTCAGCAATATTTCAGCTATATCATGGCGACCAGTTTTAGTGGTGGAAGAAGCCGGAGTACCCGGAGAGAACCACCGACCATGGGCATGCAACTGGTAATCTTTATCACTTGCGGTTGCGAGTCGAGTGTACCCTTTTTTGTAATTTACAAAGCTGAGCGCGAACCCACGCCGTATTGGTGATAGGCTTGTATGAGTTGTTAGGTAATCCAACTACCGAACTCATTGAGCCACCCGCGCCCTCTTTCTGTATCATGATATGTAACATGTACTTGGTTAGTTATACTTTACACTGGGTATTGGTGGCAGTTCCAAAGGCTCGACCTAGAGCTATGCAGTGCCTACCGAGGTGGCGGATAGGGTGCTTCCTATCGACGGAGGGTCTCAGGTTATAATATGAAAGGCTGACCGTGGACCATAGTGGATAACATGTTAAGAGAATGCCATGCTCACAGCACATTAAATACATATTTTGTAGATTTCAGGCGCATTATAGCCGATATAAAAGTCTATAAAAATTAATCAAACTAAGGTTCTCCTCCCTCAGGCATTAGGTGACCAGTAACGTGACCAGTCACCGTAGCCGATTCTAGTTATCCTGTTTAGACCTTTTGGTTTTATTACTCCAAAAACAAAAAATTTTGACTTTTCAACCGTTCAATTTTGAGTGTACTTGATGAAGGTTATTCCAAAAACGCGCCGTGCGCATTAAGTTTGATATCTACATTTTTTGTTCTTCCATACCTATTACTAGCTCTCTAATGGCAGTAACAATAGTTGCCCGGATGTCCCATTACTCTTTCACGGTTGTTATTATTTTTATATTATTAAACTTCTTATTATATATAGTAATTGCCGCTGGACGTGAATCATTACTCATCAATCAATCAATCAATCAATCAATCAATCAATCAATCAATCAATCAATCAATCAATCAATCAATCAATCAATCAATCAATCAATCAATCAATCAATCAATCAATCAATCAATCAATCAATCAATCAATCAATCAATCAATCAATCAATCAATCAATCAATCATACTTTACGCTATCAATCATTACCCATGTACAGTGTATGACATTACTTCTTTTAGCGGGATCCTTGTATATTTTTTTATAGAAACAATATTATTAAGAGATATAAAAGTGATGATTTCTAATGAATTAATATTATTTTCATTGCCATTCATTTCAGATTCATTCAAGTAATTATGGCACAAATGGCAACCCAGAACTGTGAAATATGCATGAGTGCTCGAGGAAGCGAATATTGCTTGGATTGTAGCCAACATTTCTGTGCCAATTGCAAAACCTCACATTTGCGAATGACCGTTTGCAAATATCACAGATTTAAGAATTCTACTAATGCGTCGTTGGATTCTTCCATATTTTGTCAACAGCACAATGAGGTTTACGTATTCATTTGCGAGTCGTGCGAACTTCCGGTTTGCAAAATATGTATTGTGAAAACGCACAAAGGGCATGTAATGGTGGATATCAGTGAAACGGTTGCCAAAAAGAAGAAAATATTCCAGACGTTCGTTCGTTCGACTTTAGATGATGAATGTTTTCAACAATTGGATGGTATAGAAGATAAAATAAGAAATTACGAAAAGAAATTAGACGGCGAAGTTAATTCAGCAGTAGCAGATATCAAACAACGTAGTGATATACTGAAGTCATTAATTGATCAGAACATTCATATCATGATTCAACAAGTTCAACATAACTCATACCAGGAAAAAATAAGTCTTACGCGTTCGATGACAGAAGCAAACGATGTTAAGAAATTTCGAGATTCTTTGAGAGGGAAAGAAATTGAAATCGGTACAAAGCCAGATGATCTTGGATTATTGCGTGAAATAACGGAGCTGGAAGGATCCATTCGGAAGATGAGAATTCCTGCTGCTATCGTACCTACATCAATTAGATATAACAAGCCGGAAGTCACAGAGGAAGCAGTTAAGAATCTTCTTGGTGAATTGGAATTTGAGTAAGTAATCATTTCATTACGACGTTTTATTAATTATGTATATTTTCAATTTATGCAATCACACAATTAATTCTGCCATCGTGATATTTCCTTCCTGCAATATCATAATTATTTAGGTCATCTCATCTATATTATTTCATAGGCCGAATATTTTTTACTAATGTAACGGGTGTTATTTATAGTTTCAGTTGTTTTAGTGAGAACATGAAGAGTCTCAATCATAGCTACAAATGTACTGGTTAAACCAATAATCAGAAATAACAAGCTAATTTTAAAACTGATATTTACAATAGTCAATAGTCGTGTTTGTATTATTCAATATACCAATATCAACATATCAATTACAAAAATGGAATGGACGATATAAACATGACCGTCTTCCAAGTCTAAGCATCCTGATTATATACATGTGACAGAACACCTCCCCATTCATATCTGTGTTATAACTGGTGACCTTTTTTTTTTGTCATTGTCAGCATCACTTTTCTGACTGTGTTATAACTGGTGACCTTTTTTTTTTGTCATTGTCAGCATCACTTTTCTGACTGTGTTATAACTGGTGACCTTTTTTTTTTGTCATTGTCAGCATCACTTTTCTGACTGTGTTATAACTGGTGACCTTTTTTTTTTGTCATTGTCAGCATCACTTTTCTGACTGTGTTATAACTGGTGACCTTTTTGTCATTAACAGCATCACTTCTCTGTCTGCCTTATAACTGGTGACCTTTTTGTCATTGTCAGCATTACTGCTCTGAATGTGCTGTAACTGGTGACCTTTTTGTCATTGTCAGTATCACTTTTCTGTCTACCTTATAACTGATGACCTTTTTGTTTTTGTCAGCATGACTTCTCTGACAGGGTCCGGGTGGATCGATGAGTTAGATAGTTGGATTACCTAACAACTCATGCAAGTCTATTACCAATGAGGCGTGGGTTCGTACCCGGCTTTGTAAATTACAAAAAGGTGCACTCGACCCGCAGCCGCAAGTGATAAAGTTTACCAGTTGCTTGCCCATGGTCGGTGGTTTTCTCCAGGTGCTCCGGCTTCTTCCACCACTAAAACTGGTCGCCATGATATAGCTGAAATATTGTTGAAAGTGGCCTTAGCCACCAACCATCAATCAATCAATGACCTCTCTGACTGTGTTATAACTGGTGACCTTATTGTCATCGTCAGTTCTCTGTCTGCCTTACAGTACTACTGGTGACCCTTTTGTCATTGTCAGCATCACTTCTCTGTCTGCCTCATAACTGGTGACCTTTTTGTCATTGTCAGCATCACTTCTCTGACTGTGTTGTAACTGGTGATCTTTTTGTCACTGTCAGCATCACTTTTCTGTCTGCGTTATAACTGGTGACCTTTTCGTCATTGTCAGCATCACTTCTCTGTCTGCCTCATAACTGGTGACCTTTTTGTCATTGTCAGCATAACTTCTCTGACTGTGTTATAACTGGTGACCTTTTTGTCATTATCAGCATCAATTCTCAGTCTGCGTTATAACTGGTGACCTTTTTGTCATTGTCAGCATCACTTTCTGTCTGCCTCATAACTGGTGACCTTTTTGTCATTGTCAGCATCACTTGTCTGACTGTGTTATAACTAGTGACCTTTTTGTCATTGTCAGTATCACTTGTCTGACTTATAACTGGTGACCTTTTTGTCATTATTAGCATTACTTGTCTGACTGTGTTATAACTGGTGACCTTTTTGTCATTGGTCAGTATCACTTCTCTGACTGTTATAACTGGTGACCTTTTTGTCATTGTCAGCATCACTTCTCTACAACACCTGTTAGCCCTAGCTATTATCATAGTCAATCAAAACACACAATGTCCATTTTTATATTGTATGTCATATGTGTTCACCTTAGTTTTTTGTACTGAATGGGGAAATAGGGTTGTATATATACATTACATATAATCGTCAGATGGGTTTTTCCTGTGAATTTATCTTGAAAAAGGGAGCCGTTGTGGCCGTGATTGTGTGGTATTTGGGTTCACAACAACCTATGCAATCAGTGTCTATCACCACTGATGTTGTGAGTTCTAATCCTGCTGAGGGCGAGGTATACAACATTATGTGATAAAGTTTGGCAGTGACTTGCGGCAGGTCGGTGGTTTTCTCCGGGTTCTCCGGTTTCCTCCACCAATAAAACTGACCGCCACAAAATAACTGAAATATTGTTGAAAGTGGCGTTAAACACCATAAACCACCACCATTATCTTGAAAAAAGGAAGATAACTCTGTCTAATTTTACATATTTACTTGAAGAAGAATAAAATCAGAAGTCCCTTTTAAAACATATTTATATTACATTCTTAATGTTTCAAATGTGTGTAAATTAATTCTATATCACTTATACACAACGAAGTGATAATGAAATATGCAATAAAAAAGAGATTTATTTATCAATTTTGATTATTAATAATAAATAACCTATAAATACAAACAAGAGAGACTTTTTAAACAGTTTTCACCAGTCATACATCGTAACATGAATATAAATTACAATAATGTTAATAGATAGAAAGGAAACCAAACTAGTGTTTCAAGTTGGATAACTTTGTGTAAATGAAGACAATGTCGCTCAATACATATCTAAAAGTGACAAAATACTACCAAAAAAACCCCCCTCCTAATTCTTTCCTATCTGTAAAATTATTGGTTAACAAGGCAATCATTCTGTTAAATTGGCAATGTTGCATGCATGTACACTAAATTTAGGGAAACATATGATGGTTACACGACCAACATCATTGTAGAATCATGGGAGAAGACTGTCTAAGTTGTTTGACTTGTCTTGTCCTTTTGTCTTTTTAAACAATAGAATATGTTTATAGTAACAGCCTTGTAGGAGGAATATTATGTTTAAAGTAACAGCCTTGTAGGAGGAATATTATGTTTAAAGTAACAGCCTTGTAGGAGGAATATTATGTTTAAAGTAACAGCCTTGTAGGAGGAATATTATGTTTAAAGTAACAGCCTTGTAGGAAGAATATTATGTTTAAAGTAACAGCCTTGTAGGAGGAATATTATGTTTAAAGTAACAGCTTTGTAGGAGGAATATTATGTTTAAAGTAACAGCCTTGTAGGAGGAATATTATGTTTAAAGTAACAGCCTTGTAGGAGGAATATTATGTTTAAAGTAACAGCCTTGTAGGAAGAATATTATGTTTAAAGTAACAGCCTTGTAGGAGGAATATTATGTTTAAAGTAACAGCCTTGTAGGAGGAATATTATGTTTAAAGTAACAGCCTTGTAGGAGAAATATTATGTTTAAAGTAACAGCCTTGTAGACGGAATATTATGTTTAAAGAAACAGCCTTGTAGGAGGAATATTATGTTTAAAGTAACAGCCTTGTAGGAGGAATATTATGTTTAAAGTAACAACCTTGTAGGAGGAATATTATGTTTAAAGTAACAGCCTTGTAGGAAGAATATTATGTTTAAAGTAACAGCCTTGTAGGAGGAATATTATGTTTAAAGTAACAGCCTTGTAGGAGGAATATTATGTTTAAAGTAACAGCCTTGTAGGAGAAATATTATGTTTAAAGTAACAGCCTTGTAGACGGAATATTATGTTTAAAGTAACAGCCTTGTAGGAGGAATATTATGTTTAAAGTAACAGCCTTGTAGGAGGAATATTATGTTTAATGTAACAGCCTTGTAGGGGGAATATTATGTTTAAAGTAACAGCCTTGTAGGAGGAATATTATGTTTAAAGTAACAGCCTTGTAGGAGGAATATTATGTTTAAAGTAACAGCCTTGTAGGCGGAATATTATGTTTAAAGTAACAGCCTTGTAGGAGGAATATTATGTTTAAAGTAACAGCCTTGTAGGAGGAATATTATGTTTAAAGTAACAGCCTTGTAGGAGGAATATTATGTTTAAAGTAACAGCCTTGTAGGAGGAATATTATGTTTAAAGTAACAGCCTTGTAGGGGGAATATTATGTTTAAAGTAACAGCCTTGTAGAAGGAATATTATGTTTAAAGTAACAGCCTTGTAGGAGGAATATTATGTTTAAAGTAACAGCCTTGTAGGGGGAATATTATGTTTAAAGTAACAGCCTTGTCGGAGGAATATTATGTTTAAAATAACAGCCTTGTAGGAGGAATATTATGTTTAAAGTAACAGCCTTGTAGGGGAATATTATGTTTAAAGTAACAGCCTTGTAGGAGGAATATTATGTTTAAAGTAACAGCCTTGTAGGAGGAATATTATGTTTAAAGTAACAGCCTTGTAGGAGGAATATTATGTTTAAAGTAACAGCCTTGTCGGAGGAATATTATGTTTAAAGTAACAGCCTTGTAGGAGGAATATTATGTTTAAAGTAACAGCCTTGTAGGAGGAATATTATGTTTAAAGTAACAGCCTTGTAGGAGGAATATTATGTTTAAAGTAACAGCCTTGTAGGAAGAATATTATGTTTAAAGTAACAGCCTTGTAGGAGGAATATTATGTTTAAAGTAACAGCCTTGTAGGAGGAATATTATGTTTAATGTAACAGCCTTGTAGGAGAAATATTATGTTTAAAGTAACAGCCTTGTAGACGGAATATTATGTTTAAAGAAACAGCCTTGTAGGAGGAATATTATGTTTAAAGTAACAGCCTTGTAGGAGGAATATTATGTTTAAAGTAACAACCTTGTAGGAGGAATATTATGTTTAAAGTAACAGCCTTGTAGGAAGAATATTATGTTTAAAGTAACAGCCTTGTAGGAGGAATATTATGTTTAAAGTAACAGCCTTGTAGGAGGAATATTATGTTTAAAGTAACAGCCTTGTAGGAGAAATATTATGTTTAAAGTAACAGCCTTGTAGACGGAATATTATGTTTAAAGTAACAGCCTTGTAGGAGGAATATTATGTTTAAAGTAACAGCCTTGTAGGAGGAATATTATGTTTAATGTAACAGCCTTGTAGGGGGAATATTATGTTTAAAGTAACAGCCTTGTAGGAGGAATATTATGTTTAAAGTAACAGCCTTGTAGGAGGAATATTATGTTTAAAGTAACAGCCTTGTAGGCGGAATATTATGTTTAAAGTAACAGCCTTGTAGGAGGAATATTATGTTTAAAGTAACAGCCTTGTAGGAGGAATATTATGTTTAAAGTAACAGTCTTGTAGGAGGAATATTATGTTTAAAGTAACAGCCTTGTAGGAGGAATATTATGTTTAAAGTAACAGCCTTGTAGGGGGAATATTATGTTTAAAGTAACAGCCTTGTAGAAGGAATATTATGTTTAAAGTAACAGCCTTGTAGGAGGAATATTATGTTTAAAGTAACAGCCTTGTAGGGGGAATATTATGTTTAAAGTAACAGCCTTGTCGGAGGAATATTATGTTTAAAATAACAGCCTTGTAGGAGGAATATTATGTTTAAAGTAACAGCCTTGTAGGGGAATATTATGTTTAAAGTAACAGCCTTGTAGGAGGAATATTATGTTTAAAGTAACAGCCTTGTAGGAGGAATATTATGTTTAAAGTAACAGCCTTGTAGGAGGAATATTATGTTTAAAGTAACAGCCTTGTCGGAGGAATATTATGTTTAAAGTAACAGCCTTGTAGGAGGAATATTATATTTGAAGTAACAGCCTTGTAGGAGGAATATTATGTTTAAAGTAACAGCCTTGTAGGAGGAATATTATGTTTAAAGTAACAGCCTTTTAAGACGAATATTACGTTTAAAGTAACAGGCTTGTAGGAGGAATATTATGTTTAAAGTAACAGCCTTGTAGGAGGAATATTATGTTTAAAGTAACAGCCTTGTCGGAGGAATATTATGTTTAAAGTAACAGCCTTGTAGGAGGAATATTATGTTTAAAGTAACAGCCTTGTAGGAGGAATATTATGTTTAAAGTAACAGCCTTGTAGGAGGAATATTATGTTTAAAGTAACAGCCTTGTAGGAAGAATATTATGTTTAAAGTAACAGCCTTGTAGGAGGAATATTATGTTTAAAGTAACAGCCTTGTAGGAGGAATATTATGTTTAATGTAACAGCCTTGTAGGAGAAATATTATGTTTAAAGTAACAGCCTTGTAGACGGAATATTATGTTTAAAGAAACAGCCTTGTAGGAGGAATATTATGTTTAAAGTAACAGCCTTGTAGGAGGAATATTATGTTTAAAGTAACAACCTTGTAGGAGGAATATTATGTTTAAAGTAACAGCCTTGTAGGAAGAATATTATGTTTAAAGTAACAGCCTTGTAGGAGGAATATTATGTTTAAAGTAACAGCCTTGTAGGAGGAATATTATGTTTAAAGTAACAGCCTTGTAGGAGAAATATTATGTTTAAAGTAACAGCCTTGTAGACGGAATATTATGTTTAAAGTAACAGCCTTGTAGGAGGAATATTATGTTTAAAGTAACAGCCTTGTAGGAGGAATATTATGTTTAATGTAACAGCCTTGTAGGGGGAATATTATGTTTAAAGTAACAGCCTTGTAGGAGGAATATTATGTTTAAAGTAACAGCCTTGTAGGAGGAATATTATGTTTAAAGTAACAGCCTTGTAGGCGGAATATTATGTTTAAAGTAACAGCCTTGTAGGAGGAATATTATGTTTAAAGTAACAGCCTTGTAGGAGGAATATTATGTTTAAAGTAACAGCCTTGTAGGAGGAATATTATGTTTAAAGTAACAGCCTTGTAGGAGGAATATTATGTTTAAAGTAACAGCCTTGTAGGGGGAATATTATGTTTAAAGTAACAGCCTTGTAGAAGGAATATTATGTTTAAAGTAACAGCCTTGTAGGAGGAATATTATGTTTAAAGTAACAGCCTTGTAGGGGGAATATTATGTTTAAAGTAACAGCCTTGTCGGAGGAATATTATGTTTAAAATAACAGCCTTGTAGGAGGAATATTATGTTTAAAGTAACAGCCTTGTAGGGGAATATTATGTTTAAAGTAACAGCCTTGTAGGAGGAATATTATGTTTAAAGTAACAGCCTTGTAGGAGGAATATTATGTTTAAAGTAACAGCCTTGTAGGAGGAATATTATGTTTAAAGTAACAGCCTTGTCGGAGGAATATTATGTTTAAAGTAACAGCCTTGTAGGAGGAATATTATATTTGAAGTAACAGCCTTGTAGGAGGAATATTATGTTTAAAGTAACAGCCTTGTAGGAGGAATATTATGTTTAAAGTAACAGCCTTTTAAGACGAATATTACGTTTAAAGTAACAGGCTTGTAGGAGGAATATTATGTTTAAAGTAACAGCCTTGTAGGAGGAATATTATGTTTAAAGTAACAGCCTTGTAGGAGGAATATTATATTTAAAGTAGCAGCCTTATAGGAGGAATATTATGTTTAAAGTAACAGCCTTGTAGGAGGAATATTATATTTGAAGTAACAGCCTTGTAGGAGGAATATTATGTTTAAAGTAACAGCCTTGTAGGAGGAATATTATGTTTAAAGTAACAGCCTTTTAAGACGAATATTACGTTTAAAGTAACAGGCTTGTAGGAGGAATATTATGTTTAAAGTAACAGCCTTGTAGGAGGAATATTATGTTTAAAGTAACAGCCTTGTAGGAGGAATATTATGTTTAAAGTAACAGCCTTTTAGGAGGAATATTATGTTTAAAGTAACAGCCTTTTAGGAGGAATATTATGTTTAAAGTAACAGCCTTGTAGGAGGAATATTATGTTTAAAGTAACAGCCTTGTAGGAGGAATATTATGTTTAAAGTAACAGCCTTTTAGGAGGAATATTATGTTTAAAGTAACAGCCTTGTAGGATGAATATTATGTTTAAAGTAACAGCCTTGTAGGAGGAATATTATGTTTAAAGTAACAGCCTTTTAGGAGGAATATTATATTTAAAGTAACAGCTTTGTAGGAGGAATATTATGTTTAATGTAACAGCCTTGTTGGAGGAATATTATGCTTAACGTAACAGCCTTGTAGGAGGAATATTATGTTTAAATAAACAGCCTTGTAGGAGGAATATTATGTTTAAAGTAACAGCCTTGTAGGAGGAATATTATGTTTAAAGTAACAGCCTTGTAGGAGGAATATTATGTTTAAAGTAACAGCCTTGTAGGAGGAATATTATGTTTAAAGTAACAGCCTTGTAGGAGGAATATTATGTTTAAAGTAACAGCCTTGTAGGAGAAATATTATGTTTAAAGTAACAGCCTTGTAGACGGAATATTATGTTTAAAGTAACAGCCTTGTAGGAGGAATATTATGTTTAAAGTAACAGCCTTGTAGGAGGAATATTATGTTTAATGTAACAGCCTTGTAGGGGGAATATTATGTTTAAAGTAACAGCCTTGTAGGAGGAATATTATGTTTAAAGTAACAGCCTTGTAGGAGGAATATTATGTTTAAAGTAACAGCCTTGTAGGCGGAATATTATGTTTAAAGTAACAGCCTTGTAGGAGGAATATTATGTTTAAAGTAACAGCCTTGTAGGAGGAATATTATGTTTAAAGTAACAGCCTTGTAGGAGGAATATTATGTTTAAAGTAACAGCCTTGTAGGAGGAATATTATGTTTAAAGTAACAGCCTTGTAGGGGGAATATTATGTTTAAAGTAACAGCCTTGTAGAAGGAATATTATGTTTAAAGTAACAGCCTTGTAGGAGGAATATTATGTTTAAAGTAACAGCCTTGTAGGGGGAATATTATGTTTAAAGTAACAGCCTTGTCGGAGGAATATTATGTTTAAAATAACAGCCTTGTAGGAGGAATATTATGTTTAAAGTAACAGCCTTGTAGGGGAATATTATGTTTAAAGTAACAGCCTTGTAGGAGGAATATTATGTTTAAAGTAACAGCCTTGTAGGAGGAATATTATGTTTAAAGTAACAGCCTTGTAGGAGGAATATTATGTTTAAAGTAACAGCCTTGTCGGAGGAATATTATGTTTAAAGTAACAGCCTTGTAGGAGGAATATTATGTTTAAAGTAACAGCCTTGTAGGAGGAATATTATGTTTAAAGTAACAGCCTTGTAGGAGGAATATTATGTTTAAAGTAACAGCCTTGTAGGAAGAATATTATGTTTAAAGTAACAGCCTTGTAGGAGGAATATTATGTTTAAAGTAACAGCCTTGTAGGAGGAATATTATGTTTAATGTAACAGCCTTGTAGGAGAAATATTATGTTTAAAGTAACAGCCTTGTAGACGGAATATTATGTTTAAAGAAACAGCCTTGTAGGAGGAATATTATGTTTAAAGTAACAGCCTTGTAGGAGGAATATTATGTTTAAAGTAACAACCTTGTAGGAGGAATATTATGTTTAAAGTAACAGCCTTGTAGGAAGAATATTATGTTTAAAGTAACAGCCTTGTAGGAGGAATATTATGTTTAAAGTAACAGCCTTGTAGGAGGAATATTATGTTTAAAGTAACAGCCTTGTAGGAGAAATATTATGTTTAAAGTAACAGCCTTGTAGACGGAATATTATGTTTAAAGTAACAGCCTTGTAGGAGGAATATTATGTTTAAAGTAACAGCCTTGTAGGAGGAATATTATGTTTAATGTAACAGCCTTGTAGGGGGAATATTATGTTTAAAGTAACAGCCTTGTAGGAGGAATATTATGTTTAAAGTAACAGCCTTGTAGGAGGAATATTATGTTTAAAGTAACAGCCTTGTAGGCGGAATATTATGTTTAAAGTAACAGCCTTGTAGGAGGAATATTATGTTTAAAGTAACAGCCTTGTAGGAGGAATATTATGTTTAAAGTAACAGCCTTGTAGGAGGAATATTATGTTTAAAGTAACAGCCTTGTAGGAGGAATATTATGTTTAAAGTAACAGCCTTGTAGGGGGAATATTATGTTTAAAGTAACAGCCTTGTAGAAGGAATATTATGTTTAAAGTAACAGCCTTGTAGGAGGAATATTATGTTTAAAGTAACAGCCTTGTAGGGGGAATATTATGTTTAAAGTAACAGCCTTGTCGGAGGAATATTATGTTTAAAATAACAGCCTTGTAGGAGGAATATTATGTTTAAAGTAACAGCCTTGTAGGGGAATATTATGTTTAAAGTAACAGCCTTGTAGGAGGAATATTATGTTTAAAGTAACAGCCTTGTAGGAGGAATATTATGTTTAAAGTAACAGCCTTGTAGGAGGAATATTATGTTTAAAGTAACAGCCTTGTCGGAGGAATATTATGTTTAAAGTAACAGCCTTGTAGGAGGAATATTATATTTGAAGTAACAGCCTTGTAGGAGGAATATTATGTTTAAAGTAACAGCCTTGTAGGAGGAATATTATGTTTAAAGTAACAGCCTTTTAAGACGAATATTACGTTTAAAGTAACAGGCTTGTAGGAGGAATATTATGTTTAAAGTAACAGCCTTGTAGGAGGAATATTATGTTTAAAGTAACAGCCTTGTAGGAGGAATATTATATTTAAAGTAGCAGCCTTATAGGAGGAATATTATGTTTAAAGTAACAGCCTTGTAGGAGGAATATTATATTTGAAGTAACAGCCTTGTAGGAGGAATATTATGTTTAAAGTAACAGCCTTGTAGGAGGAATATTATGTTTAAAGTAACAGCCTTTTAAGACGAATATTACGTTTAAAGTAACAGGCTTGTAGGAGGAATATTATGTTTAAAGTAACAGCCTTGTAGGAGGAATATTATGTTTAAAGTAACAGCCTTGTAGGAGGAATATTATGTTTAAAGTAACAGCCTTTTAGGAGGAATATTATGTTTAAAGTAACAGCCTTTTAGGAGGAATATTATGTTTAAAGTAACAGCCTTGTAGGAGGAATATTATGTTTAAAGTAACAGCCTTGTAGGAGGAATATTATGTTTAAAGTAACAGCCTTTTAGGAGGAATATTATGTTTAAAGTAACAGCCTTGTAGGATGAATATTATGTTTAAAGTAACAGCCTTGTAGGAGGAATATTATGTTTAAAGTAACAGCCTTTTAGGAGGAATATTATATTTAAAGTAACAGCTTTGTAGGAGGAATATTATGTTTAATGTAACAGCCTTGTTGGAGGAATATTATGCTTAACGTAACAGCCTTGTAGGAGGAATATTATGTTTAAATAAACAGCCTTGTAGGAGGAATATTATGTTTAAAGTAACAGCCTTGTAGGAGGAATATTATGTTTAAAGTAACAGCCTTGTAGGAGGAATATTATGTTTAAAGTAACAGCCTTGTAGGAGGAATATTATGTTTAAAGTAACAACCTTGTAGGCGGAATATTGTGTTTAAAGTAACAGCCTTGTAGGAGGAATATTATGTTTAAAGTAACAGCCTTGTAGGAGGAATATTATGTTTAAAGTAACAGCATGGTAGGAGGAATATTATATTTAAAGTAACAGCATGGTAGGAGGAATATTATGTTTAAAGTAACAGCCTTGTAGGCGGAATATTATGTTTAAAGTAACAGCCTTGTAGGAGGAATATTATGTTTAAAGTAACAGCCTTGTAGGAGGAATATTATGTTTAAAGTAACAGTCTTGTAGGAGGAATATTATATTTAAAGTAACAGCCTTGTAGGAGGAATATTATGTTTAAAGTAACAGCCTTGTAGGAGGAATATTATGTTTAAAGTAACAGCCTTGTAGGAGGAATATTATCAACAGTCCTACTTTTCTGACTCTCAAAAATTATGCTGTATTTTTTTATGTAGAAAAATCACTCTTTAGTGAATCGTGTCGGTGCATGGCGAGTTTAATTGTTGGCGTGTTAGCCACGAGTGCTGTAGATTGTGTGATCGAGCCCCGGTTCGGTCAAAACCAAGGGCTTATAAATTGGTATATGCTGCTTCTCCGCTATACACGCAGCATTAAGAATTAAGAGCGAAGACTTGTTGGTTCGGAATCAGGATAATGTGTCCATTTGGAATGACATGTCTATTCGCGCTTTTTTGTTTCAGTGACCAAGCACTATAAAAATCCTACCGAAGCGTGCTGGTGTACTATACAGTGGACATCATAACCTCATCCAATTTTTCTCACCATATACGACTGCAAATGTTCTCATTTGGCGTCAAACAACAATAACGCACTGTAATTCGCGGAATATTTCATTTTTTTCTGATATTAATGTATTTAATGTTTTAGAAATGTCTCAATTTGTCGTCATTATTTGACTTTAAAGGGTATTATGGATAAAACCTAAAGCTGTCCATGTGACATGTCCCAATATAGTTCAACGATATAAATTCTGTATTGTTAAAACCTAAAGCTGTCCATGTGACATGTCCCAATATAGTTCAACGATATAAATTCTGTATTGTTAAAACCTAAAGCTGTCCATGTGACATGTCCCAATATAGTTCAACGATATAAATTCTGTATTGTTAAAACCTAAAGCTGTCCATGTGACATGTCCCAATATAGTTCAACGATATAAATTCTGTATTGTTGAAACCTAAAGCTGTCCATGTGACATGTCCCAATATAGTTCAACGATATAAATTCTGTATTGTTAAAACCTAAAGCTGTCCATGTGACAAGTCCCAATATAGTTCAACGATATAAATTCTGTATTGTTAAAACCTAAAGCTGTCCATGTGACAAGTCCCAATATAGTTCAACGATATAAATTCTGTATTGTTAAAACCTAAAGCTGTCCATGTGACATGTCCCAATATAGTTCAACGATATAAACTCTGTATTGTTAAAACCTAAAGCTGTCCATGTGACATGTCCCAATATAGTTCAACGATATAAATTCTGTATTGTTAAAACCTAAAGCTGTCCATGTGACAAGTCCCAATATAGTTCAACGATATAAATTCTGTATTGTTAAAACCTAAAGCTGTCCATGTGACATGTCCCAATATAGTTCAACGATATAAATTCTGTATTGTTAAAACCTAAAGCTGTCCATGTGACATGTCCCAATATAGTTCAACGATATAAATTCTGTATTGTTAAAACCTAAAGCTGTCCATGTGACATGTCCCAATATAGTTCAACGATATAAATTCTGTATTGTTAAAACCTAAAGCTGTCCATGTGACATGTCCCAATATAGTTCAACGATATAAATTCTGTATTGTTAAAACCTAAAGCTGTCCATGTGACATGTCCCAATATAGTTCAACGATATAAATTCTGTATTGTTGAAACCTAAAGCTGTCCATGTGACATGTCCCAATATAGTTCAACGATATAAATTCTGTATTGTTAAAACCTAAAGCTGTCCATGTGACAAGTCCCAATATAGTTCAACGATATAAATTCTGTATTGTTAAAACCTAAAGCTGTCCATGTGACATGTCCCAATATAGTTCAACGATATAAATTCTGTATTGTTAAAACCTAAAGCTGTCCATGTGACATGTCCCAATATAGTTCAACGATATAAATTCTGTATTGTTAAAACCTAAAGCTGTCCATGTGACAAGTCCCAATATAGTTCAACGATATAAACTCTGTATTGTTAAAACCTAAAGCTGTCCATGTGACAAGTCCCAATATAGTTCAACGATATAAATTCTGTATTGTTAAAACCTAAAGCTGTCTATGTGACATGTCCCAATATAGTTCAACGATATAAATTCTGTATTGTTAAAACCTAAAGCTGTCCATGTGACATGTCCCAATATAGTTCAACGATATAAACTCTGTATTGTTAAAACCTAAAGCTGTCCATGTGACATGTCCCAATATAGTTCAACGATATAAATTCTGTATTGTTAAAACCTAAAGCTGTCCATGTGACATGTCCCAATATAGTTCAACGATATAAATTCTGTATTGTTAAAACCTAAAGCTGTCCATGTGACATGTCCCAATATAGTTCAACGATATAAATTCTGTATTGTTAAAACCTAAAGCTGTCCATGTGACATGTCCCAATATAGTTCAACGATATAAATTCTGTATTGTTAAAACCTAAAGCTGTCCATGTGACATGTCCCAATATAGTTCAACGATATAAATTCAGATTCCTTGAAAGTAAAATCTATGAAATTATGCGATGAAAACATTTAGTAAATTCCAAGATTTATAGAGTGATTTATTCCAATGTTTTTCAGGTTGTTTTTTTTCTTTGCAGAAAGGATCATAGTTCCATCTCAACAGACGATGTCCTTTCAGGTGCGGTGTTTGAGGCCACACTTAGTCATGGTACCACTTTTCGAAATGAAATCAGTATGTTAAAGGATAAGGTTGAAAGATTACGCGCTAAAGATGATGAAATGGTATTAATTATGTTTTATAAAATGCAGATGATGAATACTTTATGTAAGTCTTTTCTTCAGAAGATAATAAGAGTGTTTATGGAAATAAGTGGAAAATGGAAACCATTTGTTTTGCGCTCCCTAGAAGAGGTAGCCACATCAACACCTGGGTTGTTCCTTCAAATCACCGAAGATCGTCAAGAAGCTGATGTAATACTCAGTGATAACAAGGATCGTCCCAATTTAGTTTGCATTTCTTGGGAAAAAATATCTGGCCGTTATAACGCAATTATTGAGTTTGGTCATGAATGTAAACTTACCGATATACAACTACAAAGTGTTGCTACTCTTGAATTGTTAAGTGCAATAGGATTTCATCGGGAGATGTTGAGATTGTATACTACACTGGCTTCACTTCCGTTTTCGTATGAAAATGAGAGAAGCATCATTCAAAGATATGATCCATATAGCATTTTATTAAATGGATCCAACAAATTAATGACTCACAAGTTAGGTAGGAAGACATGGAGTTTAGAAATTGGGGGATATGGACAGTTGTGTAGGCTAAGTGAACTTGACAAAGTCGGTCTGAATTTGTTGTTTCCGCCATGCATAACGAAATCTTTCGTACCAATGTTAAGTTCTGAAACCAAAATGTTTTACTGCGGGCGTAGAGTTATGGACGATCATAATAGACCTGGACAATCGAGAACCGATGGGCGATGTGGTCCAAGCAATGGCGCGAATTGTCCTGCTTGTCGCACACTTATTGACAAAAAGACAGGAAAAATGTTAAAGATTTTAACAAAAGGAAAATTTCAAGGTTGGAGTGGTGAAATATACTGTGGCAAGAAACTTTCCGGTTCGACATGTGGACCTAGCTACGGGTCTCCATGTATTTTATGTTGTTTGGAGTAGATAGATGTAAAACGGTATTTCTAATATTAGTTTGTTTGCTTTAATGTGTCAGCTTGGAGACTTGTTTGTTCTATTACTTGTAATTGTAAATATTACATCAATATTTTTTAAATATACAGGGCCTGGGATTTTTTCCCCCGTGAACATGAATCATAATTCAGATTTGTTTTTGACATGAAAAATCATTGATTTTTTTTTCATATTTAAACACAATTTTACTTTAACAAATTCCTGGTTTTCTTATTTTTTGGAAGCTGTCGGGTCCTTTTTTTATATAACATTAGGTGACAGAAGGCTGTAAAAAAAAAAAAAAGAAAAAAAAAAGAACATAGTCAGTTCCACCCCTCTAAAAAGTTAAACGGTCGTTCCCTCAGTATTATTGTGATTCAGAAGCTTTTTATTCTATAATTCATATTTCTGTTTTGACTTTGTACATATATTTATGTTTTGTATTAAAGACGCATTCAACATCTACGTTGTTCCATATTTCCGTAGATCAAGGTAGATCCTGAATCTTTGAATTATTATAATATTTATATGCAATCAATATAATATGGAATATACCAAATGCACAATTCCATGATCAATACAGCATGATGACAAAAGAGAGTAAATGTCCGCCATATTGGTTTTAACAATATTTCTAATTGCATTGATAATAAAAAAAAGAGTACTCACCGGTTGTGTGTTATCCATGCCTTAATATTTGGTGATATGACCCTTTGATCTGATTCCTACCCTCAGACGCTTTGAAATGGATGAATACAGGTTTTGAATGTACATTAAAGGTATTGATTTCCAGGTTCGAAGCAGCACACGTTTTAGATCATGTACGATATTGATGTCCCTCATGTTCTTTTTAACGGTGTTCTTCATTAACAGCCAAACATTTTCTATGATGTTTAAGTCAGGGGATTGGGCAGGCCACGATATCATAGGAATTTCATTAGTTTCCTTCCACAATTTTGTTTGGCGAGATGTCATCTTGAAACATATAAGGTTTGTCAAGAAAATATTTGGCAACAACTGGCCATAAATTGTCATCCAAGAGTTTTATGTATTTTTCGCTATTCAAATTTCCATCTACAAACGTCAGAGTACCTTGACCAAAGTATGTGATGCAACCCCACACCATTACTTTCAAGTTCCGATCTTCATGTTGCTTCAGGTAACCAATGCATTCCGGTAAAAATCCTTCAGTCCGTTTCCGCCAGACTTTGATTAACCCACTTCCACTGACAATTATTGACATTTCATCACTGAAAATAATGTTTCTCCAATTTTCATGAACTGTCCACCCTAACTTAGTACGGACCCAAGAAACACGACGTACACGATTCACTGCACGGACTCCCATTTTCTTCCTTATACCACGCTTCCGAAAATCACATCTATGTAAACACCGCTGAATTGTCCTCTTACATACACCTATTTAAGAATTATTAAAATTGTTGGTAATATCGACCAAAGAAGCCATCCTGTCGCCTCGAAGAACTCGGGTTAAAACTCGAACACCGCGGTCAGTAATTGTCCCCCGACGCTTCGTCGAAGGGGGACTATAGAAATGGGTGTCGTCCGTCCATCCGTGTGAAGCTAGGTGTGGCATGTAAGTGTATCTTATTAATATCTAGGTCAAGTTCGATAATGACAATTTTTCGACAATTTTCACTAGAGTTGTGCCCCTTTTTATACCTCAAAATTGCTAAATATTTGGTTTCCAGATGATAACTTGGGAACAAATAAGTCAGATTGAAACTAGGTTTGGAATGTAATTGTATCTCATTGATATCTAGGTCAAGTTCGATAATGATGATTTTTCGACAAATCTAACCAGAGTTACTCCCCTTTTTTTACTTCAAAATGGTCCTTGGGTGGTCCCCTTTCAGAATTATTTAAGTCAGGTGAGTGATACAGGCTCACCTGAACCTCTAGTTTACAGTAGTTTCAAAATTTAATCTTACCATATAACCTTGGCGTCGGGGGACCAGTGGCCAACGGCCTTTTATTTTATTAGGACTGCCACTTCTCCGTTTATTTTCCAAGGAACCAATTTCTCGATAACGCTTGAGAAAACGACATATCGTAGGAGTAGGTATCCCTAAAGCCCTAGCTACCTCTGTTTGTTTCATTCCATCACGACAGAGCTGTAGAATTATCTCTTTTTTCTCTGTTGACAACTCTTTCCTTGGAGTCGACATCACGCTAGATGACGTAATGTTTACATCAATGCAGACGATAGTACCTTCAACATTGAAGATTTACGTAAACAACTATCGTAGTTGCTCCAAATAAGACGTTTTCATAATTTTTTCTATTTTGGTTAACTCATACGACCACGAATTAACTGATTGAAAAATATCACATTGCAAACCAATATGGCCGAAATTTACTCACTTTTGTCATCATGCAGTTCACGAACGGAAAGGTGTCATAAAAATGAACGTAAGTCGCCTTTTCGGAAGTGAGAACATTCTGGGACTTATGGTTCACTAAGTTAATGTTGCATTATGTTCGAAAACACTGTGAACAACGTCAATTCAAACTTCAGTGCCACGAACGAGCAAGACAAACTAAATGTGAAGCTTTACCTAAATAGACAAGACACACAGAATGAAATATACTGCATAGTTCAATATTCTGGAAATGTCAATAAGAAAAGTTTGAAGGTAAAAGCCGTAAGTTGAAGAAATACAATGCAATGTTCAAAACAAAGCAAAAAGAGGGACCGTCGTGGCCGTGATCGTATGAAAGTTGGATTTACAGCTATCTATGCAATCAGTGTCTATCACCACTGATGTCGTGGGTTCGTATCTCGATCAGGGCGAGGTGTACAACATTATGTGATACAGTTTGTCAGTGACTTGCGACAGGTCGGTTGTTTTCTCCGGTTTCCTCCACCAATAAAACTGACCGCCATGATATAACTGAAATATTGTTGAAAGTGGCGTTAAACACCATCAAGCAAACAAATAAACAAACCAAAAGAAAAAGAACAAAGAAGGATCTACAAAACATTACACAGAAAACTAAAGATCGAGCAACACGAACACCACTAACAACCGGGGTGAACTGATGCGCTCCGGAATGGTGGGGAGTCGCTGCTCCACGTGTGGCACCTCTGTTGTTGTTGACAAGTCATGATGTGCTCCGGAAGGGTAAGGAGTCGCTGCTCCACGTGTGTTGTTGTTGACAAGTCATGATGTGCCGCGGAAGGGTAAGGAGTCGCTGCTCCACATGTGACACCTGTGTTGTTGTTGACAAGTCATGATGTGCTCCGGAAGGGTAAGGAGTCTCTGCTCCACGTGTGGCACCTGTGATGTTGACAAGTCATGATGTGCTCCGGAAGGGTAAGGAGTCGCTGCTCGACGTGTGGCACCTGTGTTGTTGTTGACAAGTCATGATGTGCCGCGGAAGGGTAAGGAGTCGCTGCTCCACGTGTGACACCTGTGTTGTTGTTGACAAGTCATGATGTGCTCCGGAAGGGTAAGGAGTCGCTGCTCCACGTGTGACACCTGTGTTGTTGTTGACAAGTCATGATGTTCTCCGGAAGGGTAAGGAGTCGCTGCTCCACGTGTGGCACCTGTGTTGTTGTTGACAAGTCATGATGTGCTGCGGAAGGGTAAGGAGTCTCTGCTCCACGTGTGGCACCCGTGTTGTTGTTAACAAGTCATGATGTGCTGCGGAAGGGTAAGGAGTCGCTGCTCCACGTGTGGCACCTGTGTTGTTGTTGACAAGTCATGATATGCTCCGGAAGGGTAAGGAGTCGCTGCTCCACGTGTGGCACCTCTGTTGTTGACAAGTCATGATGTGCTCCGGAAGGGTAAGGAGTCGCTGCTCCACGTGTGGCACCCGTGTTGTTGTTGACAAGTCATGATATGCTCCGGAAGGGTAAGGAGTCGCTGCTCCACGTGTGACACCTGTGTTGTTGTTGACAAGTCATGATGTGCTCCGGAAGGGTAAGGGGTCTCTGCTCCATGTGTAACATCTGTGTTGTTGTTGACAAGTCATGATGTGCTCCGGAAGGGTAAGGGGTCTCTGCTCCACGTGTGACACCTGTGTTGTTGTTGACAAGTCATGATGTGCTCCGGAAGGGTAAGGAGTCGCTGCTCCACGTGTGGCACCTGTGTTGTTGTTGACAAGTCATGATGTGCTCCGGAAGGGTAAGGAGTCTCTGCTCCACGTGTGGCACCTGTGTTGTTGTTGACAAGTCATGATGTGCTGCGGAAGGGTAAGGAGTCGCTGCTTCACGTGTGGACCCCGTGTTGTTGTTGACAAGTCATGATATGCTCCGGAAGGGTAAGGAGTCGCTGCTCCACGTGTGGCACCTGTGTTGTTGTTGACAAGTCATGATGTGCTCCGGAAGGGTAAGGAGTCGCTGCTCCACGTGTGACACCTGTGTTGTTGTTGACAAGTCATGATGTGCTCCGGAAGGGTAAGGAGTCGCTGCTCCACGTGTGGCACCTGTGTTGTTGTTGACAAGTCATGATATGCTCCGGAAGGGTAAGGACTCGCTGCTCCACGTGTGGCACCTGTGTTGTTGTTGACAAGTCATGATGTGCTCCGGAAGGGTAAGGAGTCGCTGCTCCACGTGACACCTGTGTTGTTGTTGACAAGTCATGATGTGCTCCGGAAGGGTAAGGAGTCGCTGCTTCACGTGTGGCACCTGTGTTGTTGTTGACAAGTCATGATATGCTCCGGAAGGGTAAGGAGTCGCTGCTCCACGTGTGACACCTGTGTTGTTGTTGACAAGTCACGATGTGCTCCGGAAGGGTAAGGGGTCTCTGCTCCACGTGTGGCACCTGTGTTGTTGTTGACAAGTCATGATGTGCTCCGGAAGGGTAAGGGGGTCTCTGCTCCACGTGTGGAACCTGTGTTGTTGTTGACAAGTCATGATGTGCTCCGGAAGGGTAAGGAGTCGCTGCTCCACGTGTGACACCTGTGTCGTTGTTGACAAGTCATGATGTGCTCCGGAAGGGTAAGGGGTCTCTGCTCCACGTGTGGCACCTGTGTTGTTGTTGACAAGTCATGATATGCTCAGGAAGGGTAAGGAGTCGCTGCTCCACGTGTGGCACCTGTGTTGTTGTTGACAAGTCATGATGTGCTCCGGAAGGGTAAGGGGTCTCAGCTCCACGTGTGGCACCTGTGTTGTTGTTGACAAGTCATGATATGCTCCGGAAGGGTAAGGAGTCGCTGCTCCACGTGTGGCACCTGTGTTGTTGTTGACAAGTCATGATATGCTCAGGAAGTGTAAGGAGTCGCTGCTCCACGTGTGACACCTGTGTTGTTGTTGACAAGTCATGATGTGCTCCGGAAGGGTAAGGGGTCTCTGCTCCACGTGTGGCACCTGTGTTGTTGTTGACAAGTCATGATGTGCTCCGGAAGGGTAAGGGGTCTCTGCTCCACGTGTGGCACCTGTGTTGTTGTTGACAAGTCATGATGTGCTCCGGAAGGGTAAGGAGTCTCTGCTCCACGTGTGACACCTGTGTTGTTGTTGACAAGTCGTGATGTGCTCCGGAAGGGTAAGGAGTCGCTGCTCCACGTGTGGCACCTGTGTTGTTGTTGACAAGTCATGAAGGAGGAAAGGACCGGATTGTGATTACGACAAACGGAAAATATCTAGTAGCTTCCTTGTTAGCAGCATCCTTCTATCAAGGAAATCATGATATGAACCATAAGCTCTGGAATATCGGATCAACTGAAAGAGATATAGAAAAATGTACACCATATACAGGTGCTGCTGGAATGCTGCTACACATAAATCGAAAGTTCGCAATTGTAAAATTGAAATCGTCTCTTTTGTGGTAGAGTTTCGTTTTAAACCGACACTCACTGCCAATTTCGAGGTGTAGGTCAAGGTATGAAGCAGAACTTTCTGTATTTATGGTATCCTTTATTTCAAGCACAATTGATTATATGCGATCAACAAAACCACCCTTAGTTCGAAGGACATCATATCAAAAGCGGAATGTGAAATTGAAGGATTGAGCTGGTTCATTTCGTATGTCTTGAGATGCATGAAATCTGCTTCGTACGAATAACGGAACACGTAGGCGAGAAGAAGAACACACTTGGTATCCATAGGAATGACGACTGTCTGTTGAAATACACGTCCACCAAACAACAAATATGTTGTCAATCTAAAGCTCGAGCATTGTGATGATCTTAATTTCAGAGAAGTTTTTGGTAGAATCAGAGTGGTTTGTTTTCTTCACAAAATGAGATTTGTCCTTTCCGCAGACGATTTAAATTAGCACTGATCCTGGTACACAATGTGCACATTATTTTGTGATATTAATATGTTTTTACTCTTTGTTTTGTGCAACTGTAATCGTTTCAATACCCCTTTTCGTCAAAATGACATAATATGTAAAATCCATGTCTTGTTTTCATTAATTTTGTTAAAATTTTTAAATTATGGGAATCAAAACAAAATGAAACGGACTTAATAATATAAATGTATATGACGCAAATTGAAGGGCAGCTATTTAGATATTTTATTCGTTCAATCAAAGAAGCATAATGCATATTGAAATGTTTGAATATCAACTAAGTCATAAAATAATATTAAGATACCCCTACTAATGTTGGATTTAATTATTATTTACAAATACCATAATATACAACTGGCTTTTCTTAATGTAAGTCATATAATGGAACAGAGAGGAAATATTAATCACTAATGTACTTGAATACGGCGGTACCTTTACTAAGCTATTCATACATGTTTCAAGTCGAAATATGTTCCCAATTAGAAATCTACAAATCCGTGTGCATGTTTATCGTTCTTCGCCATTGTTGTGGAGACTGATTAACTTTCGGTTGTTTTTGTTCCGGTGATTGCCGATCATGACCTCGTGAAGAAAAGTTTTGGTCCGATGATTGCCGATCGTGCCCTCGTGAAGAAAAGATAAACAATCATGGATACTGAGGTAAGCACGCACACATTCCTGACAATGATTATTGAGGAATCTGTCTGTTTCATGTCGTATAAACCAATTTTTTTTTGCAATTATTCTTATGTGGTACACACGGAATATATGTTTATTTTTTTTATCAACTGAATATTGCGCATGAGCAATAATCTCCCCGAAAGAGTTCAACATTATCTGCTGTCAAATATTTTGCGATTTGCTCTTAAAATCTGCTTTTTAGCGGATTTTTAATGTTATGCAGTTGATTTTAGTTAAAATTAAGTGACATAATAAGTGAAAATATTTATTTCAAAAATTCCACGATATTTGCCTTTCATATTACTTTAAATAGTGATCATCCTGCTGTATATTTCAAAACAATTATAATGGTATTGGCAAAGAGATATTGGATTAATGTAGACTATTGTTTCTTTTCATTTAGCGTATAGTCAAGAAAAGGTACAGTTATTGACTTCCTAAAGTAGTCTTCCGGACCCTCTGATTGAACATTATCTCTCATTATTTTTCTTCCGTATATTTTTTTTTTTTTTTTTTTTAAATGTTTACAGATACATTGTACTTCATCAATCAATCATATATCATTTTACTTGTGTTATCTTGAAACAGTTTATACTACATTGATAGTACCAGTTGCAACATGTAAAAATGAAAAAGTAATTAACAAAGATGAATATAGATAGTAATTTATTTTTTATATTTCATTTTCAGACAACCCAGAAGCTTTAATTAATGCAGTCTTTCTAAACAAGGGTGCATACTTTGGGTTAAGAGGAAGACAAGACCATGTAGATATGACATGGGGTGATATACAGCTGAAAAGTACTTCTGGAGGACAAACATGACAATCCATTGGCCCTCTTTTGTGGGGCAACTGTTTCGGGTGGTGTAATTAACATTAATGTATACTCTGGAGATAGAAAGAGCACAATTCACTGTAGTCAGTAACTGTAACGTGGACTCTTAAGTAATTTCTAACAATATTTGACTCTAAATATTTCTAATTCAGATATTCTGCAGTTTGTTTGATTCAGTAATGTTGTTTTATTGTTTTTCTTGAATTTGCTTTGAATGAGTCATGCAATGCCTAAACAATTTGATGGAAATCACATGTTTTCATATTGGCCTATATAGTTAACATCATATTGGACTGGTTAATTAATAAAGGTATCATTACGTGATGTGAAAAACATCACGTAATAATACTATATAAGTGATAACCAGCTAGAGACAGATTAACCAGTCTATACCAATCATAAGTGATAACCAGACAGATTCACCAGTCTATAACAATCATAAGTGATAACCAGACAGATTCACCAGTCTATAGCAATCATACGTGATAACCAGACAGATTCACCAGTCTATAACATTCATAAGTGATAACCAGACAGATTCACCAGTCTATAACAATCATAAGTGATAACCAGCTAGAGACAGATTCACCAGTCTATAACAATCATAAGTGATAACCAGACAGATTCATCAGTCTATAACAATCATAAGTGATAACCAGCTAGAGACCGATTAACCAGTCTATAACAATCATAAGTGATAACCAGACAGATTCACCAGTCTATAACAATCATAAGTGATAACCAGACAGATTCACCAGTCTATAACAATCATGCGTGATAACCAGACAGATTCACCAGTCTATAACAATCATAAGTGATAACCAGCTAGAGACAGATTAACCAGTCTATAACAATCATAAGTGATAACAGCTAGAGACAGATTAACCAGTCTATAACAATCATAAGTGATAACCAGACAGATTCACCAGTCTATAACAATCATAAGTGATAACCAGACAGATTCACCAGTCTATTACAATCATAAGTGATAACCAGACAGATTCACCAGTCTATTCCAATCATAAGTGATAACCAGACAGATTCACCAGTCTATAACAATCATAAGTGATAACCAGACAGATTAACCAGTCTATACCAATCATAAGTGATAACCAGACAGATTCACCAGTCTATGACAATCATAAGTGATAACCAGCTAGAGACAGATTAACCAGTCTATAACAATCATAAGTGATAACCAGCTAGAGACAGATTAACCAGTCTATAACAATCATAAGTGATAACCAGCTATAGACAGATGAACCAGTCTATAACAAAATCATACGAGATTTGCGGATTTTCCAAAGATGGACATACAAAGTTTCAACTGCTTTAAAAGTAGTAGGCTGTTTTTAAAAAGTTGGCGGAGAAGATCGACGAGCCAAGCGAGGCGACAAATGTTTAATCTTATAAATATATAAATCGAAGAATTTGTCGACAAGTCGGTGGTTTTCTCTGGTTTCCTAAACCAATAAAACTGACCGCCACTATCAGGGGCGGATCCAGGATTTTGTGTTAGGGGGGACGAAAGTCGGCGAGGGGTCTGGGGACCGCTTAAGGTCTCCAGCGGGTCCAGGTAAGGGGGCCTGGCCCCCCGGAAGCTCCAAGGTTTTGAGTATTTAGGAAGCTTTTCCGTCAACAATTTTGAAGCATTTTGTGAATGTAATGAAGTGTATTAAAACGCATGAATCTTCTCCAAAAAGTTTCAAATACAACTAAAATCTTCATTAAATACAAATTTTGTCCACACGAAGGTTAAAGCCTTTATTTTGAATCATCATTGGTTTTAATCGTTTGTAGACTTTTTGTACTTTCGTCACAGGCATCGCCCACTCATCTGGAGAACCATGTTAAGGGGACAATAATTTGATTTTCAGGGGAGGGCTTTTTTTCCGGATCAAAATATTTACTTTCATTATATTCACAGTTAAATCATTTATTTTTTACATAGGCCAAATCAAGTTATTTATTTGTATTTTTGTTGTATTTTCGAGTGTGGATCGGAGTAAATCTTAGGGAGAAAATATTTTTTCCTCCATCTTCTAGATCAAAATATTTATTTTCAACAAAGTCTAGGCCAAAATATTTATTTAAAAAATCTTCTAAGCTTGGTTATCAGGGGTTAATTTTATGAATACAAATTGATATGTGTAGTAAAATAAATACCTTCTTCTTTTCTTAGATAAAAAACTAGCTAAGACGTCGCGCAAGGTGTTGCGTTTTTAACGAATTTCAGAATAATTTGTAATCATAATAAAAATATACAGTACCCCTGCCTGTAAATATCTACAATTTATATATCATGATATTCGTTGAATATAGCAGATTAAGTATAATAACATTTTCTTCTAATTAGATAAAGCATAATTAAGATTTATGAATATTAAATAGTCATACACGTATTTTAAGTGCCTGTACAATCAATTTGGCAATTGTCCAAAAATAGATATGAAGTTGGTTTCGGGATCGTTTATGGGTTACGTCCCTTTAATCTCAAGACCAACGATTTTACTTCCTACACGGCTATAACTTTTCATGTTGATATTAAGATGACAAAACAAGAAAAAATCAGGTATTTTTGTTATTCCTCAGTAATAAGTTATATTATACAGTAACTATAGCAGTATAATTCATTTTCATAGGACTTTAATTAATTAATGTCTGTCGTGTTCCTACTTTCGATTCAAATAGAGATCAGTGTACATATTACAATCAATTATGTTCATAGGTCGTCATATTTATTGTTTTACTTTCAATTCGGGCTGAGGTGGATAAAGATACAGTCGTGTCATTAAATGTTGAATAAAGGTGATGGTGTCCGGGCTGCGTGGATTTTCAATATATATTAGTCGAGTGAAGTGGAGAATATCTTAGAATAGGGGGGGGGGGGGTGGTTAGGCGCGCAACTGCAACCATGCTTGATGTTACATAAATATACCCATACGTTTATTTACAAGTGTAATATAACTCGATAATTTTCAGTGTATTCATTGTACAATATTCAACGTTTTCTTGTGTTTTTCAAATAACAAAATATCAGTGGTATTTCATTAAGGATATTCTGAAGATCCAAATGGTCTAGTACAAGATATTCTAAAGATAATTAATAAAAACAAATACGGCAATATTTTATTAAATCACCAGGTAGAAGCTGTACAAATCTCTTTTGATAAAACTATAACATTATGTTCGGCTTATATTCCACCAAATTCATCAATTATTCTAACACAACTCAAACATCTTACTGATCAACAACCATTTATTTTATAGGCGACTTTAATTATTACCTTCCCTTATCGGGTAGTAAAACAACCAATGACAAAGGCAAAAAGCTTAAGACTTTCCCTGCCAGGAGGAATTATGTACGCGACGGTTCTGACACATTTTCTCAACTATTAATCCTGCATGCACAGTTATTGATCCATCTCTTCTTTCATGATGCTCTCTGTGGAAGTGATTATTTTTGTACTATTCTAGAAAGTTTTAGTTCTACTGTAGGCTAAAAAAACCAACACGATATTAATTTGACAAAGCTAACTGGCCTCTCAAATGCATATGATGCTAATCCAATTTTACAGATTAATACTTTAAACATATTTTATTGTTCTATACTAAACAATTAGATAGGACACAAGTTTTACAACTTAGAAACGTCTTCTCCAATGCATACAAGAATAAATACAAAATGAACTTGTATAATATTATATACATATTTCATATTAAGTAAAGACATGAAAAAAACCAAACAAAAACTAAAAATGTTGAGCATCATGCAAATGTATTATCGGAGCTAAAGTATACTTAATCGAACACGCCATTATATTTTAATGACACGAACACACCGAACATTCAATTTGGATTTAACTTTCTAAAGGATTTGTATTTAAAGTGGGTGCTTAATTAAGGTAGTTAACATGTGAAGATATAGGGAGGAAGCATTCTTCTATTAACCTTCGGTAAGTGTATTGCTTTTTTTATATTATTGTTAAAAACTCTTATTTATGATATGACAAGTCGATAATCCAGTTGCATGAGGCTGTCTCGAAACTAGTTCATACGATCTTGATCAATAAAGTAAGACATAAATTCATTATTAACCTGTTTCATGTTACAAATATGACTAATTTACAAATATTTATGATCATGACATAGAAAAGCGACGGGTGTCTTTAATGTATTTTTGAACTGCCAAAAATATGGAACAATTTACATCACTATTGTCATAAATGCTGTTATAGTGACAGTCGGAACCTTTGAACCGTAATGAAAGCGGGAGGTTTGGCGCCGTAAAATCTGATTCAACCCACCGTTTCCTTGGAAATGCCTGTACCAAGTCAGGGTCATTACGGTTTTCCCAGTTTTCCGGTTGTTGACTGATTTTGTCTGTTTATATACTTATGAGTTTTGACTTTCCCTTTGGAAGATTGTTCGGAGTTCGGTAATTTTGTTATTACCCTTATTTTCAAAAGATAATAAATCAATATTTACTGGAATTCCAATCAAATTCAACTGATTTATTTCAAATAACATAATAATACGGTTTACGGTAAATCTGTTACAGTGTAACAAGTGATGCTCAGCCTTTTCATTATGATGTCCACATAAACAATTAGAATTTAAAATTAAATTTGCATGATATAAATCTGCATTTAATGCACTGCATTTATTTCGCATTCTAGAGTGTAATACACCGAGAAAGCGGTCACCTACATAATAATATTGAGGATTTCTCCTCTTAGTAAAAAATATTTGTTGAAGTTTTAGTTTAAAAGAGGAAAAAGTAGGAAGATTTCTAATAGTACGATCCAAAGAATTCCATGCTTGAATAGTACATGGAAAGTACGAATTTTGGTAAACAGACAAACGGTTAAAAGGTACATGTATATTGTGACTGTTACGTAAATTATGATTAACGTTTGCTGTCACTAAAGGTGGAACTAATTCAAATAAATAATCGGGTGCTTCCTCATTGACAATTTTGTAAAAAAAAAAAGTAGCAGTTTTTTAACTTCCCTTCTTATACTCAATGTTTCCCACCCCGTTTCCTTGTAGATTGAATCATTACTAGCATATATAGATAATCCTGTCACAATACGAGCTGCTTCTATTTGAATTTTTTCTAGACGATTACAATTTGTTTGTCCACAATTATCCCAAACTTCTGAGGCATATGCTTAGAAGTTTTTTTCAATCAGTACATCGATATGTTTTGTCCACTTACAATCACTGCTAAAAATAACACCTAAATATTTATGCATATGCACAGGAGATAGTGAAATATCGCTAAAGTCAAATATTGAATTATTTTCTAAATGCATAGTACTAAAAATCATAATATCTGTTTTATTGGGATTGAATTTCACAAGCCATCTATATGACCATGCAGTTAAATATTCTAAGTCTGTACTTATTAAAGTATGTAAATATTCTTCATTGTGTGCGGTATGGCCAATACAAGTGTCATCAGCAAATAGTCTACCGAAGCCAGTCATATTGTCTGCTACGTTATTTTTGCAAATTAGGAAAAGCAATGGGCCCAAGACCGACCATTGGGGCACACCAGCCTTTAATTCCCCAGTACTTGATATTGCATCTTTAATAACTACTCGTTGTTTTCGTCTTGAAAGATAACTTTTTAACCAGAAAAGAACGTTCCCTTTGACGCCATATTTCTCAAGTTTTAATATAAGCACTTTAATCCAAACTGTATCAATGGCTTTACTAATATCAGCAAAGGTTATACTAGTTATTTGTTTTTTTATCCAATGCAAGTAAAATATTATCATACAGTTCAATTAACTGATGGGTAGTTGAATATCCTAGCAGAAAACCCGACTGGAATTTATATACAAGTTTGTTAATATGCAGAGTGATTGTAAATGTATTTATAAACATTTTTTTTCTAATATCTTGCTAACACATGACAATAAGGAGAATGGACGATAAATTGAGGATAGAGATGTATCCCCCTTTTTAAGCAAAGCAATGACATGTGCAACTTTTCACTGATCAGGAAAAACCATTTCTTTTAATGATCGATTGAATAACATGGACAGTGGTTTTGCTATTTCATTTTTTACAGCTAATCACATTCGGTTATTTATAATATCATGTCCAACAGCTTTATCTACATTCAACGTGGAAATTATATCTATAACATCTTGTTCACAAACTTCAATATCAGAAAGTATCTACAATAAAAAATTCGATAAATCTTATTTTCATCCTTTAAATTTGATATTGAACAAAACTATTTATTTAAAATTTCTGCTTTTTCTATGGTAATTTAAAGTCGTTCTGTGGAACTGAAAGAGGAGGAGTCTCATTAGATGAACTTTCATTTTTTATTAACATATTCATGGTTTTCCAATATAATTTGTCATTGGCTGATTTTAATTCATCCAAATTTTCATTTATATTTGCATAAAATTTCTTTTTGGCCTGTTTTTTTTTTTTAAATTATTTACCTTATTTCGCTGTTGTTTATATTTCGTCTCTGTTAGTACTGATTATTATTAAACAACATTATTAAGAAAAAAACTGGTGGCACGCTATAATCTGGGTCACGGGTCACTAATCGGGCGGCTGTATCGAGAAACAGATACGGTGTTGAAAAAAAATGTTGATACTCATAAAATATTGATAAATGCAATAAAATTTTATATTTGTCTTCAAGAAATATGATAGACAAAACCATGTGTGAAGTTTTATGACGAAATATCTCCGATTTCTATGTAAATTTCTATGTAAATTTACGAGTTAGTTGCGACTGTATCCAGAAACAGATACGGTGTTGAAAAAACTGTTGATACTCATAAAATATTGTTAAATGCAATACAATTTTATGTTCGTCTTCAAGAGATATGATAGACAAAACCATGTGTGAAGTTTTATGACGAAATATCAACCATGTGTGAAGTTTTATGACGAAATATCTCCGATTTCTATGTAACTTTACGACTTGAAGTGGGGAAACACCCACAGGTAATTTTAGCGATGTATTTTTTATCTTGGACAAGAATAATGAGCGTCCTGATTAGATGACCGATTTAAAAAACTGACTCTGCATGGTAAAAAGATGCATGTAAAAGAAATCTGTTATATTTATTCATTTGTTTGATTCTGGAATATTGTTGATCATTGATTTAAACAAGAAAAAAGGGAAAAAGGGGGGGGGTGAATTTTATTTGATTTTTACAGTCAAATAAATGTTATGTTTCGACAGTTTAAAGAGAAAAATAAAAATTTGTTGCGACTAAAACTTAATTTATTGATTTATTATTAATGATACAATTTTATATCCCTTGGGAGGAGGAGGGGGGCTATGATGAAAATTTGAAATAAAACCACAGGTCCGGATTTGAAGCAAAAATAATAATGCAGGATTATTTTTTTATTAAAAAAATCCAGGACCCCTGTGTCCATGAAATTTTTGTTTTTTAAAGTTAATAATATGAAATATTAACATCCACACTTGCCTTTTGGAGAGCACATTTCTGTGTCCACACTTGTTTCACTTTAAGAAAAGTTTTACGAAAACGATCACGTATTCGTATCTCTCTTCTCAAAGTGGAATCAATCCAAACTTTGTCGGCATTTCTTATAATTACCTCCATTGTCGGAATACATGTACTAGCTATTTTCAAAAATATTGACGTAAAGCAGTGACCGCTCCATGAATATCACTTGCAGCAGTTACTAAATTGACCCAGTCTGCTTCAGATATTTTTTGTTTCATAAAAAGATAATCTGCTCGTTTATAATCCCAAATTTTACGTTTATAATTTGTATTATTACTGAAACCACAACCTATTGTGATGTATGTTCCATCATGATCGCTAAACTCTCTGTAGTGTCAATGTGTATTGTGTCACTATCAATAATACTAATCCGAGTCGGTGATTAAAATTGGATCAAGTAAAGAATTATTACCTGTACGATTATCAAAATGTGTCGGTTTATTAATAACGTTAACAAAACCATTGATGAAAATAATATCCCTAATATTTGTAGGAATATTATTAGCCATAAAATTTATGTTCAAATTACCCAAACATATAATATTACAATTCCCGTCGAGAGCTCTTTTTTTTAAGCATAAAATCAAAATACTGCCAATAATATGCAGGTGCTTGTCTCACTGACCGGTAATTTATGTTGATCATTATAAACTGAAATTTAGTTTTAAGTTCAAACCACATACAGAGAGTAAATCACCCGTGTTCTAAATCCTGTCTACGTACAACATTAACAAAACTTTTATAATAAAGGACGAAGTCCTTATAACGGTAAGCTGTCCGATTTTTCCTTCTATATTGATAGCCAAATATCTGTTCACCGGAAGTTTAAAAAATAGATCAATTGATAATTTAGAAACGCAAAAGAAATATATTTCAATGAAAAATTCCCAATTCTTTAATTATTTACTCTATGCAAAATCGAAATAAACTTGAAATAAAATTCTAATAAAAAAATCTCTTTCTACGACGGAAACTCCCGACGGAAGAGCGGCGTACAGTAGGTAAAATGAGCCATAACAAATCGGCTACAAAATTCATTCAAAATAAAAGATAATAGTTCATCGGACGCAATTACGAACGAAATAAAAAGTATGTCTCCTATTTGTTCCTTCAAAACATAAATTAAAAAAATGCTTTTATAAATATATACCCCGCTAAATTACACGTGTTTTGGGAGAAAATTATTCATGCGCAGTTGTTGAATGTTGCAGACGACGGGTTTTCATATTTGTAAACAGAAAACGATCGACAATTGCACTTGGAATCTATCGCTAAAATTCATTGAGGTATGCATATTTTGTTATCTTATGCCTGTAATTGGAAAGAATATGATCTCCTGGTTCTATGCATATGTAGAACACATTGAAATTAAAACAAAAACAGTCAATATAATACATTTTCATTACCTTGATCTATCCCAAAATGTCAAAATCCGTGATGTACCTTATTCATTGAAGAGTCCAAGGAATTCCGAATGTAAACTGGCACACATTTATGGTATGAATAAAGGAAAGGTATTTATTTCATGTGTATTATATACAAATGGATATGTGAACGTAAATGAATGAATGCTCTTTCAATTTTAACAGTTGTCATTAAATAATTTACACTAGAAAGGTTATTATGATGTCGTTCGAAATTGTGTCCGGATCTAGGTCACAGAGTGACTAGAACGGGGTTATGAAAATCTGCTTAAAACCCGTAACAATGCATTGAATAATATATGGGCTATGATTCAAAAGGAATATTGGTGTTTAATCTGAAATATGAACATGCAATCAGCTTCATCAATTTGATCAAATTTATTATCAAATGCCACGGTCAATATCATCGAAATTGTTCGTAATTGCGTCCGGTGAGGCTAACGTGTACGGATCATCGTATTATTGAAATTTTAGGACTTCGTCCTTCAAACAGGTTGCCTGTCTCATATTAAAAAATAATACCACCTCCACTACAGTTCCTGTTCCTCCTAATGGGAACCTTAAAACCCGGCAAACTTATGTCAGCATCTTTTATACTGTTATCTAAGTGTGTTTCCGTAAAAAATATAATATCAAAGTCTTCAACTATATCTATAAATTTATTTCGCAGACTTCGTATATTCTCATGAAGAATAGATAATGTGTTTTCGTGAGAGACTGGTGTGCCCTGTGGACCTGGGTTCGATTCAATATCCCCACAGACAATAAACTAAATAATAATGGATAAGATAATAGTATATTATAATTAGACTTATGTTCTATTTCGTCAAACTCAACCGAACATACAATAGTTATCAACCAGTCGAAAACCTGTTTATATCAAAACCAACCGAGAGATAATGGCTCATATTCATTTAACCCATATATCTATATCATATTAATTCATAAATGAAATATACAACACTTTTATAGGAACAGCTCACCAGTGTGGAGCAAGTTCGACAAAACAAAGAAAGGAGCTTAAAGACCAATATTTTGAGTAACTGACAGTCTTTCCGAAATGTTTTCTTTGACGTACCCGTCTTTAGCTTTGTCGGTTCTCCAGCGACCGTGTTTTTTAAATAATCTGTCCTCGACTTTTGCTGTTGCAGCAGCTGTAGCTCCTCCTGATCTAAGACTATGTAGTCCAAAATACTTTTTTGTGACAAGTTTCTATTCCATTATTCTAACAAAATATGCATTCTCTACAAATGAGTTATATATACCTGTTCATGGTTCCCATGAACATTTACTAATAGCAATATTAAACAAGTGGTATTACATGTAAACAATACTTTCACATGAACCAAACAAAATAATGGCAAAAATAAGAATAAACTAAGCATTATACTAATAAACAAAATAATAACAAAAATAAGCATAAGCTAAGCAAAAATAAGCATCAGCTAAACATTATAAATAAGTAAAATAATAACTAACAAAATTAGCATTAATAAGCAAAACTATAAAAAACAATTATCCTTACCTCACACTGGGGTGCAAAGGTCATGGAAACAGGATATACCTCAAGATCACAATATCATGCTGTTGTACATCAGTATTATATCATGGCAATCTGAATATCAAATTAGGTTTATAACTATTGTGCTCAAAACATGCACAATTACACAAAAACATAGATTACACATAGAATTGTTAATAACTCACCTTTTTATTATTTTAATGGTAAAAATAGTATTATGTTCATATTAAATTCATATTTAATAGTTTTAAATATTATTTCATTTAACCTTTAACATTTTATTGGAATTACTATGCTTTATAAGTTTATCACATTTTAATAGCATTTAATATGTTTTATAAATCAGTCAATCAATCAATCAACTCAATCTCACTGAGAAAGTTATTTCATAGACAATTAGTAAGTTTAGTATAAATACCTTAATGAATGTTAGTGGTACCAAATAGAAATATCATCAGTTCAAGCTGTTTTTAATAGTCATCAAAAATTAATCTAAAAGAATATGTATTGCAGTTGTCAATATGTCTGCCTTCTAAGATATGAAAAATAATAGAATGCCTCAAAGAACAAAAGAATTTCCTACCAAAAATTCATGTGACTAAAATAACCATTGAAAGGAAATAACTGGTCAATCTGACCTTAACTAATCAAATATGCAAAATAAAGATACATATCAGGGTCACTTTCATGAACTTAGGTCACACAAAGTTGTAGACCTTATTAATTTTATTACTAAGAGGTTTTAAATATTATAATTAAATGAAAAAGTTATGAAAGTAATTATATGAACATATTTTATTTACAAAAATATATTTTATGAACATAGCAAAAATAAAAAATTTAATTATTTACAAACTGTCAAAATTGACTCTTCCACACATCCACAGATTAAATAATTTACTCATTCACAACTGAATAAAGTTTGCATAGGACCATCAGAATGTTACATGAAATGCCTATAGTTGTCTAATACATTATTTTATCTCTTGTTTACTCGCTCTGGTGTTTTTTCACGCCTTCATGCTCAAGGGCAGGTAATCAGATTAATGAAACAGTAATATCAGTAGCTGATAAGACGATTCCAAAGACATCAACAAATCTAAAACACCCATGTAAACCATGGTATAATGATGAATCCGAAAAATCGCAAAAGGTGTCAAACCAGTAAGGTGTCAAACAAAAGTAGTCCCTTTTCAAGAAAAAAGTTCCTTTTGTATTGTGACAAATACTGAATGAAATGGAATAATTAAATTGATAATTGAAGTTAAATGTATAAGGATTATTTTGAGCCCAAATTTGATTGATTTAATTGTATTTTAATTTGGATATGGAAGATTTGATGCATGACCTATAAATAGGGAATTTCTGGGGGATGACAGAGCTATTTTTAGAGTAGGTATTTTCCATAGCCTGGCATTTCACTGCAAGACTTTAAACATGGCCTGATATTTCGACAGAACGTAGAGGAATCATGGACATTTCAGAAAATGTATGATCTTCGAAAGGTTAAACTTAAGATAAAATTGCCAGGTAGGCTCGAAAAAGCACAAATTTAGTAGAAAACTTTAAAGAAATTAATTATAGGTTTCACACCAAAAAGGCCGCACGACAGTTTACATTGGACATTGTCGACAGTTTTCGCATCTTCAGAACCAAACCTCGAAGAATATTAAAACAGAATCGTCACACTTCTTGGCGTGATTTTGTTTCCAAATTAAATTGCCATATACCAACTTGTTTAAGGATTGTAGTATGGCTATAGCAAAGGTTAAAAGCAATGATACAATAGTAAAGCCAACTTTCATCATCTAACACTTTAACATCTGAACGGAATCTCGAATAAACTAAGCCAAACTTGTCAACAAAGACAACGTCTTCACTGAAGATTGCCATCCAGAATTTCACAAAATCTTAAACCACCCCCCCCCCCCCCAAACAAAATATCAATATTAATTAAAAAGCTTCTGAGGCATCTGTCGGAATCATATTGTTGTACCCCTCGTCCTGATCGAGATTCGGACTCACAACATAAGTGATAATAGGAACTGATTGCATAGGTAGTTGGATTTACAACTACCATACGATCATTGCCACGACGGCCCCCGTCGTCAAATTATTAGCATATATCACTAACTAGTAGCGTTTGTAAAACCATGGAGAGGATGATCAATCGTCGACTTGTATTTGTCTAAATCCAATGGATTCGTGTCCAATATACAGTGTAGATTCAATCATTTATTCTAAGCATAGAAACATTCATAAAGGAAAATGTCCAGAAAAAACTAGATTATATGACACGAATTTTGGGCGAACACGGTAATTTTAATCGAATTTCGCTTGGAGACTCATTATGGACCTCTATTACGGTATACCCTCTTCAATTGCACACGGTTGAGCCGTATGGTTCCCCTCAGCAAATAAGGGTAATAACAAAATTACCGAACACCGAGCAATCTTCCAAAGGGAAGGGCAAAACTCATAAGTCAACAAACAGACAAATTCAGTTAACAATTTCAAGTGTTTACCTTACTTGGTTTAAAAATAACAAAAATCGTGTGGCACCATTTATTCAAGCTTGGTACCCCCAAGCAAAGAACCCCCCTTCCCCCCCCCCCCCAATTACATACATGTCCCCAATCATATAAACAAGCAAGTAACAAAAGTCCATAATAACTAAACATAGTAATGAATGTAAATATAATGCAATGAAAGCTTAAGTAAGCAGGAACACGCACCCTTAGTAAAGTTACTGGGAGGGCGGGTGGGAAAGCTAGCAAAAAATTACAGCGTGCAGCCATTAGCAAGATATTGAGCAAGGCATGGTTCAAAACTCAAAAAGAAGTTGGGCGATTTGGGGTTTCAGCCCAGAGACCTTGGACCAGTTTATATTAAAACCTAATGCTCGTAAAGTACTGATGAATAAACGTAACCCTCTACTACAGTCACACATTGCATCTGCAATTATTAAAAAATCGTCTAAGTATGCAATACATATAACATTATATACACTCTTCATGGTTTTACATACAGACTCGCTTATTTTTTGGAATATTCTGGGGCTTCTGGAATGACCAAAAGGGAGCTTAGAATCATACATATAAGTAGGGTTAACATCCCCAGAGAAGGACCACTTTAAACCTGTCGAATCGTGATCCGAATTGTGACAATAAACATACCTATACGCACTTCTTAGATCCACCTTTGCAACATAATTATTAGGTTTTATTAGTTTTAAAGCGTGCCTCATATCCATATAGGAACAATTTGTATCACTAGTATATGAATTGAGTGAATTTCCAACTGGTTCACTACCATCATGTATTAAGCGAATATTACCATTTGACTTGGGTACATCCCCTAATGAGCTCACAATAGTTGGAATCATTTTGGTTACAACATAATTTCCTAACGCAATTTCGGTCTTAATTTGATTTTCAACTTGAGTGCTAACTCTGAAAGTGGATGAATAATTTTCAGGGTTCACCGGGTAACGCGGGCCAAATTTTGTACACAACTGAAATCCATTTTTTACTCCTTCCAAAATGAATTCACGGTCTTCTGTGTCCATTGGCAAAAGGCGACACCAAACCTCGAAATGCAGTGTATTTAACGTGGACGTCACCTTGTTTTCCACGACTAATTCCGAATTTGAGGCACATCCAGGTTTTTTGGTTTTGTCATAGGTTGGGAATGTCCGGAATGACCATTTAACGCAGAAAGTGCACTAGAAAAGCAGATAGCACAATTATGCATCATTCTGCAATCCACACGGAAACAAGAATTGTAATCAAAGCTTCGACAAATTTCTCGGCCATCAGGTAGAAACGGGCCTTTGCGACGTTGATCCGTCGGCGGTCTAAAATTTCTTACCTTGCCCATGGATGTTCCAACTGACGCTTCCGAAAATGCATGCATTGTAGGGTTATCTCATGTTATCACCAACTGAAAGTCACGCAAATCCTGATGATATGATCCCCATTCGAAGGATACGTCAGATTGCTTTTGGCGATATTCTTTGTCATATAACAATACTGAATACCATACGTTTCTGGCCGCTAAACGGTAAATGTCAGCTGTATAGATAAGATAACTGTTTGCTATTTAAACGCTTCTGTTTAATTAATTCCTGTAATATTCTAATGTTCGCATAACCCCATTCTTCGATTGTCACTTTATTCAAAGTTTTCTGCTTCCCAACGCGCAACTCGACCTGACCTCCTATAGTAACAGATTGAAATTGTTCAACCGATTCTGGTCATATGTAAAACAACATTTATAATGCTTTGTAGTCTGTATTAGATTGAAAAGTGTGTACGGGCTCACCTGTAAAGATGGAACGTTGCTGTCCAACTGAGGTTTTCGAAGCCAATTTGTGCAATGTCCGTACACTTTCCCTTTCTTTTTCGATTTCCTGGAGTAGATATTCTTTCTATCTTTCCATTTGAAGTTCTTTTAATTGTTTTTCAAGTTCACTTATATTAGTATCTGAATCGTGTGCTGCCGCAGTTTCCGATGTGGGGTTCTCGTCTTCGGTTGTTGACTGATTTTGTCTGTTTATATACTTATGAGTTTTGACTTTCCCTTTGTTAGATTGTTCGGAGTTCGGTAATTTTGTTATTACCCTTACTTCCCCCTTTTCTGAGAGCTGCTCGAATGAGTCCTGAAATTCATCCTCATATACATTCACATCGGATTTCTTCCCTTTGCCGTGTCTCAAATCTTCAATAACGTCTTTAAGTTTGTTAGGGGCTGTTGTATCGTGTCCCCCTGCCATTATAAACAAAAGAAAGCTAGCAAGAAATTTAGCATCCACCATTAGCAAGGTACTGAGCAAGGCATGGCTCAAAACTCAAAAAGAGGCTGGGCGATTGGGGTTTCATCCCAGAGACTAGCGCGGCAAGTTCAAACCTTCGTGCTAAATAAATTCAATATCAAAACATTGAAAGTTTGCAGTACCAAGCTGGAAAAAATATTTTGAAAACAAAAATGAGCTTTCCAAAATCTGCTCTCCTATCAGAGTATGGGTGGGAACCAATTAACGAATTTCTTGACCGACAGCGTGTTAATTATTTTGCAAGATTTGATGAACATCCGGCTCACATGTTATGGAAAATGGTATTCATGGAGCTAAAAAAATCCGAATGTGTGGAATGGAAGTATGTAAATTATATGAAAAATATTTTCCAGTCAATAGGATTAGACCATTACTACTATAGAAATTTAATACAAACATATTTAAACATTTTTTCGGTAAAGCAGTTCAAGATAAGGAATTTATTAGGAGACTGGTATTGAGCAGTCTATCAAACTATAACACATTTAATACTTCACCAGGGAAACAAGCATATTTAGAGAGAATAAATATTTTCTGGGCCTCTCGACTGAAGTTCCTAGCTAGAACCAATTATTTGCCCTTGAATGAACGTCTTTTTAAAATTAATCTCCGTGAAAGTTCTAAGTGTAATACATGCGATAACGATATAGTCGAAGACTTGCACCATTTCTTATTTGAATGCAAAACCTTACGTGGTATCAAACAAGAACTATTCGAAGAAATAGAAACAGTAGTCGTTTTATCCGGATCTCGCGTTTTCAGAGCTACCGCCCTTTCAAAAGCTGCAGTTCTTGATCGGAGACTTTTGTCTTAGTTTTAACACTGAGCTTGGTTTCTTGCTTGACCAGTTCAGTAAAAAACTATTATGTAAAATATGATGAAAGAGGGAGCTATTTTAATTGAGTCATGTGTCGATGATCAGGAACTCACTTAATATTGTGTTTCTTTTATTTTATGTCATTGTTATAATTTTCTTATAATATAATGTGATACATTGTATATCATTTTGCTTTAATGAAGAATGACACAATTATTGTTTCTGTGATAATATGTTATGACTTTTATCACAATGACATTGACATATTTTTTGTTTGTTTGTTCTTTGATGAAAATGTTTTAAATTTAATGTTGGTGTATGATTTATGCTCATTTTAATATAGTTGTTTATTTATGATTATTAGACGCAAACATTTGTACCCCGCTGATGTTTGCCCTCGTTGTAAAGGGGTAGTTTCTGAATTACAAAAAAATACCGCCTTTGCCAAATAGGAACATCTTGTGTCTATAATTTTCGACCTAGAAAAAGCATATGACATATCATGGAAATATTGCATTTTAAAAAAAACCTCTTTGATATGGGGGTTGAAAGATAAGCTACCTACTTTTATTTCTCTTTTGGTTTAGTCTTAAAGAGAATTTAAGGTTATAGTCAATTCAAATTTTATAAGTTTATAAGCATCATCTTAGAACGTTTTACTTTTGAATATGTATTTATCGAATCAATAGCATTGTATATATACCAGTATGAGAGTGTAATAATGTCCATGATTATGTCATATACATGAATGTACATTTTTTGAAGGATAATTAAAGAGGGTGGCTTGAAACTGGCGATTTATATGTTATATGTGTAGAAGTATATTAGCACTACATGTTCTTTTTTAAAATGTTATCGGAATTTGACAATGATTTAAAGAAAGAGGTGTGGTGGTCTGGTCAGTCCCACTGAGAGGCGGATATTCTTAATAATCTTTTAAGATGTGAGGAAAATCAGTCTAAGCAAATATCAGTAAGAACACAAATAGTTTACGACAAATAAGTTTTATCGGAAAAAGTGAAAATCATAAAAAGGCATGCAGATCCTCAAACCACCATTTTCAATATTCTGGTGTTGTTAGCAGCATTGATCAAAACAAAGTACGTGACTAGTACGCGACACGTTCACAAAATACACAACATGCATGTACAAAACATGTACTATGTTTTCATTACGTCCCATAACTCTAGAACGACAAAAGTAAAATTAGTCAAAAGTATGCATTCCACAGGCCATTATTCCTAATAATTATATAAACTTTGAAGAAAATCAGAATAGGCAAAACATAGTTAGCGAAGACAGGTTTTTCATAGAATAAAGTTCTATAAATTAATTTTAGATTCACATGTCATTTAATTTTTTATTTTATTTTTTAACAACGTAATATCTTTTATTCAAATGCTTGCTACAATTAACACGCCAAAAGTCCAAGCTCCTTTTGGTGTTTCCCTGTTACGTCTTGCTCTGATTATCCAGGGCTATGATCAGAATTACATGAAATATATATACAACATGTCATTTTATACGTGTTTTGATTGGTTTAAAAAGTTGAGGTTATTTTCATATGTACTGAATCTGAAAATAGACGTCGTTCTCAAGGCGTCGCGTGCCGTTGTCATCAGGCGATTTTCTTTAAATGAGGCACCTTTGGGGTTATTTAAATTTATCTCCGATTATTTGCCTTATTTTGAAAAAATAAATATATTTTTCAATATCAAAACAAAAAATGTTTGAAATAATTTATAAGGATTGATCGAAATTATTTGTTCGGTTCATTCGAAATAACCTCAATCAGGTTGTACACACCCTTGTGTAACCCGCTACGTGGTTTACATGGTGTGTACAACCTGATTGAGGTTATTTCGAATGAACTGAACTAAAATTGTGATCAATCCTTAAATAACTTTGGCACAACAAAAGAGACAATCGTCAAAAGGTACACAAACCCTAAAACCAGACCAACAACCCTAAAACCAGACCAGCAATCCTTAATATGTTGTAAAATTTGACGAAAATCAGTCAAGACAAAGTAGATTTAGCGCGCTACATGTTTCTCTCGGACGGAAGAATAATATCATACCATAATGCGTGAGTAAGAAGGGGTATATATGTAACTGAACATTGAGAGAATCTCCTACATCACACGTAGATACTAATTAAAGTAAGAAGGGGTATATATGTAACTGAACATTGAAAGAATTTCCTACATCACACATAGACATGTAATTGAACATTGGTAGAATCTCCTACATCACACATAAACATGTAATTAAACATTGAGAGAATCTCCTACATCACACTTAGATATGTAGCTGAAGATTGAGAAAATCTCCTACATCACACGTAGATATGTAACTGAACATTGAGAGAATCTCCTACATCACACGTAGATATGTAATTGAACATTGAGAGAATCTCCTACATCACACATAGACATGTAATTGAATATTGAGAGAATCTCCTACATCACACGTAGATATGTAACTAAACATTGAGAGAATCTCCTACATCACACATAGACATGTAATTGAACATTGAGAGAATCTCCTACATCACACGTAGATATGTAATTGAACATTGAGAGAATCTCCTACATCACACATAGACATGTAATTGAATATTGAGAGAATCTCCTACATCACGCGTAGATATGTAGCTAAACATTGAGAGAATCTCCTACATCACACATAGACATGTAATTGAACATTGAGAGAATCTCCTACATCACACGTAGATATGTAATTGAATATTGAGAGAATTTCCTACATCACACGTAGATATGTGGCTGAAGATTGAGAGAATCTCCTACATCACATGTAGATATGTAACGGAACAATGAGAGAATCTCCTACATCATACATAGATATGTAACTGAACATTGAGAGAATCTCCTACATCACACGTAGATATGTAATTGAACATTGAGAGAATCTCCTACATCACACGTAGATATGTAATTGAACATTAAGAGAATCTCATACATTAGACGTAGATATGTAACTGAACATTGAGAGAATCTCCTACATCACAGGTAGATATATAACTGAAAATTGAGAGAATCTCCTACATCACACGTAGATATGTAACTGAACATTGAGAGAATCTCCTACATCACACGTATATATATAATTGAACATTGAGAGAATCTCCTACATCACACGTAGATATATAATTGAATATTGAGAGAATCTCCTACATCACACGTAGATATATAATTGAATATTGAGAGAATCTCCTACATCACACGTATATATATAATTGAACATTGAGAGAATCTCCTACATCACACGTAGATATGTAATTGAACATGGAGAGAATCTCCTACATCACACATAGACATGTAATTGCACATTGAGAGAATCTCCTACATCACACGTAGATATGTAATTGAACATTGAGAGAATCTCCTACATCACACTTAGATATGTAACTGAACATTGAGAGAATCTCCTACATCACTCATAGACATGTAATTGAACATTGAGAGAATCTCCTACATCACACGTATATATGTAACTGAACATTGTGAGAATCTCCTACATCACACGTAGATATGTAACTGAACATTGAGAGAATCTCCTACATCACACGTAGATACTAATTAAAGTAAGAAGGGGTATATATGTAACTGAACATTGCGAGAATCTCCTACATCACACATAGACATGCAATTGAACATTGAGAGAATCTCCTACATCACACATAGACATGTAATTAAACATTGAGAGAATCTCCTACATCACACGTATATATGTAATTGAACATTGAGAGAATCTCCTACATCACACATAGACATGTAATTAAACATTGAGAGAATCTCCTACATCACTCATAGACATGTAATTGAACATTGAGAGAATCTCCTACATCACACGTGGATATGTAATTGAACATTGGGAGAATCTCCTACATCACACGTAGATATGTAACTGAACATTGAGATAATCTCCTACATCACACGTATATATGTAATTGAACATTGAGAGAATCTCCTACATCACACGAGATATGTAACTGAACATTGAGAGAATCTCCTACATCACACGTAGATATGTAATTGAACATTGAGAGAATCTCCTACATCACACGTAGATATGTATTTGAACATTGAGAGAATCTCCTACATCACACATAGACATGTAATTGAACATTGAGAGAATCTCCTACATCACACATAGACATGTAATTGAACATTGAGAGAATCTCCTACATCACAGGTAGATATGTAATTGAACATTGAGAGAATCTCCTACATCACACATAGACATGTAATTGAACATTGAGAGAATCTCCTACATCACACATAGACATGTAATTGCACATTGAGAGAATCTCCTACATCACACGTAGATATGTAATTGAACATTGAGAGAATCTCCTACATCACACTTAGATATGTAACTGAATATTGAGAGAATCTCCTACATCACTCATAGACATGTAATTGAACATTGAGAGAATCTCCTACATCACACGTATATATGTAACTGAACATTGTGAGAATCTCCTACATCACAGGTAGATATGTAACTGAACATTGAGAGAATCTCCTACATCACACGTAGATATATAATTGAATATTGAGAGAATCTCCTACATCACACGTATATATATAATTGAACATTGAGAGAATCTCCTACATCACACGTAGATATGTAATTGAACATTGAGAGAATCTCCTACATCACACATAGACATGTAATTGCACATTGAGAGAATCTCCTACATCACACGTAGATATGTAATTGAACATTGAGAGAATCTCCTACATCACACTTAGATATGTAACTGAACATTGAGAGAATCTCCTACATCACTCATAGACATGTAATTGAACATTGAGAGAATCTCCTACATCATGCGTATATATGTAACTGAACATTGTGAGAATCTCCTACATCACACGTAGATATGTAACTGAACATTGAGAGAATCTCCTACATCACACGTAGATACTAATTAAAGTAAGAAGGGGTATATATGTAACTGAACATTGCGAGAATCTCCTACATCACACATAGACATGCAATTGAACATTGAGAGAATCTCCTACATCACACGTATATATGTAATTGAACATTGAGAGAATCTCCTACATCACACATAGACATGTAATTAAACATTGAGAGAATCTCCTACATCACTCATAGACATGTAATTGAACATTAAGAGAATCTCCTACATCACACGTGGATATGTAATTGAACATTGGGAGAATCTCCTACATCACACGTAGATATGTAACTGAACATTGAGATAATCTCCTACATCACACGTATATATGTAATTGAACATTGAGAGAATCTCCTACATCACACGAGATATGTAACTGAACATTGAGAGAATCTCCTATATCTCACGTAGATATGTAATTGAACATTGAGAGAATCTCGTACATCACACGAAGATATGTAATTGAACATTGAGAGAATCTCCTACATCACACGTGGATATGTAACTGAACATTGAGAGAATCTCCTATATCACACGTAGATATGTAACTGAACATTGAGAGAATCTCCTACATCACACGTAGATATGTAATTGAACATTGAGAGAATCTCCTACATCACACGTAGATATGTAACTGAACATTGAGAGAATCTCCTACATCACACATAGATATGTAATTGAACATTGAGAGAATCTCCAACATCACACGTAGATATGTAACTGAACATTGAGAGAATCTCCTACATCACACGTAGATATGTAACTGAACATTGAGAGAATCTCCTACATCACACGTAGATATGTAATTGAACATTGAGAGAATCTCCTACATCACACGTAGACATGTAATTGAACATTGAGAGAATCTCCTACATCACACGTAGATACTAATTAAAGTAAGAAGGGGTATATATGTAACTGAACATTGCGAGAATCTCCTACATCACACATAGACATGCAATTGAACATTGAGAGAATCTCCTACATCACACATAGACATGTAATTAAACATTGAGAGAATCTCCTACATCACTCATAGACATGTAATTGAACATTGAGAGAATCTCCTACATCACACGTGGATATGTAATTGAACATTGGGAGAATCTCCTACATCACACGTAGATATGTAACTGAACATTGAGATAATCTCCTACATCACACGTATATATGTAATTGAACATTGAGAGAATCTCCTACATCACACGAGATATGTAACTGAACATTGAGAGAATCTCCTATATCTCACGTAGATATGTAATTGAACATTGAGAGAATCTCGTACATCACACGAAGATATGTAATTGAACATTGAGAGAATCTCCTATATCACACGTAGATATGTAACTGAACATTGAGAGAATCTCCTACATCACACGTAGATATGTAATTGAACATTGAGAGAATCTCCTACATCACACGTAGATATGTAACTGAACATTGAGAGAATCTCCTACATCACACATAGATATATAATTGAACATTGAGAGAATCTCCAACATCACACGTAGATATGTAACTGAACATTGAGAGAATCTCCTACATCACACATAGATATGTAACTGAACATTGAGAGAATCTCCTATATCACACGTAGACATGTAATTGAACATTGAGAGAATCTCCTACATCACACATAGATATGTAACTGAACATTGAGAGAATCTCCTACATCACACGTAGATATGTAATTGAACATTGAGAGAATCTTTTACATCACACGTATATATGCAACTGAACATTGAGAGAATCTCCTACATCACACATAGACATGTAATTGAACATTGAGAGAATCTCCTACATCACACATAGACATGTAATTGAACATTGAGAGAATCTCCTACATCACACGTAGATATATAATTGAATATTGAGAGAATCTCCTACATCACACGTATATATATAATTGAACATTGAGAGAATCTCCTACATCACACGTAGATATGTAATTGAACATTGAGAGAATCTCCTACATCACACATAGACATGTAATTGCACATTGAGAGAATCTCCTACATCACACGTAGATATGTAATTGAACATTGAGAGAATCTCCTACATCACACTTAGATATGTAACTGAACATTGAGAGAATCTCCTACATCACACGTAGATATGTAATTGAACATTGAGAGAATCTCTTACATCACACGTATATATGCAACTGAACATTGAGAGAATCTCCTACATCATACGTAGATACTAATTAAAGTAAAATAACAGTATTTTTGTTATTGCTGTTCTACATTTCACAAAACAGTAAGGTCTTTATGAAATAATCTGCAAATAAACTTCAAATGATCCATTGGATGATGGTAATATCTGATTTCTTCAGAGAAAAGTGTCAAAACTCGAACTTTGAGAACCCTAATATATGACATTTATCAAATAACCATGCCGTCTGATTGCTTGCAGTTAGCAGATGGTCTTAGTATTTTTTTTTTATTTAAATTTTTTTTTTTTTTAATCATTTTTAAAAATGTTTACTATTTCAATATTATATTTTATAACAGTGGAAAAATTGATGCTGCCAGATTGTTTGTTGCAGCGATCGACTTTGGGACAACCTACTCTGGGTATGCATATTCTCCAAAGAGTGATCCATCTGCCATAGAAACATGCAAATGGAAGTACGGCCAGTTGGAATCAAGCAAAACTCTAACATCTGTTCTTCTCGATCTAAAGAAGAATTTCTTAGCTTTTGGATACGAAGCGGAGAAAAAATTTGTAGATAATGCAGAGGATGACAAACCTGATGAGCTATATTATTTTAGACGTTTCAAAATGATTCTGCATAACCAGGTTTGTCTTATAAGATCAATATGAATTTTGCATTTGACAATTTCATCACCCACTCACCAAGCATACACACAAATTGTACATTGCACAGGAAATATAGTTTCATTTGACTTTCGGAATTATTTTTATTATGTATAATTATCATACCCAAAAGCATATAATTCTTGCATCATTCTTTTATCTTTTTGTGTCAATCCAAAAGGCGATGGACTATTCTAAGAACTCATTTGTACCTCATATTTTGTTTCAAACATCTGGATAACAAATTTGAAGAGGCGACAGGGAAAATCAGAGACCGTAAGTCGAAAATCAGACAACACAATGGCCGGCAAATACAAGAAAGCAAGCAATATTCTTTCACTATCGTCAATTTTCTTTTTTGACCCCATCATACGGTGTTTTCATTTGTCAGTTGGTTCGTTTTGCACCATTTGTAATAAGGTTTCTGACTTCACTGACCTTAATCTCATAATTACAGTAACACGTTTGCACCGATAATATCATTTTCATAGATTATTATAAACTTTCAGTAAATGCTATTACCGCTATAGATATCTTGTACATCAATACAAGTCTGCATATTATATATATCTGATCAAAAGGGTATTTCCCATACACGTATTGATGATGACGTAATTAAGAAAGCTAGAAAGTTGAATTCTGCCACATCTAAACTTGTGAAATACTTGAGAAATCCTATTGGTAAATGCCATGATTCTACAACCATAGTTGACACTTTGAAGCAAGTTTACTTTGCTAAAAATAAGATATCAAGAACAATTCGTCATATTAAGGACCGCTAAGTTATGGATGAAACAATATTGGCGAAGTAGACTTGAAACATGAACTAATAGAAAAATTATTATACTTTATGCAAATTTCTTACATTATCCATTCATTTCATTGGACAAGCGTCATTTGTTAATTTTCATTAACCTTTAATAAGCCCCGCCCATCCCTAGCAACATGTGATAATATTAACAACGGGTGTTAATGCCTAACATTAACACTCGCTGAGCCCGAAGTTTGCCGATCCGGAAAAATTAACACCCGCTCCGCCGAGGTTTACCGATTTTCAAAATTCTAAAATTAAAAAAAAAAATTGTTCAAAAATTTACAAAAATTTCTAAATTTAAAATTTTTTTCAAAATTTTCAATATTTCAAAAAAATTCTAAATTTTCATAAGATTTAATTTTTTTTTTTAAATTTCAAAATGATAAAATTTTCAAAAATTTTAAGAAATTTCAAAGTTTTCATAAAATTTCAAAATTTTAAGACATATTTAAATAATAATATTGAAAAATGATAAAACAATTATAGCCTACCTTGAAAATTATTTATGCAATAGTCAAAATATAGAAGCAAACATGTGATAATATTTATCAAAATATACAATTAACATTTTACATTAATTGTTATAAACATTATGTTATTATCTCGTTAAATTTGTTGCTATTTGATGTTTTGTTGTTGTTAATGTAAGTAAACTATCTTAATTTATGACTTTATTTTTTTAACAATTTAACAACATAATGCACACTTGAATCATGAGGCATTCAGTATAATAAAAAAACATACTGCCCTTGTATGAAGGTGTTAGGGTGATTAACACACTCTGTGAAAAAATTATCACCCTCGACTTCGTCTCGGGTGATAATTTCCCCCCTCGTGTGTTAATCTACCATAACACCTTCATCCAAGGGCAGTATGTTTATAATATCTCTGCTGTGCTCCAATCCAGATCTAAATGTATTCACATGTGCATGTATATCCTTTTTTACTCTTTGGCATATCATTATTTTATACCGGATATGCTTTTATATTTATACATTTTATATATGTATTGCCTTTTGAAATCCAATTATCAAGAAGAGAGATTTGGGATCCCACTAACTGGTTTAACCTGCCATTCGCTTGTGCCATTCGAAAGTCAGGGCATGGATTTCAATGCCATACATTATATGTCGTGGTCTTTTGTGCCATTCGAAAGTCAGGGCATGGATTTCAATGCCATACATTATATGTCGTGGTCTTTTGTGCCATTCGAAAGCCAGGGCATGGATTTCAATGCCATACATTATATGTCGTGGTCTTTTGTGCCATTCCAAAGCCAGGGCATGGATTCCAATGCCATACATTATATGTCGTGGTTTTTTGTGTATGTTCCATGAGTTAAGTGAGAGGTGAATTGTTACTTTTGTCAATATTGGTGGAATTGTAGACAATCACTGTTTAAACTTTGCTGTCATAATTATAGATTTTAGAATAAACAACAAATTATGATTCCTTCATTCAATCATCTTTTGGAACACAGCATGTTCTAAAGTTACAGAGCATGAAACAGCAAAATGTTTATGTGATGACAATTTAGTTCCAGATCAATGATACTAGCAATGTGTACGCGTTTGTATACGATCTCGTAAGTTATTTTCCCACTAATGTTATTTCCTTTTTTTTAAAATGTCGATATGTCCATCATGGCAAACAAATCATGTACATTAAAACATTTGTCTGCCATTACAATGTCACCGTGTTCATACAACTGAACTAATTTGCTGCGCCCCACTATCTTTCGATCACATATGCATCCACCTGGAATTAATCCAACACGTATTTTTTACAGTGTTCCTATTTTCATAGAATGAACACATTGCTTGCTATGCTCGTGGTGCATTGGATTGCTTAATTGGACATTCAATTCATCAACTATTATACTTGGTGGAAGTTTTCTAACCAAGTTGCCCGGAGGCCAAATATTTGCTTCTCTCCACTGCTTTAAAATCAGTGGGAGCAAAGTATCTGACCAAGTTGTCAGGGGGCCAAATATTTGCTTCTCTCCACTGCCTTGAAATCAGTGGGAGCAAAGTATCTGACCAAGTTACCAGGAGGCCAAATATTTGCTTCTCTTCACTGCCTTGAAATCAGTGGGAGCAAAATATCTGACCAAGTTACCAGGAGGCCAAATATTTGCTTCTCTCCACTGCCTCGAAATCAGTGGGAGCAAAGTATCTGACCAAGTTACCAGGAGGCCAACTATTTGCTTCTCTTCACTGCCTTGAAATCAGTGGGAGCAAAATATCTGACCAAGTTACCAGGAGGTCAAAAATTTGCTTCTCTCCACTGCCTTGAAATCAGTGGGAGCAAAGTATCTGACCAAGTTACCAGGAGGCCAAATATTTGCTTCTCTCCACTGCTTTGAAATCAGTGGGAGCAAAGTATCTTACCAAGTTGTCAGGGGGCCAAATATTTGCTTCTCTCCATTGACTTGGCATGAAAAGTATCCACGTATTAACAATATGTTTTACACTTGCTTCAGATAATGAAAAACATCTTGACAGTTCAAAATTTGTTGTGTAACGCCTTATCTTCATCAATGTCATAAAAAGTTGATTTCTGACATAGACACTATGAATTTGAAAATAAATGTAACGAAGACAATATGTAGCTGTTCCAAGTGTGTTCAAAACAAATGAAAATTTGGCGTATGATTCTAACCCAGAATAAAAATCAACTGTCATGTCGTCACTTGCGATATTTCTCCTGAAAACATAGGTTGGACAGGAGTGTAGGTCATCATATTTGTAAATGTCGGCATAGTCACGTGTTCAGTATTTTCTACCATTCTTTCCACCGTATAAATTACTTCCTCTGCACATTCAACCTCACATTGATTACTCTCCTCCAGATTGTTTCTTCAACTTTGATCTGATTTTATTCCTTTGTCACAGCGTGCAGCGAATCTACATTGTCTTTTAGCAGAAGATTATGTCTCTTCTTTTAGTCCACGGTAAAGTACATGTTAGGAAGTAGCTTTGCTATAGTTGTTTATTTCCCCTAAAAAGTAACAAAATGTCAAAGTTCGGGATTAGGTTGCACAAAGCTCAATTAAAGTTAATTGATAATTAAAAGTAACATAACATCAAAGATCATGTAACACGAACCCCACTAAAAACTGGGGATGAAGTTAGGTGCTTCGGAAGGGTAGATAGTTCCTGCTGTTAATCTAGTTAGACATATATTTTATGATAATGTACCTGATTTTTAAGCACTTGTCAGTGTACGTAAGTAAGTATCTTGTGGTGTATTCTACACAAAAGAGTCGGAATATAGGGGACAAAAAGTGTACAAACTACGAAATACATGTTGTATTAGTTAAAGAAATTTATATTTCAGACAATAAATATGAATACAACGATAGAAGATGTAAATGGAGTGGAGATGAAAGCCTTCGATATCTTTACTGCTGCAATCAAATACCTCAAAGAGCAAATGCTTGCCCAGCTAAAGCGTTCACTGATGAAAACAACTATAGAAGATGTGCATTTTGTTTTGACTGTCCCGGCTATTTGGGAGGACCATTCCAAGATGTTCATGCGACGAGCAGCTGAAAAGGTAATAGTTCATAATAACAGCACATATTATAGAGAGATTATATATCAAATCAAAATTGTTTGATATGTTATACAGATCCCGATGAACTGTGGTCAAATATCACAGTGAAATATGGAAATGCATATTTTAGACAACATATAGACTACGATTTCATTGTTCTGCATTTATAATTGGTCATGCGCCATTTGAATTAGTTCATGTTAACATTGTCACTCGCACTAGGTAAGGAGAATATAACCATAAGGCCAAAGACTTAAAAATAAATCACGAAATGTTTATGGTTGATGCTGAAAAATCAGTATTTGTCTTCGGTCATGTGAATATAAATGACAAAATTTTGTCATGACCTTCTGGCACGATCATAGTCAAAATATTTGAAAGTCAAATAAATCAAAAGCATTTGGAAACTAGTACATCAAAGAGCATCAACAGGAAAGCCAAATAAATCAAAAGCCTTTGGAAACTAGTACATCAAAGAGCATCAACAGGAAAGCCAAATAAATCAAAAGCCTTTAGAAACTAGTACACCAAAGAGCATCAACAGGAAAGCCAAATAAATCAAAAGCCTTTAGAAAATAGTACATCAAAGAGTATCAACAGGAAAGCCAAATAAATCAACAGCCTTTGGAAATCAGTACATCAAAGAACATCAAGAGGAAAGCCAAATAAATCAACAGCCTTTGGAAACCAGTACATCAAAGAGCATCAAGAGGAAAGCCAAATAAATCAACAGCCTTTGGAAACCAGTACATCAAAGAGCATCAACAGGAAAGTCAAATAAATCAAAAGCCTTTGGAAACTAGTACATCAAAGAGCATTAACAGGAAAGCCAAATAAATCAAAAGCCTTTGGAAACTAGTACACCAAAGAGCATCAACAGGAAAGCCAAATAAATCAAAAGCCTTTGGAAACTAGTACACCAAAGAGCATCAACAGGAAAGCCAAATAAATCAAAAGCCTTTGGAAACCAGTACATCAAAGAGCATCAACAGGAAAGCCAAATAAATCAAAAGCCTTTGGAAACTAGTACATCAAAGAGCATTAACAGGAAAGCCAAATAAATCAAAAGCCTTTTGAAACCAGTACACCAAAGAACATCAACAGGAAAGCCAAATAAATCAAATACCTTTGGAAACTAGTACACCAAAGAGCATCAACAGGAAAGCCAAATAAATCAAAAGCCTTTGGAAACTAGTACATCAAAGAGCATTAACAGGAAAGCCAAATAAATCAAAAGCCTTTGGAAACCAGTACATCAAAGAGCATCAACAGGAAAGCCAAATAAATCAAAAGCCTTTGGAAACTAGTACATCAAAGAGCATTAACAGGAAAGCCAAATAAATCAAAAGCCTTTGGAAACTAGTACATCAAAGAGCATTAACAGGAAAGCCAAATAAATCAAAAGCCTTTGGAAACTAGTACACCAAAGAGCATCAACAGGAAAGCCAAATAAATCAAAAGCCTTTGGAAACTAGTACATCAAAGAGCATTAACAGGAAAGCCAAATAAATCAAAAGCCTTTGGAAACCAGTACATCAAAGAGCATCAACAGGAAAGCCAAATAAATCAAAAGCCTTTGGAAACTAGTACATCAAAGAGCATTAACAGGAAAGCCAAATAAATCAAAAGCCTTTTGAAACCAGTACACCAAAGAACATCAACAGGAAAGCCAAATAAATCAAATACCTTTGGAAACTAGTACACCAAAGAGCATCAACAGGAAAACCAAATAAATCAAAAGTCTTTAGAAACTAGTACATCAAAGAGCATCAACAGGAAAGCCAAATAAATCAACAGCCTTTGGAAATTAGTACACCAAAGAGCATCAACTGGAAAGTCAAATAAATCAAAAGCCCTTAGAAACTAGTATATCAAAGAGCATCAACAGGAAAGCCAAATAAATCAAAAGCCTTTGGAAACTAGTACACCAAAGAGCATCAACAGGAAAGCCAAATACATTAAAAGCCTTTGGAAATTAGTACACCAAAGAGCATCAACAGGAAAACCAAATAAATCAAAAGCCTTTAGAAACTAGTATATCACAGAGTATCAACAGGAATGCCAAATAAATCAAAAGCCTTTGGAAACTAGTACACCAAAGAGCATCAACAGGAAAGCCAAATAAATCAAAAGTCTTTAGAAACTAGTACATCAAAGAGCATTAACAGGAAAGCCAAATAAATCAAAAGCATTTGGAAACTAGTACACCAAAGAGCATCAACAGGAAAGCCAAATAAATCAAAAGCCTTTGGAAACTAGTACATATAAGAACATCAACAGGAAAGCCAAATAAATCAAAAGCCTTTGGATACCAGTACATCAAAGAGTATGAAGAGGAAAGCCAAATAAATCAAAAGCCTTTGGATACCAGTACATCAAAGAACATCAACAAGAAAGCTAAATAAATCAACAGATTTTAGAAACCAGTACATCAAAGAGCATCAACAGGAAAGCCAAATAAATCAACAGCCTTTGGAAACCAGTACATCAAAGAGCATCAACAGGAAAGCCAAATAAATCAAGTAATCAAAGAGCATCAACAGGAAAACCAAATATATAAACAGTCTTTGGAAACTAGTACATCAAAGAGCATCAACAGGAAAGCCAAATAAATCAAAAGCTTTTGGAAATTAGTACACCAAAGAGCATCAACAGGAAAGTGAAATAAATCAAAAGCCTTTGTAAACCAGTACATCAAAGAGCATCAACAGGAAAGCCAAATAGATCAAAAGCCTTTAGAAACCAGTACATCAAAGAGCATCAACAGGAAAGCCAAATAAATCAACAGCCTTTGGAAACCAGTACATCAAAGAGCATCAACAGGAAAGCCAAATAAATCAAAAGCCTTTAGAAACCAGTACATCAAAGAGCATCAACAGGAAAGCCAAATAAATCAACAGCCTTTGGAAACCAGATCATCAAAGAGCATCAACAGGAAAGCCAAATAAATCAAAAGCCTTTAGAAATCAGTACATCAAAGAGCATCAACAGGAAAGCCAACTAAATCAACAGCCTTTGGAAACCAGTACACCAAAGAGCATCAACAGGAAAGCCAAATAAATCAAAAGCCTTTGGAAACTAGTAATCAAAGAGCATCAACAGGAAAAAAAATATATAAAAGTCTTTGGAAACTAGTACATCAAAGAGCATCAACAGGAAAGCCAAATAAATTAAAAGCCTTTGGAAATTAGTACACCAAAGAGCATCAACTGGAAAGCCAAATAAATCAAAAGCATTTAGAAACTAGTATATCAAAGAGCATCAACAGGAAAACCAAATAAATCAAAAGCCTTTGGAAACTAGTACACCAAAGAGCATCAACAGGAAAGTGAAATAAATCAAAAGCCTTTGGAAACCAGTACATCAAAGAGCATCAACAGGAAAGCCAAATAAATCAAAAGCCTTTGGAAATTAGTACACCAAAGAGCATCAACAGGAAAGTCAAATAAATCAAAAGCCTTTGGAAACCAGTACACCAAAGAGCATCAACAGGAAAGTGAAATAAATCAAAAGCCTTTGGAAACCAGTACATCAAAGAGCATCAACAGGAAAGCCAAATAAATCAAAAACCTTTGGAAATTAGTACACCAAAGAGCATCAACAGGAAAGTCAAATAAATAAAAAGCCTTTGGAAACCAGTACATCAAAGAGCATCAACAGGAAAGCCAAATAAATCAAAAGCCTTTAGAAACCAGTACATCAAAGAGCATCAACAGGAAAGCCAAATAAATCAACAGTCTTTGGAAACCAGTACACCAAAGAGCATCAACTGGAGAGCCAAATAAATCAAAAGCCTTTGGAAACTAGTAATCAAAGAGCATCAACAGGAAAGCCAAATAAATCAAAAGCATTTAGAAACTAGTATATCAAAGAGCATCAACAGGAAAGCCAAATAAATCAAAAGCATTTAGAAACTAGTATATCAAAGAGCATCAACAGGAAAGCCAAATAAATCAAAAGCATTTAGAAACTAGTATATCAAAGAGCATCAACAGGAAAAAAAAATATAAACAGTCTTTGGAAACTAGTACATCAAAGAGCATCAACAGGAAAGCCAAATAAATCAAAAGCCTTTGGAAATTAGTACACCAAAGAGCATCAACAGGAAAGCCAAATATATCAAAAGCCTTTGGAAACTAGTACACCAAAGAGCATCAGCAGGAAAATCAAATAAATCAAAAGCCTTTGGAAACCAGTACACCAAAGAGCATCAACAGGAAAGCCAAATAAATCAAAAGCTTTTGGAAACTAGTACATCAAAGAGCATCAACAGGAAAGCCAAATAAATCAAAGCCTTTGAAAACTAGTACACCAAAGGGCATCAACAGGAAAGCCAAATAAATCTAAAGCCTTTGGAAACTAGTACATCAAAGAGCATCAACAAGAAAGCCAAATAAATCAAATCCTTTGGAAACTAGTACACCAAAAAGTATGAAGAGGAAAGCCAAATAAATCAACAGACTTTAGAAACCAGTACATCAAAGAGCATCAACAGGAAAGCCAAATAAATCAACAGCCTTTGGAAACCAGTACATCAAAGAGCATCAACAGGAAAGCCAAATAAATCAAAAGCCTTTGGAAACTAGTAATCAAAGAGCATCAACAGGAAAACCAAATATATAAACAGTCTTTGGAAACTAGTACATCAAAGAGCATCAACAGGAAAGCCAAATACATTAAAAGCCTTTGGAAATTAGTACATCAAAGAGCATCAACAGGAAAGCCAAATAAATCAAAAGCCTTTGGAAACTAGTAATCAAAGAGCATCAACAGGAAAAAAAATATATAAACAATCTTTGGAAACTAGTACATCAAAGAGCATCAACAGGAAAGCCAAATAAATCAAAAGCCTTTGGAAACCAGTACATGAAAGAGCATCAACAGGAAAGCCAAATAAATCAAAAGCCTTTAGAAACCAGTACATCAAAGAGCATCAACATGAAAGTCAAATAAATCAACAGCCTTTGGAAACCAGTACACCAAAGAGCATCAACAGGAAATCCAAATAAATCAAAAGCATTTAGAAACTAGTATATCAAAGAGCATCAACATGAAAGCCAAATAAATCAAAAGCCTTTGGAAATTAGTACACCAAAGAGCATCAACAGGAAAGCCAAATAAATCAAAAGCATTTAGAAACTAGTATATCAAAGAGCATCAACAGGAAGGTGAAATAAATCAAAAGCCTTTGGAAACTAGTACACCAAAGAGCATCAACAGGAAAGCCAAACAAATCAAAAGCCTTTGCAAACCAGTACATGAAAGAGCATCAACAGGAAAACCAAATAAATCAAAAGCATTTAGAAACCAGTACATCAAAGAGCATCAACATGAAAGTCAAATAAATCAACAGCCTTTGGAAACAAGTACACCAAAGAGCATCAACAGGAAAGCCAAATAAATCAAAAGCCTTTGGAAACTAGTAATCAAAGAGCATCAACAGGAAAACCAAATATATAAACAGTCTTTGGAAACTAGTACATCAAAGAGCATCAACAGGAAAGCCAAATAAATCAAAAGCCTTTGGAAATTAGTACACCAAAGAGCATCAACAGGAAAGTGAAATAAATCAAAAGCCTTTGGAAACCAGTACATCAAAGAGCATCAACAGGAAAGCCAAATAAATCAAAAGCCTTTACAAACCAGTACATCAAAGAGCATCAACAGGAAAGCCAAATAAGTCAACAGCCTTTGGAAGCTAGTACATCAAAGAGCATTAACAGGAAAGCCAAATAAATCAAAAGCCTTTGGAAACTAGTACATCAAAGAGCATTAACAAGAAAGCCAAATAAATCAAAAGCCTTTGGAAACTAGTACACCAAAGAGCATCAACAGGAAAGCCAAATAAATCAAAAGCCTTTGGAAACTAGTACATCAAAGAGCATTAACAGGAAAGCCAAATAAATCAAAAGCCTTTGGAAACCAGTACATCAAAGAGCATCAACAGGAAAGCCAAATAAATCAAAAGCCTTTGGAAACTAGTACATCAAAGAGCATTAACAGGAAAGCCAAATAAATCAAAAGCCTTTTGAAACCAGTACACCAAAGAACATCAACAGGAAAGCCAAATAAATCAAATACCTTTGGAAACTAGTACACTAAAGAGCATCAACAGGAAAACCAAATAAATCAAAAGTCTTTAGAAACTAGTTCATCAAAGAGCATCAACAGGAAAGCCAAATAAATCAACAGCCTTTGGAAATTAGTACACCAAAGAGCATCAACTGGAAAGTCAAATAAATCAAAAGCCCTTAGAAACTAGTATATCAAAGAGCATCAACAGGAAAGCCAAATAAATCAAAAGCCTTTGGAAACTAGTACACCAAAGAGCATCAATAGGAAAGCCAAATACATTAAAAGCCTTTGGAAATTAGTACACCAAAGAGCATCAACAGGAAAACCAAATAAATCAAAAGCCTTTAGAAACTAGTATATCAAAGAGTATCAACAGGAATGCCAAATAAATCAAAAGCCTTTGGAAACTAGTACACCAAAGAGCATCAACAGGAAAGCCAAATAAATCAAAAGCCTTTGGAAACTAGTACATATAAGAACATCAACAGGAAAGCCAAATAAATCAAAAGCCTTTGGATACCAGTACATCAAAGAGTATGAAGAGGAAAGCCAAATAAATCAAAAGCCTTTGGATACCAGTACATCAAAGAACATCAACAAGAAAGCTAAATAAATCAACAGATTTTAGAAACCAGTACATCAAAGAGCATCAACAGGAAAGCCAAATAAATCAACAGCCTTTGGAAACCAGTACATCAAAGAGCATCAACAGGAAAGCCAAATAAATCAAGTAATCAAAGAGCATCAACAGGAAAACCAAATATATAAACAGTCTTTGGAAACTAGTACATCAAAGAGCATCAACAGGAAAGCCAAATAAATCAAAAGCTTTTGGAAATTAGTACACCAAAGAGCATCAACAGGAAAGTGAAATAAATCAAAAGCCTTTGGAAACCAGTAGATCAAAGAGCATCAACAGGAAAGCCAAATAGATAAAAAGCCTTTAGAAACCAGTACATCAAAGAGCATCAACAGGAAAGCCAAATAAATCAACAGCCTTTGGAAACCAGTACATCAAAGAGCATCAACAGGAAAGCCAAATAAATCAAAAGCCTTTTGAAACCAGTACATCAAAGAGCATCAACAGGAAAGCCAAATAAATCAACAGCCTTTGGAAACCAGATCATCAAAGAGCATCAACAGGAAAGCCAAATAAATCAAAAGCCTTTAGAAATCAGTACATCAAAGAGCATCAACAGGAAAGCCAACTAAAGCAACAGCCTTTGGAAACCAGTACACCAAAGACCATCAACAGGAAAGCCAAATAAATCAAAAGCCTTTGGAAACTAGTAATCAAAGAGCATCAACAGGAAAAAAAATATATAAAAGTCTTTGGAAACTAGTACATCAAAGAGCATGAACAGGAAAGCCAAATAAATTAAAAGCCTTTGGAAATTAGTACACCAAAGAGCATCAACTGGAAAGCCAAATAAATCAAAAGCATTTAGAAACTAGTATATCAAAGAGCATCAACAGGAAAGCCAAATAAATCAAAAGCCTTTGGAAACTAGTACACCAAAGAGCATCAACAGGAAAGTGAAATAAATCAAAAGCCTTTGGAAACCAGTACATCAAAGAGCATCAACAGGAAAGCCAAATAAATCAAAAGCCTTTGGAAATTAGTACACCAAAGAGCATCAACAGGAAAGTCAAATAAATCAAACGCCTTTGGAAACCAGTACACCAAAGAGCATCAACAGGAAAGTGAAATAAATCAAAAGCCTTTGGAAACCAGTACATCAAAGAGCATCAACAGGAAAGCCAAATAAATCAAAAACCTTTGAAAATTAGTACACCAAAGAGCATCAACAGGAAAGGCAAATAAATAAAAAGCCTTTGGAAACCAGTACATCAAAGAGCATCAACAGGAAAGCCAAATAAATCAAAAGCCTTTAGAAACCAGTACATCAAAGAGCATCAACAGGAAAGCCAAATAAATCAACAGTCTTTGGAAACCAGTACACCAAAGAGCATCAACAGGAAAGCCAAATAAATCAACAGTCTTTAGAAACTAGTTCATCAAAGAGCATCAACAGGAAAGCCAAATAAATCAACAGCCTTTGGAAATTAGTACACCAAAGAGCATCAACTGGAAAGTCAAATAAATCAAAAGCCCTTAGAAACTAGTATATCAAAGAGCATCAACAGGAAAGCCAAATAAATCAAAAGCCTTTGGAAACTAGTACACCAAAGAGCATCAACAGGAAAGCCAAATACATTAAAAGCCTTTGGAAATTAGTACACCAAAGAGCATCAACAGGAAAACCAAATAAATCAAAAGCCTTTAGAAACTAGTATATCAAAGAGTATCAACAGGAATGCCAAATAAATCAAAAGCCTTTGGAAACTAGTACACCAAAGAGCATCAACAGGAAAGCCAAATAAATCAAAAGTCTTTAGAAACTAGTACATCAAAGAGCATTAACAGGAAAGCCAAATAAATCAAAAGCATTTGGAAACTAGTACACCAAAGAGCATCAACAGGAAAGCCAAATAAATCAAAAGCCTTTGGAAACTAGTACATATAAGAACATCAACAGGAAAGCCAAATAAATCAAAAGCCTTTGGATACCAGTACATCAAAGAGTATGAAGAGGAAAGCCAAATAAATCAAAAGCCTTTGGATACCAGTACATCAAAGAACATCAACAAGAAAGCTAAATAAATCAACAGATTTTAGAAACCAGTACATCAAAGAGCATCAACAGGAAAGCCAAAGAAATCAACAGCCTTTGGAAACCAGTACATCAAAGAGCATCAACAGGAAAGCCAAATAAATCAAGTAATCAAAGAGCATCAACAGGAAAACCTAATATATAAACAATCTTTGGAAACTAGTACATCAAAGAGCATCAACAGGAAAGCCAAATAAATCAAAAGCTTTTGGAAATTAGTACACCAAAGAGCATCAACAGGAAAGTGAAATAAATCAAAAGCCTTTGGAAACCAGTACATCAAAGAGCATCAACAGGAAAGCCAAATAGATCAAAAGCCTTTAGAAACCAGTACATCAAAGAGCATCAACAGGAAAGCCAAATAAATCAACAGCCTTTGGAAACCAGTACATCAAAGAGCATCAACAGGAAAGCCAAATAAATCAAAAGCCTTTAGAAACCAGTACATCAAAGAGCATCAACAGGAAAGCCAAATAAATCAACAGCCTTTGGAAACCAGATCATCAAAGAGCATCAACAGGAAAGCCAAATAAATCAAAAGCCTTTAGAAATCAGTACATCAAAGAGCATCAACAGGAAAGCCAACTAAGTCAACAGCCTTTGGAAACCAGTACACCAAAGACCATCAACAGGAAAGCCAAATAAATCAAAAGCCTTTGGAAACTAGTAATCAAAGAGCATCAACAGGAAAAAAAAAATATAAAAGTCTTTGGAAACTAGTACATCAAAGAGCATCAACAGGAAAGCCAAATAAATTAAAAGCCGTTGGAAATTAGTACACCAAAGAGCATCAACTGGAAAGCCAAATAAATCAAAAGCATTTAGAAACTAGTATATCAAAGAGCATCAACAGGAAAGCCAAATAAATCAAAAGCCTTTGGAAACTAGTACACCAAAGAGCATCAACAGGAAAGTGAAATAAATCAAAAGCCTTTGGAAACCAGTACATCAAAGAGCATCAACAGGAAAGCCAAATAAATCAAAAGCCTTTGGAAATTAGTACACCAAAGAGCATCAACAGGAAAGTCAAATAAATCAAAAGCCTTTGGAAACCAGTACACCAAAGAGCATCAACAGGAAAGTGAAATAAATCAAAAGCCTTTGGAAACCAGTACATCAAAGAGCATCAACAGGAAAGCCAAATAAATCAAAAACCTTTGGAAATTAGTACACCAAAGAGCATCAACAGGAAAGTCAAATAAATAAAAAGCCTTTGGAAACCAGTACATCAAAGAGCATCAACAGGAAAGCCAAATAAATCAAAAGCCTTTAGAAACCAGTACATCAAAGAGCATCAACAGGAAAGCCAAATAAATCAACAGTCTTTGGAAACCAGTACACCAAAGAGCATCAACAGGAGAGCCAAATAAATCAAAAGCCTTTGGAAACTAGTAATCAAAGAGCATCAACAGGAAAAAAAAATATATAAACAGTCTTTGGAAACTAGTACATCAAAGAGCATCAACAGGAAAGCCAAATAAATCAAAAGCCTTTGGAAATTAGTACACCAAAGAGCATCAACAGGAAAGCCAAATAAATCAAAAGCATTTAGAAACTAGTATATCAAAGAGCATCAACAGGAAAGCCAAATATATCAAAAGCCTTTGGAAACTAGTACACCAAAGAGCATCAGCAGGAAAATCAAATAAATCAAAAGCCTTTGGAAACCAGTACACCAAAGAGCATCAACAGGAAAGCCAAATAAATCAAAAGCTTTTGGAAACTAGTACATCAAAGAGCATCAACAGGAAAGCCAAATAAATCAAAGCCTTTGAAAACTAGTACACCAAAGGGCATCAACAGGAAAGCCAAATAAATCTAAAGCCTTTGGAAACTAGTACATCAAAGAGCATCAACAAGAAAGCCAAATAAATCAAAGCCTTTGGAAACTAGTACACCAAAAAGTATGAAGAGGAAAGCCAAATAAATCAACAGACTTTAGAAACCAGTACATCAAAGAGCATCAACAGGAAAGCCAAATAAATCAACAGCCTTTGGAAACCAGTACATCAAAGAGCATCAACAGGAAAGCCAAATAAATCAAAAGCCTTTGGAAACTAGTAATCAAAGAGCATCAACAGGAAAACCAAATATATAAACAGTCTTTGGAAACTAGTACATCAAAGAGCATCAACAGGAAAGCCAAATACATTAAAAGCCTTTGGAAATTAGTACATCAAAGAGCATCAACAGGAAAGCCAAATAAATCAAAAGCCTTTGGAAACCAGTACATGAAAGAGCATCAACAGGAAAGCCAAATAAATCAAAAGCCTTTAGAAACCAGTACATCAAAGAGCATCAACATGAAAGTCAAATAAATCAACAGCCTTTGGAAACCAGTACACCAAAGAGCATCAACAGGAAATCCAAATAAATCAAAAGCATTTAGAAACTAGTATATCAAAGAGCATCAACATGAAAGCCAAATAAATCAAAAGCCTTTGGAAATTAGTACACCAAAGAGCATCAACAGGAAAGCCAAATAAATCAAAAGCATTTAGAAACTAGTATATCAAAGAGCATCAACAGGAAGGTGAAATAAATCAAAAGCCTTTGGAAACTAGTACACCAAAGAGCATCAACAGGAAAGCCAAACAAATCAAAAGCCTTTGCAAACCAGTACATGAAAGAGCATCAACAGGAAAACCAAATAAATCAAAAGCATTTAGAAACCAGTACATCAAAGAGCATCAACATGAAAGTCAAATAAATCAACAGCCTTTGGAAACAAGTACACCAAAGAGCATCAACAGGAAAGCCAAATAAATCAAAAGCCTTTGGAAATTAGTACACCAAAGAGCATCAACAGGAAAGTGAAATAAATCAAAAGCCTTTGGAAACCAGTACATCAAAGAGCATCAACAGGAAAGCCAAATAAATCAAAAGCCTTTACAAACCAGTACATCAAAGAGCATCAACAGGAAAGCCAAATAAATCAAAAGCCTTTGGAAACCAGTACACCAAAGAGCATCAACAGGAAAGCCAAATAAATCAAACGCCTTTGGAAACTAGTAATCAAAGAGCATCAACAGGAAAAAAAATATATAAACAGTCTTTGGAAACTAGTACATCAAAGAGCATCAACAGGAAAGCCAAATAAATCAAAAGCATTTAGAAACTAGTATATCAAAGAGCATCAACAGGAAAGCCAAATAAATCAAAAGCCTTTGGAAACTAGTACACCAAAGAGCATCAACAGGAAAGCCAAATAAATCAAAAGCCTTTAGAAACCAGTACACCAAAGAGCATCAACAGGAAAGCCAAATAAATCAAAAGTCTTTAGAAACTAGTATATCAAATAGTATCAACAGGAAAGCCAAATAAATCAAAATCTTTAGAAACTAGTACAACAAAGAGCATCAACAGGAAAGCCAAATAAATCAAAAGCCTTTGGGAACCAGTACACCAAAGACCATCAATAGGAAAGCCAAATAAATCTAAAGTTTTTAGAAACTAGTATATCAAAGAGCATCAACAGGAAAGCCAAATAAATCAAGTAATCAAAGAGCATCAACAGGAAAACCAAATATATAAACAGTCTTTGGAAACTAGTACATCAAAGAGCATCAACAGGAAAGCCAAATAAATCAAAAGCTTTTGGAAATTAGTACACCAAAGAGCATCAACAGGAAAGTGAAATAAATCAAAAGCCTTTGGAAACCAGTACATCAAAGAGCATCAACAGGAAAGCCAAATAAATCAAAAGCCTTTAGAAACCAGTACACCAAAGAGCATCAACAGGAAAGCCAAATAAATCAAAAGTCTTTAGAAACTAGTATATCAAATAGTATCAACAGGAAAGCCAAATAAATCAAAATCTTTAGAAACTAGTACAACAAAGAGCATCAACAGGAAAGCCAAATAAATCAAAAGCCTTTGGGAACCAGTACACCAAAGACCATCAATAGGAAAGCCAAATAAATCTAAAGTTTTTAGAAACTAGTATATCAAAGAGCATCAACAGGAAAGCCAAATAAATCAAGTAATCAAAGAGCATCAACAGGAAAACCAAATATATAAACAGTCTTTGGAAACTAGTACATCAAAGAGCATCAACAGGAAAGCCAAATAAATCAAAAGCTTTTGGAAATTAGTACACCAAAGAGCATCAACAGGAAAGTGAAATAAATCAAAAGCCTTTGGAAACCAGTACATCAAAGAGCATCAACAGGAAAGCCAAATAGATCAAAAGCCTTTAGAAACCAGTACATCAAAGAGCATCAACAGGAAAGCCAAATAAATCAACAGCCTTTGGAAACCAGTACATCAAAGAGCATCAACAGGAAAGCCAAATAAATCAAAAGCCTTTAGAAACCAGTACATCAAAGAGCATCAACAGGAAAGCCAAATAAATCAACAGCCTTTGGAAACCAGATCATCAAAGAGCATCAACAGGAAAGCCAAATAAATCAAAAGCCTTTAGAAATCAGTACATCAAAGAGCATCAACAGGAAAGCCAACTAAATCAACAGCCTTTGGAAACCAGTACACCAAAGAGCATCAACAGGAAAGCCAAATAAATCAAAAGCCTTTGGAAACTAGTAATCAAAGAGCATCAACAGGAAAAAAAATATATAAAAGTCTTTGGAAACTAGTACATCAAAGAGCATGAACAGGAAAGCCAAATAAATTAAAAGCCTTTGGAAATTAGTACACCAAAGAGCATCAACTGGAAAGCCAAATAAATCAAAAGCATTTAGAAACTAGTATATCAAAGAGCATCAACAGGAAAGCCAAATAAATCAAAAGCCTTTGGAAACTAGTACACCAAAGAGCATCAACAGGAAAGTGAAATAAATCAAAAGCCTTTGGAAACCAGTACATCAAAGAGCATCAACAGGAAAGCCAAATAAATCAAAAGCCTTTGGAAATTAGTACACCAAAGAGCATCAACAGGAAAGTCAAATAAATCAAAAGCCTTTGGAAACCAGTACACCAAAGAGCATCAACAGGAAAGTGAAATAAATCAAAAGCCTTTAGAAACCAGTACATCAAAGAGCATCAACAGGAAAGCCAAATAAATCAAAAACCTTTGGAAATTAGTACACCAAAGAGCATCAACAGGAAAGTCAAATAAATAAAAAGCCTTTGGAAACCAGTACATCAAAGAGCATCAACAGGAAAGCCAAATAAATCAAAAGCCTTTAGAAACCAGTACATCAAAGAGCATCAACAGGAAAGCCAAATAAATCAACAGTCTTTGGAAACCAGTACACCAAAGAGCATCAACAGGAGAGCCAAATAAATCAAAAGCCTTTGGAAACTAGTAATCAAAGAGCATCAACAGGAAAAAAATATATATAAACAGTCTTTGGAAACTAGTACATCAAAGAGCATCAACAGGAAAGCCAAATAAATCAAAAGTCTTTGGAAATTAGTACACCAAGGAGCATCAACAGGAAAGCCAAATAAATCAAAAGCATTTAGAAACTAGTATATCAAAGAGCATCAAGAGGAAAGCCAAATATATCAAAAGCCTTTGGAAACTAGTACACCAAAGAGCATCAGCAGGAAAATCAAATAAATCAAAAGCCTTCGGAAACCAGTACACCAAAGAGCATCAACAGGAAAGCCAAATAAATCAAAAGCTTTTGGGAACTAGTACATCAAAGAGCATCAACAGGAAAGCCAAATAAATCAAAGCCTTTGAAAACTAGTACACCAAAGGGCATCAACAGGAAAGCCAAATAAATCTAAAGCCTTTGGAAACTAGTACATCAAAGAGCATCAACAAGAAAGCCAAATAAATCAAAGCCTTTGGAAACCAGTACACCAAAAAGTATGAAGAGGAAAGCCAAATAAATCAGCAGACTTTAGAAACCAGTACATCAAAGAGCATCAACAGGAAAGCCAAATAAATCAACAGCCTTTGGAAACCAGTACATCAAAGAGCATCAACAGGAAAGCCAAATAAATCAAAAGCCTTTGGAAACTAGTAATCAAAGAGCATCAACAGGAAAACCAAATATATAAACAGTCTTTGGAAGCTAGTACATCAAAGAGCATCAACAGGAAAGCCAAATACATTAAAAGCCTTTGGAAATTAGTACATCAAAGAGCATCAACAGGAAAGCCAAATAAATCAAAAGCCTTTGGAAACTAGTAATCAAAGAGCATCAACAGGAAAAAAAATATATAAACAATCTTTGGAAACTAGTATATCAAAGAGCATCAACAGGAAAGCCAAATAAATCAAAAGCCTTTGGAAACCAGTACATGAAAGAGCATCAACAGGAAAGCCAAATAAATCAAAAGCCTTTAGAAACCAGTACATCAAAGAGCATCAACATGAAAGTCAAATAAATCAACAGCCTTTGGAAACCAGTACACCAAAGAGCATCAACAGGAAATCCAAATAAATCAAAAGCATTTAGAAACTAGTATATCAAAGAGCATCAACATGAAAGCCAAATAAATCAAAAGCCTTTGGAAATTAGTACACCAAAGAGCATCAACAGGAAAGCCAAATAAATCAAAAGCATTTAGAAACTAGTATATCAAAGAGCATCAACAGGAAGGTGAAATAAATCAAAAGCCTTTGGAAACTAGTACACCAAAGAGCATCAACAGGAAAGCCAAACAAATCAAAAGCCTTTGCAAACCAGTACATGAAAGAGCATCAACAGGAAAACCAAATAAATCAAAAGCATTTAGAAACCAGTACATCAAAGAGCATCAACATGAAAGTCAAATAAATCAACAGCCTTTGGAAACAAGTACACCAAAGAGCATCAACAGGAAAGCCAAATAAATCAAAAGCCTTTGGAAACTAGTAATCAAAGAGCATCAACAGGAAAACCAAATATATAAACAGTCTTTGGAAACTAGTACATCAAAGAGCATCAACAGGAAAGCCAAATAAATCAAAAGCCTTTGGAAATTAGTACACCAAAGAGCATCAACAGGAAAGTGAAATAAATCAAAAGCCTTTGGAAACCAGTACATCAAAGAGCATCAACAGGAAAGCCAAATAAATCAAAAGCCTTTACAAACCAGTACATCAAAGAGCATCAACAGGAAAGCCAAATAAGTCAACAGCCTTTGGAAACCAGTACATCAAAGAGCATCAACAGGAAAGCCAAATAAATCAAAAGCCTTTAGAAATCAGTACATCAAAGAGCATCAACAGGAAAGCCAAATAAATCAAAAGCCTTTGGAAACCAGTACACCAAAGAGCATCAACAGGAAAGCCAAATAAATCAAACGCCTTTGGAAACTAGTAATCAAAGAGCATCAACAGGAAAAAAAATATATAAACAGTCTTTGGAAACTAGTACATCAAAGAGCATCAACAGGAAAGCGAAATAAATCAAAAGCCTTTGGAAATTAGTACATCAAAGAGCATCAACAGGAAAGCCAAATAAATCAAAAGCCTTTGGAAATTAGTACACCAAAGAGCATCAACTGGAAAGCCAAATAAATCAAAAACATTTAGAAACTAGTATATCAAAGAGCATCAACAGGAAAGCCAAATAAATCAAAAGCCTTTGGAAATTAGTACACCAAAGAGCATCAGCAGGAAAGCCAAATAAATGAAAAGCCTTTGGAAACCAGTACACCAAAGAGCATCAACAGGAAAGCCAAATAAATCAAAAGCTTTTGGAAACTAGTACATCAAAGAGCATCAACAGGAAAGCCAAATAAATCAAAAGCCTTTGGAAACTAGTACTCCAAAGAGCATCAACGGGAAAGTGAAATAAATCAAAAGCCTTTTAAAACTAGTACATCAAAGAGCATCAACAGGAAAGCCAAATAAATCAAAAGCCTTTGGAAACTAGTACACCAAAGAGCATCAACAGGAAAGTGAAATAAATCAAAAGTCTTTTAAAACTAGTACACCAAAGAGCATCAACAGGAAAGCCAAATAAATCAAAAGCCTTTGGAAACTAGTACACCAAAGAGCATCAACAGGAAAGCCAAATAAATCAAAAGCTTTTAAAACTAGTACATCAAAAAGCATCAACAGGAAAGCCAAATAAATCAAAAGCCTTTAGAAACCAGTACACCAAAGAGCATCAACAGGAAAGCCAAATAAATCTAAAGTCTTTAGAAACTAGTATATCAAATAGTATCAACAGGAAAGCCAAATAAATCAAAATCCTTAGAAACTAGTAAAACAAAGAGCATCAACAGGAAAGCCAAATAAATCAAAAGCCTTTGGGAACCAGTACACCAAAGACCATCAACAGGAAAGCCAAATAAATCTAAAGTTTTTAGAAACTAGTATATCAAAGAGCATCAACAGGAAAGCCAAATAAATGAAAAGCCTTTGGAAACTAGTACAACAAAGAGCATCAACAGGAAAGCCAAATAAATCAAAAGCCTTTGGGAACCAGTACACCAAAGACCATCAACAGGAAAACCAAATAAATCTAAAGTCTTTAGAAACTAGTATATCAAAGAGCATCAACAGAAAAGCCAAATAAATCAAAAGCCTTTGGAAACCAGTACACCAAAGAGCATCAACAGGAAAGCCAAATAAATCAAAAGCCTTTAGAAACTAGTACACCAAAGAGCATCAACAGGAAAGCCAAATATATCAAAAGTGTTTGGAAACTAGTACATCAAAGAGCATCAACAGGAAAGCCAAATAAATCAAAAGTCTTTAGAAACTAGTACACCAAAGAGAATCAACAGGAAAGCCAAATAAATCAAAAGCCTTTGGAAACTAGCACATCAAAGAGCATCAACAGGAAAGCCAAATAAATCAGAAACCTTTGGAAACCAGTACACCAAAGAGTATTAACAGGAAAATCAAATAAATCAAAAGCCTTTAGAAACCAGTACATCAAAGAGCATCAACAGGAAAGCCAAATAAATCAAAAGCCTTGGAAACTAGTACACCAAAGAGCATCAACAGGAAAGCCAAATAAATCAAAAGCCTTGGAAACTAGTACATCAAAGAGCATCAACAGGAAAGCCAAATAAATCAAAAGCCTTTAGAAATCAGTACATCAAAGAGCATCAACAGGAAAGCCAAATAAATCAATAGCCTTTGGAAACCAGTACACCAAAGAGCATCAACAGGAAAGCCAAATAAATCAAAAGCCTTTGGAAACTAGTAATCAAAGGCCATCAACAGGAAAAAAAATATATAAAAGTCTTTGGAAACTAGTACATCAAAGAGCATCAACAGGAAAGCCAAATAAATTAAAAGCCTTTGGAAATTAGTACACCAAAGAGCATCAACTGGAAAGCCAAATAAATCAAAAGCATTTAGAAACTAGTATATCAAAGAGCATCAACAGGAAAGCCAAATAAATCGAAAGCCTTTGGAAACTAGTACACCAAAGAGCATCAACAGGAAAGTGAAATAAATCAAAAGCCTTTGGAAACCAGTACATCAAAGAGCATCAACAGGAAAGCCAAATAAAGCAAAAGCCTTTGGAAATTAGTACACCAAAGAGCATCAACAGGAAAGTGAAATAAATCAAACGCCTTTGGAAACCAGTACACCAAAGAGCATCAACAGGAAAGTGAAATAAATCAAAAGCCTTTGGAAACCAGTACATCAAAGAGCATCAACAGGAAAGCCAAATAAATCAAAAACCTTTGGAAATTAGTACACCAAAGAGCATCAACAGGAAAGTCAACTAAATAAAAAGCCTTTGGAAACCAGTACATCAAAGAGCATCAACAGGAAAGCCAAATAAATCAAAAGCCTTTAGAAACCAGTACATCAAAGAGCATCAACAGGAAAACCAAATAAATCAAAAGTCTTTGGAAACCAGTACACCAAAGAGCATCAACAGGAGAGCCAAATAAATCAAAAGCCTGTGGAAACTAGTGATCAAAGAGCATCAACGGGAAAAAATATATATAAACAGTCTTTGGAAACTAGTACATCAAAGAGCATCAACAAGAAAGCCAAATAAATCAAAAGCCTTTGGAAACTAGTACACCAAAGAGCATCAACAGGAAAGTGAAATAAATCAAAAGCCTTTTAAAACTAGTACACCAAAGAGCATCAACAGGAAAGCCAAATAAATCAAAAGCCTTTGGAAACTAGTACACCAAAGAGCATCAACAGGAAAGCCAAATAAATCAAAAGCCTTTTAAAACTAGTACATCAAAAAGCATCAACAGGAAAGCCAAATAAATCAAAAGCCTTTAGAAACCAGTACACCAAAGAGCATCAACAGGAAAGCCAAATAAATCAAAAGTCTTTAGAAACTAGAATATCAAATAGTATCAACAGGAAAGCCAAATAAATCAAAATCCTTAGAAACTAGTACAACAAAGAGCATCAACAGGAAAGCCAAATAAATCAAAAGCCTTTGGGAACCAGTACACCAAAGACCATCAACAGGAAAGCCAAATAAATCTAAAGTTTTTAGAAACTAGTATATCAAAGAGCATCAACAGGAAAGCCAAATAAATGAAAAGCCTTTGGAAACTAGTACAACAAAGAGCATCAACGGGAAAGCCAAATAAATCAAAAGCCTTTGGGAACCAGTACACCAAAGACCATCAACAGGAAAACCAAATAAATCTAAAGTCTTTAGAAACTAGTATATCAAAGAGCATCAACAGAAAAGCCAAATAAATCAAAAGCCTTTGGAAACCAGTACACCAAAGAGCATCAACAGGAAAGCCAAATAAATCAAAAGCCTTTAGAAACTAGTACACCAAAGAGCATCAACAGGAAAGCCAAATATATCAAAAGTGTTTGGAAACTAGTACATCAAAGAGCATCAACAGGAAAGCCAAATAAATCAAAAGTCTTTAGAAACTAGTACACCAAAGAGAATCAACAGGAAAGCCAAATAAATCAAAAGCCTTTGGAAACTAGCACATCAAAGAGCATCAACAGGAAAGCCAAATAAATCAGAAACCTTTGGAAACCAGTACACCAAAGAGTATTAACAGGAAAATCAAATAAATCAAAAGCCTTTAGAAACCAGTACATCAAAGAGCATCAACAGGAAAGCCAAATAAATCAAAAGCCTTGGAAACTAGTACACCAAAGAGCATCAACAGGAAAGCCAAATAAATCAAAAGCCTTGGAAACTAGTACATCAAAGAGCATCAACAGGAAAGCCAAATAAATCAAAAGCCTTTAGAAATCAGTACATCAAAGAGCATCAACAGGAAAGCCAAATAAATCAACAGCCTTTGGAAACCAGTACACCAAAGAGCATCAACAGGAAAGCCAAATAAATCAAAAGCCTTTGGAAACTAGTAATCAAAGGCCATCAACAGGAAAAAAAAAATATAAAAGTCTTTGGAAACTAGTACATCAAAGAGCATCAACAGGAAAGCCAAATAAATTAAAAGCCTTTGGAAATTAGTACACCAAAGAGCATCAACTGGAAAGCCAAATAAATCAAAAGCATTTAGAAACTAGTATATCAAAGAGCATCAACAGGAAAGCCAAATAAATCAAAAGCCTTTGGAAACTATTACACCAAAGAGCATCAACAGGAAAGTGAAATAAATCAAAAGCCTTTGGAAACCAGTACATCAAAGAGCATCAACAGGAAAGCCAAATAAAGCAAAAGCCTTTGGAAATTAGTACACCAAAGAGCATCAACAGGAAAGTGAAATAAATCAAACGCCTTTGGAAACCAGTACACCAAAGAGCATCAACAGGAAAGTGAAATAAATCAAAAGCCTTTGGAAACCAGTACATCAAAGAGCATCAACAGGAAAGCCAAATAAATCAAAAACCTTTGGAAATTAGTACACCAAAGAGCATCAACAGGAAAGTCAAATAAATAAAAAGCCTTTGGAAACCAGTACATCAAAGAGCATCAACAAGAAAGCCAAATAAATCAAAAGCCTTTAGAAACCAGTACATCAAAGAGCATCAACAGGAAAACAAAATAAATCAAAAGTCTTTGGAAACCAGTACACCAAAGAGCATCAACAGGAGAGCCAAATAAATCAAAAGCCTTTGGAAACTAGTAATCAAAGAGCATCAACGGGAAAAAATATATATAAACAGTCTTTGGAAACTAGTACATCAAAGAGCATCAACAAGAAAGCCAAATAAATCAAAAGCCTTTGGAAACTAGTACACCAAAGAGCATCAACAGGAAAGTGAAATAAATCAAAAGCATTTTAAAACTAGTACACCAAAGAGCATCAACAGGAAAGCCAAATAAATCAAAAGCCTTTGGAAACTAGTACACCAAAGAGCATCAACAGGAAAGCCAAATAAATCAAAAGTCTTTAGAAACTAGTATATCAAATAGTATCAACAGGAAAGCCAAATAAATCAAAATCCTTAGAAACTAGTACAACAAAGAGCATCAACAGGAAAGCCAAATAAATCAAAAGCCTTTGGGAACCAGTACACCAAAGACCATCAACAGGAAAGCCAAATAAATCTAAAGTTTTTAGAAACTAGTATATCAAAGAGCATCAACAGGAAAGCCAAATAAATGAAAAGCCTTTGGAAACTAGTACAACAAAGAGCATCAACAGGAAAGCCAAATAAATCAAAAGCCTTTGGGAACCAGTACACCAAAGACCATCAACAGGAAAACCAAATAAATCTAAAGTCTTTAGAAACTAGTATATCAAAGAGCATCAACAGAAAAGCCAAATAAATCAAAAGCCTTTGGAAACCAGTACACCAAAGAGCATCAACAGGAAAGCCAAATAAATCAAAAGCCTTTAGAAACTAGTACACCAAAGAGCATCAACAGGAAAGCCAAATATATCAAAAGTGTTTGGAAACTAGTACATCAAAGAGCATCAACAGGAAAGCCAAATAAATCAAAAGTCTTTAGAAACTAGTACACCAAAGAGAATCAACAGGAAAGCCAAATAAATCAAAAGCCTTTGGAAACTAGCACATCAAAGAGCATCAACAGGAAAGCCAAATAAATCAGAAACCTTTGGAAACCAGTACACCAAAGAGTATTAACAGGAAAATCAAATAAATCAAAAGCCTTTAGAAACCAGTACATCAAAGAGCATCAACAGGAAAGCCAAATAAATCAAAAGCCTTGGAAACTAGTACACCAAAGAGCATCAACAGGAAAGCCAAATAAATCAAAAGCCTTGGAAACTAGTACATCAAAGAGCATCAACAGGAAAGCCAAATAAATCAAAAGCCTTTAGAAATCAGTACATCAAAGAGCATCAACAGGAAAGCCAAATAAATCAACAGCCTTTGGAAACCAGTACACCAAAGAGCATCAACAGGAAAGCCAAATAAATCAAAAGCCTTTGGAAACTAGTAATCAAAGGCCATCAACAGGAAAAAAAAAATATAAAAGTCTTTGGAAACTAGTACATCAAAGAGCATCAACAGGAAAGCCAAATAAATTAAAAGCCTTTGGAAATTAGTACACCAAAGAGCATCAACTGGAAAGCCAAATAAATAAAAAGCCTTTGGAAACCAGTACATCAAAGAGCATCAACAAGAAAGCCAAATAAATCAAAAGCCTTTAGAAACCAGTACATCAAAGAGCATCAACAGGAAAACCAAATAAATCAAAAGTCTTTGGAAACCAGTACACCAAAGAGCATCAACAGGAGAGCCAAATAAATCAAAAGCCTTTGGAAACTAGTAATCAAAGAGCATCAACGGGAAAAAATATATATAAACAGTCTTTGGAAACTAGTACATCAAAGAGCATCAACAAGAAAGCCAAATAAATCAAAAGCCTTTGGAAACTAGTACACCAAAGAGCATCAACAGGAAAGTGAAATAAATCAAAAGCATTTTAAAACTAGTACACCAAAGAGCATCAACAGGAAAGCCAAATAAATCAAAAGCCTTTGGAAACTAGTACACCAAAGAGCATCAACAGGAAAGCCAAATAAATCAAAAGCCTTTTAAAACTAGTACATCAAAAAGCATCAACAGGAAAGCCAAATAAATCAAAAGCCTTTAGAAACCAGTACAACAAAGAGCATCAACAGGAAAGCCAAATAAATCAAAAGTCTTTAGAAACTAGTATATCAAATAGTATCAACAGGAAAGCCAAATAAATCAAAATCCTTAGAAACTAGTACAACAAAGAGCATCAACAGGAAAGCCAAATAAATCAAAAGCCTTTGGGAACCAGTACACCAAAGACCATCAACAGGAAAGCCAAATAAATCTAAAGTTTTTAGAAACTAGTATATCAAAGAGCATCAACAGGAAAGCCAAATAAATGAAAAGCCTTTGGAAACTAGTACAACAAAGAGCATCAACAGGAAAGCCAAATAAATCAAAAGCCTTTGGGAACCAGTACACCAAAGACCATCAACAGGAAAACCAAATAAATCTAAAGTCTTTAGAAACTAGTATATCAAAGAGCATCAACAGAAAAGCCAAATAAATCAAAAGCCTTTGGAAACCAGTACACCAAAGAGCATCAACAGGAAAGCCAAATAAATCAAAAGCCTTTAGAAACTAGTACACCAAAGAGCATCAACAGGAAAGCCAAATATATCAAAAGTGTTTGGAAACTAGTACATCAAAGAGCATCAACAGGAAAGCCAAATAAATCAAAAGTCTTTAGAAACTAGTACACCAAAGAGAATCAACAGGAAAGCCAAATAAATCAAAAGCCTTTGGAAACTAGCACATCAAAGAGCATCAACAGGAAAGCCAAATAAATCAGAAACCTTTGGAAACCAGTACACCAAAGAGTATTAACAGGAAAATCAAATAAATCAAAAGCCTTTAGAAACCAGTACATCAAAGAGCATCAACAGGAAAGCCAAATAAATCAAAAGCCTTGGAAACTAGTACACCAAAGAGCATCAACAGGAAAGCCAAATAAATCAAAAGCCTTGGAAACTAGTACATCAAAGAGCATCAACAGGAAAGCCAAATAAATCAAAAGCCTTTAGAAATCAGTACATCAAAGAGCATCAACAGGAAAGCCAAATAAATCAACAGCCTTTGGAAACCAGTACACCAAAGAGCATCAACAGGAAAGCCAAATAAATCAAAAGCCTTTGGAAACTAGTAATCAAAGGCCATCAACAGGAAAAAAAAAATATAAAAGTCTTTGGAAACTAGTACATCAAAGAGCATCAACAGGAAAGCCAAATAAATTAAAAGCCTTTGGAAATTAGTACACCAAAGAGCATCAACTGGAAAGCCAAATAAATCAAAAGCATTTAGAAACTAGTATATCAAAGAGCATCAACAGGAAAGCCAAATAAATCAAAAGCCTTTGGAAACTATTACACCAAAGAGCATCAACAGGAAAGTGAAATAAATCAAAAGCCTTTGGAAACCAGTACATCAAAGAGCATCAACAGGAAAGCCAAATAAAGCAAAAGCCTTTGGAAATTAGTACACCAAAGAGCATCAACAGGAAAGTGAAATAAATCAAACGCCTTTGGAAACCAGTACACCAAAGAGCATCAACAGGAAAGTGAAATAAATCAAAAGCCTTTGGAAACCAGTACATCAAAGAGCATCAACAGGAAAGCCAAATAAATCAAAAACCTTTGGAAATTAGTACACCAAAGAGCATCAACAGGAAAGTCAAATAAATAAAAAGCCTTTGGAAACCAGTACATCAAAGAGCATCAACAAGAAAGCCAAATAAATCAAAAGCCTTTAGAAACCAGTACATCAAAGAGCATCAACAGGAAAACCAAATAAATCAAAAGTCTTTGGAAACCAGTACACCAAAGAGCATCAACAGGAGAGCCAAATAAATCAAAAGCCTTTGGAAACTAGTAATCAAAGAGCATCAACGGGAAAAAATATATATAAACAGTCTTTGGAAACTAGTACATCAAAGAGCATCAACAAGAAAGCCAAATAAATCAAAAGCCTTTGGAAACTAGTACACCAAAGAGCATCAACAGGAAAGTGAAATAAATCAAAAGCATTTTAAAACTAGTACACCAAAGAGCATCAACAGGAAAGCCAAATAAATCAAAAGCCTTTGGAAACTAGTACACCAAAGAGCATCAACAGGAAAGCCAAATAAATCAAAAGCCTTTTAAAACTAGTACATCAAAAAGCATCAACAGGAAAGCCAAATAAATCAAAAGCCTTTAGAAACCAGTACAACAAAGAGCATCAACAGGAAAGCCAAATAAATCAAAAGTCTTTAGAAACTAGTATATCAAATAGTATCAACAGGAAAGCCAAATAAATCAAAATCCTTAGAAACTAGTACAACAAAGAGCATCAACAGGAAAGCCAAATAAATCAAAAGCCTTTGGGAACCAGTACACCAAAGACCATCAACAGGAAAGCCAAATAAATCTAAAGTTTTTAGAAACTAGTATATCAAAGAGCATCAACAGGAAAGCCAAATAAATGAAAAGCCTTTGGAAACTAGTACAACAAAGAGCATCAACAGGAAAGCCAAATAAATCAAAAGCCTTTGGGAACCAGTACACCAAAGACCATCAACAGGAAAACCAAATAAATCTAAAGTCTTTAGAAACTAGTATATCAAAGAGCATCAACAGAAAAGCCAAATAAATCAAAAGCCTTTGGAAACCAGTACACCAAAGAGCATCAACAGGAAAGCCAAATAAATCAAAAGCCTTTAGAAACTAGTACACCAAAGAGCATCAACAGGAAAGCCAAATATATCAAAAGTGTTTGGAAATTAGTACATCAAAGAGCATCAACAGGAAAGCCAAATAAATCAAAAGTCTTTAGAAACTAGTACACCAAAGAGAATCAACAGGAAAGCCAAATAAATCAAAAGCCTTTGGAAACTAGCACATCAAAGAGCATCAAGAGGAAAGCCAAATAAATCAGAAACCTTTGGAAACCAGTACACCAAAGAGTATTAACAGGAAAATCAAATAAATCAAAAGCCTTTAGAAACCAGTACATCAAAGAGCATCAACAGGAAAGCCAAATAAATCAAAAGCCTTGGAAACTAGTACACCAAAGAGCATCAACAGGAAAGCCAAATAAATCAAAAGCCTTGGAAACTAGTACATCAAAGAGCATCAACAGGAAAGCCAAATAAATCAAAAGCCTTTAGAAATCAGTACATCAAAGAGCATCAACAGGAAAGCCAAATAAATCAACAGCCTTTGGAAACCAGTACACCAAAGAGCATCAACAGGAAAGCCAAATAAATCAAAAGCCTTTGGAAACTAGTAATCAAAGGCCATCAACAGGAAAAAAAATATATAAAAGTCTTTGGAAACTAGTACATCAAAGAGCATCAACAGGAAAGCCAAATAAATTAAAAGCCTTTGGAAATTAGTACACCAAAGAGCATCAACTGGAAAGCCAAATAAATCAAAAGCATTTAGAAACTAGTATATCAAAGAGCATCAACAGGAAAGCCAAATAAATCAAAAGCCTTTGGAAACTAGTACACCAAAGAGCATCAACAGGAAAGTGAAATAAATCAAAAGCCTTTGGAAACCAGTACATCAAAGAGCATCAACAGGAAAGCCAAATAAAGCAAAAGCCTTTGGAAATTAGTACACCAAAGAGCATCAACAGGAAAGTGAAATAAATCAAACGCCTTTGGAAACCAGTACACCAAAGAGCATCAACAGGAAAGTGAAATAAATCAAAAGCCTTTGGAAACCAGTACATCAAAGAGCATCAACAGGAAAGCCAAATAAATCAAAAACCTTTGGAAATTAGTACACCAAAGAGCATCAACAGGAAAGTCAAATAAATAAAAAGCCTTTGGAAACCAGTACATCAAAGAGCATCAACAGGAAAGCCAAATAAATCAAAAGCCTTTAGAAACCAGTACATCAAAGAGCATCAACAGGAAAACCAAATAAATCAAAAGTCTTTGGAAACCAGTACACCAAAGAGCATCAACAGGAGAGCCAAATAAATCAAAAGCCTTTGGAAACTAGTAATCAAAGAGCATCAACGGGAAAAAATATATATAAACAATCTTTGGAAACTAGTACATCAAAGAGCATCAACAAGAAAGCCAAATAAATCAAAAGCCTTTGGAAATTAGTACACCAAAGAGCATCAACAGGAAAGCCAAATAAATCAAAAGTATTTAGAAACTAGTATATCAAAGAGCATCAACAGGAAAGCCAAATAAATCAAAGCCTTTGAAAACTAGTACACCAAAGAGCATCAACAGGAAAGCCAAATAAATCTAAAGCCTTTGGAAACTAGTACATCAAAGAGCATCAACAGGAAAGCCAAATAAATCAAAGCCTTTGAAAACTAGTACACCAAAGGGCATCAACAGGAAAGCCAAATAAATCTAAAGCCTTTGGAAACTAGTACATCAAAGAGCATCAACAAGAAAGCCAAATAAATCAAAGCCTTTGGAAACTAGTACACCAAAAAGTATGAAGAAGAAAGCCAAATAAATCAACAGACTTTAGAAACCAGTACATCAAAGAGCATCAACAGGAAAGCCAAATAAATCAACAGCCTTTGGAAACCAGTACATCAAAGAGCATCAACAGGAAAGCCAAATAAATCAAAAGCCTTTGGAAACTAGTTATCAAAGAGCATCAACAGGAAAACCAAATATATAAACAGTCTTTGGAAACTAGTACATCAAAGAGCATCAACAGGAAAGGCAAATACATTAAAAGCCTTTGGAAATTAGTACACCAAAGAGCATCAACAGGAAAGCCAAATAAATCAAAAGCCTTTGGAAACTAGTAATCAAAGAGCATCAACAGGAAAAAAAATATATAAACAATCTTTGGAAACTAGTACATCAAAGAGCATCAACAGGAAAGCCAAATAAATCAAAAGCCTTTGGAAATTAGTACACCAAAGAGCATCAACTGGAAAGCCAAATAAATCAAAAGCCTTTGGAAACCAGTACATGAAAGAGCATCAACAGGAAAGCCAAATAAATCAAAAGCCTTTAGAAACCAGTACATCGAAGAGCATCAACATGAAAGTCAAATAAATCAGCAGCCTTTGGAAACCAGTACACCAAAGAGCATCAACAGGAAATCCAAATAAATCAAAAGCATTTAGAAACTAGTATATCAAAGAGCATCAACATGAAAGCCAAATAAATCAAAAGCCTTTGGAAATTAGAACACCAAAGAGCATCAACTGGAAAGCCAAATAAATCAAAAGCATTTAGAAACTAGTATATCAAAGAGCATCAACAGGAAAGTGAAATAAATCAAAAGCCTTTGGAAACTAGTACACCAAAGAGCATCAACAGGAAAGCCAAACAAATCAAAAGCCTTTGCAAACCAGTACATGAAAGAGCATCAACAGGAAAGCCAAATAAATCAAAAGCCTTTAGAAACCAGTACATCAAAGAGCATCAACATGAAAGCCAAATAAATCAACAGCCTTTGGAAACCAGTACACCAAAGAGCATCAACAGGAAAGCCAAATAAATCAAAAGCATTTGGAAACTAGTAATCAAAGAGCATCAACAGGAAAACCAAATATATTAACAGTCTTTGGAAACTAGTACATCAAAGAGCATCAACAGGAAAGCCAAATAAATCAAAAGCCTTTAGAAATTAGTACACCAAAGAGTATCAACAGGAAAGTGAAATAAATCAAAAGCCTTTGGAAACCAGTACATCAAAGAGCATCAACAGGAAAGCCAAATAAATCAAAAGCCTTTAGAAACCAGTACATCAAAGAGCATCAACAGGAAAGCCAAATAAATCAACAGCCTTTGGAAACCAGTACATCAAAGAGCATCAAGAGGAAAGCCAAATAAATAAAAAGCCTTTAGAAATCAGTACATTAAAGAGCATCAACAGGAAAGCCAAATAAATCAACAGCCTTTGGAAACCAGTACACCAAAGAGCATCAACAGGAAAGCCAAATAAATCAAACGCCTTTGGAAACTAGTAATCAAAGAGCATCAACAGGAAAAAAAATATATAAACAGTCTTTGGAAACTAGTACATCAAAGAGCATCAACAGGAAAGCGAAATAAATCAAAAGCCTTTGGAAATTAGTACATCAAAGAGCATCAACAGGAAAGCCAAATAAATCAAAAGCCTTTGGAAATTAGTACTTCAAAGAGCATCAACAGGAAAGCCAAATAAATCAAAAGCCTTTGGAAATTAGTACACCAAAGAGCATCAACTGGAAAACCAAATAAATCAAAAGCATTTAGAAACTAGTATATCAAAGAGCATCAACAGGAAAGCCAAATAAATCAAAAGCCTTTGGAAACTAGTACACCAAAGAGCATCAGCAGGAAAGCCAAATAAATCAAAAGCCTTTGGAAACCAGTACACCAAAGAGCATCAACAGGAAAGCCAAATAAATCAAAAGCTTTTGGAAACTAGTACAGCAAAGAGCATCAACAGGAAAGCCAAATAAATCAAAAGCCTTTGGAAACTAGTACACCAAAGAGCATCAACAGGAAAGTGAAATAAATCAAAAGCCTTTTAAAACTAGTACATCAAAAAGCATCAACAGGAAAGCCAAATAAATCAAAAGCCTTTAGAAACCAGTACACCAAAGAGCATCAACAGGAAAGCCAAATAAATCAAAAGTCTTTAGAAACTAGTATATCAAATAGTATCAACAGGAAAGCCAAATAAATGAAAAGCCTTTGGAAACTAGTACAACAAAGAGCATCAACAGGAAAGCCAAATAAATCAAAAGCCTTTGGGAACCAGTACACCAAAGACCATCAACAGGAAAACCAAATAAATCTAAAGTCTTTAGAAACTAGTATATCAAAGAGCATCAACAGAAAAGCCAAATAAATCAAAAGCCTTTGGAAACCAGTACACCAAAGAGCATCAACAGGAAAGCCAAATAAATCAAAAGCCTTTAGAAACTATTACACCAAAGAGCATCAACAGGAAAGCCAAATATATCAAAAGTCTTTGGAAACCAGTACATCAAAGAGCATCAACAAGAAAGCCAAATAAATCAAAAGTCTTTAGAAACTAGTAATACCAAAGAGAATCAACAGGAAAGCCAAATAAATCAAAAGCCTTTGGAAACTAGTACATCAAAGAGCATCAACAGGAAAGCCAAATAAATCAAAAGCCTTTAGAAATCAGTACATCAAAGAGCATCAACAGGAAAGCCAAATAAATCAAAAGCCTTTAGAAACCAGTACACCAAAGAGCATCAACAGGAAAGCGAAATAAATCAAAAGCCTTGGAAACTAGTACATCAAAGAGCATCAACAGGAGAGCCAAATAAATCAAAAGCCTTTAGAAACCAGTACATCAAAGAGCATCAACAGGAAAGCCAAATAAATCAAAAGCCTTTAGAAACCAGTACACCAAAGAGCACCAACAGGAAAGCCAAATAAATCAAAAGCCTTGGAAACTAGTACACCAAAGAGCATCAACAGGAAAGTGAAATAAATCAAAACCTTTAGAAACTAGTACATCAAAGAGCATCAACAGGAAAGCCAAATAAATCAAAAGCCTTGGAAACTAGTACACCAAAGAGCATCAACAGGAAAGCCAAATAAATCAAAAGCCTTGGAAACTAGTACATCAAAGAGCATCAACAGGAAAGCCAAATAAATCAAAAGCCTTTAGAAATCAGTACATCAAAGAGCATCAACAGGAAAGCCAAATAAATCAACAGCCTTTGGAAACCAGTACACCAAAGAGCATCAACAGGAAAGCCAAATAAATCAAAAGCCTTTGGAAACTAGTAATCAAAGGCCATCAACAGGAAAAAAAATATATAAAAGTCTTTGGAAACTAGTACATCAAAGAGCATCAACAGGAAAGCCAAATAAATTAAAAGCCTTTGGAAATTAGTACACCAAAGAGCATCAACTGGAAAGCCAAATAAATCAAAAGCATTTAGAAACTAGTATATCAAAGAGCATCAACAGGAAAGCCAAATAAATCAAAAGCCTTTGGAAACTAGTACACCAAAGAGCATCAACAGGAAAGTGAAATAAATCAAAAGCCTTTGGAAACCAGTACATCAAAGAGCATCAACAGGAAAGCCAAATAAAGCAAAAGCCTTTGGAAATTAGTACACCAAAGAGCATCAACAGGAAAGTGAAATAAATCAAACGCCTTTGGAAACCAGTACACCAAAGAGCATCAACAGGAAAGTGAAATAAATCAAAAGCCTTTGGAAACCAGTACATCAAAGAGCATCAACAGGAAAGCCAAATAAATCAAAAACCTTTGGAAATTAGTACACCAAAGAGCATCAACAGGAAAGTCAAATAAATAAAAAGCCTTTGGAAACCAGTACATCAAAGAGCATCAACAGGAAAGCCAAATAAATCAAAAGCCTTTAGAAACCAGTACATCAAAGAGCATCAACAGGAAAACCAAATAAATCAAAAGTCTTTGGAAACCAGTACACCAAAGAGCATCAACAGGAGAGCCAAATAAATCAAAAGCCTTTGGAAACTAGTAATCAAAGAGCATCAACGGGAAAAAATATATATAAACAATCTTTGGAAACTAGTACATCAAAGAGCATCAACAAGAAAGCCAAATAAATCAAAAGCCTTTGGAAATTAGTACACCAAAGAGCATCAACAGGAAAGCCAAATAAATCAAAAGTATTTAGAAACTAGTATATCAAAGAGCATCAACAGGAAAGCCAAATAAATCAAAGCCTTTGAAAACTAGTACACCAAAGAGCATCAACAGGAAAGCCAAATAAATCTAAAGCCTTTGGAAATTAGTACATCAAAGAGCATCAACAGGAAAGCCAAATAAATCAAAGCCTTTGAAAACTAGTACACCAAAGGGCATCAACAGGAAAGCCAAATAAATCTAAAGCCTTTGGAAACTAGTACATCAAAGAGCATCAACAAGAAAGCCAAATAAATCAAAGCCTTTGGAAACTAGTACACCAAAAAGTATGAAGAAGAAAGCCAAATAAATCAACAGACTTTAGAAACCAGTACATCAAAGAGCATCAACAGGAAAGCCAAATAAATCAACAGCCTTTGGAAACCAGTACATCAAAGAGCATCAACAGGAAAGCCAAATAAATCAAAAGCCTTTGGAAACTAGTTATCAAAGAGCATCAACAGGAAAACCAAATATATAAACAGTCTTTGGAAACTAGTACATCAAAGAGCATCAACAGGAAAGGCAAATACATTAAAAGCCTTTGGAAATTAGTACACCAAAGAGCATCAACAGGAAAGCCAAATAAATCAAAAGCCTTTGGAAACTAGTAATCAAAGAGCATCAACAGGAAAAAAAATATATAAACAATCTTTGGAAACTAGTACATCAAAGAGCATCAACAGGAAAGCCAAATAAATCAAAAGCCTTTGGAAATTAGTACACCAAAGAGCATCAACTGGAAAGCCAAATAAATCAAAAGCCTTTGGAAACCAGTACATGAAAGAGCATCAACAGGAAAGCCAAATAAATCAAAAGCCTTTAGAAACCAGTACATCGAAGAGCATCAACATGAAAGTCAAATAAATCAGCAGCCTTTGGAAACCAGTACACCAAAGAGCATCAACAGGAAATCCAAATAAATCAAAAGCATTTAGAAACTAGTATATCAAAGAGCATCAACATGAAAGCCAAATAAATCAAAAGCCTTTGGAAATTAGTACACCAAAGAGCATCAACTGGAAAGCCAAATAAATCAAAAGCATTTAGAAACTAGTATATCAAAGAGCATCAACAGGAAAGTGAAATAAATCAAAAGCCTTTGGAAACTAGTACACCAAAGAGCATCAACAGGAAAGCCAAACAAATCAAAAGCCTTTGCAAACCAGTACATGAAAGAGCATCAACAGGAAAGCCAAATAAATCAAAAGCCTTTAGAAACCAGTACATCAAAGAGCATCAACATGAAAGCCAAATAAATCAACAGCCTTTGGAAACCAGTACACCAAAGAGCATCAACAGGAAAGCCAAATAAATCAAAAGCATTTGGAAACTAGTAATCAAAGAGCATCAACAGGAAAACCAAATATATTAACAGTCTTTGGAAACTAGTACATCAAAGAGCATCAACAGGAAAGCCAAATAAATCAAAAGCCTTTAGAAATTAGTACACCAAAGAGTATCAACAGGAAAGTGAAATAAATCAAAAGCCTTTGGAAACCAGTACATCAAAGAGCATCAACAGGAAAGCCAAATAAATCAAAAGCCTTTAGAAACCAGTACATCAAAGAGCATCAACAGGAAAGCCAAATAAATCAACAGCCTTTGGAAACCAGTACATCAAAGAGCATCAACAGGAAAGCCAAATAAATAAAAAGCCTTTAGAAATCAGTACATTAAAGAGCATCAACAGGAAAGCCAAATAAATCAACAGCCTTTGGAAACCAGTACACCAAAGAGCATCAACAGGAAAGCCAAATAAATCAAACGCCTTTGGAAACTAGTAATCAAAGAGCATCAACAGGAAAAAAAATATATAAACAGTCTTTGGAAACTAGTACATCAAAGAGCATCAACAGGAAAGCGAAATAAATCAAAAGCCTTTGGAAATTAGTACATCAAAGAGCATCAACAGGAAAGCCAAATAAATCAAAAGCCTTTGGAAATTAGTACTTCAAAGAGCATCAACAGGAAAGCCAAATAAATCAAAAGCCTTTGGAAATTAGTACACCAAAGAGCATCAACTGGAAAACCAAATAAATCAAAAGCATTTAGAAACTAGTATATCAAAGAGCATCAACAGGAAAGCCAAATAAATCAAAAGCCTTTGGAAACTAGTACACCAAAGAGCATCAGCAGGAAAGCCAAATAAATCAAAAGCCTTTGGAAACCAGTACACCAAAGAGCATCAACAGGAAAGCCAAATAAATCAAAAGCTTTTGGAAACTAGTACAGCAAAGAGCATCAACAGGAAAGCCAAATAAATCAAAAGCCTTTGGAAACTAGTACACCAAAGAGCATCAACAGGAAAGTGAAATAAATCAAAAGCCTTTTAAAACTAGTACATCAAAAAGCATCAACAGGAAAGCCAAATAAATCAAAAGCCTTTAGAAACCAGTACACCAAAGAGCATCAACAGGAAAGCCAAATAAATCAAAAGTCTTTAGAAACTAGTATATCAAATAGTATCAACAGGAAAGCCAAATAAATGAAAAGCCTTTGGAAACTAGTACAACAAAGAGCATCAACAGGAAAGCCAAATAAATCAAAAGCCTTTGGGAACCAGTACACCAAAGACCATCAACAGGAAAACCAAATAAATCTAAAGTCTTTAGAAACTAGTATATCAAAGAGCATCAACAGAAAAGCCAAATAAATCAAAAGCCTTTGGAAACCAGTACACCAAAGAGCATCAACAGGAAAGCCAAATAAATCAAAAGCCTTTAGAAACTATTACACCAAAGAGCATCAACAGGAAAGCCAAATATATCAAAAGTCTTTGGAAACCAGTACATCAAAGAGCATCAACAAGAAAGCCAAATAAATCAAAAGTCTTTAGAAACTAGTAATACCAAAGAGAATCAACAGGAAAGCCAAATAAATCAAAAGCCTTTGGAAACTAGTACATCAAAGAGCATCAACAGGAAAGCCAAATAAATCAAAAGCCTTTAGAAATCAGTACATCAAAGAGCATCAACAGGAAAGCCAAATAAATCAAAAGCCTTTAGAAACCAGTACACCAAAGAGCATCAACAGGAAAGCGAAATAAATCAAAAGCCTTGGAAACTAGTACATCAAAGAGCATCAACAGGAGAGCCAAATAAATCAAAAGCCTTTAGAAACCAGTACATCAAAGAGCATCAACAGGAAAGCCAAATAAATCAAAAGCCTTTAGAAACCAGTACACCAAAGAGCACCAACAGGAAAGCCAAATAAATCAAAAGCCTTGGAAACTAGTACACCAAAGAGCATCAACAGGAAAGTGAAATAAATCAAAACCTTTAGAAACTAGTACATCAAAGAGCATCAACAGGAAAGCCAAATAAATCAAAAGCCTTTTGAAACCAGTACATCAAAGAGCATCAACAGGAAAGCGAAATAAATCAAAAGCCTTGGAAACTAGTACACCAAAGAGTATTAACAGGAAAGCCAAATAAATCAAAAGCCTTTAGAAACCAGTACATCAAGGAGTATCAACAGGAAAGCCAAATAAATCAAAAGCCTTTAGAAACCAGTACATCAAAGAGCATCAACAGGAAAGCCAAATAAATCAAAAGCCTTTAGAAACTAGTACACCAAAGAGCATCAACAGGAAAGTGAAATAAATCAAAAGCCTTTAGAAACTAGTACACCAAAGAGCATCAACAGGAAAGGCAAATAAATCAAAAGCATTTGGAAACTAGTATATCAAAGAGCATCAACAGGAAAGCCAAATAAATCAACAGCCTTTGGAAACCAGTACATCAAAGAGCATCAACAGGAAAGCCAAATAAATCAAAAGCCTTTGGAAACTAGTACACCAAAGAGCATCAACAGAAAGCGAAATAAATCAAAAGCCTTTGACTTGTGCGCATTCAGGATTCATGTATTAATTTACTGCTAATATTTGGAAAAGATGATTTTGGAATATTCTTCAGGTGTCGAAGTAAGGTTTCACTTTCAACATATCCATCCATTTTTTATTTTTAGATTTTATGTCCATGCTTAATTTCAACAGATCCTCCAATGAAAAAAACATACAATTTATATTTCTTAAAGTTTCTGAAATTTTTGTGTTCTGCTATCTCGGAGTCAGAGACATCACTTGCATAATCAATTCGCTGACATTCTGAAAAACCTATGCATCTGTCCCAATTTATATAGTCTTTAGCAAGAATATAGCATACTGCAGACTTATCGTTCGTCGCCATTATGTGGAAAACATTTCACTTACCTCGGTGAACCGACATAGACTTCAATGGCAGCATGTGCACTTTAATAACGGAAGCAAAGAAGGAGCCCGAGGAGTTACTATTGTGAAAATAGAGAGGACTGCCGAAATTTAAATCAATGACGTCATTACAGATTAACCAATGAGAATGCAATTATTAACACACATTCCATTTTCACTAGACGGTGTGTGCAAAAAAAAACTCAACACACAAAATAACACGCTACCGTTATATAGAGGTATAGCCGAAATTCAACAGTGTGGCTAATACAAACTATGGGCGATATTTTTGAGGTAAACACACCGAGGTAACGGGAAATCTACCTCGGTAACTTTCAATACCTCGCTACGTGGGTGTGTACTTCTATGATTTACCTCGTTATTAGCGATAAACCTGTGTGCGTGTGTGTGTGTTTTGGGGTATCAATTTTGCCTCTGCTTCTGCCATTTTTTCATTGGGTTTCTACAGTGTTGTATTTTTTGTTTTACATATTATTCACAAGTTAACTATTATATTTGTTATGTCTTGTACAGACTGGTATAGAAGGTTGTCAGTTAACTATTATATGTATTATGTATTGTACAGGCTGGGATATAAGGTAGTCAGTTAACTATTATATTTATTATGTATTGTACAGACTGGGATATAAGGTAGTCAGTTAACTATTATATGTATTATGTATTGTACAGGCTGGGATATAAGGTAGTCAGTTAACTATTATATTTATTATGTATTGTACAGACTGGGATATAAGGTAGTCAGTTAACTATTATATTTATTATGTATTGTACAGGCTGGGATATAAGGTAGTCAGTTAACTATTATATTTATTATGTATTGTACAGGCTGGGATATAAGGTAGTCAGTTAACTATTATATTTATTATGTATTGTACAGACTGGGATATAAGGTAGTCAGTTAACTATTATATTTATTATGTATTGTACAGGCTGGGATATAAGGTAGTCAGTTAACTATTATATTTATTATGTATTGTACAGGCTGGGATATAAGGTAGTCAGTTAACTATTATATTTATTATGTATTGTACAGGCTGGGATATAAGGTAGTCAGTTAACTATTATAATTATTATGTATTGTACAGGCTGGGATATAAGGTAGTCAGTTAACTATTATATTTATTATGTATTGTACAGACTGGGATATAAGGTAGTCAGTTAACTATTATATTTATTATGTATTGTACAGGCTGGGATATAAGGTAGTCAGTTAACTATTATATTTATTATGTATTGTACAGGCTGGGATATAAGGTAGTCAGTTAACTATTATATTTATTATGTATTGTACAGGCTGGGATATAAGGTAGTCAGTTAACTATTATATTTATTATGTATTGTACAGGCTGGGATATAAGGTAGTCAGTTAACTATTATATTTGTTATGTCTTGTACAGACTGGTATAGAAGGTAGTCAGTTAACTATTATATTTGGTATGTCTTGTACAGACTGGGATAGAAGGTAGTCAGTTAACTATTATATTTATTATGTATTGTACAGGTTGGTATAGAAGGTAGTCAGTTAACTATTATATTTATTATGTATTGTACAGGCTGGTATAGAAGGTAGTCAGTTAACTATTATATTTATTATGTATTGTACAGGTTGGTATAGAAGGTAGTCAGTTAACTATTATATTTATTATGTATTGTACAGGTTGGTATAGAAGGTAGTCAGTTAACTATTATATTTGTTATGTCTTGTACAGACTGGTATAGAAGGTAGCCAGTTAACTATTATATTTGGTATGTCTTGTACAGACTGGGATAGAAGGTAGTCAGTTAACTATTATATTTGTTATGCATTGTACAGACTGGTATAGAAGGTAGTCAGTTAACTATTATATTTGTTATGTCTTGTACAGACTGGTATAGAAGGTTGTCAGTTAACTATTATATTTATTATGTATTGTACAGGCTGGGATATAAGGTAGTCAGTTAACTATTATATTTATTATGTATTGTACAGGCTGGGATATAAGGTAGTCAGTTAACTATTATATTTATTATGTATTGTACAGGCTGGTATAGAAGGTAGTCAGTTAACTATTATATTTATTATGTATTGTACAGGCTGGGATATAAGGTAGTCAGTTAACTATTATATTTATTATGTATTGTACAGGCTGGTATAGAAGGTAGTCAGTTAACTATTATATTTATTATGTATTGTACAGGCTGGGATATAAGGTAGTCAGTTAACTATTATATTTATTATGTATTGTACAGACTGGGATATAAGGTAGTCAGTTAACTATTATATTTGTTATGTCTTGTACAGACTGGGATATAAGGTAGTCAGTTAACTATTATATTTATTATGTATTGTACAGGCTGGGATATAAGGTAGTCAGTTAACTATTATATTTGTTATGTCTTGTACATGCTGGGATATAAGGTAGTCAGTTAACTATTATATTTATTATGTATTGTACAGGCTGGGATATGAGGTAGTCAGTTAACTATTATATTTATTATGTATTGTACAGGCTGGGATATAAGGTAGTCAGTTAACTATTATATTTATTATGTATTGTACAGGCTGGGATATAAGGTAGTCAGTTAACTATTATATTTATTATGTATTGTACAGGCTGGGATATAAGGTAGTCAGTTAACTATTATATTTGTTATGTCTTGTACAGACTGGTATAGAAGGTAGTCAGTTAACTATTATATTTGGTATGTCTTGTACAGACTGGGATAGAAGGTAGTCAGTTAACTATTATATTTATTATGTATTGTACAGGTTGGTATAGAAGGTAGTCAGTTAACTATTATATTTATTATGTATTGTACAGGCTGGTATAGAAGGTAGTCAGTTAACTATTATATTTATTATGTATTGTACAGGTTGGTATAGAAGGTAGTCAGTTAACTATTATATTTATTATGTATTGTACAGGTTGGTATAGAAGGTAGTCAGTTAACTATTATATTTGTTATGTCTTGTACAGACTGGTATAGAAGGTAGTCAGTGAACTATTATATTTGGTATGTCTTGTACAGACTGGGATAGAAGGTAGTCAGTTAACTATTATATTTGTTATGCATTGTACAGACTGGTATAGAAGGTAGTCAGTTAACTATTATATTTGTTATGTCTTGTACAGACTGGTATAGAAGGTTGTCAGTTAACTATTATATTTATTATGTATTGTACAGGCTGGGATATAAGGTAGTCAGTTAACTATTATATTTATTATGTATTGTACAGGCTGGGATATAAGGTAGTCAGTTAACTATTATATTTATTATGTATTGTACAGGCTGGTATAGAAGGTAGTCAGTTAACTATTATATTTATTATGTATTGTACAGGCTGGGATATAAGGTAGTCAGTTAACTATTATATTTATTATGTATTGTACAGGCTGGTATAGAAGGTAGTCAGTTAACTATTATATTTATTATGTATTGTACAGGCTGGGATATAAGGTAGTCAGTTAACTATTATATTTATTATGTATTGTACAGGCTGATATAGAAGGTAGTCAGTCAACTATTATATTTATTATGTATTGTACAGGCTGGGATATAAGGTAGTCAGTTGACTATTATATTTATTATGTATTGTACAGGCTGGGATATAAGGTAGTCAGTTAACTATTATATTTGTTATGTCTTGTACAGACTGGTATAGAAGGTAGTCAGTTAACTATTATATTTGTTATGTCTTGTACAGGCTGGTATAGAAGGTAGTCAGTTAACTATTATATTTGGTATGTCTTGTACAGACTGGGATAGAAGGTAGTCAGTTAACTATTATATTTGTTATGCATTGTACAGACTGGTATAGAAGGTAGTCAGTTAACTATTATATTTGTTATGTCTTGTACAGACTGGTATAGAAGGTTGTCAGTTAACTATTATATTTATTATGTATTGTACAGGCTGGGATAGAAGGTAGTCAGTTAACTATTATATTTGTTATGTCTTGTACAGACTGGTATAGAAGGTAGTCAGTTAACTATTATATTTGTTATGTCTTGTACAGACTGGTATAGAAGGTAGTCAGTTAACTATTATATTTGTTATGTCTTGTACACACTGGCATAGAAGGTAGTCGGTGAACTATTATATTTGTTATGTCTTGTACAGACTGGTATAGAAGGTAGTCAGTTAACTATTATATTTGTTATGTCTTGTACAGACTGGGATAGAAGGTAGTCAGTTAACTATTATATTTGTTATGTCTTGTACAGACTGGTATAGAAGGTAGTCAGTTAACTATTATATTTGGTATGTCTTGTACAGACTGGGATATAAGGTAGTCAGTTAACTATTATATTTGTTATGTCTTGTACAGGCTGGTATAGAAGGTAGTCAGTTAACTATTATATTTATTATATATTGTACAGGCTGGGATATAAGGTAGTCAGTTAACTATTATATTTGTTATGTCTTGTACAAGCTGGGATATAAGGTAGTCAGTTAACTATTATATTTGTTATGTCTTGTACAGGCTGGGATAGAAGGTAGTCAGTTAACTATTATATTTGTTATGTCTTGTACAGACTGGTATAGAAGGTAGTCAGTTAACTATTATATTTGTTATGTCTTGTACAGGCTGGTATAGAAGGTAGTCAGTTAACTATTATATGTGTTATGTCTTGTACAGACTGGTATAGAAGGTAGTCAGTTAACTATTATATTTGTTATGTCTTGTACACACTGGGATAGAAGGTAGTCAGTGAACTATTATATTTGTTATGTCTTGTACAGACTGGTATAGAAGGTAGTCAGTTAACTATTATATTTGTTATGTCTTGTACAGACTGGGATAGAAGGTAGTCAGCTAACTATTATATTTGTTATGTCTTGTACAGACTGGTAGAGAAGGTAGTCAGTTAACTATTATATGTGTTATGTCTTGTACCGGCTGGAATATAAGGTAGTCAGTTAACTATTATATTTGGTATGTCTTGTACAGACTGGGATATAAGGTAGTCAGTTAACTATTATATTTGTTATGTCTTGTACAGGCTGGTATAGAAGGTAGTCAGTTAACTATTATATTTATTATATATTGTACAGGCTGGGATATAAGGTAGTCAGTTAACTATTATATTTGTTATGTCTTGTACAGGCTGGGATATAAGGTAGTCCGTTAACTATTATATTTGGTATGTCTTGTACAGACTGGGATATAAGGTATTCAGTTAACTATTATATTTATTATGTATTGTACAGGCTGGGATATAAGGTAGTCAGTTAACTATTATATTTGCTATGTCTTGTACAGGCTGGTATAGAAGGTAGTCAGTTAACTATTATATTTATTATGTATTGTACAGGCTGGTATAGAAGGTAGTCAGTTAACTATTATATTTGTTATGTCTTGTACAGGCTGGTATAGAAGGTAGTCAGTTAACTATTATATTTATTATGTATTGCACAGGCTGGTATAGAAGGTAGTCATTTAACTATTATATTTGTTATGTCTTGTACAGGCTGGTATAGAAGGTAGTCAGTTAACTATTATATTTGTTATGTCTTGTACAGGCTGGTATAGAAGGTAGTCAGTTAACTATTATATTTGTTATGTCTTGTACACACTGGCATAGAAGGTAGTCAGTTAACTATTATATTTGTTATGTCTTGTACACACTGGCATAGAAGGTAGTCAGTTAACTATTATATTTGTTATGTCTTGTACAGGCTGGTATAGAAGGTAGTCAGTTAACTATTATATTTGTTATGTCTTGTACACACTGGCATAGAAGGTAGTCAGTTAACTATTATATTTGTTATGTCTTGTACACACTGGCATAGAAGGTAGTCATTTAACTATTATATTTGTTATGTCTTGTACAGGCTGGTATAGAAGGTAGTCAGTTAACTATTATATTTGTTATGTATTGTACAGGCTGGTATAGAAGGTAGTCAGTTAACTATTATATTTGTTATGTCTTGTACACACTGGCATAGAAGGTAGTCAGTTAACTATTATATTTGTTATGTCTTGTACAGGCTGGTATAGAAGGTAGTCAGTTAACTATTATATTTGTTATGTCTTGTACACACTGGCATAGAAGGTAGTCAGTTAACTATTATATTTGTTATGTCTTGTACACACTGGCATAGAAGGTAGTCATTTAACTATTATATTTGTTATGTCTTGTACAGGCTGGTATAGAAGGTAGTCAGTTAACTATTATATTTGTTATGTATTGTACAGGCTGGTATAGAAGGTAGTCAGTTAACTATTATATTTGTTATGTCTTGTACACACTGGCATAGAAGGTAGTCAGTTAACTATTATATTTGTTATGTCTTGTACACACTGGCATAGAAGGTAGTCATTTAACTATTATATTTGTTATGTATTGTACAGGACCCGGTTGTTCAACTTGTCGTTAACTTAACGCTCCGTTATCTTTATCGTGTCGTTAAATATTCTAACGATGTGTTACTTAACCTAACGTTAAAATTGTGTTGTTCAACTAAATTTTATCGCATCGTTAGTTAACCGTGACGTTAAATTTTAACGAAAGGTTAGAGAGTATGTTATTACCCATAATTCAAGATTTTAATAAAATAAAGACTTCCCAAGACAAAAAAAGATGGCTGACACAGATCAAAAGAAAAGAGACAGAATGAGAAACTTTACTGAACTAGAGATTAATGTAATTCAAGATGAGGTAGAGAAAAAATTTTCACTTTTAAATGATAAATTTTCAACTGCAAAAGCAAACCAAAAGAAATTGGAAGTGTGGTCTAATATTAGCAGGATGGTGTCTGCCTTGGGAGTTGCACAGAGAACACCCAAGGAGTGCAAGGACAAATGGGGAAACACCAAAAAAGAGGCCAAGAAAGTCTACTCCTTAGCCAGAAAGGAGCAGAGGCAAACAGGTGGTGGTCCAGAGATAAAACTGGTCACACCAGCCATCAATAGGACAATAGACCTCTTAAGACATCTCTTACAAATATTATACCTCAGAGTGTAGGACATGAAATCGTCTTTTCCAAACACCAAATGTTCTCTCTATGGCTGACCTTGTTGAAACGTGACTGCTGTTATACCTTCTTTGGTGTCTTTCTACAGGATTGATGTATGGAGTCATAAGAAATGGACGACAGGCATAACCACTGTCTCCTAGAAGTAGACCATCTACTAAACCCCTGTGAGTTCTCTCAAGATATGAACACAACTCTGATGTATTGAATATGTGAGAGTCATGAGTGCATCCCGGCCAATCAGCAACTATGTTAGTGAACTTTCCTGAAAAAGTGTTAAATGCAAACATGAACAAGTATAAAGACTTTATAACAGGAAGCGTTACATACACATTCTTCTTTTAATGTTTTTTAGTTCGGGATTTCAGGATCAGAGCCCCTCCTATCGGTATCCCTGCGAGTTGTCTTTGGGGCGACTTGACTCACATTCGCCTTTTTGACCACCCTACCAAACCCAGGTCAAAATGGTACAGTTTTTCATTTATCAATTTTAAAATCCCTGGTCTGGACGAAAAAAAACTAGATGTTGTCAGCCAGATTATGTTTTTTTCTTTCATCTTTTTTCTGAAAGAAATCCTTTGTACCACTCTAGTGGGTCAATTTGACTTTTTTACATTTCAATAGATAGAATAGTATCGTCGATGGGACGAATTGGTATAGGGTCGAATTGACACACACACACACTGAATGTTAAAGGGAGATAATCAACATAAACAAAAGTACGAACTGACAAGACAGAGAAGAAAAATGCAGCAAAAAGAGTTTTATAATCAAAATAATTACCTTCATGGTCACAAACAGCTTGCACATTAATGCTGGGGTAACTTTTCCTATTGATATACGACCCCTCGTCCTCTGATGGCCTTTGAATTCTAACATGTGTCCCGTCGATGCATCCTAGAACATTTGGAAAGTTCGCCTGTTGGAAGAAACCATATCTAATCTTATTCTGCGTATGGTTGTCTGTGGGCCACTTAATGAATTGGTCTTTCCTGGCAATAAGTGCATTCGTCACATTATCCACAACCCTTGACACAGTTCCTTTGTTGTAGCCAAGTGTATCTCCTATGACCTGTAGGAATGACCCTGAAGCATAGAACCGTAGTGCTATCTTTACTTGTTCTTCAACAGTTAGCCCAGTAGCCTTGTTTGTTGTCATCACAAGGTCCTCCCTCAACAAATTTGCAATGAAATTGATTGAATCCTGTCCAAATCTGTATCTTGCCCTAAGTTCATCATCTGTCAGATTTGTAAGGTGACAAACAGTAGCCCTGTAAACTGTTTCCTTCCTATGAAGTGGAGGCATCATCAAAGCGGCCATTTTGAAATTTGAATGATAACCTGCCGTTAACAATTTTAACGGAGGTTTGAACCACCGTTAAAATTCATACAAGTTAACGGAGGTTTAACGGCGCGTTAAATGTAACGAAGTGTTGAACAACAGATTTAACGTAGCGATAAAATTTAACGGAGCGTTAATGAATTTAACGACAACGTTAGTGCTAGCGACAAGTTGAACAACTGGGTCCAGGCTGTTATAGAAGGTAGTCAGTTAACTATTATATTTGTTATGTCTTGTACAGACTGGTATAGAAGGTAGTCAGTTAACTATTATATTTGTTATGTCTTGTACAGGCTGGTATAGAAGGTAGTCAGTTAACTATTATATTTGTTATGTCTTGTACAGGCTGGTATAGAAGGTAGTCAGCTAACTATTATATTTGTTATGTATTGTACAGGCTGGGATAGAAGGTAGTCAGTTAACTATTGCATTAGAACCAGAAGCGGCATCTATATACTGCCAAGAATTAAAAACAAATAAGGAACATAAAGAGGATTCACACTTTTCAGATACAGTAAAGAAAGGCTCAAAATGCATGGTTATAGATCTAGGAGGTAAACTATTTGCTAAATATTGTATTCCATGAGGCGAATTTTTATGGTTGATTGTTGTTTATTGTTTTACAAGTAATATTTTCAATTTATACATTACAACACACATTTGTAAAAACTATATAAATCCTACAAAGATCTGCCAATGACATGTTCTAATGAAACACTTTGTATTTTAACTGACTGTCAACGACCATTTAAAACAAACAAAAAAAAAAGGCCATATGGGACGTGTTACTAGTTGTCCTCCCTACAAGGAGGGCATCTTTTTCACTTAAAAGACATCGGTTAATATAAATGACTGGATGAAATATGAAGATACATTGCTTCAGCTTTTTTCCAAAATGTTATATTCATCGCGACAAGAACATGAAACATAGAAGTCACCACATCTGTCTATAACAACACGTTACTCAAATGATTTATGATTGATTGATTATAAGGAACATGCCATTCATAGCTTCTTATCTGACATCCAACTTCTAGAGGCAAATATAGTACTTGATTGGTTGAATATAAAAGTAAATGTTATATGTTTATCCCTATATTATAAATTATTGGCGAAAATATGAATTATTATTTCATTTCTGTTACAATTTTTTTCTAGGAGGTACAGCAGATATAACTGTACACCACCGTCAAGATGATGATACCTTAGAGGAAGTCGTACCCGCTAGTGGTGGTCCATGGGGGGGAATCACCATTGACGCAGCTTATTTGAAATTTCTAGAAATGTTATTTTCAAAAGAAGTAATAGAAAGATTAAAAAACGGAGACCTTTACGATTATACAGAACTTATTCAACAGTTTGAAGTCAAAAAGAGGTCGATTACATCGGAACAGGATACAGATGTTGTAATTACAATGCCCATGGGACTACTGGAAATAATTAAAAGTAAATTTGGGGATGTAGAAACAGCAATTAAGAGATCCACATATAAACATAACGTTTCCTTCCTCCCAAGACAGAAGTTATTGGTGAAACCAGAAATATTTAGAAATTTTTTCAAGCCAACCATAGATGCCTTAATAAAACATGTTGATCAATTATTAAAGGACGCTAAACTTGTAGATTTGAGAAATATCATCATGGTTGGGGGTTTTTCGGAATGCAAACTTGTCATAGATGCTGTAAAAAGGGAGTTTAGTAGAATGTTAATTACAATTCCACCAGATGCAGGGCTTGCTGTTTTAAAGGGGGCAGTTTTGTTTGGTCATCAGCCGGAAAAGATAACCAAACGGGTTTTAAAGAAAACATATGGAATACAAAGTTGGCCAGAGTGGAATTCAGACCTCCACTCAAAAAAAAAACGGGTATTAATTGATGGAAGCAAACGTTGCAAGGACGTTTTCTTTCGATTTGCACACAAGGGTGAGAAAGTTGAAGTAGGTCATTCAGTTTCACAGGTTTTCGAAGCTTTGAAACCCGATGAGAAAACCCTAGAATGTACAGTTTACGTCACAGATGATACAAATCCTAAATACGTCACGGATGTAGGTTGTGAATGCTTGGGTAATCTCATTGTGCCCTTACCTCTTTTACGTCCGGGAGAAACATTAGAAATTGAAGAAACAATGATTTTTGGAGGTACTGAAATTTTATTCCGAGCTAGAAATTTAAAAACCGGTGCCATTTATGAGACTCAGTTTGAGTTTTGACTCTATAAAAGAAGGACTGAATAGTAAACATTACTATTGTTTGTTACTTATATCCAGTGATCATGTTAATGCATACGTATTAAAAACAATAGGATAGTGTTTCTTTATTTAATATTTTATTTTTTTCTCCATTTTCTCATTATTTATTAAAATCTGTACATATTTTAGTTTTATACATAAAGTATCGGTATGTTATCCTAGCCTCGTTAATATAAGTAATAACTATGAGTTACTTAGTTATTTCTTATTAGTAGATATTTATTCAATACATACACATACCGGTATTATAATAATATTATTTTACAAATAATATCAAAATACAGAATAACGTTTCAACATTTTGTCAGGTTGACGATCATATAATGAAAGATATATTTTTTATTAGTGTTCAACTATGTGGTATTTATAGATTTCTATGAAAGTTCGTTTTGTTGGCATTCTTGCCATTTTAAAAATACACAAAATTGTGTGTATTGCCGTATTAACTATTGTATGAAAAGGAGGTAGACCCGGTATGCCTACACAGGCAGTCGGGCATACATGCTCAGGAAATTTAGGAATAGTTAAGATATTACGCTATATTAGGTCAGACATGTACACTGCGTTTGCAACCAACTCGAAGCAATTATATATTACCCAAAGTCCGAACCCGCTCAACACTGTCTTACACATGTCATACAATGAAACAGTCAAACTTGATAAAAAGAGAACAGACAGGGCAGTCATTACAGTCAACATCATCATTTAACGCAGTCGTTCTCAACTTGTTTTTCCCCATGGATGACTTTTACTCTTAATAATTTTGGTGCACCCCCATAACCATTTGATGAACAAGCTTATTTTATTTTCTACTGATACATAAGTTTAGGAATTGTATTATAGAAATAGTAAATGTATATGCTTTATTTCATTTAAAGTCATTTTTCTAATTGGATCGTAATATTTGTGATCAGTCATGAACTATTAAATTGGACAAAAATACATCAGATAACATAAATTAAATAATATTCTATAATAATAATAATAATGAAACAATTTAGAGGAACATTTGGAATCATGTGTAAAGAACTCGAGCTATCACTACCGTTCTACTGAATACATCCATATCTGTAATCTCTTCCTAGGTTAATTTTACCCACGAATATTTGCCTAAGAAAATGAACTTTCTCTTTCTAATTTAAAGATAAAACTAAACTAAACATATATTAACTTTTGGAGAAGTCCTCTTACAGGTTTCTCATTCATAATTGTGTTTGTAATTTGATTAATTCTTTAAGTAAATGGACGGAGGAATATCTTTAAAACATGTTTGTTAATAAACTGCTCAACGCACTACCAACAATGAATATACACTGTATGTTTAATATTTAATCAGTATAATTAACCATAATACGCGTCCTGTATCTGTTTCTACATTTATGTATTACTCTGTGTGTAACTTCTCATTAGATTGAAGCTTCTCTACATATGTAAGAACTTGAAGAATAAAGTTCTTAAAGTTAATTTCTATCAATAGCTATTTTAAGCAGCAGTGTTGTTTTTCACTGCTCAAGTATCCATGCAACTACATTCTTCTATAAGTGTCCAAATTGAACAGAACGCCGTCAAATTTAAAATTGCACCACGTAAGCATGAATCCATCTTAAACATTTTTTTTGCCAATAACCAGAGGCTCCCTAATAATTTGGTTTCTATATATGCCACTGTCATGATTGCCTGCTTTGTGGCACACTCCCATAGACTATCAACTCTATCATTATGTCTGGAATCGCTCCGAAACAGAACACCTTCAAATTTAAAATTGCACACCATAAGCAAAATTCCATGGTAAACAAAATATTGGCACAATGGTAAATCCGGCACTGCTTGCGCGCGTGTTAAACAATATATACACAATACATACAAATGATGACGGATATATTGTAAATGACTGCCAACCAGGGGTAGAATTTAAGCCAAAATTTCAACTAGACAGCAGGACTAGTAGATATAAAAATCAACTAGCCCCCCAGATATTCTACTAGCCCGACCATCATGGGGACAATTACTAAAATTTATATAATAATTATTTTATTTGAAAAAATTATAATGAAGAAAGAATGTCAGTATTGTCATCACTTGAAACATCATCATCACCAGCGTCACCATCATCCTGTCGGAAGAAGCATATTGTATGCAAACTGAACATTTTGTTTAATCATTTCCAGTCTAAATGTCCTTTAGGCACCGGCCCTTGATGACCTCTGTATATGAATGGCATTTCTCTCATGCAAGTATATTGGTCATGGGAGGACGCTGGATTTGCCTTCTGTCATTGAATTAGCCCCTTGTAAATATAAAAGGGTTTATTTCTATTTCAGTGTTTAGAAGAAGTTAATAACTTATTAAATATCTACAAATGTTATATATATTTTTTTTTTTTTTTTTTTTATAATTGTCCAGTGAACTCTTCCAAATACAATACTCATCAGAGACATAAATATGCTTAGTACTTATGTACCAATCTAATTTCTGCAAATTGCTTGTTTGTATACTGTTTATTACATTTATGTATTAGAATGTTTTTTGTAATATAAATCACTGTAATGACTCTGCCCTTTGCTGGGACCTTGATTGGACAATACAATCTTATCTTATCTTATCTTATCTTATCTTATCTTGTCATTCGGTCTATTTCACTGTTGTGAACTAACCAGTTGCGGTTTTTCTGCCAGCTTGTTTGAAATTTGCTTTTCTTTTGACCTGATCATACGTCCTTTTTCTCTCCAATTTTTCATTATTATATAATTAAATTTTTTTCGCTGGTTGCTCTACGCCGGTAATGTGTCGCCACATTTCTTGAACCTTAGATTATGTTGTTAAGAACGTTCACTGAGTTATCCGGATTATCGATTAAATTGATCAATTCGTATTAATTATTATTATTAGTATAAGTATTTAGTATATTTTATGGGCAGTTTTGTTCATTGTAGCGTATAATATTTATATTTTTATTTTTTAATGTTATTGTTTAAAATAGAATAGAATAGAATAGAATATATTGTATTGCCTAATCATAGGGCCCACATGAGGCATCATTAACAATACAAACATTCATGATTGATAAATGAGACATACACAAAAAAGAAAAAGGACATAGTTTAGGTTTTTTATATTTCTAAAAATATCTTAAATATAATTATTATTATTTAGTGGATCATGTTCTGGTTTGTCCTCTATATCTCAGATCCAGTGTGAAACTTTACATATGTTGCATATTCCTTAACAAGTAGTAAACCTGCTAAAAACACCAAGGGACGGTGCTTCTGACACACCCTATCTGATAATTGCATTTTCTCACAATTATATAGTAAATAGTTTATGAATCACTGTAATGACTTTGCCCCTTGTGGACCCTCTATTGGACAATGCAAATTCTTATTCTTATACCACCCTCTAGGATCTAATTGCTATCGAGGGAATTTCCCACATGTACGTTGTGTACAGCGTAAATAAACACAGTAATATGAATGACTAATTATGATTTTCAATTATGTCATTAAAATTAATGAAGTGGAAACAATAATTGATAATTGGAAATTTTAACTAGCCCATCGGACTAGCTTCTAAGAGAGTTCTTCTAGCCCGACGCTGATTTTACTAGCCTCGGGCTAGCGGACCAGCGTTAATTTCGTGCCCTGCTGCCAACAATACTTTGCATTCACATTTGCCAAACTTATATGACACAGAAGGATATCTTACTCAATCCCTTACATCCCTCAAGTCGAATTCCGTATAACTAAAAATTTTGCAATGGACTCGTGAGCTTCGAGATGACGAGATTCAACTGTAAATATATTTTTAAAAAAGCAATCAAAATTAAATTTACATTAACATTACTTGACATATCAAACACTGCCTTGTTAGGTAATCAAACATTAGTTTCAATGAATAATGACAAAAACATGTTATTTAACGGATAAAAAGGAGTTGAAAGAGCAATTGATGAAGAAAAAGAAGAGAATTTTATTAAAAGAAATACAATATAAAATACATCCCTATGTTGTATCAAAGTTCAATATTTATTTTTGCCCATATCACTCATAATAGTAAATCTCTAATTAATAAACAAACAATAACAAGCTAATCAATTATAATTGAATTTTTTCAAGTGCATTGGTTTTTGGCTGACGTATATTTTTATAGTGGCTCAATATAAGCCTATCACCAATACGGCGTGGGTTCGCGCCCAGCTTTGTAATTTACAAAAAAGGTACACTCCACTCGCAGCCGCAAGTGATAAAGTTTATCGGGTGCTTGCCCAGGGTCGGTGGTTCTCTCCGGGTACTCCGGCTTCCTCCTCCACCACTAAAACTGGTCGCCATGATATAGCTGAAATATTGCTGAAAGTGGCGTTAAAACACCAAAAATTAAAAAATAAATACATATTAATTTGTATATGGGATAACCTATATTATAATCTTTAAGATTACCATTTTGTTGTCGAGCCACGACTTGTTGATATAATATACAGAAGTATTTGTTGTATTACTAAGTCAAATTATAATATCAGTGTTATTTTTCATTTGTTGGATGATTTTGTATCTATTGATAGGCCAACTCAAAGTAGTGAGAGAACCATGGCTTTGTTGTCTTTTATTTTAATTTAATAAATTAAACATTCCTCTCTCTCTGCTTGAATATTTAGGAATCATTTTAGACTCTGTAAATATGCAAGCTCGTTTACCTTCAGAAACAATCGTACGTAATACAGGTTTCATTCAAAATAAATAAACCCTCTTGTACGAATGAAAGAGTTAGAACCGTTATTGGGACACTTGAATGTTTTGAGTCTTGTGATACTACCATGTCGTGCTTTTGCTACTTACTAATACAAACTTATGTCATCTGCTAAGGAGGGTTACCATGATGTACATTTGAACAAAGAGTGTAAAGCAGACCTACAAATGTGGTTAGAAGTTTTGACACACTGGAATGGAATCAATTTATTCTACTAAAATGAGTTAAAAAATGCATCTAATATTTCATTGTATACCGATGAGGCATCTACAATTGACTTTGGTGGATTTTTCCAAAACGAATCGTTCTATGGCAGTCGGTCGGAAGAATTGCCAAAAATGTCAGATTATTGTGTTTCCATGGCTTTTCTCAAACTGTATCTGATAGTAGTTGCTGCTGTTTTGTGGGGAAAATAGTGGTCAGGGGAAAAGATATTATTTTACTGTGACAATATTATGACAGTGCAAATTATTTCTAAGAAAAAAGGTCGTTAGAAAGAACCTTTTATAATGAAACATACGAGACGTCTGACTATGTGTGTTGTGTTGAACAATGTTGTTGATTTTGTTGAACATGTACCTGGATCAGGTAACAGTATAGCTCGTTTTCAGTACTCTCTACTGTTCTAGATACTTTGGACCGCTCATTAGACAATCTGTGGAGACAATCTACTTCTAATAACACTCGAGACTTTGGACCGCTCATTAGACAATCTGTGGAGACAATCTATTTCTAATAACACTCGAGACTTTGGACCGCTCATTAGACAATCTGTGGAGACAATCTACTTCTAATAACACTCGAGACTTTGGACCGCTCATTAGACAATCTGTGGAGACAATCTACTTCTAATAACACTCGAGACTTTGGACCGCTCATTAGACAATCTGTGGAGACAATCTACTTCTAATAACACTCGAGACTTTGGACCGCTCATTAGACAATCTGTGGAGACAATCTACTTCTAATAACACTCGAGACTTTGGACCGCTCATTAGACAATCTGTGGAGACAATCTACTTCTAATAACACTCGAGACTTTGGACCGCTCATTAGACAATCTACTTCTAATAACACTCAAGCTGCTTATAATACTGGGTCCGTGTTAACAAAGGTGTCTTAGGACTAAGACGTGTCTTATGATGGTCTTATGACATATCTTTGTCCTAAGTCGGGTTAATGAAAGTGTCCTAAATTGCGATATGTCCTAACATTTATCATAAAGTTAGGACATCAAAATAGGTGTCCTAAGAGTGTTTTTGGATGGGCTTCTTTTTCTGCTCAATTTGGTACAGATGTACAGAATGTATTACACGGAACAGCTACGCACAAAATAATGGACAAAGTTTCATTTTCAATTTATTAAAAATATCTGCACGTTTTTATCCTTTAACTCTTTTGAATAACCGATGATGTGACACGTTGACATCTTGAAAACAGCTCACTTGGCTAAAAGTTTAAAGTAAAGTACACGTATTGATTAAAATTTACCATCACTTTGATTGATATTATTTTATTAAATTATTATCAAAATTTATTAGGTTTATATACATTTCTTATCTAAAAATCAAACTTAAATCAATGTAATATATAAATAAAATAAAATTCAATCTTATTATTTTATTTTTTATGTGAACTTTTGCGTAACACATTAATGTTTGTAGCATTTATATTTATATTATTCTTATCAGTGTCCTAAAATATGTCGTAAGACATGTCATAGGATAGTTATATCACTGTCCTAAAATATATCCTAAGACATGTCATAGGATAATCCTATCAGTGTCCTAAAATATGTCGTAAGACATGTCATAGGATAGGCATATCACTGTCCTAAAATATATCCTAAGACATGTCATAGGATAATCCTATCAGTGTCCTAAAATATGTCGTAAGACATGTCATAGAATAGTCCTATCAGTGTCCTAAAATATATCCTAAGACATGTCATAGGATAATCCTATCAGTGTCCTAAAATATGTCGTAAGACATGTCATAGGATAGTCCTATCAGTGTCCTAAAATATATCCTAAGACATGTCATAGGATAATCCTATCAGTGTCCTAAAATATGTCGTAAGACATGTCATAGGATAGTCCTATCAGTGTCCTAAAATATATCCTAAGACATGTCATAGGATAGTCCTATCAGTGTCCTAAAATATGTCGTAAGACATGTCTTAGGACATATCTTAGGATACTTTCATTAACACGGCCCCTCGATTATATCTTTACATCAATTTTTTTTTATTGTTGGGAGAAACATGGACTACAAGTAGTCTTCCACCAGTTTCCGAAAAGTTATTGTTGCGATTTGTTACTTATTGTCATGAACACAAGCAATTACGATATTCTACGATTAAGCTGTATTTGTGTGGCGTTAGATTTTATCATATGAAACATGATGGTTTTAATCCTAGGATGAACTATGGAGACAGCTTGAATGTTTAAAATCAATATTATGCGATATAAGAAAAATCTTGGGTCTACTGTTAAACACACTCGTTTGCCTATTATCATGTCTATGTTAGCTAATATGTGTTCTTTGTTACATTCGTTTGTATTTGTTTATTTTAAAAGTTTTTATGTTAGCTGCTGCCTGTGTTGCAGCTTTTTTTTAAAATGCGGAGAATTCATAATTTTAAATCAGTCGACCCTGAATATACTGACGAGTGTGTTTTTATAAGACTTAACAGATCAAAAATTTATCTTTTTAGACCAGGTATAATTATTCCTCTTTATAAAACCGGTTATGTTATTTGCTATGTTTTAGCAGTTTCAATATATTTACAGCTAAGGCAATCTTTAAAATCTTTTGACAGTGAGGCATTTTGTTTTGTATCTGATGACAAGAACCCTTTGATCAGACATTGTTATCACACATATTAAGCTGTTGCTTGGTAAGTTAAGTTTGTCTCGTGATTCTTACAATGGTCACTCGTTCAGAATTGGAGCAGCTACATCTGTATATGAAGCTAGATTTGAGGATCATATAATCTAAACTAGATACAGTCATACTTCACCAAAAGTAATTCAACATGCTTAGAAACAGCTCGCTGAGAGTGATCAAAGTAATGTATAAATGTTTTGTACTGGCAACAAAGGTTCCCTTCCCCTTAACGAGAGGGGAGGGGAGCTACAGCTGCTTCGATACTAATTCTATTCATCTCGTCAGCTTTTGTATCTCATCGCTACCAACCGCAATCAAGTTACAATCTAAGGTAAAAGGGGGATAACTCAAAAATATTTCAGTTTTCTAAATGTCAAACAGCTGTTAGTCCCACGATTTTCCAATTTTATATTAAAGACCATGTTAGTATAATAAATAAATGTTTTTGGATCAATAGTTTATTCAGTATATCAGAAGTACCATACAAACAATATTCGAATGCACATGTACAATGTGAAACCTTCTTTGACAGTAGTACTGGCTGTACTGGCTCATTTTATCACTATTTATCTTAATTAGTCACAGTTCATAATACAGAATGCAATAATTTGGCTATCAAATGCAAATTATAGCATAATTGTAGTTAATAGAAATTATATTTAACCCCTGTGTGCCCCATTCATCCTGTGGGTACCTGTTGGTTTACGGTAGTAAAGATAACATCCAGCCTCACTTCAATATTTTCTGAATTAGCTGAAATATTGCTGAAAGTGGCACCGAAAAAAAAAAAAAAAATCAATATTTTCCGTTGATGCCATAAGCTGTGTATCGGCTCATGGTGCAATACATTTTTACGGCTATCAATTGACAATTTTATTTCTATCAGCCGCCATGCATCCCCACCTACTACTTTGTTGTCAGGGCCTCTGGTGATTAATGAAGTTGATTGTTATTTTACAATATATATCCAATAGTATATATGCCTTTAGATTGGTGTCGTGGAAAAGACTTGCATAGAAAATCGTCAGTTTCATATTCAATTTTTTAAGGGCCCGGTGGCTCAATGAGTCAGGTAGTTGGATTACATAACAACTCATACAAATCTATCATCAATACGGCGTGGGTTCGTGGGCTTTTATAAATTACAAGAAAGGAGCACTCGACTCGCAGCCGCAAGTGATAAAGCTTACCAGTTGCTTGCCTATGGTCGGTGGTTCTATCCGGGTACTCCGGCTTCTTCCACCACTAAAACTGGTCATTTTTGTATAAAAGATAATCTTATTTGTTATTATCTCAGTTTGTTTTTGTAATTGAGGTCTATGTCGCCTTATTTTGTCAACTTTTCACTAAAATGATGTTTTCCAATATAATGGGTCATATGTGTACTATGAAATGGAATATGTTTTTAAATTATAATGTTTACCAATATTGGGGTCATATGTTTACTACCACATGCAATATATAGGCATATATGTGGCAAAGTGTAGAGGTAAAGATAAATAAACTTTATATTGCTGAAACTATTATAGTTTATAAGTACTTATGTGCATTTTTGGGACATTTCTGCCCGGAATCGATTGATATATAAGTCTTTGAAGTGAGCTGGTTAATATCTCGGTGTTGCCCTTCTTGGTATTAAAACATTAAGGATTTTTGGGTCATTTCGTGCGATGATTGTTACCAGCCACTGCGGTATTTCCACCACGATCTGCAAAAATAAACATTCCAAAGAAAACGGCACATTATTTGTTGTAATATCTACGATTACTGCTCATTGTCTACGTTGTTTTTGGTAGGGAAATGGACCAGACCCCTTTTTGATGTGGTATATTTATTCACGTCCCACTGGTAGCATTCAAATATTTAAATAGCTCGACCTTCGACGTGCTATTTTGATTTACTTCCGCATTGCTTTAGCTAAAGAGAACAGCCATTTTATTCTTCAGTGGAACCCAATCAAGGTATGTTAGTTACTTTATCTTACCCTATATATTATATTAACGACATGTATGGAAGTCAAATATAAAGATAAGTTGTCAAATTCAATGTACATATACATGTATCTGTATTATTGATCAGCGTTGTAAATTAAAGCTATGTCACTGTTTACTTTATCACGTGATGTTAAAATTATTCTATATTTGTTGTTGTTGATTATAGTCAATGTTGAATTAATATGGATTATCTTTATCCTGGTTGAAATCAATTCCTCATACAATACTTCAAGAAGGCCAGACTTATCTTGGACATCGTATAACCTACTTATCAATGCGCGGATGTAGTTCCCATGTTATTTGCTCATTTCTCCATAATTTTGAGGTAATATATTTTAACTTTACAAAAATATAGAACTAAGGAAAATATAATTATTTTTAATTTCAGAAGCAAACCTCCTTAAAGTAAAATTTTTAATAAGAAATTACTACGCACCCTTTTGCTACATGGTCGCCATTTTGACAAACAAGACTTAAATGAATTTAATAACAGTAGACACATTGATTTGTATTTGCTAAGACATCCTGCACCTCAAAAATGTTGATATAAAACGAAAGGTAATTCTGCTATGACAAGTTCGTGATTGAGCTTTAAGTAATTGTTTGTCTGAAGTGTGACCTACATTGTAGGGTGCTGTGTAATGACTAGAATGTGTTTACTGAAAGTGTTTACAGTGCCCCTTCAGAAACCGTTGTGTCGATGAAACCTCCCATTATTATGCATGTTCATCGCTATGAAAAGTATAGCATCCACAGTTTCGTAAAAGCAGACCTGCCCACGGAGTCTCGTTAAAACAGACCCTCCCGGAGCTGGAAATAGCAGACATTTCACTGAGTCATTAATTAAACAAGACACCTTGCACTTCAAAAATGTTGATATAAATCGAGATCTGGTTTCTTTGTGTTCAGAAAAAAAATATAACTTTTTAATTCGTTTGAAATTCTAGTAAAATATATAGGTCCTTGTACAATGTATGTTAGTCCACAGGCACTCGGGTACACTCTGTAATTTTCGTTATTTTCATTAATATAAAATATTTTCCCTTTTAGTGCCTCTATTCTAACCTTCTCTACGCAGAATCACCTAATTTTGACGTATTTTACACATTTTGATACAACCCATTTTTTCTATAAATACTATAATATCAACAATACTGATGTTTTCCGAGTTTGTAAACTAATTCAAAACCATGCACAAATCATATTTATAACCCTCAATGGTATAATGATATAAAATCAACCATCTGATTTTAATCCATATCTCTTCTAGTACCTTTGTATTGTACATAAACACCTGTATAATTTGCCCAGGTAATACAAATTCAACCTATGCCAACATTTAAAAAAAATATATATAAAAAGGTAAGACAGATTGTTGGCATTGGTTGAATAGGTTAATTGTTAAGTATGTATTTAAAATCATATTTTATGGAAATAACACAAGCAAAAATCAATATATCTGACAGCACATATATTTAATATCAAACTTTATAAAAAATAATTAGGATATTATAAACACATATATTTTAACTTCAATCATTATGAAAATAAAATAGGATATTATAAGCATATATAGTTTATGTAATATTATACACCGATTAATACGTATACTGGTCTGGCAGTGCAAATCGAAAGTCCAAAATTAAATAAGGGTAATAACAAAATTACCGAACTCCGAACAATCTTACAAAGGGAAAGTCAAAACTCATAATTATATAAACAGACAAAATCAGTCAACAATCGGAAAACTGTGAAAACCGTAAAAGGATACATAAATAGGGCCTGACAATAAACAGTGTACTGTATGAAGGGGGTCTCGTTGGAAGTGTCCAATTCTTCAACTCCGCCCGTTTTTATTCCGGATCCCGCTTAGCAATTTATGAATTTCACGTTGTAAACATGGCGACATCAATGATAAGATAAACTGTTTACATAGTATGGTGACAGAAAATAATCATTGGTTGCTCATTACGATAGGATACAATGGTACTTAATGTAGTATTAGCATGCATGCCATTCCCCCAAGTGGTTCTAGTATGGGCGAAAATAAAATAAGATTGCTACAAGACAAAACGGGTGCATAAATGAAAGATTCAGAAAATACATTCCAAACACGAGGAGCTCCAATATGTAGACGGTGTCGGGGAGGTTAAAACCCTTTGAGCGCCAAGAAGTTGATTGCATACAACGTTACGTTGCCATATATTCCAAAGCGTAACGATAAAACGTCACCTCACGTTGCTTGTTTTCATGACGTTCACGCACATGCATATTTCCAAATGTTTTTAAGTGCATTTGACAAATTGTATGTAAATGCAAAGATAACTCACAAGTAACTTAAGTGCTCCGAAAGGGTTAGCAGTTCCTGTTCTTGCTTGACATTTGGTTAGATTAACGGGCAAGTCAATTATGGAGGGAAACAAGAATAAATATATGGCAATTAACAGACATTTTGGATTAAAAAACAAACAATGTTACATCGGAACGAGTTTACTTTATTTTTGCAATGAACAACATTACATACTAACATTCAAATTATTTAATAGAATCAAGCTTTTGAATGACATTAATTAAAATTTACAGAAAGATCAGTATTAGGGGTAAATTTGTACGTCATGATTTTAGTAGAAAGAAAACTGTAAAAAGTCTTAATAGATTGTCCGACATTATACAGTAGACAGTACAAATATATATGTACACTGAAATCCACCAATTTCCTCGATTACGAAGATGTGTCAATTACATTTTGCATATTCTTCATAATTAAGACGGGTATTATACTTACTAAAGCACCCTTCAATACATAGTCCAACTTTACAGTTAGGACACCACTAATGTTTTTCTTAACACACAACACATTTCTCCCTTCTTCCCATCTCGTATTTTCTCTAGGAGATATCTCTCCATGATTCTTGTTAACTACTTGTGCTCCTGTCTCACATTGTGGTATTTTTTTTCCATTTTGTTTTTGTTTCTAGCTATCTGTACAACTGAGGGTACTTGTACAATATGTAATTTGTTTGTAAAAAATACATGTGGATGAGGAAGTCAAGTTGTACAATTTAGTATAATAATTAAAGGTCGTTTAAAGGAAACAATTCATAAAGCTTTTAGTCATAGAAACTATGGCTCAAAATTTGTTGTGTTAGGCTACAATTCCACATATTTTTCAAACAAAATTCAAAAAGGTAAAACATGCTACTCCGAGGAACAAGTGATCAGTATGCTGGAGTTCCTCATCGATAACATATTTGTCTCCTTTGGAGGGACACTGTTTCAGCAGGTCGTCGGTATATCAATGGGTACGAATTGTGCCCCTCTTCTAGCCGATTTATTTTTATACTCATATGAGTCGGAGTTTCTTCAAAAGCTTGTAAAAGATAAGAAGATTCATGAGGCTAGAGCCTTTAATTTCACATACAGGTATATTGATGACGTTTTATCAATCAATAATTCTAGATTTGCAGAATTTCTTCCATTGATATATTCTCCAGAGCTGGAAGTTAAAGAGACCACCGATATAGCTTCGTCCGCATCATTTTTGGACTTATACCTCGAATTTGACGACAGTGGTCAACTCAGTACTAAAATTTATGATAAGCGGGACGACTTCAATTTTAAAATCATAAATTTTCCAAACATGTGCAGCAATATACCAGCTTCTCCTGCATATGGTGTTTACATCTCGCAATTGATTCGCTATGCAAGGGCCAGTAGCAATTATTCTGATTTCCTGAAACGTCATCTTCATCTGAGAAACAGGCTACTGGACCAGGGCTATAAAAAGATTCGCCTTATTCGATCTCTTAAAAAGTTTATATTCCGATACCAAGATCTTGTCGAAATATATTCCGTCTCTGCAGAAAAAATTATAAGCGATGCATTTTCATATAGTGAAAATGTATAAAGATAAAGAAGTCAACAAATGTCAAGGATATTTTTTTTGTCAATGTGTGACGTAAAAATATTTTTGACATTTACGTCACCGAATATGGTACTGCTTTGACAACTATTTTACCTATTTTGTTCCTGTATTTAAATACTGTTATAGTGACAGCCGGAACCTTTGAACCGTAATGAGAGCGAGAGGTTTGGCGCCTTAAAATCTGATTCAACCCACCATTTCTTTAGAAATGCCTGTACCAAGTCAGGGTCATTACGGTTTTCACAGTTTTCCTGTTGTTGGACTGATTTTTGTCTGTTTATATAATTATGAGTTTTGACTTTCCCTTTGTAAGATTGTTCGGAGTTCGGTAATTTTGTTATTACCCATATTAACAATGTTCAAATAAAAGGTCAGGTCGAAACGACATTTAAATACAATCAATACAATCGCTCAAAATATCTTCATTTGATATATACATTGTGTATTGTAGATGTTGTTTCCTTTGAATAATTATATTCGTGTCACTCACTAAATTTAAAACTTATTCAGTAAAATTATGTAAATTTGTGTCATGATATATTTTATTCTGACAACGCATTGTTCATAGTAGTTCAATATAGATGTCCCTCATGTTTCAATTGGCAAAATAGGGACCGTCATGGTCGTGGTCATATGGTAGTTGGATTTACAACTAAATATACAATCAGTGCCTATCACCACTAACGTTGTGCGTTCGAATACCGATTTATCGCCAGGTCGGTGGTTTTCTCTGGGTACTCCTGTTTCCACCACCAATGAAACTGACCGCTAAGATATAACTGAAATATTGTTGAAAGTGGTGTTAAACATCATAACCCTTAAACTGTAATTGGCAAAATAATTTTCTTTTGTCTATGTGCTACACATTTTTACATTTTCAAAATAGATGTTAATCCAATCTTTCTTACATTTCTATTCTCTATTCTTAGCTTACCATTCAATACAGAAAATCAATCTCTCAAGACAATTTCTCAGGTATAACAATGTTTCTCAAATCGTGTTACCTATGTTGTTATTTTATTAATATTGACAGACCCCACCTTTCAGACGAACCGTATCAGTAGTGTAATTGTTATGGTATTTGCTTTGAATGCGGTAGATTTCGAGTTCGAGCCCCGGTCGCGTCAAGTCTCTCTAAATCTTTACGCAAATAAGGGTAATAACATTAAGCAAGAAAGAGCAATGACTGGGTAATGTGTCCGAGTGGAGCGACATGTGTTCCCGTGAACTGTTGTCTCGGTGAGCTAGAAACAAAGCGTTTTGGTCTAGTACAAAGCGGACATCATTCTCATTATCTAATTGAATTTATCATATACTCGCCATATACCATTGTAATAAATTGAGTACATATCAACTAAACATCTGATAATCAGATAAGTACATATCAGCTAAACATCTGATAATAAGATAAGTACATGTCAGCTAAACATCTGAAAATAAGATGAATACATATTAGCTAAGCATCTGATAATAAGATAAGTACATATCAACTAAACATCTGATAATAAGATAAGTACATATCAGCTAAATATCTGAAAATAAGAGAGGCTGCCGACCACTATAAATGGCAAGCCCCGTAAATCCATTTATCCTTATATCCTTATATACATGTACCTTATAACAAATTCCTTATATCCTTATGAACAAAATTCCTTATATACTTTATAAGTCCTTATATCCTTATATACCATTGTAATAAAATAGGCCTATGCGATGTGTACGTGTCGTGTGTCACTGTGTGTGTATCACACCACGAGGCGACATTTTGGCAAGCATAATTTGGGGGAGGGAGAGAAATCAAACCTGAAAGTACGCTCCTGATCGAGAAAACTGACAGATTAAGATTCGTTTATTTCGTCTAATTCAACATTCGATTAAAATTTAAACTTCCAACATGTCTCATAATAAGCCGAACACGTGATGAACACGTGTACAGACTGAACGAAAGATGTTGTGTAACGTAACGTAACGCTAAAAAGCAATGTTTTCAACGTGGTGACGCTTTATACCAAATGTTGTACCTGCTTCACAAGTGGAACTCGAGTGATAAAATTTTGTAAAAAGTAGGAACCACTTAAACAACCGAAGCACATATATATAAGTATTTTAATACATTACAATTTTCCGTGAGATAGTCGAAATAATAGTGTTTGTTTTTTCGATTCTAACACAAGAATAATGAACTACTAAGCTTCCAAAAAAAAATAAGTTTTGCATTATTCGTGTTGCTCATTTATTTTTCGCTTCTTTTGATTGTTTTTTTGTTTGTTTGTTTGTTTGTTTTTTGTTTTTTGTTTTTTTTGGTTTTGTATTCTTTGTTTTTATTTCTTTGTTTTTGTTTTGCTTTGGTTATATTGTCGCTTTTTGCACAATTCGTGCCATTACTACCATATTGTTTTGCCTTTTTGTCACAACCTAGGATAACATAAATAAAACAGACAATAAAACAAAGTTTGATTTACTATATGATAATGTCTATTCTAAACTCTTTACAATATCTAAGTGCAAATGCTCGGGTATCACAACAGTTTTGCAAGGATTTAATTCAACACAAATGTAGCGGACTGCCATAACGTAAACAAACGCCGTTTTTTTAGGGATAAGTTTATACAAAAATGGGTTATTTTTCTTTCTTTTAAGTTCCTTATAATATAATGCCTTTTCGGCGTTGGTCATTTTTGATGTGGGTTTCATCCTAAAAATACATAAAAATGGGGAAAATGATTTAAAAAATGCATATAGATTAAGAGTAATATCTTAGTGAACATAGCAAATTCAACAACGTTTTCAGAATAATATGAAATGTAGCTGCTACTTGTATGTTTATAACAGTAACATAGTAAAAAATGTCAAGTTCAAAAATGAATTTTATGTGATTTTGAATTTTGGTTTTTGTCCCAATAAAATCTATCGATGTGTTTACACTAAAAACTGTGCGGTTGTCTCTATTACGCTTTTTATTTCAGTGCCATGTTATGTTTGTGTAAGTTCATGTCATAAACATCTCTATGTATATGTAATCTTTGGTTTTAAATAGAAAGTTTGTCGTATTTTCGGTATTTAAAAAGAACATTAAAATGTTGTCATTTACTGCAGGCATTCATAATACATGTACATGTAACATGACAACAGTTTTCGATCAATATATCGACTTAATATTATAATTAAAATACTCCCTGACATTAGGATTTTTCAGAGAATTTTAAAAACACTTTTCCCCTTGATTGGATTTTTCTGTGACCTTGGCGTTGCGCTTTGATTGCAGATTCAGAAAGGAAGTACGACGTCACAGCAAATTGTCACGTAACACCCTTCAAATTAAATAGCAAATAGTTCATAGCACTGAGGGTCATATGGCAGTATATGGACCGATCCGTTACCAAAAAAATATTATATGGACCGAAGCTTCTGAGCGAAATGGCATCGTTTCAAGGTAACCAACTCATACAGTGAGTACTTGCTATTAACATCAAGTGAGAGATAATGTCAGCCATGTCATCGCGAGTAACGCTTTCATGAGATGACGATATATGTATTGTACTAGAACAACACCTCCAGTTGTAATTCATTAGGTCAATGAAACAACAGTGCGCATATTGACATTTCATTTAACGCAAGCACATTATTCTAGCATTCTCAAAATTCCTTATTTTTATGCTGTATGCTTAGCGAAGAAGTTATATACCATTACGTATTAATGCTTCGTTAATCCCGACCATTGATAGAACGGTATATCAAACGGTCGTCGATGTGGGGTAGGCACGATGATCATTACTCCAGGAGAGGTAGCATACTTAGAAAAACATACAAACACATAAGTTATAGGTAAGTTAAGTCGATACAAACACATAAGTTACAGGTAAGTTAAGTCGATCTTTGGCTATTCAGTTTACGCCCTTTGGCTGTGGTTTTCTTCCTGTCAAAGATTTCAAAATTATTTGGCTCTGAAATATTTTGGATTTGAGCGTACCTGATGAAGGTTATTCCAGAAACTCGTCATACGTACTAAATCTAATATCTACGTTTTTATTACTAAATAACAAGTGAAATGCTGTTTAGCATATCTGTTAGTTTCACGAACAAGCACGTCAACCACACTGTGATCTTCGAACTCAAGAAACTTTATTGAAAAAAATAAAAATTATAAATTGGTTGAATTAGGAGTGAAATTGACCGGCCCTGTCTCTTCTTGCAATCTCGACTCTGGCAAATCAAACGTCCCCGAATATACAAGAGAAACACACGGTCCTCTGTTAGCTGGTACAGCTTCATCAATATTGATTTCTTCATCAGTATCTGTATCAGTCAGAACCCGATTCTGCGGCGTCGATCATCTTGGGCTAATGCGGTGAATTATGACGTCATATTTCACGATGACGTCATTTAAACTTCAAAATCATGAATTTCAAATAAAGGTTCGTTACCTCTCTATTGGAATATAAATTGACTGTGTCAATCGCGAATTGTGTTTTTGCATATAACACTCTTTTATCAATATTTGTCAAAAACGACAAAAATGTCGCTTTGGCGCTGAAAGGGTTAACAGCGATTCTAATATGACGTCCTTCAAACGCTTTGAGTCCAAACCCGTGGTAAAAAAAATATTAATCTATGACTGATTAAATTCATGACGTCATCGACAATTTATAACGATATTTTACCAATTTTTACTTATTAGAATCGAAATAATTCATGGAAGTCATATGTATATATTGTTTTTACCACGGTTAGGCCTTTATGTCAGCTTTTTACCCCTCGCTTACGCTCGGGGTAAAATTTCGTGACGTAAAGGCCTACCCGTGGTAAAAACAATATATACATATGGCTTCCATGAATTATTTCTTAAACAATCTACGTCCTATTTCTATAGCCGGCGCAGCCTTACCAACCATGCACATCGTCGATAACCCACAGCTTTATTACTGTTTGTCAATATATCAACCATTCTAATGTAGTTGCTTAATATTCCTGATTTGTGATTGGACAATGCTCTAATTTTCACGGTATCAATTCCACGGTTGAAATAGCATGAGCAATTTTTTTAATTAGAAATACCCGCGATGGGGATAGAGCGGGAAAAACTAAGGATTGGTAAAAATATCACTTTCACCAACCAATCAGAAGACAACATTCATATATAAGGTGGAATTATATAGAAATATATCCTGTTAGTGAGAGTTATTTGCGAAAAAGACCGGTTGAGAGGAGAGGCGCTGAAAATTTTTCCTGTTCTCGAAACCGGTATTTTTCGCAAATAACCCTCACTAACAGGATATATTTGCAGACAGTAAAACAGTGGCATGCAAGCAACATTGTAGATTGGAACCAAGGAACCATTCAGTGTTTTTTGTTTTCACCATTCAAATTAACCCTGTAAAATTCAAAATAACGGCTGACACTGTCGTCTTTCATTTTTCTTTATTTTATCGTTGGTTGGAAGAAGAAACCCGAGTAATTCGGCATTACATCCGTGACATAAACGATTTAAAGAAGGTATTTTTCTCACGAGCGTGGTATTTACCTACTACAGTGGTATTTGCCTAGACCACGCTATACGAATTCTCAAGGACATATACACCTCCGATGGGGAAAAAGCGGAAAAAACTAAGGATTGGTAAAATAATACCCTTTAAATCAACCAATCAGAAGACAACATTCTTATATAAGGTGGAATTATCTCCTAAATAGAATACTAAAACGAAACTGCATTAATTACAGTTACATTTTTTTTGTAAGTATCTTTATTTTCTACAACAGAAAGAACTAAATTTTAATATTCTGTCGTATCCTCCAAAGTAAGCACATGTATCTGTGATTTATATTTGAAATAGGATGGTATTTTGAGACAGAGCCATGACACATTTGGGCAACAGTTTATTTGTGGTTGCCATTGATATTGGAACAACATATTCCGGATATGCATTTGCGTCAAAGCTAGAATCCACATGTGATCCACCAAAGATTAAAATTAATGGCTGGCGAACAAGTACATTGTACTCACTCAAGGCACCAACAGCAGTTTTATTAGATGAAAATAAAAAGTTTGTGGCATTCGGATACGAAGCTGAAGACAAGTTTTCGGAACTTGTCGAGGACAATGAACATAAAGCTTATTTCTATTTTCATCAATTCAAAATGCTTTTACACAATCAGGTTTGTCTACTTTACATAAATAAGTGAACTGAAATCAACTCGATTAAATTGTTCAATTTACAGTACAAAGAATATTTGTTTACCTTCATGGTTATAAAGTAGAAGCATCTAGTTATATATTAATTTACAGTACAAGGAATATTTGTTTACCTTCATAGTTATCAAGTAGAATCATCTAGTTATATATTAATGTACGATGCCAATAAGAAAAGTATGAAGATATTAAAGGGGGGTAACCCGTAAAAATCAAAGAAAGACAGACAATACAATGACCAGAAGAAAAAGGACAAAAGATCTTAAAGGGGGGTAACCAGAATCCGCAAAAATCAAAGAAAGACAGACAATACAATGGCCAGAAGAAAAAGGACAAGAGATATTAAAGGAGGTAACCAGAATCCGTAAATATCAAAGAAAGACAGACGCTACAATGGCCAGAAGAAAAAAGACAAAAGATATTAAAGGGGGGTAACCAGAAACCGTAAAAATCAACGAAAGACAGACAATGCAATGGCCAGAGGAAAAAGGACAAAAGGAAAAACAATTATGTACAAAGCACTACACATAATATTAGATTGTGCAAAGCAAACCCCACACAAAATAGGGGGTGAGTTCATGTGTTCTGGAAAGATAGCAGTTCTTTCTCTACTAGTCCCACACAAAACAGGGTGTGAGTTCGTGTGTTCTGGAAAGACAGCAGTTCTTTCTCTACTAGTCCCACACAAAACAGGGTGTGAGTTCATGTGTTCTGGAAAGATAGCAGTTCTTTCTCTACTTGTCCCACACAAAACAGGGTGTGAGTTCGTGTGTTCTGGAAAGAGAGCAGTTCTTTCTCTACTAGTCCCACACAAAACAGGGTGTGAGTTCATGTGTTCTGGAAAGATAGCAGTTCTTTCTCTACTAGTCCCACACAAAACAGAGGGTGAGTTCATATGTTCTGGAAAGATAGCAGTTCTTTCTCTACTAGTCCCACACAAAACAGGGTGTGAGTTCATGTGTTCTGGAAAGATAGCAGTTCTTTCTCTACTAGTCCCACACAAAACAGGGTGTGAGTTCATGTGTTCTGGAAAGATAGCAGTTCTTTATCTACTAGTCCCACACAAAACAGAGGGTGAGTTCATATGTTCCGGCGGGATAGCAGTTCTTTCTTTACTAGTCCCTCACAAAACAGAGGGTGCGTTCATGTGTTCTGGAAAGATAGCAGTTCTTTCTCTACTAGTCCCACACAAAACAAAGGGTGAGTTCATGTGTTCTGGAAATATAGCAGTTCTTTCTCTACTAGTCCCACACAAAACAGGGTATGAGTTCATATGTACTGGAAAGATATCAGTTTTTTTCTCTACTAGTCCCACACAAAACAGGAGGTGAGTTCATGTGTTCTGGAAAGATAGCAATTCTTTCTCTATTAGTCCCACACAAAACAGGGGATGGATTAATGTGTTCTGGAAAGATAGCAGTTCTTGCTCTACTAGTCCCACACAAAACAGGGGGTGAGTACATGTGTTCTGGAAAGATAGCAGTTCTTTCTCTATTAGTCCCACACAAAACAGGGGGTGAGTTCATGTGTTCTGGAAAGATAGCAGTTCTTTCTCTACTAGTCCCACACAAAACAGAGGGTGAGTTCATTTGTTTTGGAAAGATAGCAGTTCTTTCTCTACCTGCCCCACACAAAACAGAGGGTGAGTTCATGTGTTCTGGAAGGATAGCAGTTCTTTCTCTACTAGTTCCACACAAAACAGAGGATGAGTTCATATGTTCTGGAAAGATAGCAGTTCTTTCTCTACTAGTCCCACACAAAACAGGGTGTGAGTTCATGTGTTCTGGAAAGATAGCAGTTCTTTCTCTACTAGTCCCACACAAAACAGGGTGTGAGTTCATGTGTTCTGGAAAGATAGCAGTTCTTTCTCTACTAGTCCCACACAAAACAGAGGGTGAGTTCATATGTTCCGGCGGGATAGCAGTTCTTTCTTTACTAGTCCCTCACAAAACAGAGGGTGCGTTCATGTGTTCTGGAAAGATAGCAGTTCTTTCTCTACTAGTCCCACACAAAACAAAGGGTGAGTTCATGTGTTCTGGAAATATAGCAGTTCTTTCTCTACTAGTCCCACACAAAACAGGGTATGAGTTCATATGTACTGGAAAGATATCAGTTTTTTTCTCTACTAGTCCCACACAAAACAGGAGGTGAGTTCATGTGTTCTGGAAAGATAGCAATTCTTTCTCTATTAGTCCCACACAAAACAGGGGATGGATTAATGTGTTCTGGAAAGATAGCAGTTCTTGCTCTACTAGTCCCACACAAAACAGGGGGTGAGTACATGTGTTCTGGAAAGATAGCAGTTCTTTCTCTATTAGTCCCACACAAAACAGGGGGTGAGTTCATGTGTTCTGGAAAGATAGCAGTTCTTTCTCTACTAGTCCCACACAAAACAGAGGGTGAGTTCATTTGTTTTGGAAAGATAGCAGTTCTTTCTCTACCTGCCCCACACAAAACAGAGGGTGAGTTCATGTGTTCTGGAAGGATAGCAGTTCTTTCTCTACTAGTTCCACACAAAACAGAGGATGAGTTCATGTGTTCTGGAAAGATAGCAGTTCTTTCTTTACTTGTCCCACACAAAACAGGGTGTGAGTTCATGTGTTCTGGAAAGATAGCAGTTCTTTCTCTACTAGTCCCACACAAAACAGGGTGTGAGTTCGTGTGTTCTGGAAAGAGAGCAGTTCTTTCTCTACTAGTCCCACACAAAACAGGGTGTGAGTTCATGTGTTCTGGAAAGATAGCAGTTCTTTCTCTACTAGTCCCACACAAAACAGAGGGTGAGTTCATATGTTCTGGAAAGATAGCAGTTCTTTCTCTACTAGTCCCACACAAAACAGGGTGTGAGTTCATGTGTTCTGGAAAGATAGCAGTTCTTTCTCTACTAGTCCCACACAAAACAGGGTGTGAGTTCATGTGTTCTGGAAAGATAGCAGTTCTTTATCTACTAGTCCCACACAAAACAGAGGGTGAGTTCATATGTTCCGGCGGGATAGCAGTTCTTTCTTTACTAGTCCCTCACAAAACAGAGGGTGCGTTCATGTGTTCTGGAAAGATAGCAGTTCTTTCTCTACTAGTCCCACACAAAACAAAGGGTGAGTTCATGTGTTCTGGAAATATAGCAGTTCTTTCTCTACTAGTCCCACACAAAACAGGGTATGAGTTCATATGTACTGGAAAGATATCAGTTTTTTTCTCTACTAGTCCCACACAAAACAGGAGGTGAGTTCATGTGTTCTGGAAAGATAGCAATTCTTTCTCTATTAGTCCCACACAAAACAGGGGATGGATTAATGTGTTCTGGAAAGATAGCAGTTCTTGCTCTACTAGTCCCACACAAAACAGGGGGTGAGTACATGTGTTCTGGAAAGATAGCAGTTCTTTCTCTATTAGTCCCACACAAAACAGGGGGTGAGTTCATGTGTTCTGGAAAGATAGCAGTTCTTTCTCTACTAGTCCCACACAAAACAGAGGGTGAGTTCATTTGTTTTGGAAAGATAGCAGTTCTTTCTCTACCTGCCCCACACAAAACAGAGGGTGAGTTCATGTGTTCTGGAAGGATAGCAGTTCTTTCTCTACTAGTTCCACACAAAACAGAGGATGAGTTCATGTGTTCTGGAAAGATAGCAGTTCTTTCTTTACTTGTCCCACACAAAACAGGGGTTGAGTTCATCTGTTCTGGAAAGATATCAGTTCTTTCTCTACTAGTCCCACACAAAATGGGGTGAGTTCATGTGTTGTGGAAAGATAGCAGTTCTTTCTCTACTAGTTCCACACAAAACAGGGGATGAGTTCATGTGTTCTGGAAAGATAGCAGTTCTTTCTCTACTTGTCCCACACAAAACAGGGGATGAGTTCATGTGTTCTGGAAAGATAGCAGTTCTTTCTCTATTAGTCCCATACAAAACAGGGGGCGAGTTCATGTGTTCTGGAAAGATAGCAGTTCTTTCTCTACTTGTCCCACACAAAACAGGGGATGAGTTCATGTGTTCTGGAAAGATAGCAGTTCTTTCTCTATTAGTCCCATACAAAACAGAGGGTGAGTTCATGTGTTCTGGAAAGATAGCAGTTCTTTCTCTATTAGTCCCACACAAAACAGGGGATGAGTTCATGTGTTCTGGAAAGATAGCAGTTCTTTCTCTACTTGTCCCACACAAAACAGGGGATGAGTTCATGTGTTCTGGAAAGATAGCAGTTCTTTCTCTACTAGTCACACACAAAACAGGGGGTGAGTTCATGTGTTCTGGAAAGATAGAAGTTCTTTCTCTACTAGTCCCACACAAAACAGGGGGTGAGTTCATGTGTTCTGGAAAGATAGCAGTTCTTTCACTACTAGTCCCACACAAAACAGGGGGTGAGTTCATGTGTTCTGGAAAGATAGCAGTTCTTTCACTACTAGTCCCACACAAAACAGGGTGTGAGTTCATGTGTTCTGGAAAGATAGAAGTTCTTTCTCTACTAGTCCCACACAAAACAGGGGTGAGTTCATGTGTTCTGGAAAGATAGCAGTTCTTTCACTACTAGTCCCACACAAAACAGGGGGTGAGTTCATGTGTTCTGGAAAGATAGCAGTTCTTTCTCTATTAGTCCCATACAAAACAGGGGGCGAGTTCATGTGTTCTGGAAAGATAGCAGTTCTTTCTCTATTAGTCCCACACAAAACAGGGGATGAGTTCATGCTACTCTTGTTATAAACATAGTGATAAACAATGCAAGTCATGAATGAGCTTATGACGGGAATGTGATTACGACAAACAAAACAGGACACATCCGTGGTCATTTGTGACACAGATATGATTTAAGATCATGAAAGGAAAGGTTTCAATCGAACTTCATCATCATCACATATGCTATACGTTTTACTTATTTTACCATTAATGTATATATTATTAGTACTTTCACAACTTTAGGGACACGACTGAGTAACAATCATAGATTATCGAATTTTGATAAATAATGTATAAAACATTGACAAATTCACCTCTTTGTATGATCTTATATTCAAAGGTGTAAGCAAATATTACTTTCAAATTGAAACATTTAACGTATTCTTTATACTTATAGAGAGTGACTCTAACAACAGAAATCAAGGATTCCATGGGAAAGTCAATGCAGGCCTTAACTGTGTTTAGTCTTGCTATAAGGTATCTAAAGGAACATTGTTTTGCAAATATACAGAGAAGCATGAACGAAACAATGAGGGACGAAGACTTATATTTTGTATTGACCGTACCAGTTATCTGTGATGATCCAGGAAAACAATTTATGAGGGTGGCGGCAGAACAGGTACAGTATTTTAATATCTATAACAGACAGTAATAATCTGACTGTAGATTGACATGATTGTTCACATTTTTGACAAAATCTATTTCTTGATGTAGTTAAATATTATATAAGATATTTCAAAAGTTATTCACAATTTTGGAAAATGATTGGTTTTATATCTTCTGACACAAAATGTATTTATGTTCGTCATTACTCAAGTCGTTGGTTCTGGTTTCGTATCCTTCCTTTATTTCTGTATACATTTTGTATATTGTTGAACTTGTTTTTGTACTCAATATGCACGAAATAATTGCCACATGATGTTAAATAACCGACCGATTTAACCCCGCCTCAATATTGTGCCTCTCAGAAGCAAAGACCTGGGTTTCCAATGTCATATGTCGTGGTCTTCGCTATGTTCAGTGTTTTGAGGTCAGAGGTGATTATTCGTTTTGTTGATATTAGTGGAATTATTGACCATCTGATCACTGTTTAAACTTTTTTTTTTCATAAAACATTTGCGAAAAATCGGTGTTTTTTTCTCAGAACATTGAGGTGTATTGCTGACCACTACATATAGCTGTAAAAATGTTAACAGTAGTGTTGGTGAAAATCCATTACCTAATCCATAGCTGTAAAAATGTTAACAATAGTGTTGGTGAAAATCCATAGCAAATTGTTATATATATACTTACTTCTTTCATGCTGATGGTATTCATTTGATCTTTTAAAGGCTGGCATACGGAAAGAGAAAATGACCATAGCCCTTGAACCTGAGGTAGCGTCGATATATTGTCAGACATTGAAGACTGATAGGGTAGAGGACACTACAACTTTAACTGAAACCGTCCAATCGGGAATGAAGTACATGGTTATCGACCTTGGAGGTATGACTTATTTATCTAAGAGAAGGTTGAAGATACCAAAGGGATAACCAGAAGCCGTAAATAGACGAAGGACAGACCATGCTATGGCCCAAAAAACAATGATCCACAAAACACTATGCATAAATCCACAGATTGAGCAACACAAACCACACTAAAATTGGAAGTGAACTCAGGTGCCCCGGGAGGGCTACCAATCCCTGCTCCACTTGTGATATCCTTCGTGTTGTTCGAAACAGGGGCCAAAACAACCATTAAAATTAAAAATGATAGTCTAACAATTTACCCGTTATTTATCATAAAATTGGAAAAGATGCGTCTACATCAATTTGACAAACGATGATTATACATCAATTTGACAGGGCTTATGCATAAATTTGAAAATAGTTCTTTATTTGTCTAGACGAATACAAAAAAAAATGAAATGTTTCTGTTCTTTATCAAATTGAATAAGGACTATTGTAGTGTACTCCACGATAAAACTTAATTTTCAAGCATTTTAATTCCCAAGTGATCAGTAGTCACAACATAGATGAAGATACCACAACGAACCTGGGATAAAAGTAAACAGTACAACCCGTATATGTATGGTTATGCAAGGAAATACCACGACAAAATGAATTAAAATTATTTACACATGTAGTAAAAAAAACGATGAATCAATTACCATGTTTTAAATTGAAGCATTCAATATTGAAAACAGCTGTATGCCATCTTTGCTTAATGGCGGATATTAGAATGAAATATTGATTTATTGCTGTTTAGCGTAAATAGAGCAGTATTGAAATGGCGTGAACATGTTTACACACATAAATCAACATGTAGATAAACTGTTGTTGCCGAGATTAGCATGTAGATGTGGTATTCATATAACGCTATTTTGGACCGCACAAAGATTGTTTTTAAATGTAACATCATTTGAGAGATAATCCATGGAAGCTATAGTTTGTATCTAGTTTTAACATTGGTAACATTATTTTCGCTAAGCAAATTATTCCGAGCGATGAGTAATAGAGTTGAAAAGATAATTGTTTGATTAACCAAGGATCTACTATATAAATCCTTGTTTTAACCTACTTTTATACAATATATCCAGAAGTCAAGTAAATGAGTTCGTAGAATAAATCGATCCATCAGTTCATCTGTGGTTAATGATATAATTACAAAACAATGACGTACGAGAAGCCACATACCGAACTTCGGAGTCTAGAAATATGACCTATTTTTTCCTTCTGTAAATAAAATATACCTATATAGACGCACACCAATGTCGGCTATTCGAATACATGTTTGATTGCCTGTAAGCGATTGAGCTGAAATAATACGAACTTGTCGTCTCATCTCAAACTTATCTGAAATACCACTAACTGGTCGTCTCATCTCAAACTTAGCTGAAATACCACTAACTTGTCGTCTCATCTCCAACTTATCTGAAATACCACTAACTTGTCCTCTCATCTCAAACTTATCTGAAATACCACTAACTTGTCGTCTCATCTCAAACTTATCTGAAATACGACTAACTTATCATCTCATCTCAAACTTATCTGAAGTACCACTAACTTGTCATCTCATCTCAAACTTATCTGAAATACCACTAACTTGTCCTCTCATCTCAAACTTATCTGAAATACCACTAACTTGTCATCTCATCTCAAACTTATCTGAAATACCACTAGCTTGTCCTCTCATCTCAAACTTATCTGAAATACCACTAACTTGTCGTCTCATCTCTAATTTATCTGAAATACTACTAACTTGTCGTCTCATCTCCAACTTATCTGAAATACCACTAACTTGTCATCTCATCTCAAACTTATCTGAAATACCACTAACTTGTTCTCTCATCTCAAACTTATCTGAAATACCACTAACTTATCATCTCATCTCTAACTTATCTGAAATACCACTAACTTGTCGTCTCATCTCAAACTTATCTGAAATACTACTAACATGTCGTCTCATATCAAACTTATCTGAAATACCACTAACATGTCATCTCATCTCCATCTTATCTCAAATACCACTAACCTGTCGTCTCATTTCAAACTTATCTGAAATACTACTAACTTGTGTCATCTGAAGCTTATCTGAAATACCACTAACTTGTCCTCTCATCTCAAGCTTATCTGAAATACTACTAACTTGGACTCTCATCTCCAACTTATCTGAAATACCACTAACTGGTCGTCTCATCGCAAACTTATCTGAAATACTACTAACTTGTCGTCTCATCTCAAACTTATCTGAAATACTACTAACTTTTCCTCTCATCTCCAACTTATCTGAAATACCACTAACTTGTCATCTCATCTCTAACTTATCTGAAATACCACTAATTTGTCATCTCATCTCAAACTTATCTGAAATACTGTTAACTTGTCATCTCATCTCTAACTTATCTGAATCTACTACCAACTTGTCGTCTCAATAATCAACCAGTCAATGCAAAAAGTATTTTTGATGTAAATATTTCGTTATTTAGAAATAACTTTCAGTGATATATAATTTTACAATTACTTGAAAAACAGTTAATGCCTTCGAATGGTTTATTCCTCAAAGTTCTTTAGAAGTTACATGCTATATGTTCTATATTTAGGTGGAACTGTGGACATTACTGTTCATCAACGTCGATTCAATGGCACAATACATGAAGTTATCCCCCCTGATCGTGGTCCCTTTGGAGGTAAATCGATAGATGACGCATTCTACATATTGTTGTTCGAAATATGTGGTAGAAATGTTATGGAAGAATTTAAAACAACAAGTCCTGAAGATTATTTGGACTTGTTTCGTGAATTTGAAGTGAAGAAAAGATCAATAAAAACGAACCAAGCGAGCACTGTTTATATCACGTTACCTGTAACACTAAGCAATCTAGTGGAAAAACAACACAAAACATTTATAAATGCGATTGAGGCAAGCCGTCACAAAATGAGTGTCAATTTTATGCGGGGAAAACTTAGAATTTCTCCTGAAGCTTTTTGTGATCTGTTTAAACCAACCATTGTCAGTTTAATAAGGCTAATCAAAGAATCATTGGATAATCCAAAGTTATCAGATTTGAGAACAATTCTAATGGTTGGAGGCTTTGCAGAATGTGAACTTGTTCAGGATACAATCAGAGATAAAATAGGAACATCGATTAAGTTAATTATTCCGGGTGAGGCGGGGTTAGCAGTTCTTAAAGGAGCTGTTTTGTTTGGATTTCAACCGAAAATTGTTAGTCGACGTATAGCAAGATTTACCTACGGAATTAAAAACTGGGTTGAATGGGATGCTAATTTGCACACAGAAACCAAAAAAATCGATATAAATGGCCAGAAGCGATGTAAAGATGTTTTCGTTAAATATGTAACAAGAGGTGACAGCATTGATATGGGACATGCATTTTCAAAAATATTCCAACCTCTCATACCTGATCAAACTACAGTAGAATGTAGCATTTATACGTCAACTGATACAAACCCACGGTATACTACAGACCCGACCTGTCAACGCCTTGGCACCCTCACTATTCAATTACCGACCCATACCCCAGGGCAGACTACATACATTGAGGAAACGTTGATATTTGGTGACACTGAAATTCTCTATCGAGCAAGAGATTTTCGTCCTGGAAGCACACTGGAGACCCAAGTTGGTTATACTAGTTAATTATTGTGTTTCAAAAATGTTAATTTGTGTTTGTGTTGGGAGTAATGTCTTATATCGATCAATGTTTGTCAATTTGTGAAGTTATTTCCATAGAATGAGGTTTTTATACTACAACAACAATATAATTAAGCACAGTTTTATTATTTTATTAGTATTATAATTATAATTCAAGCTGGTGATATGACAGTTGTGATTGTTTTGAACTTGGGTTTCCTCCGAAAATTCTATTTTTGTTTGTTTTGTTTAATGATTCGATTCTTTTCTGATAAAAATTGTAGAATGACATGTTTTCCAATTTAAACGGTAATTATGAAATATATCACCATTTCTGTATAAATTTCATTTATACCTCACATTTTGAAAATGACTTATTGTGTTCTGTTTATTATTTATATAAATCGGTTTATTAGTTTTCCTTCTCTATCTTTTTCTTTTCAAATTTTGTGTCCAATTATGTGATGATGTGTGTGGTGTTCAAGTTATAAATTACTCGATGGATTGCGCCTTTAAAATGAATTGTATAATATTAAACCCCAATGGGTAACTGTATCGATGACTACAGGGCAGCCATCGGACTATTTCATATACGCATAACGGGAAACCGTAGACCATTTAAGTTTAATTTTCCTGTATATACTTATCAAGAAATACTACTTACTAATTTTCGATGTACATTTCTTGTCGTCTCGCTCTCTCTACTTCAAAGCCTAAATCCTAATACTATAGACATTGTTTTTCTGTTGTTTGTATTACAATATATCCTGATCATTGGTAACGTTGAAGTTAATCCAGGTCCAGAATTAATAAATCATTCAAGTGTTAGTGATAATTCCATATCAATATGTAACATAAATATTCGCAGTGCGCGGAATAAATTAGATTTTCTTAATAATTTCACTGACGAATTAGATATTATTGCTGTAACAGAAACACATTTACATCTGTAATAATGATATTGAGATTGATTCCTTTTCCAAAAATATAATCCGTAAAGATCGCAACAATGCAGGTGGGGGTTTTCTTATTGACCTCAAAGATTATATTTCAGTTATCCGTAAGCACGAACTCGAAAATCACATTGATGAATCCATCTGGGTAGAAATACAAGGTAACGGTACAAGGTTTTTATTATGTTGTACATATAGACCTGAATGGACAGACGCCGACTACTGGACACGACTTAATCATGCTATAGGGATGGGTTATCAAATTAATCAAAACATAATGCTAACAGGTGACCTAAATTCAGATTTATTTTCTTCTCGTCATAATAAATTGATTGACACCATGAATTTGTTTAATTTGACGAATGTTATTGAAAAGCCCATTATGGCTTTTTGTTTCGTTCAGAAATTTTTTTTCGGAGAACACAAGAGTTAGAATATATATATATTTTTTTTGTCGCACGAATTTTTCCAGAATTTAACATTAGGTTATATGACAAAAACTCTGAATCAGATTATTTTTTTTTTCCTCCACCAAAATCAGAATATTTTTTTTCAGCAACATTGGGAATCAGAATATTTTTTTAGGAAAAAAACATACCCCCCCCCCCGCTTCAAGTTAAATGATCGTTCCCATAAGACAGCAAAAAATTATAACAACCAATCAGATATCGACAAATACAAGAAACAGAGAAACAAAGTTAATAATTTAAAAAAGACAGCTAAAGAACATTTCGAACAAAATTTAGACACTTTAATCTTAGAAAATATATCAAATCCAAAAACTTACTGGGAAATAATGAAGATGTTAATTAAATCTAATAAAGGATATAGTAATATACCACCTCTCCAAAATATAATTCAGGATGAAAGACTAGAGGAGATAGTTTACGAAGACGACGAGAAGTGTGAATTACTAAATAAATATTTTAGTTTTATTTCTTCTTTGGAAGATGCCAATATTCCTCTTCCAGATATTGAACATAGGACCAATAATTTTCTGCGAGACATAGTCATTACAACAGATGAGATTGTTGATATTATTAAAATCTTAAATCCTAATAAGGCATCGGGACCTGATATAATCAGTCACAAAATGTTAAAATTGTGTCCTGAAAAAATAGCAGTTCCTCTTCAAATAATTTTTAATAAATCTCTTTTACAATGTAAATATCCAACCAGCTGGAAGATTGCACATGCGATTGCTATATTTAAAAAAGGTGACAAGTCATTACCGTCTAATTATAGACCTATATCTCTCATAAGTTGTGTTGGAAAAATAATGGAACGTGTTATCTATAAATATGTTTTTAATCATCTGCAAAGAAACAGGTTAATTTATGAATATCAATCTGGTTTTCTCCCAAAATATTCAACAGTACACCAACTATTAGAAATGTACAACTGCATTCTAAATTCACTAGAAAAAAAGGAAATTAGCTGTTTTGTTTTCTGTAATTTTTCTAAAGCGTTCGACAAAGTTTGGCATAGAGGGTTGTTGCATAGAATTAAATCATACGTTGTAGATAGCAATTTATTAAGTTGGTTCTCTAGTTACCTGCAAGATCGACAACAGAGAGTAATAATAAACAATTCGTCTTCTTCACTCTGCAATATTTCAGCTGGTGTACCTCAAGATTCAGTACTGGGCCCTCTCTTATTTATTTTGCATATTAACGATATTGCTGAGAATCTAATCTCTCTTAGCCGACTTTTTGCAGACGACACTTCCTTCAGCTATTCCAGTCGTGATGAATTACAGATAAAAACTGTGATTGATCACGACTTGAAAGAGCTGGATGAATGGTCAAAGAAATGGTTAATGTCTTTTAACCTGGAAAAAACAGAAATTATGCTATTTTCAAATACGGAAATTCCAGAATTAAATTTTACATTTAATGGAAGAACTATTCCAATTACAAAGTCTCATATAAACATTTAGGAGTTACATTCAGCAGCGATGCTAAATGGAATATACATATAGAAAATATATTGTCAAGTATTTACAAACACCTGAATGTTCGTCGAAAGTTAAAATATAAACTTTCTAGGAAAAATCTAGAGAAACTCTATTTAGTTTACATCAGACCATTTTTTTAATATGCTAGTGAAGTATGGGATAATTGTGGTGTGGGAAATTCTAATAAATTTGAGCAGTTGCAACTTGAGGCCGCTAGAATCGTTACTGGGCTTCCAATATTTGCTAGTTCCATTCTAATTTATAAAGAGTTAAGTTGGGAATCATTGACAGAAAGAAGAAAAAGGATTACTTGTGACTCATTAATTCCCTCAACAATACGTCATTGGAATAGCTTAAATCCATCTCTTCGAAATATTGAATCTATTGCAAAATTTAAAACTGAATTAAGAAAACAGAAAGATATTAGACAAGTTCCTAAACATTTCGAAATTGGACCTCGAAAACTTAATATTGCATTAACCCAACTTCGATGTTTTGCTTCTTTCTTAAATTATGATTTGTTCCAAGTAAATATAGTCTCAGATCCGTATTGTCGTTGTGGGGCCAATCGTGAAGACTCGTATCACTTCTTCTTTGATTGTTCCCATTATGCAAATATGAGATATAAATTGTTTCACAATCTCAGCTGGCTACATAATAACTGTGCTATAGACATCAAGCTTTTAACCAGTGGTAATCCTATTCTTTCAAATGAACAGAACGAAATTATTTTTAAGCACATGTTTGAATATATAAAGAGGTCTGAAATAATTTAGGGTTTTACCACTTTTGATGAGGTTTGGTGTTTTGTCGGCTATTATTTGTCATTTTTTCTTTTTGCCATTGTATTATGTGTTCGATTGATATCTCCTTATTAATGTTTTGCCATTGTATTGTGTGATGATATCCCCTGATTAACTTTTTGTCATTGTATTGTGTGATGACATCTCCTGATTAACTTTTTGCCAGTGTATTGTGTGATGATATCCCCTGATTAACTTTTTGCCATTGTATTGTGTGATGATATTCCCTGATTAACTTTTTGTCATTGTATTGTGTGATGATATCTCCTGATTAACTTTTTGCCATTGTATTGTGTGATGATATCTCTTGATTAACTTTTTGCCATTGTATTGTGTGATGATATCCCCTGATTAACTTTTTGCCATTGTATTGTGTGATGATATCTCCTGATTAACTTTTTGCTATTGTATTGTTCGATGATATCCCCTGATTAACTTTTTGCCATTGTATTGTGTGATATCTCCTGATTAACTTTTTGCCATTGTATTGTGTGATGATTTCTCCTGATTAACTTTTTACCATTGTATTGTGTGATGATATCCCCTGATTAACTTTTTGCCATTGTATTGTGTGATGATATCTCCTGATTAACTTTTTGCCATTGTATTGTGTGATGATATCCCCTGATTAACTTTTTGCTATTGTATTGTGTGATGATATCCCCTGATTAACTTTTTGCCATTGTATTGTGTGTTCGATTGATATCTCCTGATTAACTTTTTGCCATTGTATCATTGTATTGTGTGTTCGATTGATATCTCCTGATTACATTTTTGCCATTGTATTGTGTGTTCGATTGATATCTCCTGATTAATTATTCTTTTGGTGTCTTCAAATTTCCAGTCAATTTTTATAATAGAAAAAATATTAAACCATACATGAAGCATTAACCAGTCGTGTATATCTCTTAAGAAGGGAATGCATATTTCAATGAATGTCTATGTAGACCACGCATTATGGTGCATTTAATATGGAGACTTGTGTTATGCCATATCAAAAATCGCTTATTTGTGTTGTGTGCAACACTTATTTAGCTAGAATCCTGTGGTAATTCTGATATTGCTTTGCTTGAATTGATTGGATTAGGTGTTTGTTGATTGAATTTGTCTGGTGGGTCTAGATTCTGATAGTTTCTGTCAATATTAGCATACAAGTCCATACAAGAAAAAAAAAGTAAATTATCACACACACACATACAGTTTTGTTGTATATATATATATAGACAGAGAGTGATTGTTGATTAATAACATATTTTATGCTACATGTCTTTTGTTGTCATTATTCTATATATCTTGTAATTTTTATGGAGTGAATAAAGATATACTATATTATCTGCATTTGTTTGTTGCAGTGTACAGTGTCAGAGAAGCAATAAAAGTCTTGGAATCTGATTAAAGAATATGAATGCTAAATACTTTACTTAAATACTTGCATATGATTTAATACCATCGCTCCTTTTTTGGATTTGATTGGAATTTGTTGAAAAATTAATTGATTATAGGAAATACCTGCCAGTCGTGTAAATCCATACTATGTAACAGTATTATATCACTGAATTGTCCATTACATTACATGATAACATTTGTTAGTGACTTCCGGTCGTTCTTCTCCGGGTTTCCTCCACCAATAAAACTGACCGCCACGATATAACTGAAATAATTTTGAAAATGGCATTAAACACCATAACCCTGAATTGTCAATACAACTCATAACGTCGTTAGTTTGGGTAGACTAAAATGAGATATTTCGAAATGTCACAACAAAATAGCATAGAAATATTTGTAACATACGCCATTTTAGAATGTTTGTGAGCGTTATATTGACTTGTTAGAATAGGAAGATCATATCTTAAAATGTATTGGCGATTGGGGCATTGGTTGTATAGATAGATGTAAATCCAGCTACCACATTGCTGTCGCGAGCTACATTGAAGGGGCTGTAATTATCAGCACATTTTATGTCAGCTGTTATTTATAATGGTTTGTTTTCTGGTTTAGTCAAAGTGGACTTGGTCTGGTTAGTAACCACCAACCTTAATTTTAGGTCTGGTTTGCTTTGATCATAATTAATGAATAGATTGGTAAGAAACATACTTTATTAACGTGTGCTACATATATATAGGGAACATAATAAAACGGTTACATTTTGCCAATCGGCATGAACTTGCTTACAAGTCTGTTTTTCAAAGATAACATTTTAAAAATTAGATTTCCGGTGTGAGTATGTTTGCCTTTGGAAAATTAACTGCTATTTCTGTTAAGCAGATAATCTCTCTAAATAGGAATTGAAAATTTGTCCAAATCCAGAAATACAGGACGGGATCATTGAAATGCTCGATTGTTTGATGGACGAACGTTTCAGCAAACGATTGGTATTCCAATGGGTACGAATTGTGCTCCTCTACACGCCGATTCGATTTTACACACTTATGAGGCAAACTTCCTTCAAGGGTTTTTCAAGAATAAATATTGAAAATTAGCTCAAACCCTTAATTCCATTTTTTTTTCTATATACCGGTAGATGATGTTCTGTCACTGAACAATTTTTGATTCGGTTCTTATCTGCATCGCATCTATCCAAATGAGTTTGAAGTAAAGGATACTACTGACACTGAAAGGTCTGCTTCTTACCTTGACATTCACCTTGAAATCGACAACCGCGGAAGATTAAAAAAAACTCTACGACAAACATGATGACTTCATATTTCCAATAGTCAACTTCCCTTTCATTAGTAGCAATATTCCAGCATCTCCCTTGTATGGAGTTACATTTCACAACTCATATGTTATTCTAGGGCTTGTGTCCAGTACAGTGATTTCATTGACAGAATTCAGCTGCTGACGCAAAAACTACTCAAGCAAGGTTACATTGCTCATAGGTCGAAGTCATCGCTACAAACTTCTACGGTCATCAACACGAAATATTAATATCTCAAATTACACTTTTACCTTTTACGTCGATTTTATCTTTCATCTATCACTGTCAAGACTTTTAACGAACTTATTTATATACATGAGTAACACGGTGGGTGTCTTATAAGAAGCAGGAACTTCTTACCCTTCGCAAGAACCTGAATTGAGGCCGGTTTTTGGTGGGTTCCGTGTTGCTCATCTTTTTATTCTTTAATGTTGTTCTATTGTGTATCTTTACGTTCATAGTTTCGTGTTGTGATGTCCGTTATGATTTCCGCATAAAACGATTTTCTGTGTACGATTTCACCTCCAGTTTTTTGCAGTATTGCTCATGTCTTATTTACGTGATTTGTGTTTGTGCATAGTGGTGTCCAACACATAGTGGCTATACGAGTGACATGACATGTGTCCTATAAGAGCCAGGAGCTACTTGCCCTTCGCGGGCACCTTGATACACCCCCGGTTATTTGTGGGGTCCGTGTTGCTCATCTCTTTAGTTTTGTGTTGTGTTTTTGGTGGGGTCCGTGTTGCTCATCTCTTTAGTTTTCTGTGTTATGTTTATGTGTTTTGCTTGTCTTCTTCCTGTGTTTTGTGTACCCAGTATTGCAAGTTTCTCTGGATTGTCCATTCATGATTGCTGCTTCGGTTTTCTCTAGCGTTTAATTAATTAATGAAGGTAATTTAGTGGTACAGTGTCCAGCGCAAGATGACATATTTCTAGGCAGCACTATCATATATACTAACGATAGATATTTACATAATATACAGACGCGAAATATGTTTATCATATACAAGTGATGACTCACTATCTGAGCCCCAATGCTGGCTAAGTTAAATAATATAAAATGAAAGGCAATTGTACAAGATGACAAACAATTGTAAATCAGTAGAGAAACATAAACACGAGAAGACAAATAATACATGAAGGAAGGTAGGGATTAACAAACAGACACAGAAACCGGTGGTGACGTCATGAAGGAAGGTAAGGATTAACAATCAGACACAGAAACCGGTGGCGACGTCATGAAGGAAGGTAAGGATTAACAATCAGACACAGAACCGGTGGTGACGTCATGAAGGAAGGCAAGGATTAACAAACAGACACAGAAACCGGTGGCGACGTCATGAAGGAAGGTAAGGATTAACTAACAGACACAGAAACCGGTGTCAAACTCATGTGCTCCGAAATGGTAGGTAGTTCCTTCACCACATGTGACTGTTCATAAGAGTGTCAGTGTATTTGCTTAGCGGGTTGTGATTTGAATATGCATTTTGGTAGCAACAGCTATGCTATGCATCACCCAGTTGAAAGAATAATATCCGGCCACGTGGTTCTTTATCCTGTTTAAACATTATTCACACAAAGAGAGAAGAATTTCTAAACTTAGTAAGAACGTCTCTGGTTTCTATCAAGAATTTTGTAATAAATAAATCAAACTATTACGAATAATGTGATAATGAAATGCCTATATTCCGACAAGAACGCCAACGGGATTGGGGAATCACATTCGACTAGAATAGAATACAAAATATCATTGGTACATGAAAATGTTAGTATAGTGCTAGCTGCAAATACATACGATTATACTCACATAAAGAACAACAACATTTGAATACAGTCTAATCAAACAGTTGTACGGACAGTAAATATACTCTTGTCCATTACTTGTTAATGAAATAGCAAAGAACGTCACGTTTTGCTTCCTTATCTTGGTAACAGTTTTAGTAAACGACAATTCTTCAATGGACAACATTACCTGATTACCTGCCCTTGAGCATGACGGCATGACAATTTAGTAGCGGGAGATAGAGAAGGGGGAAATGTGCATTTAAAGTGTAATATTCAAGGAGATAGTGGCTCATATATGTATATCTAACATTTGTAAGCGTTTGTAAAGCCAAGAAGCCTACAAATATTATACACAAGTGAATTGCAAGTCACATATCTACATAAACCGAACAAACAAGGGAATAAAAAACAACAACAAACATGGCGGATCCCTCACAACATGATCTTACAACTCCTCAAAGGTCTCAGTTTATTTCTGGTATGAAAAGAAACAATCCGGACAGTCCTGATAGCTACTCACCTTCTGATAAACAACTCGAGAAACAACCTAGAACTTTCTCTCCTCTGTCGAAATCACTCGAAAATGTCATTGTTGACCAAGTCACGAGTGATACGGTTGTTCAGCTTTCTGATGTGGTCTGTGCTACCCTCAACAACCACGATTTCATTTCATCTATCATATCCACCTTAGCAGAGAAGGTAGTCCAACTTATGAAACCTAAAATCGAACAATTGGTACAAGAAGCAATCCAACCACACCTACAAACCTTGCTGGACAAACAGGTCATATTTGAAGAAACAATTAGCCAACTCCAAGATGACAATACCAAGCTAAGAACAAAAACGGAATTAATTGACTTACTATTGGAAGAGCGAAAACAATACTCTAGAAGGATCAGCCTTCGTTTTCACAACGCTAGAGTACCTACTGATCTGAAAGGTATCATTATTCAATCAGTTGATACAGATGGTATTGTGCTAAAAATCTGTAACAAAGATCTAAAAATGACATTTGATACCCATCACATCGGAAGATCACATCCAATAGGTGAGGCCAAGGATGGTAAAATATCAATCATAGTGCGATTACTTACTTACAGGCAGCGACACATGGTCTTCAGCAACAAAAGGAAACTAAAAGGTAACAAAGACAAAATGTTCATAGCTGAAAACCTCACTCAACACAGATGTGAACTGTTAAGACAACTCAATGGCATGAACAATATTAGTAAGGTTCATTCTTTCTGGACACATGATGGCTCCATACTAGTGAAGGAAAAGGAGAACTCTAAATTCAAGATCATAAAGAATAAGTCAGACATTGATAAAATGGAAGAGTCAACTAAGACAGTTAAAGTCAAAGATGTTAGCAAAGTGTCAAAAAATAGAACAGTTGTTGATCTCTTGCTTGCATTGTACCGTTTGTTATTTTGCCATGACTATTGCATAATGATGTTATATTTTGACTTATTATTGTTATTTACTGTAATAACCTCCCCTTCATAATTGTGTTAATCCCAGAATATATAAGCAAAATTATTTATTACTGTGCAAAAAAAAAAAATACACTCGTGCATAGATTCTTGATCTGTGTTTACAATTGTCCAATTCGAACGACAAGAGAAAAAAAACCTTATAATCCATATTTGATATTTTTTCTAGATGCCCACTTGTTCTTTTATAAAATGTTCATCAAATTTCATCTGCTAAAGATCCATAGCTGTATATAGTAATCTGAAAAAATATATAGAAATGCACGTTTATTTGTATATTAACGCAAAGTATTAAATACAAAAAACAAAAACGTAAAAAGTGTAAAAAAGAAAAAAAGAAACGAAATGTGTGATATCAATTCATTTCGTTCATATTATATCATTTCCGCACGTTCAATGTGTTTTCTTAATGTAAAATGTCAAAATTCCGCGTCAGATTTGATAAAATGTTATTGTGCGAAATGTGTTTTTCTATCGGCGTATGAATGCATACAAAAATATATTTGTATGCATATTATTACATACCTTTCATAAATTATCAGTCTTTCCATCACTGACAAAAACTTTGTAAATCAAATTGACGAGCGAAATCGTTTCCACATCAAATATACGTTAGTCATCATCGTGTTCATCCAATTATCACATATTTTATTGAAATAACGCCGAATTTGCATGTGTAATAAAAACATAATTTGCGGCGTGTTATTTGCCTCCGGGTCAACAACATTTTACGAGGGCAATAACATGTTATCTGCCCTGGCACAATATGTGATAAATAGATTAATACATGGTCTTTTTCATATTGCTCTTGTCATCAAAGCCCTCGACTGATATCGTCCCTCTGGGCCGACCTCAAGGTCTCGTCCTGATAATAAGGGCAATATGAAAAAGGCCATGTATTAATCTATAATTACATATGCACAACAGTTGCCTGTTATTTATTGATCTTGAACGATCGAACGATTTTTATAAAGGCGCACTCGATTGACAATAACACGATCTATGTTTATAAGTATCATTTATTAAATTGATTTTTTATTCACTTAAGATAGTACTAACATTATTCTTATAAATTACCGTATTATATTTCACTATGCCAATTAACAAAATATATCGGGTTTATAGGTACATAGGGATATATAATACTTGACATTTTTTGGAAATGCACAATCGTTTGGCGATATATAAATCAATAAATCAATTTTAAAGTTGCAGTTGGATTAAATGTCATACCATTTGTTTTTTCAACAGCACTATTATTGCACAAGTTAGATACAATATTATTGAAACAAATTGAAGTTGCCCGTATTGGATATAACGGGTTTCTTTTTCCGCATGCGTACTCAGGTGACGACCTATAACAGGTTTCTTTTTCCACATGCGTACTCAGGTGACGACCTATAACAGGTTTCTTTTTCCACATGCGTACTCAGGTGACGACCTATAACAGGTTTCTTTTTCCGCATTCGTACTCAGGTGACGACCTATAACAGGTTTCTTTTTCCGCATTCGTACTCAGGTGACGACCGGTCGTCACCTGAGTACGAATGCGGAAAAATAAACCCGTTATAACCAATAGGGGCCGCTTCTTTTGTTTCAATAATACTGTATCTTATACATGTCTCGTTTTTTTTTTATGTTTGTACAAACAATATTCCCTCAAAAACTCTATTGATCAAACTTATCAAAGCATTTCTCCCTGTCAAACCAGTTGTTGACACCATGGTAAACATGATATTGTACATAATACTTGTATATCTTTTAACGTTATATGCTGTCAATTTTGTCAGTCTTTCGAGGTTGGTTCGATTGGTTATTCTTTTTATTTATGTGACAGATGAGCCCAATCTGTTTTGTTTATGTATTTGTTTTGATATTGGATAGTGATATAACATCACATAGAGTTGTAATTGGGCTTTTCTACCATAAAATCAGTGGAAGTAGTTTTAGGAAAACTTTCAAGGTGTCTATGAGTTTGAATGATATTATAGATTTTATATTGAATTGTATGTATGTTAATAGTAGAAAATGTATGTTATTGTCTAAAACGAATTTTGTTATGATGTCAAATATTATGCTGATGTTTTTATTATTACTGTTTTTAGCGGGGGATGTTGAGAAAAACCCTGGCCAGTCTCAGAAACCAACAACAAATCTTTAACAATTTTTCGTTCAAACATAAGCAGCCTTCCTAATAAAATCAAATATATATGAGATATTATTGAAGACTTTGACATTGTATTTTTTTTACACAAACTCACTTAGATTATTTAATACCGAATGTAAATGTGAAATGTGAAGGATTTGAAACTCCAATCAGGAAAGACAGAAACTCAAGTGGTGGTGGTATTATATTGTATTATAAAAATTATGTTAACATTTGACCTGGAACACTCTCAAGTAGAGAGTTTGTGGCTTGAACTAAAAACTAAACTTAGTCATATTCTTATAAATATTAATTATAGATCAGAAAGAGAATCTCATATAAATTATTGGTAGTTGTTCGAATCAATGATAGCAAAGGCCCTGGATGAAATTAGTCGAATTATATGCCTTGGGGATCCAAATAAAATTTTATCGGTCATTTACCAAATGATGTAAATGCTATTTTTTTTAAAGTGGCATTATCTGCCAAAGTCGTTTGTTACCCATAAAAACTATCAGATATGATTGATGGCTTAATAAACCGTGTTTCTATAACTTATAAATGTTATGAAATGTACGCACATCGGGGAAAAAAGGTGCAACTGCTCGATGTTTTGAGATCAATCAAGAAATGGACGCCATCTTATTAATTATCGGCATTGTTTACAGAGTTTGCCTAGTCGTCATTTGACCTCGTTCTGATGTAAACAAACAGGGATTCAGAGGTAAGCACATGTATTTTGCTTTGTTGATTATTCCGATATTTCTTTCGTTCAGCGTTTTTTAATAGTGGAAATAATTGATAAGGTCAGTTGCAGCGAATCTACATTGGCTTTTAACAGAAGATTCTGTCTCTTCTTTCAGTCCACGGAAAAGTACATGCTAGGAAGTAGCCTTGCTATAGTTGTTATTTTCCCTGAAAAGTAACAAAATGTCAAAGTTCGGGAATAGGTTGCACAAAGCTCAATTAAAGTTAATTGATAATTAAAAGTACTATTGAAATTAATAGTCAATTATTTCTGTTGCACACACATCTATTAAATGTATTTGTATAAACTTTTAAAATTCTGAATTGTACATTAAATATGGATGCCATGCAAGTGCTTAGGTCGCTTCGTATCAACAATGCCCGTGGTAGACAACTTACAATGATTGATTTAACAGAAGAGGAACTTAGTGTCTGATATAGAAGTGTTTAAAAATACCAAAGGGGCAATCAGAATCCGTAAATCGAAGGACAGACAACACAATGGTCAAAAGAAAAAGTACAAAAGGACAAACGACGATCTACAAAACATACACATAACATCAAAGATCATGTAACACGAACCTCACTAAAAACTGGGGATGAACTTAGGTGCTCCGGAAGGGTAAGTAGTTCCTGCTGTTAATTTAGTTACAGAGATATATTTTATGATAATGTACCTGATTTTTAAGCACTTGTCAGTGTACGTAGGTAAGTATCTTGTGGTGTATGCTACACAAAAGAATCGGAAGATAGGGGACAAAAAGTGTACAAACTAAGAAGGAGAAAATAACCATAAGGCCAAAGACTTGAAAATAAATTACGAAGTGTTTATGGTTGATGCTGAAAAATCAATATTTGTCTACGGTCTTGTGAATATAAATGACCTATTTTTTGTCATGACCTTCATCTGGCACGATCATAGTCAAAATATTTGAAAGTCAAATAAATCAAAAGCATTTGGAAACTAGTATATCAAAGAGCATCAACAGGAAAGCCAAATAATACCAAAAGCCTTTGAAAACTAGTACACCAAAGAGTATCAACAGGAAAGCCAAATAAATCAAAAGCCTTTGGAAACTAGTACACCAAAGAGCATCAACAAGAAAGCCAAATAAATCAACAGCCTTTGGAAACTAGTGCATCAAGGAGCTTCAAAAGGAAAGCCAAATAAATCAACATCCTTTGGAAACCAGTACACCAAAGAGCATCAACAGGAAAGTCAAATAAATCAACAGCGTTTGGAAACTAGTACACCAAAGAGCATCAACAGGAAAGCCAAATAAATCAACAGCCTTTGGAAACCAGAACAAATAATAAATTCAATTTACTTAGAAATAACATGCTAATTGAATTAAATATGCTTGATATGGGGGAGGGGGGGGGGGGGGGGGGGGGGGGGTCTACCGGTAAATATCGATATTTTGTTATTTGGAAATGATAACCTGTCTGTAGAAATAAACACGTTTATATTTTCATGTGTACAAAAATACATAAAAGATACACGGCGTTTCTCTTGAACTAACAAGTCAACATGTATAACATTATTGACAATTGTCAACATTGTGTACTTCTACATGTACGTATATTCTTTTCTTGGTCGCACTTGGGGTATTGATTGATTGACGTGTCACAAGTCGATGAAACATACATGTGTTATTCAGTTCAAATTGTACTTACCTAGGTATGCAAGATCCCAAATCCCAACATATAAACTATGTATAATCGTAATACGATCCAAGTATGCAACACACATACACCAAGTGTTTAAGAATTGTCTTTTGAGGTGTGCTCGATTTGCCATATATTATACCTTAGCACACAGTATGTTTCATCGACTTTTGAAATTTGCATTTTTCGTTCTATTGTATGTTTTTTTTTCTTCGTCGTCTTCATATTCTGAACAAATATTCTATTGTTATGTATTTAATGCTGTTCTGATTATATGTAAATTGATGTAACTAGCGGAGAAGACATTTCTAAGTTGTAAAACTTGTGTCTGATCCATTTGTTGTTATTATGAACAATAAAATAAGTTTATATCAACAAGAACACCAAAGAGCATCAACAGGAAAGCCAAATAAATCAACAGCCTTTGGAAACCAGTACATTAAAGAGCATCAACAGGAAAGCCAAATAAATCAAAAGCCTTTGGAAACCAGTACACCAAAGAGCATCAACAGGACAGGTAAATAAATCAAAAGCCTTTGGAAACCAGTACATCAAAGGGCATTAGCAGGAAAGCCAAATAAATCAACAGCCTTCGGAAACCAGTACATCAAAGAGCATCAACAGGAAAGCCAAATAAATAAACAGTCTTTGGAAACTAGTACATCAAAGAGCATCAACAGGAAAGCCAAATAAATCAACAGCCTTCGGAAACCAGTACATCAAAGAGCATCAAAAGGAAAGCCAAATAAATAAACAGTCTTTGGAAACTAGTACATCAAAGAGCATCAACAGGAAAGCCAAATAAATCAAAAGCCTTTAGAAACTAGTACACCAAAGAGAATCAACAGGAAAGCCAAATAAATCAAAAGCCTTTAGAAACTAGTACATCAAAGAGCATCAACAGGAAAGCCAAATAAATCAAAAGCCTTTGGAAACTAGTACATCAAAGAGCATCAACAGGAAAGCCAAATAAATCAAAAGCCTTTGGAAACTAGTACACCAAAGAGCATCAACAGGAAAGCCAAATAAATCAAAAGCCTTTCGAAACTAGTACATCAAAGAGCATCAACAGGAAAGCCAAATAAATCAAAAGCCTTTAGAAACTAGTACACCAAAGAGCATCAACAGGAAAGCCAAATAAATCAAAAGCCTTTAGAAACTAGTACATCAAAGAGCATCAACAGGAAAGCCAAATAAATCAAAAGCCTTTGGAAACTAGTATATCAGAGCATCAACAGGAAAGTCAAATAAATCAAAAGCCTTTAGAAACTAGTATATCAAAGAGCATCAACAGGAAAGCCAAATAAATCAAAAGCCTTTGGAAACTAGTATATCAAAGAGCATCACAGGAAAGCCAAATAAATCAAAAGCCTTTAGAAACTAGTACATCAAAGAGCATCAACAGGAAAGTCAAATAAATCAACAGCCTTTAGAAACTAGTACACCAATGAGCATCAACAGGAAAGCCAAATAAATCAAAAGCCTTTAGAAACTAGTACACCAAAGAGCATTAACAGGACAGGTAAATAAATCAAAAGCCTTTGGAAACCAGTACATTAAAGAGCATCAACAGGAAAGCCAAATAAATCAACAGCCTTTGGAAACCAGTACACCAAAGAGCATCAACAGGACAGGTAAATAAATCAAAAGCCTTTGGAAACCAGTACATCAAAGAGCATCAACAGGAAAGCCAAATAATTCAACAGCCTTTGGAAACCAGCACATCAAAGGGCATTAGCAGGAAAGCCAAATAAATCAACAGCCTTCGGAAACCAGTACATCAAAGAGCATCAACAGGAAAGCCAAATAAATCAACAGCCTTCGGAAACCAGTACATCAAAGAGCATCAACAGGAAAGCCAAATAAATAAACAGTCTTTGGAAACTAGTACATCAAAGAGCATCAACAGGAAAGCCAAATAAATCAAAAGCCTTTAGAAACTAGTACACCAAAGGGCATCAACAGGAAAGCCAAATAAATCAAAAGCCTTTAGAAACTAGTACACCAAAGAGCATCAACAGGAAAGCCAAATAAATCAAAAGCCTTTAGAAACTAGTACACCAAAGAGCATCAACAGGAAAGCCAAATAAATCAAAAGCCTTTAGAAACTAGAACACCAAAGAGCATCAACAGGAAATTCAAATAAATCAAAAGCCTTTAGAAACTAGTACATCAAAGAGCATCAACAGGAAAGCCAAATAAATCAAAAGCCTTTGGAAACTAGTATATCAAAGAGCATCAACAGGAAAGCCAAATAAATCAAAAGCCTTTAGAAACTAGTACACCAAAGAGCATCAACAGGAAATTCAAATAAATCAAAAGCCTTTGGAAACTAGTATATCAAAGAGCATCAACAGGAAATTCAAATAAATCAAAAGTCTTTAGAAACTAGTACATCAAAGAGCATCAACAGGAAAGCCAAATAAATCAAAAGCCTTTAGAAACTAGTACACCAAAGAGCATCAACAGGAAAGCCAAATAAATCAAAAGCCTTTAGAAACTAGTACATCAAAGAGCATCAACAGGAAAGCCAAATAAATCAAAAGCCTTTGGAAACTAGTATATCAAAGAGCATCACAGGAAAGTCAAATAAATCAAAAGCCTTTAGAAACTAGTATATCAAAGAGCATCAACAGGAAAGCCAAATAAATCAAAAGCCTTTGGAAACTAGTATATCAAAGAGCATCACAGGAAAGCCAAATAAATCAAAAGCCTTTAGAAACTAGTACATCAAAGAGCATCAACAGGAAAGTCAAATAAATCAACAGCCTTTAGAAACTAGTACACCAAAGAGCATCAACTGGAAAGCCAAATAAATCAAAAGCCTTTAGAAACTAGTACACCAAAGAGCATTAACAGGACAGGTAAATAAATCAAAAGCCTTTGGAAACCAGTACATCAAAGAGCATCAGCAGGAAAGCCAAATAATTCAACAGCCTTTGGAAACCAGTACATCAAAGTGGATTAGCAGGAAAGCCAAATAAATCAACAGCCTTTGGAAACCAGTACATCAAAGAGCATCAACAGGAAAGCCAAATAAATCAACAGCCTTCGGAAACCAGTACATCAAAGAGCATCAACAGGAAAGCCAAATAAATAAACAGTCTTTGGAAACTAGTACATCAAAGAGCATCAACAGGAAAGCCAAATAAATCAAAAGCCTTTAGAAACTAGTACACCAAAGAGCATCAACAAGAAAGCCAAATAAATCAACAGCCTTTGGAAACTAGTACATCAAGGAGCTTCAAAAGGAAAGCTAAATAAATCAACATCCTTTGGAAGCCAGTACACCAAAGAGCATCAACAGGAAAGCCAAATAAATCAATAGCCTTTGGAAACTAGTATATCAAAGAGCATCAACAGGAAAGCCAAATAAATCAAAAGCCTTTAGAAACTAGTACACCAAAGAGCATCAACAGGAAATTCAAATAAATCAAAAGCCTTTGGAAACTAGTATATCAAAGAGCATCAACAGGAAATTCAAATAAATCAAAAGTCTTTAGAAACTAGTACATCAAAGAGCATCAACAGGAAAGCCAAATAAATCAAAAGCCTTTAGAAACTAGTACACCAAAGAGCATCAACAGGAAAGCCAAATAAATCAAAAGCCTTTAGAAACTAGTACATCAAAGAGCATCAACAGGAAAGCCAAATAAATCAAAAGCCTTTGGAAACTAATATATCAAAGAGCATCACAGGAAAGTCAAATAAATCAAAAGCCTTTAGAAACTAGTATATCAAAGAGCATCAACAGGAAAGCCAAATAAATCAAAAGCCTTTGGAAACTAGTATATCAAAGAGCATCACAGGAAAGCCAAATAAATCAAAAGCCTTTAGAAACTAGTACATCAAAGAGCATCAACAGGAAAGTCAAATAAATCAACAGCCTTTAGAAACTAGTACACCAATGAGCATCAACAGGAAAGCCAAATAAATCAAAAGCCTTTAGAAACTAGTACACCAAAGAGCATTAACAGGACAGATAAATAAATCAAAAGCCTTTGGAAACCAGTACATCAAAGAGCATCAGCAGGAAAGCCAAATAATTCAACAGCCTTTGGAAACCAGTACATCAAAGTGGATTAGCAGGAAAGCCAAATAAATCAACAGCCTTTGGAAACCAGTACATCAAAGAGCATCAACAGGAAAGCCAAATAAATCAACAGCCTTCGGAAACCAGTACATCAAAGAGCATCAACAGGAAAGCCAAATAAATCAAAAGCCTTTAGAAACTAGTACACCAAAGAGCATCAACAAGAAAGCCAAATAAATCAACAGCCTTTGGAAACTAGTACATCAAGGAGCTTCAAAAGGAAAGCCAAATAAATCAACATCCTTTGGAAGCCAGTACACCAAAGAGCATCAACAGGAAAGCCAAATAAATCAATAGCGTTTGGAAACTAGTACACCAAAGAGCATCAACAGGAAAGCCAAATAAATCAACAGCCTTTGGAAACCAGAACAAATAATAAATTCAATTTACTTAGAAATAACATGCTAATTGAATTAAATATGCTTGATATGGGGGAGGGGGGGTCTACCGGTAAATATCGATATTTTGTTATTTGGAAATGATATCCTGTCTGTAGAAATAAACACGTTTATATTTTCATGTGTACAAAAATACATAAAAGATACACGGCGTTTCTCTTGAACCAACAAGTCAACATGTATAACATTATTGACAATTGTCAACATTGTGTACTTCTACATGTACGTATATTCTTTTCTTGGTCGCACTTGGGGTATTGATTGATTGACGTGTCACAAGTCGATAAAACATACATGTGTTATTCAGTTCAAATTGTACTTACCTAGGTATGCAAGATCCCAAATCCCAACATATAAACTATGTATAATCGTAATACGATCCAAGTATGCAACACACATACACCAAGTGTTTAAGAATTGTCTTTTGAGGTGTGCTCGATTTGCCATATATTATACCTTAGCACACAGTATGTTTCTTCGACTTTTGAAATATGCATTTTTCGTTCTATTGTATGGTTTTTTTTCTTCGTCGTCTTCATATTCTGAACAAATATTCTATTATTATGTATTTAATGCTGTTCTGATTATATGTAAATTGATGTAACTAGCGGAGAAGACATTTCTAAGTTGTAAAACTTGTGTCTGATCCATTTGTTGTTATTATGAACCATAAAATAATTTAAATCAACCAGAACACCAAAGAGCATCAACAGGAAAGCCAAATAAATCAACAGCCTTTGGAAACCAGTACACCAAAGAGCATCAACAGGACAGGTAAATAAATCAAAAGCCTTTGGAAACCAGTACATCAAAGAGCATCAGCAGGAAAGCCAAATAATTCAACAGCCTTTGGAAACCAGTACATCAAAGAGCATTAGCAGGAAAGCCAAATAAATCAACAGCCTTCGGAAACCAGTACATCAAAGAGCATCAACAGGAAAGCCAAATAAATAAACAGTCTTTGGAAACTAGTACATCAAAGAGCATCAACAGGAAAGCCAAATAAATCAACAGCCTTCGGAAAACAGTACATCAAAGAGCATCAACAGGAAAGCCAAATAAATAAACAGTCTTTGGAAACTAGTACATCAAAGAGCATCAACAGGAAGGCCAAATAAATCAAAAGCTTTTAGAAACTAGTACACCAAAGAGCATCAACAGGAAAGCCAAATAAATCAAAAGCCTTTAGAAACTAGTACATCAAAGAGCATCAACAGGAAAGCCAAATAAATCAAAAGCCTTTGGAAACTAGTACATCAAAGAGCATCAACAGGAAAGCCAAATAAATCAAAAGCTTTTGGAAACTAGTACACTAAAGAGCATCAACAGGAAAGCCAAATAAATCAAAAGCCTTTGGAAACTAGTACATCAAAGAGCATCAACAGGAAATTCAAATAAATCAAAAGTCTTTAGAAACTAGTACACCAAAGAGCATCAACAGGAAAGCCAAATAAATCAAAAGCCTTTGGAAACTAGTACATCAAAGAGCATCAACAGGAAATTCAAATAAATCAAAAGTCTTTAGAAACTAGTACACCAAAGAGCATCAACAGGAAAGCCAAATAAATCAAAAGCCTTTAGAAACTAGAACACCAAAGAGCATCAACAGGAAATTCAAATAAATCAAAAGCCTTTAGAAACTAGTACATCAAAGAGCATCAACAGGAAAGCCAAATAAATCAAAAGCCTTTGGAAACTAGTATATCAAAGAGCATCAACAGGAAAGCCAAATAAATCAAAAGCCTTTAGAAACTAGTACACCAAAGAGCATCAACAGGAAAGTCAAATAAATCAAAAGCCTTTGGAAACTAGTATATCAAAGAGCATCAACAGGAAATTCAAATAAATCAAAAGTCTTCAGAAACTAGTACATCAAAGAGCATCAACAGGAAAGCCAAATAAATCAAAAGCCTTTAGAAACTAGTACACTAAAGAGCATCAACAGGAAAGCCAAATAAATCAAAAGCATTTAGAAACTAGTACATCAAAGAGCATCAACAGGAAAGCCAAATAAATCAAAAGCCTTTGGAAACTAGTATATCAAAGAGCATCACAGGAAAGTCATATAAATCAAAAGCCTTTAGAAACCAGAACAAATAATAAATTCAATTTACTTAGAAATAACATGCTAATTGAATTAAATATGCTTGATATGGGGGAGGGGGGGGGGGGGGGGGGGGGGGGTCTACCGGTAAATATCGATATTTTGTTATTTGGAAATGATAACCTGTCTGTAGAAATAAACACGTTTATATTTTCATGTGTACAAAAATACATAAAAGATACACGGCGTTTCTCTTGAACCAACAAGGCAACATGTATAACATTATTGACAATTGTCAACATTGTGTACTTCTACATGTACGTATATTCTTTTCTTGGTCGCACTTGGGGTATTGATTGATTGACGTGTCACAAGTCGATGAAACATACATGTGTTATTCAGTTCAAATTGTACTTACCTAGGTATGCAAGATCCCAAATCCCAACATATAAACTATGTATAATCGTAATACGATCCAAGTATGCAACACACATACACCAAGTGTTTAAGAATTGTCTTTTGAGGTGTGCTCGATTTGCCATATATTATACCTTAGCACACAGTATGTTTCTTCGACTTTTGAAATATGCATTTTTCGTTCTATTGTATGGTTTTTTTTCTTCGTCGTCTTCATATTCTGAACAAATATTCTATTATTATGTATTTAATGCTGTTCTGATTATATGTAAATTGATGTAACTAGCGGAGAAGACATTTCTAAGTTGTAAAACTTGTGTCTGATCCATTTGTTGTTATTATGAACCATAAAATAATTTAAATCAACCAGAACACCAAAGAGCATCAACAGGAAAGCCAAATAAATCAACAGCCTTTGGAAACCAGTACACCAAAGAGCATCAACAGGACAGGTAAATAAATCAAAAGCCTTTGGAAACCAGTACATCAAAGAGCATCAGCAGGAAAGCCAAATAATTCAACAGCCTTTGGAAACCAGTACATCAAAGAGCATTAGCAGGAAAGCCAAATAAATCAACAGCCTTCGGAAACCAGTACATCAAAGAGCATCAACAGGAAAGCCAAATAAATAAACAGTCTTTGGAAACTAGTACATCAAAGAGCATCAACAGGAAAGCCAAATAAATCAACAGCCTTCGGAAAACAGTACATCAAAGAGCATCAACAGGAAAGCCAAATAAATAAACAGTCTTTGGAAACTAGTACATCAAAGAGCATCAACAGGAAAGCCAAATAAATCAAAAGCTTTTAGAAACTAGTACACCAAAGAGCATCAACAGGAAAGCCAAATAAATCAAAAGCCTTTAGAAACTAGTACATCAAAGAGCATCAACAGGAAAGCCAAATAAATCAAAAGCCTTTGGAAACTAGTACATCAAAGAGCATCAACAGGAAAGCCAAATAAATCAAAAGCTTTTGGAAACTAGTACACTAAAGAGCATCAACAGGAAAGCCAAATAAATCAAAAGCCTTTGGAAACTAGTACATCAAAGAGCATCAACAGGAAAGCCAAATAAATCAAAAGTCTTCAGAAACTAGTACACCAAAGAGCATCAACAGGAAAGCCAAATAAATCAAAAGCCTTTGGAAACTAGTACATCAAAGAGCATCAACAGGAAATTCAAATAAATCAAAAGTCTTTAGAGACTAGTACACCAAAGAGCATCAACAGGAAAGCCAAATAAATCAAAAGCCTTTAGAAACTAGAACACCAAAGAGCATCAACAGGAAATTCAAATAAATCAAAAGCCTTTAGAAACTAGTACATCAAAGAGCATCAACAGGAAAGCCAAATAAATCAAAAGCCTTTGGAAACTAGTATATCAAAGAGCATCAACAGGAAAGCCAAATAAATCAAAAGCCTTTAGAAACTAGTACACCAAAGAGCATCAACAGGAAATTCAAATAAATCAAAAGCCTTTGGAAACTAGTATATCAAAGAGCATCAACAGGAAATTCAAATAAATCAAAAGTCTTCAGAAACTAGTACATCAAAGAGCATCAACAGGAAAGCCAAATAAATCAAAAGCCTTTAGAAACTAGTACACTAAAGAGCATCAACAGGAAAGCCAAATAAATCAAAAGCCTTTAGAAACTAGTACATCAAAGAGCATCAACAGGAAAGCCAAATAAATCAAAAGCCTTTGGAAACTAGTATATCAAAGAGCATCACAGGAAAGTCAAATAAATCAAAAGCCTTTAGAAACTAGTATATCAAAGAGCATCAACAGGAAAGCCAAATAAATCAAAAGCCTTTGGAAACTAGTATATCAAAGAGCATCACAGGAAAGCCAAATAAATCAAAAGCCTTTAGAAACTAGTACATCAAAGAGCATCAACAGGAAAGTCAAATAAATCAACAGCCTTTAGAAACTAGTACACCAATGAACATCAACAGGAAAGCCAAATAAATCAAAAGCCTTTAGAAACTAGTACACCAAAGAGCATCAACAGGACAGGTAAATAAATCAAAAGCCTTTGGAAACCAGTACATCAAAGAGCATCAGCAGGAAAGCCAAATAATTCAGCAGCCTTTGGAAACCAGTACATCAAAGGGCATTGGCAGGAAAGCCAAATAAATCAACAGCCTTTGGAAACCAGTACATCAAAGGGCATCAACAGGAAAGCCAAATAAATCAACAGCCTTCGGAAACCAGTACATCAAAGAGCATCAACAGGAAAGCCAAATAAATAAAAGGTCTTTGGAAACTAGTACACCAAAGAGCATCAACAGGAAAGCCAAATAAATCAAAAGCCTTTAGAAACTAGTACACCAAAGAGCATCAACAGGAATGCCAAATAAATCAAAACCTTTAGAAACTAGTACATCAAAGAGCATCAACAGGAAAGCCAAATAAATCAAAAGCCTTTGGAAACTAGTACATCAAAGAGCATCAACAGGAAAGCCAAATAAATCAAAAGCCTTTGGAAACTAGTACACCAAAGAACATCAACAGGAAAGCCAAATAAATCAAAAGCCTTTGGAAACTAGTACATCAAAGAGCATCAACAGGAAAGCCAAATAAATCAACAGTCTTTAGAAACTAGTACACCAAAGAGCATCAACAGGAAAGCCAAATAAATCAAAAGCCTTTGGAAACTAGTACATCAAAGAGCATCAACAGGAAATTCAAAGAGCATCAACAGGAAATTCAAATAAATCAAAAGTCTTTAGAAACTAGTACATCAAAGAGCATCAACAGGAAAGCCAAATAAATCAAAAGCCTTTAGAAACTAGTACACTAAAGAGCATCAACAGGAAAGCCAAATAAATCAAAAGCCTTTAGAAACTAGTACATCAAAGAGCATCAACAGGAAAGCCAAATAAATCAAAAGCCTTTGGAAACTAGTATATCAAAGAGCATCACAGGAAAGTCAAATAAATCAAAAGCATTTAGAAACTAGTATATCAAAGAGCATCAACAGGAAAGCCAAATAAATCAAAAGCCTTTGGAAACTAGTATATCAAAGAGCATCACAGGAAAGCCAAATAAATCAAAAGCCTTTAGAAACTAGTACATCAAAGAGCATCAACAGGAAAGTCAAATAAATCAACAGCCTTTAGAAACTAGTACACCAATGAGCATCAACAGGAAAGCCAAATAAATCAAAAGCTTTTAGAAACTAGTACACCAAAGAGCATTAACAGGACAGGTAAATAAATCAAAAGCCTTTGGAAACCCGTACATCAAAGAGCATCAGCAGGAAAGCCAAATAATTCAACAGCCTTTGGAAACCAGTACATCAAAGGGCATTAGCAGGAAAGCCAAATAAATCAACAGCCTTTGGAAACCAGTACATCAAAGAGCATCAACAGGAAAGCCAAATAAATCAACAGCCTTCGGAAACCAGTACATCAAAGAGAATCAACAGGAAAGCCAAATAAATAAACAGTCTTTGGAAACTAGTACATCAAAGAGCATCAACAGGAAAGCCAAATAAATCAAAAGCCTTTAGAAACTAGTACACCAAAGAGCATCAACAGGAAAGCCAAATAAATCAAAAGCCTTTAGAAACTAGTACATCAAAGAGCATCAACAGGAAAGCCAAATAAATCAAAAGCCTTTGGAAACTAGTACATCAAAGAGCATCAACAGGAAAGCCAAATAATTCAAAAGCCTTTGGAAACTAGTACACCAAAGAGCATCAACAGGAAAGCCAAATAAATCAAAAGCCTTTGGAAACTAGTACATCAAAGAGCATCAACAGGAAAGCCAAATAAATCAAAAGTCTTTAGAAACTAGTACATCAAAGAGCATCAACAGGAAAGCCAAATAAATCAAAAGCCTTTGGAAACTAGTATATCAAAGAGCATCACAGGAAAGTCAAATAAATCAAAAGCCTTTAGAAACTAGTATATCAAAGAGCATCAACAGGAAAGCCAAATAAATCAAAAGCCTTTGGAAACTAGTATATCAAAGAGCATCACAGGAAAGCCAAATAAATCAAAAGCCTTTAGAAACTAGTACATCAAAGAGCATCAACAGGAAAGTCAAATATATCAACAGCCTTTAGAAACTAGTACACCAATGAGCATCAACAGGAGAGCCAAATAAATCAAAAGCCTTTAGAAACTAGTACACCAAAGAGCATCAACAGGACAGGTAAATAAATCAAAAGCCTTTGGAAACCAGTACATCAAAGAGCATCAGCAGGAAAGCCAAATAAATCAACAGCCTTTAGAAACTAGTACATCAAAGAGCATCAACAGGAAAGTCAAATATATCAACAGCCTTTAGAAACTAGTACACCAATGAGCATCAACAGGAAAGCCAAATAAATCAAAAGCCTTTAGAAACTAGTACACCAAAGAGCATTAACAGGACAGGTAAATAAATCAAAAGCCTTTGGAAACCAGTACATTAAAGAGCATCAACAGGAAAGCCAAATAAATCAACAGCCTTTGGAAACCAGTACACCAAAGAGCATCAACAGGACAGGTAAATAAATCAAAAGCCTTTGGAAACCAGTACATCAAAGAGCATCAGCAGGAAAGCCAAGTAATTCAACAGCCTTTGGAAACCAGTTCATCAAAGGGCATTAGCTGGAAAGCCAAATAAATCAACAGCCTTCGGAAACCAGTACATCAAAGAGCATCAACAGGAAAGCCAAATAAATCAACAGCCTTCGGAAACCAGTACATCAAAGAGCATCAACAGGAAAGACAAATAAATAAACAGTCTTTGGAAACTAGTACATCAAAGAGCATCAACAGGAAAGCCAAATAAATCAAAAGCCTTTAGAAACTAGTACACCAAAGAGCATCAACAGGAAAGCCAAATAAATCAAAAGCCTTTAGAAACTAGTACACCAAAGAGCATCAACAGGAAAGTCAAATAAATCAAAAGCCTTTGGAAACTAGTACATCAAAGAGCATCAACAGGAAAGTCAAATAAATCAAAAGCCTTTGGAAACTAGTACACCAAAGAGCATCAACAGGAAAGCCAAATAAATCAAAAGCCTTTGGAAACTAGTACATCAAAGAGCATCAACAGGAAATTCAAATAAATCAAAAGTCTTTAGAAACTAGTACACCAAAGAGCATCAACAGGAAAGCCAAATAAATCAAAAGCCTTTAGAAACTAGAGCATCAAAGAGCATCAACAGGAAATTCAAATAAATCAAAAGCCTTTAGAAACTAGTACATCAAAGAGCATCAACAGGAAAGCCAAATAAAACAAAAACCTTTGGAAACTAGTATATCAAAGAGCATCAACAGGAAAGCCAAATAAATCAAAAGCCTTTAGAAACTAGTACACCAAAGAGCATCAACAGGAAATTCAAATAAATCAAAAGCCTTTGGAAACCAGTACATCAAAGGGCATCAACAGGAAAGCCAAATAAATCAGCAGCCTTCGGAAACCAGTACATCAAAGAGCATCAACAGGAAAGCCAAATAAATAAAAGGTCTTTGGAAACTAGTACATCAAAGAGCATCAACAGGAAAGCCAAATAAATCAAAAGCCTTTAGAAACTAGTACACCAAAGAGCATCAACAGGAATGCCAAATAAATCAAAAGCCTTTAGAAACTAGTACATCAAAGAGCATCAACAGGAAAGCCAAATAAATCAAAAGCCTTTGGAAACTAGTACATCAAAGAGCATCAACAGGAAAGCCAAATAAATCAAAAGCCTTTGGAAACTAGTACACCAAAGAGCATCAACAGGAAAGCCAAATAAATCAAAAGCCTTTGGAAACTAGTACATCAAAGAGCATCAACAGGAAAGCCAAATAAATCAACAGTCTTTAGAAAGTAGTACACCAAAGAGCATCAACAGGAAAGCCAAATAAATCAAAAGCCTTTGGAAACTAGTACATCAAAGAGCATCAACAGGAAATTCAAAGAGCATCAACAGGAAATTCAAATAAATCAAAAGTCTTTAGAAACTAGTACATCAAAGAGCATCAACAGGAAAGCCAAATAAATCAAAAGCCTTTAGAAACTAGTACACCAAAGAGCATCAACAGGAAAGCCAAATAAATCAAAAGCCTTTAGAAACTAGTACATCAAAGAGCATCAACAGGAAAGCCAAATAAATCAAAAGCCTTTGGAAACTAGTATATCAAAGAGCATCACAGGAAAGTCAAATAAATCAAAAGCCTTTAGAAACTAGTATATCAAAGAGCATCAACAGGAAAGCCAAATAAATCAAAAGCCTTTGGAAACTAGTACACCAATGAGCATCAACAGGAAATCCAAATAAATCAAAAGCCTTTAGAAACTAGTACACCAAAGAGCATTAACAGGACAGGTAAATAAATCAAAAGCCTTTGGAAACCCGTACATCAAAGAGCATCAGCAGGAAAGCCAAATAATTCAACAGCCTTTGGAAACCAGTACATCAAAGGGCATTAGCAGGAAAGCCAAATAAATCAACAGCCTTCGGAAACCAGTACATCAAAGAGCATCAACAGGAAAGCCAAATAAATAAAAGGTCTTTGGAAACTAGTACATCAAAGAGCATCAACAGGAAAGCCAAATAAATCAAAAGCCTTTAGAAACTAGTACACCAAAGAGCATCAACAGGAAAGCCAAATAAATCAAAAGCCTTTAGAAACTAGTACATCAAAGAGCATCAACAGGAAAGCCAAATAAATCAAAAGCCTTTGGAAACTAGTACATCAAAGAGCATCAACAGGAAAGCCAAATAAATCAAAAGCCTTTGGAAACTAGTACACCAAAGAGCATCAACAGGAAATTCAAATAAATCAAAAGCCTTTGGAAACTAGTACATCAAAGAGCATCAACAGGAAAGCCAAATAAATCAAAAGTCTTTAGAAACTAGTACATCAAAGAGCATCAACAGGAAAGCCAAATAAATCAAAAGCCTTTGGAAACTAGTATATCAAAGAGCATCACAGGAAAGTCAAATAAATCAAAAGCCTTTAGAAACTAGTACACCAAAGAGCATCAACAGGACAGGTAAATAAATCAAAAGCCTTTGGAAACCAGTACATCAAAGAGCATCAGCAGGAAAGCCAAATAAATCAACAGCCTTTAGAAACTAGTACATCAAAGAGCATCAACAGGAAAGTCAAATATATCAACAGCCTTTAGAAACTAGTACACCAAAGAGCATTAACAGGACAGGTAAATAAATCAAAAGCCTTTGGAAACAAGTACATTAAAGAGCATCAACAGGAAAGCCAAATAAATCAACAGCCTTTGGAAACCAGTACACCAAAGAGCATCAACAGGACAGGTAAATAAATCAAAAGCTTTTGGAAACCAGTACATCAAAGAGCATCAGCAGGAAAGCCAAGTAATTCAACAGCCTTTGGAAACCAGTTCATCAAAGGGCATTAGCAGGAAAGCCAAATAAATCAACAACCTTCGGAAACCAGTACATCAAAGAGCATCAACAGGAAAGCCAAATAAATCAACAGCCTTCGGAAACCAGTACATCAAAGAGCATCAACAGGAAAGCCAAATAAATAAACAGTCTTTGGAAACCAGTACATCAAAGAGCATCAACAGGAAAGCCAAATAAATCAAAAGCCTTTAGAAACTAGTACACCAAAGAGCATCAACAGGAAAGCCAAATAAATCAAAAGCCTTTGGAAACTAGTACACCAAAGAGCATCAACAGGAAAGCCAAATAAATCAAAAGCCTTTGGAAACTAGTACATCAAAGAGCATCAACAGAAAAGTCAAATAAATCAAAAGCCTTTGGAAACTAGTACACCAAAGAGCATCAACAGGAAAGCCAAATAAATCAAAAGCCTTTGGAAACTAGTACATCAAAGAGCATCAACAGGAAATTCAAATAAATCAAAAGTCTTTAGAAACTAGTACACCAAAGAGCATCAACAGGAAAGCCAAATAAATCAAAAGCCTTTAGAAACTAGAACACCAAAGAGCATCAACAGGAAATTCAAATAAATCAAAAGCCTTTAGAAACTAGTACATCAAAGAGCATCAACAGGAAAGCCAAATAAATCAAAAGCCTTTGGAAACTAGTATATCAAAGAGCATCAACAGGAAAGCCAAATAAATCAAAAGCCTTTAGAAACTAGTACACCAAAGAGCATCAACAGGAAATTCAAATAAATCAAAAGCCTTTGGAAACTAGTATATCAAAGAGCATCAACAGGAAATTCAAATAAATCAAAAGCCTTTAGAAACTAGTACACTAAAGAGCATCAACAGGAAAGCCAAATAAATCAAAAGCCTTTAGAAACTAGTACATCAAAGAGCATCAACAGGAAAGCCAAATAAATCAAAAGCCTTTGGAAACTAGTATATCAAAGAGCATCACAGGAAAGTCAAATAAATCAAAAGCCTTTAGAAACTAGTATATCAAAGAGCATCAACAGGAAAGCCAAATAAATCAAAAGCCTTTGGAAACTAGTATATCAAAGAGCATCACAGGAAAGCCAAATAAATCAAAAGCCTTTAGAAACTAGTACATCAAAGAGCATCAACAGGAAAGTCAAATAAATCAACAGCCTTTAGAAACTAGTACACCAATGTGCATCAACAGGAAAGCCAAATAGATCAAAAGCCTTTAGAAACTAGTACACCTAAGAGCATCAACAGGACAGGTAAATAAATCAAAAGCCTTTGGAAACCAGTACATCAAAGAGCATCAGCAGGAAAGCCAAATAATTCAACAGCCTTTGGAAACCAGTACATCAAAGGGCATTAGCAGGAAAGCCAAATAAATCAACAGCCTTTGGAAACCAGTACAGCAAAGAGCATCAACAGGAAAGCCAAATAAATCAGCAGCCTTCGGAAACCAGTACATCAAAGAGCATCAACAGGAAAGCCAAATAAATAAAAGGTCTTTGGAAACTAGTACATCAAAGAGCATCAACAGGAAAGCCAAATAAATCAAAAGCCTTTAGAAACTAGTACACCAAAGAGCATCAACAGGAATGCCAAATAAATCAAAAGCCTTTAGAAACTAGTACATCAAAGAGCATCAACAGGAAAGCCAAATAAATCAAAAGCCTTTGGAAACTAGTACATCAAAGAGCATCAACAGGAAAGCCAAATAAATCAAAAGCCTTTGGAAACTAGTACACCAAAGAGCATCAACAGGAAAGCCAAATAAATCAAAAGCCTTTGGAAACTAGTACATCAAAGAGCATCAACAGGAAAGCCAAATAAATCAACAGTCTTTAGAAACTAGTACACCAAAGAGCATCAACAGGAAAGCCAAATAAATCAAAAGCCTTTGGAAACTAGTACATCAAAGAGCATCAACAGGAAATTCAAAGAGCATCAACAGGAAAGCCAAATAAATCAAAAGCCTTTAGAAACTAGTACACTAAAGAGCATCAACAGGAAAGCCAAATAAATCAAAAGCCTTTAGAAACTAGTACATCAAAGAGCATCAACAGGAAAGCCAAATAAATCAAAAGCCTTTGGAAACTAGTATATCAAAGAGCATCATAGGAAAGTCAAATAAATCAAAAGCCTTTAGAAACTAGTATATCAAAGAGCATCAATAGGAAAGCCAAATAAATCAAAAGCCTTTGGAAACTAGTATATCAAAGAGCATCACAGGAAAGCCAAATAAATCAAAAGCCTTTAGAAACTAGTACATCAAAGAGCATCAACAGGAAAGTCAAATAAATCAACAGCCTTTAGAAACTAGTACACCAATGAGCATCAACAGGAAAGCCAAATAAATCAAAAGCCTTTAGGAACTAGTACACCAAAGAGCATTAACAGGACAGGTAAATAAATCAAAAGCCTTTGGAAACCCGTACATCAAAGAGCATCAGCAGGAAAGCCAAATAATTCAACAGCCTTTGGAAACCAGTACATCAAAGGGCATTAGCAGGAAAGCCAAATAAATCAACAGCCTTTGGAAACCAGTACATCAAAGAGCATCAACAGGAAAGCCAAATAAATCAACAGCCTTCGGAAACCAGTACATCAAAGAGCATCAACAGGAAAGCCAAATAAATAAACAGTCTGTGGAAACTAGTACATCAAAGAGCATCAACCGGAAAGCCAAATAAATCAAAAGCCTTTAGAAACTAGTACACCAAAGAGCATCAACAGGAAAGCCAAATAAATCAAAAGCCTTTAGAAACTAGTACATCAAAGAGCATCAACAGGAAAGCCAAATAAATCAAAAGCCTTTGGAAACTAGTATATCAAAGAGCATCACAGGAAAGCCAAATAAATCAAAAGCCTTTAGAAACTAGTACATCAAAGAGCATCAACAGGAAAGTCAAATAAATCAACAGCCTTTAGAAACTAGTACACCAATGTGCATCAACAGGAAAGCCAAATAGATCAAAAGCCTTTAGAAACTAGTACACCTAAGAGCATCAACAGGACAGGTAAATAAATCAAAAGCCTTTGGAAACCAGTACATCAAAGAGCATCAGCAGGAAAGCCAAATAATTCAAGAGCCTTTGGAAACCAGTACATCAAAGGGCATTAGCAGGAAAGCCAAATAAATCAACAGCCTTTGGAAACCAGTACATCAAAGAGCATCAACAGGAAAGCCAAATAAATCAGCAGCCTTCGGAAACCAGTACATCAAAGAGCATCAACAGGAAAGCCAAATAAATAAAAGGTCTTTGGAAACTAGTACATCAAAGAGCATCAACAGGAAAGCCAAATAAATCAAAAGCCTTTAGAAACTAGTACACCAAAGAGCATCAACAGGAATGCCAAATAAATCAAAAGCCTTTAGAAACTAGTACATCAAAGAGCATCAACAGGAAAGCCAAATAAATCAAAAGCCTTTGGAAACTAGTACATCAAAGAGCATCAACAGGAAAGCCAAATAAATCAAAAGCCTTTGGAAACTAGTACACCAAAGAGCATCAACAGGAAAGCCAAATAAATCAAAAGCCTTTGGAAACTAGTACATCAAAGAGCATCAACAGGAAAGCCAAATAAATCAACAGTCTTTAGAAACTAGTACACCAAAGAGCATCAACAGGAAAGCCAAATAAATCAAAAGCCTTTGGAAACTAGTACATCAAAGAGCATCAACAGGAAATTCAAAGAGCATCAACAGGAAAGCCAAATAAATCAAAAGCCTTTAGAAACTAGTACACTAAAGAGCATCAACAGGAAAGCCAAATAAATCAAAAGCCTTTAGAAACTAGTACATCAAAGAGCATCAACAGGAAAGCCAAATAAATCAAAAGCCTTTGGAAACTAGTATATCAAAGAGCATCACAGGAAAGTCAAATAAATCAAAAGCCTTTAGAAACTAGTATATCAAAGAGCATCAATAGGAAAGCCAAATAAATCAAAAGCCTTTGGAAACTAGTATATCAAAGAGCATCACAGGAAAGCCAAATAAATCAAAAGCCTTTAGAAACTAGTACATCAAAGAGCATCAACAGGAAAGTCAAATAAATCAACAGCCTTTAGAAACTAGTACACCAATGAGCATCAACAGGAAAGCCAAATAAATCAAAAGCCTTTAGGAACTAGTACACCAAAGAGCATTAACAGGACAGGTAAATAAATCAAAAGCCTTTGGAAACCCGTACATCAAAGAGCATCAGCAGGAAAGCCAAATAATTCAACAGCCTTTGGAAACCAGTACATCAAAGGGCATTAGCAGGAAAGCCAAATAAATCAACAGCCTTTGGAAACCAGTACATCAAAGAGCATCAACAGGAAAGCCAAATAAATCAACAGCCTTCGGAAACCAGTACATCAAAGAGCATCAACAGGAAAGCCAAATAAATAAACAGTCTTTGGAAACTAGTACATCAAAGAGCATCAACAGGAAAGCCAAATAAATCAAAAGCCTTTAGAAACTAGTACACCAAAGAGCATCAACAGGAAAGCCAAATAAATCAAAAGCCTTTAGAAACTAGTACATCAAAGAGCATCAACAGGAAAGCCAAATAAATCAAAAGCCTTTGGAAACTAGTACATCAAAGAGCATCAACAGGAAAGCCAAATAAATCAAAAGCCTTTGGAAACTAGTACACCAAAGAGCATCAACAGGAAAGCCAAATAAATCAAAAGCCTTTGGAAACTAGCACATCAAAGAGCATCAACAGGAAAGCCAAATAAATCAAAAGCCTTTGGAAACTAGTATATCAAAGAGCATCACAGGAAAGTCAAATAAATCAAAAGCCTTTAGAAACTAGTATATCAAAGAGCATCAACAGGAAAGCCAAATAATTCAAAAGCCTTTGGAAACTAGTATATCAAAGAGCATCACAGGAAAGCCAAATAAATCAAAAGCCTTTAGAAACTAGTACATCAAAGAGCATCAACAGGAAAGTCAAATAAATCAACAGCCTTTAGAAACTAGTACACCAATGAGCATCAACAGGAGAGCCAAATAAATCAAAAGCCTTTAGAGACTAGTACACCAAAGAGCATCAACAGGACAGGTAAATAAATCAAAAGCCTTTGGAAACCAGTACATCAAAGAGCATCAGCAGGAAAGCCAAATAAATCAACAGCCTTTAGAAACTAGTACATCAAAGAGCATCAACAGGAAAGTCAAATAAATCAACAGCCTTTAGAAACTAGTACACCAATGAGCATCAACAGGAAAGCCAAATAAATCAACAGCCTTCGGAAACCAGTACATCAAAGAGCATCAACAGGAAAGCCAAATAAATAAACAGTCTTTGGAAACTAGTACATCAAAGAGCATCAACAGGAAAGCCAAATAAATCAAAAGCCTTTAGAAACTAGTACACCAAAGAGCATCAACAGGAAAGCCAAATAAATCAAAAGCCTTTAGAAACTAGTACACCAAAGAGCATCAACAGGAAAGCCAAATAAATCAAAAGCCTTTGGAAACTAGTACATCAAAGAGCATCAACAGGAAAGCCAAATAAATCAAAAGCCTTTGGAAACTAGTACACCAAAGAGCATCAACAGGAAAGCCAAATAAATCAAAAGCCTTTAGAAACTAGTACACCAAAGAGCATTAACAGGACAGGTAAATAAATCAAAAGCCTTTGGAAACCAGTACAATAAAGAGCATCAACAGGAAAGCCAAATAAATCAACAGCCTTTGGAAACCAGTACACCAAAGAGCATCAACAGGACAGGTAAATAAATCAAAAGCCTTTGGAAACCAGTACATCAAAGAGCATCAGCAGGAAAGCCAAATAATTCAACAGCCTTTGGAAACCAGTTCATCAAAGGGCATTAGCAGGAAAGCCAAATAAATCAACAGCCTTCGGAAACCAGTACATCAAAGAGCATCAACAGGAAAGCCAAATAATTAAACAGTCTTTGGAAACTAGTACATCAAAGAGCATCAACAGGAAAGCCAAATAAATCAAAAGCCTTTAGAAACTAGTACACCAAAGAGCATCAACAGGAAAGCCAAATAAATCAAAAGCCTTTAGAAACTAGTACACCAAAGAGCATCAACAGGAAAGCCAAATAAATCAAAAGCCTTTGGAAACTAGTACATCAAAGAGCATCAACAGGAAAGCCAAATAAATCAAAAGCCTTTGGAAACTAGTACACCAAAGAGCATCAACAGGAAAGCCAAATAAATCAAAAGCCTTTAGAAACTAGAACACCAAAGAGCATCAACAGGAAATTCAAATAAATCAAAAGCCTTTGGAAACCAGTACATCAAAGGGCATTGGCAGGAAAGCCAAATAAATCAACAGCCTTTGGAAACCAGTACATCAAAGGGCATCAACAGGAAAGCCAAATAAATCAGCAGCCTTCAGAAACCAGTACATCAAAGAGCATCAACAGGAAAGCCAAATAAATAAAAGGTCTTTGGAAACTAGTACATCAAAGAGCATCAACAGGAAAGCCAAATAAATCAAAAGCCTTTAGAAACTAGTACACCAAAGAGCATCAACAGGAATGCCAAATAAATCAAAAGCCTTTAGAAACTAGTACATCAAAGAGCATCAACAGGAAAGCCAAATAAATCAAAAGCCTTTGGAAACTAGTACATCAAAGAGCATCAACAGGAAAGCCAAATAAATCAAAAGCCTTTGGAAACTAGTACATCAAAGAGCATCAACAGGAAAGCCAAATAAATCAAAAGCCTTTGGAAACTAGTACACCAAAGAGCATCAACAGGAAAGCCAAATAAATCAAAAGCCTTTGGAAACTAGTACATCAAAGAGCATCAACAGGAAAGCCAAATAAATCAACAGTCTTTAGAAACTAGTACATCAAAGAGCATCAACAGGAAAGCCAAATAAATCAAAAGCCTTTGGAAACTAGTATATCAAAGAGCATCACAGGAAAGTCAAATAAATCAAAAGCCTTTAGAAACTAGTATATCAAAGAGCATCAACAGGAAAGCCAAATAAATCAAAAGCCTTTGGAAACTAGTATATCAAAGAGCATCACAGGAAAGTCAAATAAATCAAAAGCCTTTAGAAACTAGTATATCAAAGAGCATCAACAGGAAAGTCAAATAAATCAAAAGCCTTTAGAAACTAGTACATCAAAGAGCATCAACAGGAAAGTCAAATAAATCAACAGCCTTTAGAAACTAATACACCAATGAGCATCAACAGGAAAGCCAAATAAATCAAAAGCCTTTAGAAACTAGTACACCAAAGAGCATTAACAGGACAGGTAAATAAATCAAAAGCCTTTGGAAACCCGTACATCAAAGAGCATCAGCAGGAAAGCCAAATAATTCAACAGCCTTTGGAAACCAGTACATCAAAGGGCATTAGCAGGAAAGCCAAATAAATCAACAGCCTTTGGAAACCAGTACATCAAAGAGCATCAACAGGAAAGCCAAATAAATCAACAGCCTTCGGAAACCAGTACATCAAAGAGCATCAACAGGAAAGCCAAATAAATAAACAGTCTTTGGAAACTAGTACATCAAAGAGCATCAACAGGAAAGCCAAATAAATCAAAAGCCTTTAGAAACTAGTACACCAAAGAGCATCAACAGGAAAGCCAAATAAATCAAAAGCCTTTGGAAACTAGTACATCAAAAAGCATCAACAGGAAAGCCAAATAAATCAAAAGCCTTTGGAAACCAGTACATCAAAGAGCATCAACAGGAAAGCCAAATAATTCAAAAGCATTTGGAAACTAGTACACCAAAGAGCATCAACAGGAAAGCCAAATAAATCAAAAGCCTTTGGAAACTAGTACATCAAAGAGCATCAACAGGAAAGCCAAATAAATCAAAAGTCTTTAGAAACTAGTACATCAAAGAGCATCAACAGGAAAGCCAAATAAATCAAAAGCCTTTGGAAACTAGTATATCAAAGAGCATCACAGGAAAGTCAAATAAATCAAAAGCCTTTAGAAACTAGTATATCAAAGAGCATCAACAGGAAAGCCAAATAAATCAAAAGCCTTTGGAAACTAGTATATCAAAGAGCATCACAGGAAAGCCAAATAAATCAAAAGCCTTTAGAAACTAGTACATCAAAGAGCATCAACAGGAAAGTCAAATATATCAACAGCCTTTAGAAACTAGTACACCAATGAGCATCAACAGGAGAGCCAAATAAATCAAAAGCCTTTAGAAACTAGTACACCAAAGAGCATCAACAGGACAGGTAAATAAATCAAAAGCCTTTGGAAACCAGTACATCAAAGAGCATCAGCAGGAAAGCCAAATAAATCAACAGCCTTTAGAAACTAGTACATCAAAGAGCATCAACAGGAAAGTCAAATATATCAACAGCCTTTAGAAACTAGTACACCAATGAGCATCAACAGGAAAGCCAAATAAATCAAAAGCCTTTAGAAACTAGTACACCAAAGAGCATTAACAGGACAGGTAAATAAATCAAAAGCCTTTGGAAACCAGTACATTAAAGAGCATCAACAGGAAAGCCAAATAAATCAACAGCCTTTGGAAACCAGTACACCAAAGAGCATGAACAGGACAGGTAAATAAATCAAAAGCCTTTGGAAACCAGTACATCAAAGAGCATCAGCAGGAAAGCCAAGTAATTCAACAGCCTTTGGAAACCAGTTCATCAAAGGGCATTAGCAGGAAAGCCAAATAAATCAACAGCCTTCGGAAACCAGTACATCAAAGAGCATCAACAGGAAAGCCAAATAAATCAACAGCCTACGGAAACCAGTACATCAAAGAGCATCAACAGGAAAGACAAATAAATAAACAGTCTTTGGAAACTAGTACATCAAAGAGCATCAACAGGAAAGCCAAATAAATCAAAAGCCTTTAGAAACTAGTACACCAAAGAGCATCAACAGGAAAGCCAAATAAATCAAAAGCCTTTAGAAACTAGTACACCAAAGAGCATCAACAGGAAAGCCAAATAAATCAAAAGCCTTTGGAAACTAGTACATCAAAGAGCATCAACAGGAAAGTCAAATAAATCAAAAGCCTTTGGAAACTAGTACACCAAAGAGCATCAACAGGAAAGCCAAATAAATCAAAAGCCTTTGGAAACTAGTACATCAAAGAGCATCAACAGGAAATTCAAATAAATCAAAAGTCTTTAGAAACTAGTACACCAAAGAGCATCAACAGGAAAGCCAAATAAATCAAAAGCCTTTAGAAACTAGAACACCAAAGAGCATCAACAGGAAATTCAAATAAATCAAAAGCCTTTAGAAACTAGTACATCAAAGAGCATCAACAGGAAAGCCAAATAAATCAAAAGCCTTTGGAAACTAGTATATCAAAGAGCATCAACAGGAAAGCCAAATAAATCAAAAGCCTTTAGAAACTAGTACACCAAAGAGCATCAACAGGAAATTCAAATAAATCAAAAGCCTTTGGAAACCAGTACATCAAAGGGCATCAACAGGAAAGCCAAATAAATCAGAAGCCTTCGGAAACCAGTACATCAAAGAGCATCAACAGGAAAGCCAAATAAATAAAAGGTCTTTGGAAACTAGTACATCAAAGAGCATCAACAGGAAAGCCAAATAAATCAAAAGCCTTTAGAAACTAGTACACCAAAGAGCATCAACAGGAATGCCAAATAAATCAAAAGCCTTTAGAAACTAGTACATCAAAGAGCATCAACAGGAAAGCCAAATAAATCAAAAGCCTTTGGAAACTAGTACATCAAAGAGCATCAACAGGAAAGCCAAATAAATCAAAAGCCTTTGGAAACTAGTACACCAAAGAGCATCAACAGGAAAGCCAAATAAATCAAAAGCCTCTGGAAACTAGTACATCAAAGAGCATCAACAGGAAAGCCAAATAAATCAACAGTCTTTAGAAACTAGTACACCAAAGAGCATCAACAGGAAAGCCAAATAAATCAAAAGCCTTTGGAAACTAGTACATCAAAGAGCATCAACAGGAAATTCAAAGAGCATCAACAGGAAATTCAAATAAATCAAAAGTCTTTAGAAACTAGTACATCAAAGAGCATCAACAGGAAAGCCAAATAAATCAAAAGCCTTTAGAAACTAGTACACTAAAGAGCATCAACAGGAAAGCCAAATAAATCAAAAGCCTTTAGAAACTAGTACATCAAAGAGCATCAACAGGAAAGCCAAATAAATCAAAAGTCTTTGGAAACTAGTATATCAAAGAGCATCACAGGAAAGTCAAATAAATCAAAAGCCTTTAGAAACTAGTATATCAAAGAGCATCAACAGGAAAGCCAAATAAATCAAAAGCCTTTGGAAACTAGTACACCAATGAGCATCAACAGGAAATCCAAATAAATCAAAAGCCTTTAGAAACTAGTACACCAAAGAGCATTAACAGGACAGGTAAATAAATCAAAAGCCTTTGGAAACCCGTACATCAAAGAGCATCAGCAGGAAAGCCAAATAATTCAACAGCCTTTGGAAACCAGTACATCAAAGGGCATTAGCAGGAAAGCCAAATAAATCAACAGCCTTCGGAAACCAGTACATCAAAGAGCATCAACAGGAAAGCCAAATAAATAAACAGTCTTTGGAAACTAGTACATCAAAGAGCATCAACAGGAAAGCCAAATAAATCAAAAGCCTTTAGAAACTAGTACACCAAAGAGCATCAACAGGAAAGCCAAATAAATCAAAAGCCTTTAGAAACTAGTACATCAAAGAGCATCAACAGGAAAGCCAAATAAATCAAAAGCCTTTGGAAACTAGTACATCAAAGAGCATCAACAGGAAAGCCAAATAAATCAAAAGCCTTTGGAAACTAGTACACCAAAGAGCATCAACAGGAAATTCAAATAAATCAAAAGCCTTTGGAAACTAGTACATCAAAGAGCATCAACAGGAAAGCCAAATAAATCAAAAGTCTTTAGAAACTAGTACATCAAAGAGCATCAACAGGAAAGCCAAATAAATCAAAAGCCTTTGGAAACTAGTATATCAAAGAGCATCACAGGAAAGTCAAATAAATCAAAAGCCTTTAGAAACTAGTATATCAAAGAGCATCAACAGGAAAGCCAAATAAATCAAAAGCCTTTGGAAACTAGTATATCAAAGAGCATCACAGGAAAGCCAAATAAATCAAAAGCCTTTAGAAACTAGTACATCAAAGAGCATCAACAGGAAAGTCAAATAAATCAACAGCCTCTAGAAACTAGTACACCAATAAGCATCAACAGGAGAGCCAAATAAATCAAAAGCCTTTAGAAACTAGTACACCAAAGAGCATCAACAGGACAGGTAAATAAATCAAAAGCCTTTGGAAACCAGTACATCAAAGAGCATCAGCAGGAAAGCCAAATAAATCAACAGCCTTTAGAAACTAGTACATCAAAGAGCATCAACAGGAAAGTCAAATATATCAACAGCCTTTAGAAACTAGTACACCAAAGAGCATTAACAGGACAGGTAAATAAATCAAAAGCCTTTGGAAACCAGTACATTAAAGAGCATCAACAGGAAAGCCAGATAAATCAACAGCCTTTGGAAACCAGTACACCAAAGAGCATCAACAGGACAGGTAAATAAATCAAAAGCCTTTGGAAACCAGTACATCAAAGAGCATCAGCAGGAAAGCCAAGTAATTCAACAGCCTTTGGAAACCAGTTCACCAAAGGGCATTAGCAGGAAAGCCAAATAAATCAACAGCCTTCGGAAACCAGTACATCAAAGAGCATCAACAGGAAAGCCAAATAAATCAACCGCCTTCGGAAACCAGTACATCAAAGAGCATCAACAGGAAAGCCAAATAAATAAACAGTCTTTGGAAACCAGTACATCAAAGAGCATCAACAGGAAAGCCAAATAAATCAAAAGCCTTTAGAAACTAGTACACCAAAGAGCATCAACAGGAAGGCCAAATAAATCAAAAGTCTTTAGAAACTAGTACACCAAAGAGCATCAACAGGAAAGCCAAATAAATCAAAAGCCTTTGGAAACTAGTACATCAAAGAGCATCAACAGGAAATTCAAATAAATCAAAAGCCTTTGGAAACTAGTACACCAAAGAGCATCAACAGGAAAGCCAAATAAATCAAAAGCCTTTGGAAACTAGTACATCAAAGAGCATCAACAGGAAATTCAAATAAATCAAAAGTCTTTAGAAACTAGTACACTAAAGAGCATCAACAGGAAAGCCAAATAAATCAAAAGCCTTTAGAAACTAGAACACCAAAGAGCATCAACAGGAAATTCAAATAAATCAAAAGCCTTTACAAACTAGTACATCAAAGAGCATCAACAGTAAAGTCAAATAAATCAAAAGCCTTTGGAAACTAGTACATCAAAGAGCATCAACAGGAAAGCCAAATAAATCAAAAGCCTTTAGAAACTAGTACACCAAAGAGCATCAACAGGAAATTCAAATAAATCAAAAGCCTTTGGAAACTAGTATATCAAAGAGCATCAACAGGAAATTCAAATAAATCAAAAGTCTTTAGAAACTAGTACATCAAAGAGCATCAACAGGAAAGCCAAATAAATCAAAAGCCTTTAGAAACTAGTACACTAAAGAGCATCAACAGGAAAGCCAAATAAATCAAAAGCCTTTAGAAACTAGTACATCAAAGAGCATCAACAGGAAAGCCAAATAAATCAAAAGCCTTTGGAAACTAGTATATCAAAGAGCATCACAGGAAAGTCAAATAAATCAAAAGCCTTTAGAAACTAGTATATCAAAGAGCATCAACAGGAAAGCCAAATAAATCAAAAGCCTTTGGAAACTAGTATATCAAAGAGCATCACAGGAAAGCCAAATAAATCAAAAGCCTTTAGAAACTAGTACATCAAAGAGCATCAACAGGAAAGTCAAATAAATCAACAGCCTTTAGAAACTAGTACACCAATGTGCATCAACAGGAAAGCCAAATAGATCAAAAGCCTTTAGAAACTAGTACACCTAAGAGCATCAACAGGACAGGTAAATAAATCAAAAGCCTTTGGAAACCAGTACATCAAAGAGCATCAGCAGGAAAGCCAAATAATTCAACAGCCTTTGGAAACCAGTACATCAAAGGGCATTAGCAGGAAAGCCAAATAAATCAACAGCCTTTGGAAACCAGTACATCAAAGAGCATCAACAGGAAAGCCAAATAAATCAGCAGCCTTCGGAAACCAGTACATCAAAGAGCATCAACAGGAAAGCCAAATAAATAAAAGGTCTTTGGAAACTAGTACATCAAAGAGCATCAACAGGAAAGCCAAATAAATCAAAAGCCTTTAGAAACTAGTACACCAAAGAGCATCAACAGGAATGCCAAATAAATCTAAAGCCTTTAGAAACTAGTACATCAAAGAGCATCAACAGGAAAGCCAAATAAATCAAAAGCCTTTGGAAACTAGTACATCAAAGAGCATCAACAGGAAAGCCAAATAAATCAAAAGCCTTTGGAAACTAGTACACCAAAGAGCATCAACAGGAAAGCCAAATAAATCAAAAGCCTTTGGAAACTAGTACATCAAAGAGCATCAACAGGAAAGCCAAATAAATCAACAGTCTTTAGAAACTAGTACACCAAAGAGCATCAACAGGAAAGCCAAATAAATCAAAAGCCTTTGGAAACTAGTACATCAAAGAGCATCAACAGGAAATTCAAAGAGCATCAACAGGAAAGCCAAATAAATCAAAAGCCTTTAGAAACTAGTACACTAAAGAGCATCAACAGGAAAGCCAAATAAATCAAAAGCCTTTAGAAACTAGTACATCAAAGAGCATCAACAGGAAAGCCAAATAAATCAAAAGCCTTTGGAAACTAGTATATCAAAGAGCATCACAGGAAAGTCAAATAAATCAAAAGCCTTTAGAAACTAGTATATCAAAGAGCATCAATAGGAAAGCCAAATAAATCAAAAGCCTTTGGAAACTAGTATATCAAAGAGCATCACAGGAAAGCCAAATAAATCAAAAGCCTTTAGAAACTAGTACATCAAAGAGCATCAACAGGAAAGTCAAATAAATCAACAGCCTTTAGAAACTAGTACACCAATGAGCATCAACAGGAAATCCAAATAAATCAAAAGCCTTTAGGAACTAGTACACCAAAGAGCATTAACAGGACAGGTAAATAAATCAAAAGCCTTTGGAAACCCGTACATCAAAGAGCATCAGCAGGAAAGCCAAATAATTCAACAGCCTTTGGAAACCAGTACATCAAAGGGCATTAGCAGGAAAGCCAAATAAATCAACAGCCTTTGGAAACCAGTACATCAAAGAGCATCAACAGGAAAGCCAAATAAATCAACAGCCTTCGGAAACCAGTACATCAAAGAGCATCAACAGGAAAGCCAAATAAATAAACAGTCTTTGGAAACTAGTACATCAAAGAGCATCAACAGGAAAGCCAAATAAATCAAAAGCCTTTGGAAACTAGTACACCAAAGAGCATCAACAGGAAAGCCAAATAAATCAAAAGCCTTTGGAAACTAGTACATCAAAGAGCATCAACAGGAAAGCCAAATAAATCAAAAGTCTTTAGAAACTAGCACATCAAAGAGCTTCAACAGGAAAGCCAAATAAATCAAAAGCCTTTGGAAACTAGTATATCAAAGAGCATCACAGGAAAGTCAAATAAATCAAAAGCCTTTAGAAACTAGTATATCAAAGAGCATCAACAGGAAAGCCAAATAAATCAAAAGCCTTTAGAAACTAGAACACCAAAGAGCATCAACAGGAAATTCAAATAAATCAAAAGCCTTTAGAAACTAGTACATCAAAGAGCATCAACAGGAAAGCCAAATAAATCAAAAGCCTTTGGAAACTAGTATATCAAAGAGCATCAACAGGAAAGCCAAATAAATCAAAAGCCTTTAGAAACTAGTACACCAAAGAGCATCAACAGGAAATTCAAATAAATCAAAAGCCTTTGGAAACTAGTATATCAAAGAGCATCAACAGGAAATTCAAATAAATCAAAAGTCTTTAGAAACTAGTACATCAAAGAGCATCAACAGGAAAGCCAAATAAATCAAAAGCCTTTAGAAACTAGTACACTAAAGAGCATCAACAGGAAAGCCAAATAAATCAAAAGCCTTTAGAAACTAGTACATCAAAGAGCATCAACAGGAAAGCCAAATAAATCAAGAGCCTTTGGAAACTAGTATATCAAAGAGCATCACAGGAAAGTCAAATAAATCAAAAGCCTTTAGAAACTAGTATATCAAAGAGCATCAACAGGAAAGCCAAATAAATCAAAAGCCTTTGGAAACTAGTATATCAAAGAGCATCACAGGAAAGCCAAATAAATCAAAAGCCTTTAGAAACTAGTACATCAAAGAGCATCAACAGGAAAGTCAAATAAATCAACAGCCTTTAGAAACTAGTACACCAATGTGCATCAACAGGAAAGCCAAATAGATCAAAAGCCTTTAGAAACTAGTACACCTAAGAGCATCAACAGGACAGGTAAATAAATCAAAAGCCTTTGGAAACCAGTACATCAAAGAGCATCAGCAGGAAAGCCAAATAATTCAACAGCCTTTGGAAACCAGTACATCAAAGGGCATTAGCAGGAAAGCCAAATAAATCAACAGCCTTTGGAAACCAGTACATCAAAGAGCATCAACAGAAAAGCCAAATAAATCAGCAGCCTTCGGAAACCAGTACATCAAAGAGCATCAACAGGAAAGCCAAATAAATAAAAGGTCTTTGGAAACTAGTACATCAAAGAGCATCAACAGGAAAGCCAAATAAATCAAAAGCCTTTAGAAACTAGTACACCAAAGAGCATCAACAGGAATGCCAAATAAATCAAAAGCCTTTAGAAACTAGTACATCAAAGAGCATCAACAGGAAAGCCAAATAAATTAAAAGCCTTTGGAAACTAGTACATCAAAGAGCATCAACAGGAAAGCCAAATAAATCAACAGTCTTTAGAAATTAGTACACCAAAGAGCATCAACAGGAAAGCCAAATAAATCAAAAGCCTTAGGAAACTAGTACATCAAAGAGCATCAACAGGAAATTCAAAGAGCATCAACAGGAAAGCCAAATAAATCAAAAGCCTTTAGAAACTAGTACACTAAAGAGCATCAACAGGAAAGCTAAATAAATCAAAAGCCTTTAGAAACTAGTACATCAAAGAGCATCAACAGGAAAGCCAAATAAATCAAAAGCCTTTGGAAACTAGTATATCAAAGAGCATCACAGGAAAGTCAAATAAATCAAAAGCCTTTAGAAACTAGTATATCAAAGAGCATCAATAGGAAAGCCAAATAAATCAAAAGCCTTTGGAAACTAGTACATCAAAGAGCATCAACAGGAAAGTCAAATAAATCAACAGCCTTTAGAAACTAGTACACCAATGAGCATCAACAGGAAAGCCAAATAAATCAAAAGCCTTTAGGAACTAGTACACCAAAGAGCATTAACAGGACAGGTAAATAAATCAAAAGCCTTTGGAAACCCGTACATCAAAGAGCATCAGCAGGAAAGCCAAATAATTCAACAGCCTTTGGAAACCAGTACATCAAAGGGCATTAGCTGGAAAGCCAAATAAATCAACAGCCTTTGGAAACCAGTACATCAAAGAGCATCAACAGGAAAGCCAAATAAATCAACAGCCTTCGGAAACCAGTACATCAAAGAGCATCAACAGGAAAGCCAAATAAATAAACAGTCTTTGGAAACTAGTACATCAAAGAGCATCAACAGGAAAGCCAAATAAATCAAAAGCCTTTGGAAACTAGTATATCAAAGAGCATCACAGGAAAGCCAAATAAATCAAAAGCCTTTAGAAACTAGTACATCAAAGAGCATCAACAGGAAAGTCAAATAAATCAACAGCCTTTAGAAACTAGTACACCAATGTGCATCAACAGGAAAGCCAAATAGATCAAAAGCCTTTAGAAACTAGTACACCTAAGAGCATCAACAGGACAGGTAAATAAATCAAAAGCCTTTGGAAACCAGTACATCAAAGAGCATCAGCAGGAAAGCCAAATAATTCAAGAGCCTTTGGAAACCAGTACATCAAAGGGCATTAGCAGGAAAGCCAAATAAATCAACAGCCTTTGGAAACCAGTACATCAAAGAGCATCAACAGGAAAGCCAAATAAATCAGCAGCCTTCGGAAACCAGTACATCAAAGAGCATCAACAGGAAAGCCAAATAAATAAAAAGTCTTTGGAAACTAGTACATCAAAGAGCATCAACAGGAAAGCCAAATAAATCAAAAGCCTTTAGAAACTAGTACACCAAAGAGCATCAACAGGAATGCCAAATAAATCAAAAGCCTTTAGAAACTAGTACATCAAAGAGCATCAACAGGAAAGCCAAATAAATCAAAAGCCTTTGGAAACTAGTACATCAAAGAGCATCAACAGGAAAGCCAAATAAATCAAAAGCCTTTGGAAACTAGTATATCAAAGAGCATCACAGGAAAGTCAAATAAATCAAAAGCCTTTAGAAACTAGTATATCAAAGAGCATCAACAGGAAAGCCAAATAAATCAAAAGCCTTTGGAAACTAGTATATCAAAGAGCATCACAGGAAAGCCAAATAAATCAAAAGCCTTTAGAAACTAGTACATCAAAGAGCATCAACAGGAAAGTCAAATAAATCAACAGCCTTTAGAAACTAGTACACCAATGAGCATCAACAGGAAAGCCAAATAAATCAAAAGCCTTTAGAAACTAGTACACCAAAGAGCATTAACAGGACAGGTAAATAAATCAAAAGCCTTTGGAAACCAGTACATCAAAGAGCATCAGCAGGAAAGCCAAATAATTCAACAGCCTTTGGAAACCAGTACATCAAAGTGGATTAGCAGGAAAGCCAAATAAATCAACAGCCTTTGGAAACCAGTACATCAAAGAGCATCAACAGGAAAGCCAAATAAATCAACAGCCTTCGGAAACCAGTACATCAAAGAGCATCAACAGGAAAACCAAATAAATAAACAGTCTTTGGAAACTAGTACATCAAAGAGCATCAACAGGAAAGCCAAATAAATCAAAAGCCTTTAGAAACTAGTACACCAAAGAGCATCAACAAGAAAGTCAAATAAATCAACAGCCTTTGGAAACTAGTACATCAAGGAACTTCAAAAGGAAAGCCAAATAAATCAACATCCTTTGGAAGCCAGTACACCAAAGAGCATCAACAGGAAAGCCAAATAAATCAACAGCGTTTGGAAACTAGTACACCAAAGAGCATCAACAGGAAAGCCAAATAAATCAACAGCCTTTGGAAACCAGAACAAATAATAAATTCAATTTACTTAGAAATAACATGCTAATTGAATTAAATATGCTTGATTTGGGGGAGGGGGGGGGGGGGGGGGGGGGTTTACCGGTAAATATCGATATTTTGTTATTTGGAAATGATAACCTGTCTGTAGAAATAAACACGTTTATATTTTCATGTGTACAAAAATACATAAAAGATACACGGCGTTTCTCTTGAACCAACAAGTCAACATGTATAACATTATTGACAATTGTCAACATTGTGTACTTCTACATGTACGTATATTCTTTTCTTGGTCGCACTTGGGGTATTGATTGATTGACGTGTCACAAGTCGATGAAACATACATGTGTTATTCAGTTCAAATTGTACTTACCTAGGTATGCAAGATCCCAAATCCCAACATATAAACTATGTATAATCGTAATACGATCCAAGTATGCAACACACATACACCAAGTGTTTAAGAATTGTCTTTTGAGGTGTGCTCGATTTGCCATATATTATACCTTAGCACACAGTATGTTTCATCGACTTTTGAAATATGCATTTTTCGTTCTATTGTATGGTTTTTTTTCTTCGTCGTCTTCATATTCTGAACAAATATTCTATTATTATGTATTTAATGCTGTTCTGATTATATGTAAATTGATGTAACTAGCGGAGAAGACATTTCTAAGTTGTAAAACTTGTGTCTGATCCATTTGTTGTTATTATGAACAATAAAATAATTAAAATCAACCAGAACACCAAAGAGCATCAACAGGAAAGCCAAATAAATCAACAGCCTTTGGAAACCAGTACATTAAAGAGCATCAACAGGAAAGCCAAATAAATCAACAGCCTTTTGAAACCAGTACACCAAAGAGCATCAACAGGACAGGTAAATAAATCAAAAGCCTTTGGAAACCAGTACATCAAAGAGCATCAGCAGGAAAGCCAAATAATTCAACAGCCTTTGGAAACCAGTACATCAAAGAGCATTAGCAGGAAAGCCAAATAAATCAACAGCCTTCGGAAACCAGTACATCAAAGAGCATCAACAGGAAAGCCAAATAAATAAACAGTCTTTGGAAACTAGTACATCAAAGAGCATCAACAGGAAAGCCAAATAAATCAACAGCCTTCGGAAAACAGTACATCAAAGAGCATCAACAGGAAAGCCAAATAAATAAACAGTCTTTGGAAACTAGTACATCAAAGAGCATCAACAGGAAAGCCAAATAAATCAAAAGCCTTTAGAAACTAGTACACCAAAGAGCATCAACAGGAAAGCCAAATAAATCAAAAGCCTTTAGAAACTAGTACATCAAAGAGCATCAACAGGAAAGCCAAATAAATCAAAAGCCTTTGGAAACTAGTACATCAAAGAGCATCAACAGGAAAGCCAAATAAATCAAAAGCTTTTGGAAACTAGTACACCAAAGAGCATCAACAGGAAAGCCAAATAAATCAAAAGCCTTTGGAAACTAGTACATCAAAGAGCATCAACAGGAAAGTCAAATAAATCAAAAGTCTTTAGAAACTAGTACACCAAAGAGCATCAACAGGAAAGCCAAATAAATCAAAAGCCTTTGGAAACTAGTACATCAAAGAGCATCAACAGGAAATTCAAATAAATCAAAAGTCTTTAGAAACTAGAACACCAAAGAGCATCAACAGGAAAGCCAAATAAATCAAAAGCCTTTAGAAACTAGAACACCAAAGAGCATCAACAGGAAATTCGAATAAATCAAAAGCCTTTAGAAACTAGTACATCAAAGAGCATCAACAGGAAAGCCAAATAAATTAAAAGCCTTTGGAAACTAGTTTATCAAAGAGCATCAACAGGAAAGCCAAATAAATCAAAAGCCTTTAGAAACTAGTACACCAAAGAGCATCAACAGGAAATTCAAATAAATCAAAAGCCTTTGGAAACTAGTATATCAAAGAGCATCAACAGGAAATTCAAATAAATCAAAAGTCTTTAGAAACTAGTACATCAAAGAGCATCAACAGGAAAGCCAAATAAATCAAAAGCCTTTGGAAACTAGTATATCAAAGAGCATCACAGGAAAGTCAAATAAATCAAAAGCCTTTAGAAACTAGTATATCAAAGAGCATCAACAGGAAAGCCAAATAAATCAAAAGCCTTTGGAAACTAGTATATCAAAGAGCATCACAGGAAAGCCAAATAAATCAAAAGCCTTTAGAAATTAGTACATCAAAGAGCATCAACAGGAAAGTCAAATAAATCAACAGCCTTTAGAAACTAGTACACCAATGAGCATCAACAGGAAAGCCAAATAAATCAAAAGCCTTTAGAAACTAGTACACCAAAGAGCATCAACAGGACAGGTAAATAAATCAAAAGCCTTTGGAAACCAGTACATCAAAGAGCATCAGCAGGAAAGCCAAATAATTCAACAGCCTTTGGAAACCAGTACATCAAAGGGCATTAGCAGGAAAGCCAAATAAATCAACAGCCTTTGGAAACCAGTACATCAAAGAGCATCAACAGGAAAGCCAAATAAATAAAAGGTCTTTGGAAACTAGTACATCAAAGAGCATCAACAGGAAAGCCAAATAAATCAAAAGCCTTTAGAAACTAGTACACCAAAGAGCATCAACAGGAATGCCAAATAAATCAAAAGCCTTTAGAAACTAGTACATCAAAGAGCATCAACAGGAAAGCCAAATAAATCAAAAGCCTTTGGAAACTAGTACATCAAAGAGCATCAACAGGAAAGCCAAATAAATCAAAAGCCTTTGGAAACTAGTACACCAAAGAGCATCAACAGGAAAGCCAAATAAATCAACAGTCTTTAGAAACTAGTACACCAAAGAGCATCAACAGGAAAGCCAAATAAATCAAAAGCCTTTGGAAACTAGTACATCAAAGAGCATCAACAGGAAATTCAAAGAGCATCAACAGGAAATTCAAATAAATCAAAAGTCTTTAGAAACTAGTACATCAAAGAGCATCAACAGGAAAGCCAAATAAATCAAAAGCCTTTAGAAACTAGTACACTAAAGAGCATCAAGAGGAAAGCCAAATAAATCAAAAGCCTTTAGAAACTAGTACATCAAAGAGCATCAACAGGAAAGCCAAATAAATAAAAAGCCTTTGGAAACTAGTATATCAAAGAGCATCACAGGAAAGTCAAATAAATCAAAAGCCTTTAGAAACTAGTATATCAAAGAGCATCAACAGGAAAGCCAAATAAATCAAAAGCCTTTGGAAACTAGTATATCAAAGAGCATCACAGGAAAGCCAAATAAATCAAAAGCCTTTAGAAACTAGTACATCAAAGAGCATCAACAGGAAAGTCAAATAAATCAACAGCCTTTAGAAACTAGTACACCAATGAGCATCAACAGGAAAGCCAAATAAATCAAAAGCCTTTAGAAACTAGTACACCAAAGAGCATCAACAGGAAATTCAAAGAGCATCAACAGGAAATTCAAATAAATCAAAAGTCTTTAGAAACTAGTACATCAAAGAGCATCAACAGGAAAGCCAAATAAATCAAAAGCCTTTAGAAACTAGTACACTAAAGAGCATCAACAGGAAAGCCAAATAAATCAAAAGCCTTTAGAAACTAGTACATCAAAGAGCATCAACAGGAAAGCCAAATAAATAAAAAGCCTTTGGAAACTAGTATATCAAAGAGCATCACAGGAAAGTCAAATAAATCAAAAGACTTTAGAAACTAGTATATCAAAGAGCATCAACAGGAAAGCCAAATAAATCAAAAGCCTTTGGAAACTAGTATATCAAAGAGCATCACAGGAAAGCCAAATAAATCAAAAGCCTTTAGAAACTAGTACATCAAAGAGCATCAACAGGAAAGTCAAATAAATCAACAGCCTTTAGAAACTAGTACACCAATGAGCATCAACAGGAAAGCCAAATAAATCAAAAGCCTTTAGAAACTAGTACACCAAAGAGCATTAACAAGACAGGTAAATAAATCAAAAGCCTTTGGAAACCCGTACATCAAAGAGCATCAGCAGGAAAGCCAAATAATTCAACAGCCTTTGGAAACCAGTACATCAAAGGGCATTAGCAGGAAAGCCAAATAAATCAACAGCCTTTGGAAACCAGTACATCAAAGAGCATCAACAGGAAAGCCAAATAAATCAACAGCCTTCGGAAACCAGTACATCAAAGAGCATCAACAGGAAAGCCAAATAAATAAACAGTCTTTGGAAACTAGTACATCAAAGAGCATCAACAGGAAAGCCAAATAAATCAAAAGCCTTTGGAAACTAGTACATCAAAGAGCATCAACAGGAAAGCCAAATAAATCAAAAGTCTTTAGAAACTAGTACATCAAAGAGCATCAACAGGAAAGCCAAATAAATCAAAAGCCTTTGGAAACTAGTATATCAAAGAGCATCACAGGAAAGCCAAATAAATCAAAAGCCTTTAGAAACTAGTACACTAAAGAGCATCAACAGGAAAGCCAAATAAATCAAAAGCCTTTAGAAACTAGTACATCAAAGAGCATCAACAGGAAAGCCAAATAAATAAAAAGCCTTTGGAAACTAGTATATCAAAGAGCATCACAGGAAAGTCAAATAAATCAAAAGCCTTTAGAAACTAGTATATCAAAGAGCATCAACAGGAAAGCCAAATAAATCAAAAGCCTTTGGAAACTAGTATATCAAAGAGCATCACAGGAAAGCCAAATAAATCAAAAGCCTTTAGAAACTAGTACATCAAAGAGCATCAACAGGAAAGTCAAATAAATCAACAGCCTTTAGAAACTAGTACACCAATGAGCATCAACAGGAAAGCCAAATAAATCAAAAGCCTTTAGAAACTAGTACACCAAAGAGCATTAACAAGACAGGTAAATAAATCAAAAGCCTTTGGAAACCCGTACATCAAAGAGCATCAGCAGGAAAGCCAAATAATTCAACAGCCTTTGGAAACCAGTACATCAAAGGGCATTAGCAGGAAAGCCAAATAAATCAACAGCCTTTGGAAACCAGTACATCAAAGAGCATCAACAGGAAAGCCAAATAAATCAACAGCCTTCGGAAACCAGTACATCAAAGAGCATCAACAGGAAAGCCAAATAAATAAACAGTCTTTGGAAACTAGTACATCAAAGAGCATCAACAGGAAAGCCAAATAAATCAAAAGCCTTTGGAAACTAGTACATCAAAGAGCATCAACAGGAAAGCCAAATAAATCAAAAGTCTTTAGAAACTAGTACATCAAAGAGCATCAACAGGAAAGCCAAATAAATCAAAAGCCTTTGGAAACTAGTATATCAAAGAGCATCACAGGAAAGTCAAATAAATCAAAAGCCTTTAGAAACTAGTATATCAAAGAGCATCAACAGGAAAGCCAAATAAATCAAAAGCCTTTGGAAACTAGTATATCAAAGAGCATCACAGGAAAGCCAAATAAATCAAAAGCCTTTAGAAACTAGTACATCAAAGAGCATCAACAGGAAAGTCAAATAAATCAACAGCCTTTAGAAACTAGTACACCAATGAGCATCAACAGGAGAGCCAAATAAATCAAAAGCCTTTAGAAACTAGTACACCAAAGAGCATCAACAGGACAGGTAAATAAATCAAAAGCCTTTGGAAACCAGTACATCAAAGAGCATCAGCAGGAAAGCCAAATAAATCAAAAGCCTTTGGAAACCAGTACATCAAAGAGCATCAACAGGAAAGCCAAATAAATCAACAGCCTTCGGAAACCAGTACATCAAAGAGCATCAACAGGAAAGCCAAATAAATAAAAGGTCTTTGGAAACTAGTACATCAAAGAGCATCAACAGGAAAGCCAAATAAATCAAAAGCCTTTAGAAACTAGTACACCAAAGAGCATCAACAGGAATGCCAAATAAATCAAAAGCCTTTAGAAACTAGTACATCAAAGAGCATCAACAGGAAAGCCAAATAAATCAAAAGCCTTTCGAAACTAGTACATCAAAGAGCATCAACAAGAAAGCCAAATAAATCAAAAGCCTTTGGAAACTAGTACACCAAAGAGCATCAACAGGAAAGCCAAATAAATCAAAAGCCTTTGGAAACTAGTACATCAAAGAGCATCAACAGGAAAGCCAAATAAATCAACAGTCTTTAGAAACTAGTACACCAAAGAGCATCAACAGGAAAGCCAAATAAATCAAAAGCCTTTGGAAACTAGTACATCAAAGAGCATCAACAGGAAAGTCAAATAAATCAACAGCCTTTAGAAACTAGTACACCAATGAGCATCAACAGGAAAGCCAAATAAATCAAAAGCCTTTAGAAACTAGTACACCAAAGAGCATCAAAAGGACAGGTAAATAAATCAAAAGCCTTTGGAAACCAGTACATCAAAGAGCATCAGCAGGAAAGCCAAATAATTCAACAGCCTTTGGAAACCTGTACATCAAAGGGCATTAGCAGGAAAGCCAAATAAATCAAAAGTCTTTAGAAACTAGTACACTAAAGAGCATCAACAGGAAAGCCAAATAAATCAAAAGCCTTTAGAAACTAGAACATCAAAGAGCATCAACAGGAAATTCAAATAAATCAAAAGCCTTTAGAAACTAGTACATCAAAGAGCATCAACAGGAAAGCCAAATAAATCAAAAGCCTTTGGAAACTAGTATATCAAAGAGCATCAACAGGAAAGCCAAATAAATCAAAAGCCTTTAGAAACTAGTACACCAAAGAGCATCAACAGGAAAGTCAAATAAATCAAAAGCCTTTGGAAACTAGTATATCAAAGAGCATCAACAGGAAATTCAAAGAGCATCAACAGGAAATTCAAATAAATCAAAAGTCTTTAGAAACTAGTACATCAAAGAGCATCAAACTGAAAGCCAAATAAATCAAAAGCCTTTAGAAACTAGTACATCAAAGAGCATCAACAGGAAAGCCAAATAAATCAAAAGCCTTTGGAAACTAGTATATCAAAGAGCATCACAGGAAAGTCAAATAAATCAAAAGCCTTTAGAAACTAGTATATCAAAGAGCATCAACAGGAAAGCCAAATAAATGAAAAGCCTTTGGAAACTAGTATATCAAAGAGCATCACAGGAAAGCCAAATAAATCAAAAGCCTTTAGAAACTAGTACATCAAAGAGCATCACAGGAAAGCCAAATAAATCAAAAGCCTTTAGAAACTAGTACATCAAAGAGCATCAACAGGAAAGTCAAATAAATCAACAGCCTTTAGAAACTAGTACACCAATGAGCATCAACAGGAAAGCCAAATAAATCAAAAGCCTTTAGAAACTAGTACACCAAAGAGCATTAACAGGACAGGTAAATAAATCAAAAGCCTTTGGAAACCCGTACATCAAAGAGCATCAGCAGGAAAGCCAAATAATTCAACAGCCTTTGGAAACCAGTACATCAAAGGGCATTAGCAGGAAAGCCAAATAAATCAACAGCCTTTGGAAACCAGTACATCAAAGAGCATCAACAGGAAAGCCAAATAAATCAACAGCCTTCGGAAACCAGTACATCAAAGAACATCAACAGGAAAGCCAAATAAATAAACAGTCTTTGGAAACTAGTACATCAAAGAGCATCAACAGGAAAGCTAAATAAATCAAAGCCTTTAGAAACTAGTACACCAAAGAGCATCAACAGGAAAGCCAAATAAATCAAAAGCCTTTAGAAACTAGTACATCAAAGAGCATCAACAGGAAAGCCAAATAAATCAAAAGCCTTTGGAAACTAGTACATCAAAGAGCATCAACAGGAAAGCCAAATAAATCAAAAGCCTTTGGAAACTAGTACATCAAAGAGCATCAACAGGAAAGCCAAATAAATCAAAAGTCTTTAGAAATTATTACACCAAAGAGCATCAACAGGAAAGCCAAATAAATCAAAAGCCTTTGGAAACTAGTACATCAAAGAGCATCAACAGGAAATTCAAATAAATCAAAAGTCTTTAGAAACTAGTACACCAACGAGCATCAACAGGAAAGCCAAATAAATCAAAAGCCTTTAGAAACTAGAACACCAAAGAGCATCAACAGGAAATTCAAATAAATCAAAAACCTTTAGAAACTAGTACATCAAAGAGCATCAACAGGAAAGCCAAATAAATCAAAAGCCTTTGGAAACTAGTATATCAAAGAGCATCAACAGGAAAGCCAAATAAATCAAAAGCCTTTGGAAACTAGTATATCAAAGAGCATCACAGGAAAGCCAAATAAATCAAAAGCCTTTAGAAACTAGTACATCAAAGAGCATCAACAGGAAAGTCAAATAAATCAACAGCCTTTAGAAACTAGTACACCAATGAGCATCTACAGGAAAGCCAAATAAATCAAAAGCCTTTAGAAACTAGTACACCAAAGAGCATTAACAAGACAGGTAAATAAATCAAAAGCCTTTGGAAACCCGTACATCAAAGAGCATCAGCAGGAAAGCCAAATAATTCAACAGCCTTTGGAAACCAGTACATCAAAGGGCATTAGCAGGAAAGCCAAATAAATCAACAGCCTTTGGAAACCAGTACATCAAAGAGCATCAACAGGAAAGCCAAATAAATCAACAGCCTTCGGAAACCAGTACATCAAAGAGCATCAACAGGAAAGCCAAATAAATCAAAAGTCTTTAGAAACTAGTACATCAAAGAGCATCAACAGGAAAGCCAAATAAATCAAAAGCCTTTGGAAACTAGTATATCAAAGAGCATCACAGGAAAGCCAAATAAATCAAAAGCCTTTAGAAACTAGTACACTAAAGAGCATCAACAGGAAAGCCAAATAAATCAAAAGCCTTTAGAAACTAGTACATCAAAGAGCATCAACAGGAAAGCCAAATAAATAAAAAGCCTTTGGAAACTAGTATATCAAAGAGCATCACAGGAAAGTCAAATAAATCAAAAGCCTTTAGAAACTAGTATATCAAAGAGCATCAACAGGAAAGCCAAATAAATCAAAAGCCTTTGGAAACTAGTATATCAAAGAGCATCACAGGAAAGCCAAATAAATCAAAAGCCTTTAGAAACTAGTACATCAAAGAGCATCAACAGGAAAGTCAAATAAATCAACAGCCTTTAGAAACTAGTACACCAATGAGCATCAACAGGAAAGCCAAATAAATCAAAAGCCTTTAGAAACTAGTACACCAAAGAGCATTAACAAGACAGGTAAATAAATCAAAAGCCTTTGGAAACCCGTACATCAAAGAGCATCAGCAGGAAAGCCAAATAATTCAACAGCCTTTGGAAACCAGTACATCAAAGGGCATTAGCAGGAAAGCCAAATAAATCAACAGCCTTTGGAAACCAGTACATCAAAGAGCATCAACAGGAAAGCCAAATAAATCAACAGCCTTCGGAAACCAGTACATCAAAGAGCATCAACAGGAAAGCCAAATAAATAAACAGTCTTTGGAAACTAGTACATCAAAGAGCATCAACAGGAAAGCCAAATAAATCAAAAGCCTTTGGAAACTAGTACATCAAAGAGCATCAACAGGAAAGCCAAATAAATCAAAAGTCTTTAGAAACTAGTACATCAAAGAGCATCAACAGGAAAGCCAAATAAATCAAAAGCCTTTGGAAACTAGTATATCAAAGAGCATCACAGGAAAGTCAAATAAATCAAAAGCCTTTAGAAACTAGTATATCAAAGAGCATCAACAGGAAAGCCAAATAAATCAAAAGCCTTTGGAAACTAGTATATCAAAGAGCATCACAGGAAAGCCAAATAAATCAAAAGCCTTTAGAAACTAGTACATCAAAGAGCATCAACAGGAAAGTCAAATAAATCAACAGCCTTTAGAAACTAGTACACCAATGAGCATCAACAGGAGAGCCAAATAAATCAAAAGCCTTTAGAAACTAGTACACCAAAGAGCATCAACAGGACAGGTAAATAAATCAAAAGCCTTTGGAAACCAGTACATCAAAGAGCATCAGCAGGAAAGCCAAATAAATCAAAAGCCTTTGGAAACCAGTACATCAAAGAGCATCAACAGGAAAGCCAAATAAATCAACAGCCTTCGGAAACCAGTACATCAAAGAGCATCAACAGGAAAGCCAAATAAATAAAAGGTCTTTGGAAACTAGTACATCAAAGAGCATCAACAGGAAAGCCAAATAAATCAAAAGCCTTTAGAAACTAGTACACCAAAGAGCATCAACAGGAATGCCAAATAAATCAAAAGCCTTTAGAAACTAGTACATCAAAGAGCATCAACAGGAAAGCCAAATAAATCAAAAGCCTTTCGAAACTAGTACATCAAAGAGCATCAACAAGAAAGCCAAATAAATCAAAAGCCTTTGGAAACTAGTACACCAAAGAGCATCAACAGGAAAGCCAAATAAATCAAAAGCCTTTGGAAACTAGTACATCAAAGAGCATCAACAGGAAAGCCAAATAAATCAACAGTCTTTAGAAACTAGTACACCAAAGAGCATCAACAGGAAAGCCAAATAAATCAAAAGCCTTTGGAAACTAGTACATCAAAGAGCATCAACAGGAAAGTCAAATAAATCAACAGCCTTTAGAAACTAGTACACCAATGAGCATCAACAGGAAAGCCAAATAAATCAAAAGCCTTTAGAAACTAGTACACCAAAGAGCATCAACAGGACAGGTAAATAAATCAAAAGCCTTTGGAAACCAGTACATCAAAGAGCATCAGCAGGAAAGCCAAATAATTCAACAGCCTTTGGAAACCTGTACATCAAAGGGCATTAGCAGGAAAGCCAAATAAATCAAAAGTCTTTAGAAACTAGTACACTAAAGAGCATCAACAGGAAAGCCAAATAAATCAAAAGCCTTTAGAAACTAGAACATCAAAGAGCATCAACAGGAAATTCAAATAAATCAAAAGCCTTTAGAAACTAGTACATCAAAGAGCATCAACAGGAAAGCCAAATAAATCAAAAGCCTTTGGAAACTAGTATATCAAAGAGCATCAACAGGAAAGCCAAATAAATCAAAAGCCTTTAGAAACTAGTACACCAAAGAGCATCAACAGGAAAGTCAAATAAATCAAAAGCCTTTGGAAACTAGTATATCAAAGAGCATCAACAGGAAATTCAAAGAGCATCAACAGGAAATTCAAATAAATCAAAAGTCTTTAGAAACTAGTACATCAAAGAGCATCAAACTGAAAGCCAAATAAATCAAAAGCCTTTAGAAACTAGTACATCAAAGAGCATCAACAGGAAAGCCAAATAAATCAAAAGCCTTTGGAAACTAGTATATCAAAGAGCATCACAGGAAAGTCAAATAAATCAAAAGCCTTTAGAAACTAGTATATCAAAGAGCATCAACAGGAAAGCCAAATAAATGAAAAGCCTTTGGAAACTAGTATATCAAAGAGCATCACAGGAAAGCCAAATAAATCAAAAGCCTTTAGAAACTAGTACATCAAAGAGCATCACAGGAAAGCCAAATAAATCAAAAGCCTTTAGAAACTAGTACATCAAAGAGCATCAACAGGAAAGTCAAATAAATCAACAGCCTTTAGAAACTAGTACACCAATGAGCATCAACAGGAAAGCCAAATAAATCAAAAGCCTTTAGAAACTAGTACACCAAAGAGCATTAACAGGACAGGTAAATAAATCAAAAGCCTTTGGAAACCCGTACATCAAAGAGCATCAGCAGGAAAGCCAAATAATTCAACAGCCTTTGGAAACCAGTACATCAAAGGGCATTAGCAGGAAAGCCAAATAAATCAACAGCCTTTGGAAACCAGTACATCAAAGAGCATCAACAGGAAAGCCAAATAAATCAACAGCCTTCGGAAACCAGTACATCAAAGAACATCAACAGGAAAGCCAAATAAATAAACAGTCTTTGGAAACTAGTACATCAAAGAGCATCAACAGGAAAGCTAAATAAATCAAAGCCTTTAGAAACTAGTACACCAAAGAGCATCAACAGGAAAGCCAAATAAATCAAAAGCCTTTAGAAACTAGTACATCAAAGAGCATCAACAGGAAAGCCAAATAAATCAAAAGCCTTTGGAAACTAGTACATCAAAGAGCATCAACAGGAAAGCCAAATAAATCAAAAGCCTTTGGAAACTAGTACATCAAAGAGCATCAACAGGAAAGCCAAATAAATCAAAAGTCTTTAGAAATTATTACACCAAAGAGCATCAACAGGAAAGCCAAATAAATCAAAAGCCTTTGGAAACTAGTACATCAAAGAGCATCAACAGGAAATTCAAATAAATCAAAAGTCTTTAGAAACTAGTACACCAACGAGCATCAACAGGAAAGCCAAATAAATCAAAAGCCTTTAGAAACTAGAACACCAAAGAGCATCAACAGGAAATTCAAATAAATCAAAAACCTTTAGAAACTAGTACATCAAAGAGCATCAACAGGAAAGCCAAATAAATCAAAAGCCTTTGGAAACTAGTATATCAAAGAGCATTAACAGGAAAGCCAAATAAATCAAAAGCCTTTAGAAACTAGTACACCAAAGAGCATCAACAGGAAATTCAAATAAATCAAAAGCCTTTGGAAACTAGTATATCAAAGAGCATCAACAGGAAATTCAAATAAATCAAAAGTCTTTAGAAACTAGTACATCAAAGAGCATCAACAGGAAAGCCAAATAAATCAAAAGTCTTTAGAAACTAGTACACTAAAGAGCATCAACAGGAAAGCCAAATAAATCAAAAGCCTTTAGAAACTAGTACATCAATGAGCATCAACAGGAAAGCCAAATAAATCAAAAGCCTTTGGAAACTAGTATTTCAAAGAGCATCACAGGAAAGTCAAATAAATCAAAAGCCTTTAGAAACTAGTATATCAAAGAGCACCAACAGGAAAGCCAAATAAATCAAAAGCCTTTGGAAACTAGTATATCAAAGAGCATCACAGGAAAGCCAAATAAATCAAAAGCCTTTAGAAACTAGTACATCAAAGAGCATCAACAGGAAAGTCAAATAAATCAACAACCTTTAGAAACTAGTACACCAATGAGCATCAACAGGAAAGCCAAATAAATCAAAAGCCTTTAGAAACTAGTACACCAAAGAGCATTAACAGGAAAGCCAAATAAATCAAAAGCCTTTAGAAACTAATACACCAAAGAGCTTCAACAGGAAAGCCAAATAAATCAAAAGCCTTTAGAAACTTGTACACAAAGAGCATCAACAGGAAAGCCAAATAAATCAAAAGGCTTTAGAAACTATTACACCAAAGAGCATCAACAGGAAAGCCAAATAAATCAAAAGGCTTTAGAAACTAGTACACCAAAGAGCATCAACAGGAAAGCCAAATAAATCAAAAGCCTTTGGAAACTAGTATATCAAAGAGCATCAACAGGAAAGCCAAATAAATCAAAAGCCTTTGGAAACTAGTATATCAAAGAGCATCACAGGAAAGTCAAATAAATCAAAAGCCTTTAGAAACTAGTATATCAAAGAGCATCAACAGGAAAGCAAAATAAATCAAAAGCCTTTGGAAACTAGTATATCAAAGAGCATCACAGGAAAGCCAAATAAATCAAAAGCCTTTAGAAACTAGTACATCAAAGAGCATCAACAGGAAAGTCAAATAAATCAACAGCCTTTAGAAACTAGTACACCAATGAGCATCAACAGGAAAACCAAATAAATCAAAAGCCTTTAGAAACTAGTACACCAAAGAGCATTAACAGGACAGGTAAATAAATCAAAAGCCGTTGGAAACCAGTACATCAAAGAGCATCAGCAGGAAAGCCAAATAATTCAACAGCCTTTGGAAACCAGTACATCAAAGGGCATTAGCAGGAAAGCCAAATAAATCAACAGCTTTCGGAAACCAGTACATCAAAGAGCATCAACAGGAAAGCCAAATAAATAAAAGGTCTTTGGAAACTAGAACATCAAAGAGCATCAACAGGAAAGCCAAATAAATCAAAAGCCTTTAGAAACTAGTACACCCAAGGGCATCAACAGGAAAGCCAAATAAATCAAAAGCCTTTAGAAACTAGTACATCAAAGAGCATCAACAGGAAAGCCAAATAAATCAAAAGCCTTTGGAAACTAGTACATCAAAGAGCATCAACAGGAAAGCCAAATAAATCAAAAGTCTTTAGAAACTAGTACACCAAAGAGCATCAACAGGAAAGCCAAATAAATCAAAAGCCTTTAGAAACTAGAACACCAAAGAGCATCAACAGGAAATTCAAATAAATCAAAAGCCTTTAGAAACTAGTACATCAAAGAGCATCAACAGGAAAGCCAAATAAATCAAAAGCCTTTGGAAACTAGTATATCAAAGAGCATCAACAGGAAAGCCAAATAAATCAAAAGCCTTTAGAAACTAGTACACCAAAGAGCATCAACAGGAAATTCAAATAAATCAAAAGCCTTTGGAAACTAGTATATCAAAGAGCATCAACAGGAAATTCAAATAAATCAAAAGTCTTTAGAAACTAGTACATCAAAGAGCATCAACAGGAAAGCCAAATAAATCAAAAGCCTTTGGAAACTAGTACACCAAAGAGCATCAACAGGAAAGCCAAATAAATCAAAAGCCTTTAGAAACTAGTACATCAAAGAGCATCAACAGGAAAGCCAAATAAATCAAAAGCCTTTGGAAACTAGTACATCAAAGAGCATCACAGGAAAGTCAAATAAATCAAAAGCCTTTAGAAACTAGTATATCAAAGAGCATCAACAGGAAAGCCAAATAAATCAAAAGCCTTGGGAAACTAGTATATCAAAGAGCATCACAGGAAAGCCAAATAAATCAAAAGCCTTTAGAAACTAGTATATCAAAGAGCATCAACAGGAAAGTCAAATAACTCAACAGCCTTTAGAAATTAGTACACCAATGAGCATCAACAGGAAAGCCAAATAAATCAAAAGCCTTTAGAAACTAGTACATCAAAGAGCATTAACAGGACAGGTAAATAAATCAAAAGTTTTTGGAAACCAGTACATCAAAGAGCATCAGCAGGAAAGCCAAATAATTCAACAGCCTTTGGAAACCAGTACATCAAAGGGCATTAGCAGGAAAGCCAAATAAATCAACAGCCTTTGGAAACCAGTATATCAAAGAGCATCAACAGGAGAGCCAAATAAATCAAAAGCCTTTAGAAACTAGTACACCAAAGAGCATCAACAGGAAAGCCAAATAAATCAAAAGCCTTTAGAAACTAGTACATCAAAGAGCATCAACAGGAAAGCCAAATAAATCAAAAGCCTTTGGAAACTAGTACATCAAAGAGCATCAACAGGAAAGCCAAATAAATCAAAAGCCTTTCGAAACTAGTACACCAAAGAGCATCAACAGGAAAGCCAAATAAATCAAAAGCCTTTGGAAACTAGTACATCAAAGAGCATCAACAGGAAAGCCAAATAAATCAAAAGTCTTAAAAAACTAGTACACCAAAGAGCATCAACAGGAAAGCCAAATAAATCAAAAGTCTTTGGAAACTAGTACACCAAAGAGCATCAACAGGAAATTCAAATAAATCAAAAGCCTTTAGACACTAGTACATCAAAGAGCATCAACAGGAAAGCCAAATAAATCAAAAACCTTTGGAAACTAGTATATCAAAGAGCATCAACAGGAAAGCCAAATAAATCAAAAGCCTTTAGAAACTAGTACACCAAAGAGCATCAACAGGAAATTCAAATAAATCAAAAGCCTTTGGAAACTAGTATATCAAAAAGCATCAACAGGAAATTCAAATAAATCAAAAGTCTTTAGAAACTAGTACATCAAAGAGCATCAACAGGAAAGCCAAATAAATCAAAAGCCTTTAGAAACTAGTACACTAAAGAACATCAACAGGAAAGCCAAATAAATCAAAAGCCTTTAGAAACTAGTACATCAATGAGCATCAACAGGAAAGCCAAATAAATCAAAAGCCTTTGGAAACTAGTATATCAAAGAGCATCACAGGAAAGTCAAATAAATCAAAGGCCTTTAGAAACTAGTATATCAAAGAGCATCAACAGGAAAGCCAAATAAATCAAAAGCCTTTGGAAACTAGTATATCAAAGAGCATCAACAGGAAAGCCAAATAAATCAAAAGCCTTTAGAAACTAGTACACCAAAGAGCATCAACAGGAAAGCCAAATAAATCAAAAGGCTTTAGAAACTAGTACACCAAAGAGCATCAACAGGAAAGCCAAATAAATCAAAAGACTTTGGAAACCAGTACACCAAAGAGCATCAACAGGAAAGCCAAAATCTACCACGGTTACCAAGCTTACCTACGCCGCAGAGAGATTGACCTTAGTTTTAATACATTATATTATTAATGAACTGTAATATACTAATATATATATACGTCTGAAAATTAAACCAAATTGTGTTAGAATTAGATATTTGTGCTGACAGATGTTTGTTCTTCCCTCGACGGGATTTGATCTCGCACCATTGATACACTGCAACACCAATCGCTTAGCCATATGTCCAGCGCCCTAGACCACACGGCCATATATCAACCATGTCGGTGGTGAAGCACCATTTCAATCTAAACAGGACCCATCGGGGGGCTTTATTGTCCATCAGTAGAGATATCGATCCAGTGATGGTACTTGATACAAACGTGGATATGGAATCCAATGCGCACGACACATGTCTGGAATGACCTTAATCAAGTACGACACATGTCTGGAATGACCTTAATCAAGTACGCTCAAAGTTGACAAAATTGGAAAGCCATATAATATAAAGGTCTTTTGGAAGGAGTAATCTAGGCAACGGGTCTTATCAGAATTGTTAAAATATGCTAATATTATCTATACCTGAGGACGGTTGATCTTAGATTTAATGAATTATATCATTTGGAAGCTGTAAATTTCATACATATATACTTGGCGAATGATAACCTCGGTGATAGTTCACCAACAGAGGTATCGACTCAGTGATTGTAAAGAAAACGTAGAAATCCAATTTAGTGTTTCTGGAATAACATTGATCATATCATCGTCAAAGGATAAGAATTTTAGACATTGCATGCAAATATTTGATAATATAAGAAATGTGTAAAGATACCAAAGGGGTGATCAGATTTTTATCTATTCTTCGTGAATCCAAATTGATTCTGGTAAATTTACAACCAAATGTCATTATTTATTGGTTTTTTTTTGCAAATTCCACCATTTTCATGTATTTCAGATATATAATTTATGGTATGTTGTCATCCTAGATATGCAAATTAGCAAATTACACCTCATTTGTGGCTACGAACAATTTTCACTCATCATGTCAGAAGAAATCCACCACATTACTTCTAGGGGTATTATGTAAAAATGTTCACCATCAAAGCAAAAATATTATTATCTGTTAAGTTTACCATTCATCGATATGTTTTCAATATTATCGTGGGTGCTGGAATGAGGTGGGGGTTATCTTCTAATTTCAACTGTAACTACCCAAGATTTCGTATACTATACATAGTATATAATCATTAGATACCTCTCCCAGATTATTGTTTTCATTTTTTTCTGCATGTACATTCTGTAGCAAAGGTCATGTATTTTTTTCTCATAGACCAGTTTATATATATATATATATATATAAGTGTATTAATGGTGTGAGTTCAAATCCCGTCGAGGGAAGAACAAAAATTTGACAGCTCAAAGATCTAATTCTAACACTGTTTGGATTGATTTGCAGACGTATATAATATTTAGTATTAACCTAGCATCACAAGTAACTTTGAGATCCAGTGGGACAGATATATTATAGGTTGTCACCTGCTTAGATGTTTGTATAATATACTTTATTTCCTGTGACTGTATAATGAATTCTTCATTATCCTATACAATATATTAAAAATTGCTGAGTTAGATTGCTGTCAAATTATAATATTAAGTACATATGTACCATCTACACACACTTAGACACATGTCTTATGTCTATCTCTAGATTTTCCTTACGAGACAAGGTAACACTTCGACTATTGAAGCTATATTTTAATATAGCGGATGTGGTCGAGAGGTCTAGGGCGCTGGACATAAGGCTAAGCGATTGGTGCTGCAGTGTATCAATGGTGTGAGTTCAAATCCCGTGGAGGGAAGAACAATAATTTGACAGCTCAAAGATCTAATTCTAACACTGTTTGGCTTAAGTTTCAGACATATATAATATTTAGTATTAACCTAGTATCACAAATAACTTTGAGATCCAGTGGGACAGATATATTGTATGGTTGTCACCTGCTTAGATGTTTGTATAATATACTTTATTTCATGTGACTGTATAATGAATTCTTCATTATCTACATAAAATTTGATTACACAGTGGCAGCCATCTTGGATTTTCAATCAATGTTAAAAATACAAATCTAAGAATGGACCATCTGTAGATCATATAAGTAGAATTTCAGTTCAACTGAAGATTTTTTCAATGTTATACTATGTAAAATTTGATTATGTGATGGTGGCCATCTTGGATTTTTGATCAATGCAGGAAATCAATAAGCTATCGATTATTCCTGTAAAGCTGTAGTTCAGTCGGCACAGTAGTTTCTGACATGAAGATTTTTTTAATATGGACCACTCAGAGGCGTTGTTTTGAACCGCAAAAAAAATGAAATAAACATTTCTGCCAAGTTAGGGCCCACATGTTTCAGTTGTTTTGGAGAAGAATGCAATATAAAATGTATAAGCCGTCGACACAATCCGGCCAAGTTTTGTTCAATATGGCTCAGTGGTTTTGGAAAAGATTGAAACGTGAAAAGTTTACATTGCCTTCAACTAAAATGAAATCTTCAGGTATTTCAATGAAGGAAATCTTTCCTGTTGAAAATGGTTATCATACTGAAATGTTATACTAGCTTTTTGTTCTTGACATAGTTCTGGTTGTACACATTTGGAGATCCTTCTTCTGTTGGTTGCTTTTTCAACTATGTTTAGAGTAATGTATTCCATTTTAAATTACTGCAATATAAGCATGCATCCATGTTTATCCTATATTTGCTTTAATATTTCAAAAACACTTACCACCTGTGTTTTCCTTTAAAGGTAAACAAATATCGAAAGGTGGACTCTTTATATTTTCCCCTGTGTTCTCCTTCATCTGCTGCTATCAGTTCACCATACCATAGGATACCATAGGAACTACAGTGGACGCTGGCTTGTTGCCACTATGTCCTCTTCTAAATCCACATCATTGATGCGCGACTTTACGTCACTTCCGGAATTTGATCTTATGTTTATGTTTGCCGTAAAGTCATATTTGCACTCTTGGTGCTTCCAGTGCCCATCTAGGCCGATTTCAAATTTTTTAACTGTTTTTGCCTGTATAACTGATTCTGGGAGGCTATTCCATATTTCGACAATTCTAACGACGAAGGTATATTTTCTCACATTCAGCCTACTTGTTTTTATCTTCATCTTCTTGCTATGTTCCCTTGTGTTTGAAGTTGTGTTTAGTTCAAACATATCCACTGTTGTTAGAGGATCATAAATATCATTTATTATTTTAAATACTTCTATCATATCTCCTCGCATTCTTCTATACTTCAAAGTGGCATCTTGAGTTTCTTTAGTCTTTCGTTATATTCCATGTTTTCTAAAGTAGGTACTTGTTTGGTGGCTCTTCTTTGTACGTTTTCAATTTTTTCAATATCCCCCACTTTAAATGGAGACCAGACTGCTTTGGCGTATTCAATATGAGGTCTAACCAAAGCTTGGAATAAATATGTGAAGCTTTGTTCATCTAAATATGTGTAAGTTCTTCTGATTAATCCCATGATGCCGTTTGCTTTGTTCACCTGATTTTGTATGTGCTTATTAAAGGACAAATTTTCATCTACAAATACTCCTATGTCTTTTTCTCCGTCAGATTGTTCTAACTCAATTCTGTTGCCATCGTTATTATATAGGTGATAGTGTTTTGTTCCTTTGTCCACGCTTTTATTGGCAACTGACATCACTTTGCATTTGTTAGGGTGGAATTTTAATAGCCATGTATCTGACCAGTTTTGTAAGTTATCTAAATCTGTTTGAAGCATTTTCTCATCTTTTTCCTCTCTAATTTCTCTGAAATTTTTTGCATCATCAGCAAACAGATAGGTGGATGACTCTACCATCTCTGGCATGTCGTTGATATATATAACGAAGAGTATAGGGCCCAGGACACTACCTTGTGGTATCCCACTTATGACATGATGGCATTTGGACTCAGTGCCATTTACAATTACTTTTTGTGTTCTGTTGTTAAGAAAACTTTCTACCCACTTAATTACTTTCTCACTTATTTTATACCTATGCATCTTATGGAGAAGTCTTCTATGTGGTACTTTGTCAAAAGCTTTCATAACATCCATATATACTGAGTCAATTTTCCCACCCTTGTCAAGAATTTTGGTCCACTCATCCATCACTTTTAGGAGTTGTAGGGTTGTTGATCTCCCCGAGATGAAGCCAAACTGCTTGTTGCTGAAGAGCTTATTAGTTGACATGTGCTTTACTATAGTTTCCCTTACTAGTTTTTCCATGGTTTTGCAGAATACACTGGTCAGACTGACTGGTCTATAATTTCCTGGTTCTGTCTTGTCTCCTTTTTTGAATAGTGCAGTGATGTTCCCTTCTTTCCACAGTTTATGAACCAAACCTTGGCACATAGACGAATTAAATATAGTTGTTATAGGCTTTGATATTGTTGCACTAAGCTCCTTTAGCATTTTAGGGTGAAGACCATCTGGGCCACAAGATTTGTTTACATCCAGATTTTGTAGTAATTTTAATATTTCACTTTCTTTGTAAGTTTTCTCTATGCATTCCTGTTTGACCTCTATAGGATGCATCAATGGTAGATCGCCCTCTGGTTCAATTGTGAATACGCTACTGAAGAAACTAGCCAGGACTTCCGCTTTTTCCTTATCTGTTGTCGTTTTCCTTTCTTCCCGTTCTTCTGACTTAAATGTTAGCTCTGATATACCAGTGTTAGTTTTTCTTTTGGAGTTAGCATATTTCCAAAAAATCTTGGGATTGCTTTTAGCATTTTGTGCAATTTCTTTCTCCATATTAGCTTTTGCTTTTCTGATTGCGCTTTTAACTTGATTTCTTGGTACTTTTTTTTGTCCCCAGTTTCTCTATATCTAGTCCAACATCTATGATTCTTTTTAATCTTCTGTACGGTTTTAGCATCCAGAGGAATATAGTTGTGTTTCTTAGCTTTGTTGTTGGCTTTTGTATTCATATGTGGTATATATTTGTTTTTTGCCTCATTGAACTTGGTCATAAAAATGTCAAACTGCTGCCCAGCATTTTTACCTTTTAATATATCATTCCAGTCACACTGAAGAAAGGTATTCATACTAGTGTAATCCTCTTTGAAGTAGTTCCATCTCCGTTTTACATGATTTTTCCTCACAATAGCATTTGAGCATAAATTCAAGGCTACAATGATCACTGTTTCCATGTGGGCTAGTGTAATTTAGCTCTTCTATCATATTCTCATCATTTGTCAGTATTAGGTCCAGTGTGCTTGGTTCACAATTTTCTCTCATTCTAGTGTTTTCCATAACATGTTGGAACATATAGCTATCCCTGATACTTTCTACGAAGTTTTCACTAATTTTGTCACCCTTGGTTAACCAGTTTTTCCAGTCAATTTTAGGGAAGTTAAAATCCCCCATTACCATGATATGTGAGAACTTCTTTTCCTTTGATACCGTAGTTAATAGCTTATTAAGTTCATCTAGGTTCTCTGGACTACTACTTGGACTTTTATATATACATCCCAGTAACAACATATCGTTGTTGTTTAGCTTAATCTGTGCCCATACACTTTCATCAAATTTCTCCTTGAATTTTATTTCTTCTGATTTCAGCTTCTTATTAATATATAATGCTGCACCTCGTTTGCTAAAACTTGTGGATTCACTTAGGAATAGTTCATGACCTTCTATTTGTAATTCTGCTTTCCCCGGCATATATCTGCAATTCTTGGGGTAGATTTCTGTTATCCCAATCACTTCGTAACTATTTTTTCCATCCTGTATTCTTGTCATCAATTCACCCAGTTTGTTTGGCAAACTGTCTGCATTTGTATAGAAACATTGTATGCCATTAAAATCCATCATCTTATTTACATTGGTTTCTGTTAAATCTTGACTATTTACAGTGTTTTTGGAGCGTCTTACTCCTTCTTTTTGACCTTTACCACCCTCCTGTCTCCGGGGGGTCCTTTTACCAGGTATTTGTATTTTACCGACTGGTTATCTTCCTCCAATACCTCATTTTTATTCTTAGCTTCTGCAAGTTTTTCTTTATTTTGTAACCTTTCTTTTTTGTCATGTCATGGGTTATACTTAGCTGCTTGAACTTATCTTCTGCTGTTGCTAAATTCTTCATATTAGCCATGAGTGACCCCTTTGCCTTTTCATACTCAAAAATGACCCTCATTGGTCTTGGATTATCAGAATCTACATTCTTTTTGCCTAGTCTCGTTACATTCTTTACCGTCTGTTTATTTGTACCAGTTATTTTACATAATTCATTTACTATTGCTATATCTTCTACTTTTCTCTCTTTTGGTTCAGTTTTCTTTGACTCCTCTGCTCTAAATATTATAATATTACTTTTTCGAGCCATACTTTCTTTAAATTCTTCCAACTGGCTTGTCAGTGTCCCATCCTGGTCGTTTCCACTTGTGGCGGCACTTTCTTTGTTTTCCTGGATCAAGGCTTTAACTTCATCTAGTTCAACCTTTTTGTCTAGTTTATTCTCCATCTCATCTAGCCTTTTTTCATACTTACTGAAGTATTTATTGCATCTCTCCTCTACTTCCTTCTCAATTTTGAGATTCTTCATTGCTTTTTCCTCACAAGGGGGGCAATACCAATGTAGGTCAGATCGTTTAGTTAGTAGTTTATACTCTGTGCTGCTTAATTTGACACAAGAACGACAAAAATGTTTTTCACAATATTCACACTCTAGCACCTCTGCTTTATCCTCTGTGAATTTGACCGAACAAACCTTACATGTCCACCCCTCTGTGCTTAATGCATTCCCCTTGGTTGAGGTTACTGAGCCCTTTCGTGACATGGTTCAAATATCAACAGGGCTTCCCTATTTCGCAATCTAAGATCCAATGCCTTAGTTCAAACCCAGCAAGGCTTCCTTGCTAATAGTATGTTAATATATGATATTTTTATTTGTTGTTCTTGTAATATATCTTATGTGCAAGGCTTCCTTGCATAAGCTGCTCTAGAAATTTTATCTTGTGTAAAACAAGGCTTCCTTGTTTTGGTATTTTTATTTGTTCTTGTATAATATTTTATGTGCAAGGCTTCCTTACATAAACTGCAGTTCAAATATCAACAGGGCTTCCCTATTGCACAATCTAAAATCTAATGCCTTAGTTCAAACCCAGCAAGGCTTCCTTGCTAATAGTATGTTAATATATGATATTTTTATTTGTTGTCCTTGTAATATATCTTATGTGCAAGGCTTCCTTGCATAAGCTGCTCTAGAAATTTTATCTTGTGAAAGTTGTGGAAAACAAGGCTTCCTTGTTTTGGTATTTTTATTTGTTCTTGTATTGTATTTTATGTTCAAGGCTTCCTTGCATAAGCTGCGTTAGAAATTTTTATTTTGTGTAAAGCAAGGCTTCCCTATTTTGGTATTTTTATTTGTTCTTGTATGATATAATTTTTTTTTATTTTGTGCCAGCAAATCTTCCTTATTTTAATCAATATATGTTTCTAATGTTGAGTTCCTTGTATTAGAATTTTAAGTAAGCCTACTGAAGCAGTCTGATCTTTGCGTATTTAGTGACAGAGCTTCCCTATCTGAACTCTACATGTATATATATACTGGGGCAAGGCTTCCTTGCCGAATATACAAGTATAAGTTATATTTACTGAGCAAGGCTTCCTTGCTTCTTGTACTTACTAAATTGGGGTCAAGGCTTCCTTGTCCCACTACCCACACGACTCAATCATGATATACCAATAGGAAATCCCCTTTTAATCTCTTTTTTTTCAGTTCTAACACCACGTCCTATAAAATAAAATTATATTCATTTACATATATTGTTACGCCCCGGTAATTTAACACATGGTTAAATTATGTACATCGTATATTTTTATCGCGATGTTTGGTTCCACGTTTAATCCATGCAGATGTCAACTAATACGCTTCGATCAATATTTTCAGGGAAGTACTAATTTACCTAAGGGTTATGATACTAGATTATTTCATTTGATTGAAGTATCAACTTCATTTGAAGGTGCATTTGTCCATTTTCGTCTGTTGACTTGTACTTTCACTTCAGGTGTCATAATGCACGATGTGTGTATTCTGGAATTGTGTGTACTACGTCATCGATATTTTGACTATAAATAACGAAGTCGCAGCACCGAGTCAGCTCCTTCTGAACTCGGATTCATGTAATGCTGTTATGAATCATAAATAATATAAATAATATTATATTTGCTGATATATGAAAGATAGAAATGGCCCAGCAACAATTGCTCGGTGCAAAGAAACTGGTAAATGTCAATTTATTGACGTTATAAATATCTTTCTATTTACCGTTAGTCTATATTTAGCAGGTACATTCAAAATATATATTGCACCAAGCGGAATTGCTTGGTGCTCAAAATATTTATCTACACCAAGCGGAATTACTTGGTGGTCAATCTTTAATTAATGATAGACTGACTTTAAATATTATTTCCAATACTATTATACAATTAGAAATTATGCAGGTTGATCAGCTATCAGCTGATACAATTTGCACCAAGCAGATTTAAGTGCACCAAGTAGGGCTTTGTGCACCGAGTGCCCAAACACCTTTTATTTATATATACTCAAGACAAATGCACCTTATATTATAGATTATTATTCATTTCATGTGTCTATGATCCACTGTATGCTATTTAATGCTGATATTATTTATCCTGACAGATAATATAAATATATGAACTTCCAGTGATTCTTATTATTATTTCCTTCACCGGAGACCCACACAGTTAAGTTCAGGGATTTAAACCAAACCCCTGGGACTTAACACTGGTGTCAGAAGTGGGGTAAAATTTTCTTTAAAAATTATAAAAAGAAAGGAATTATCTGGTGTTAGTTTGAAAATAATAGGAATCAATTGGAAAATGGATGATTCATTGCAGTCTGATACTATTCAATTTGAACCAACTAGCAGGTTTGTCTATTGGGAGTAATGATACAGTGGTGAACGAAACACATGAATTGAGTACTAGTTCGCAGGATTCTTTTGAATCAAATCACAATATGCACCAATCAAACATTTCTCAAGAATATCCTCATTCTATAGGAGAAATTCTTCATTTACTAAAAAAATGAAATTAGGGATACATTTAAAACTATAGCAGAAGATAATGCTGTTAATCTGTCTATGATTCAAGACAGGTTTCATGGCAAAATTAGCAATATGAAAGAATATATGCAAGAACAAGTTTCCAACACATTTCAAGAAATAAACTGTTTGAGGACAAGACCAAACAATACTCAATATCTACATGCAGCAGATGTTCATCAAGATGAACCGAGTGAAATACAAGTAGTGCCACAGCCTACACCTAAGCAAAGCAGTAATCACATACCAATATCATGCAGATATAAAAATAATAATAATACAACTGTTGGTATGCAATCTCATCCAAACTCTGGTGTTAATTTGACACATAATGTCAGAATAAATATGAAACCCCAGCCATATGATGGTACTGAAGATATTGAAGAATATCTTAGCCAGTTTCAAATTTTATCTGAAGTTAATGGTTGGAATTATAATATAAAATCATTATGTTTGGCTAGCAGTTTAAAGGGTGCTGCCCGAGCCATTCTCAATGAATTAGATGGTGATAAAAGAAGAGATTATGATAGTCTAGTTCATGCTCTTCATAACAGATTTGGGTCTTTGCATAGATCTGAAATATTCAGGGCTCGACAACAAACAAGAGTGAGACAAGATAATGAGTCTCTCTCTGTTCTCAGTCAAGATATTAAAAAGTTGACTCGGTGTGCTTATCCTGGTGCCCCTTCTTCTGTTACTGATGTATTGGCATTTTATCAATTCATAGATGCATTGAAAGATCCTGACATGCGGCTCAGGATAAGGGAGGCCAGGCCTTATAATATCAATGAGGCAGAAATTTTAGCAGTTAGATTAGAGACCTTGAAACAAGCTGATAATCACCGAGGTAAAATGCTTGGTGAGACAAAATCAGTATTGCCTGTAATTACAGACAAATACAAAAATGCAGATATGGGAAAGGATATTAAAGAAATAATAGGTGATCTTAAGAAAGAGTTATCTATCTTGTCCCAAGAAATAAAACAAAACAGAAATAACAATGGAAATAGATATTCCAATAATTACCAAGGGAGAAAAAGTCATTCTTTTTCTCAAACTAATCAGAACGAGGGAAATAATCGGTTTAATCACCGAAATAATCAAAATAACGGTTGGAGAAGCAATAGTTACCATGACTAAAATCAAGGTCAGGGAAACTATCATCAGTCGAATGCATGGGCCAGAGCTCGACAGCAGCAGAACGGCCCACAACAGTAAATATAAGTAGTTGGGGAACACCTGAGGAAGGAATTTATATAGATACAATGATTTGCAGTAAACCCATATCTATGTTAGTAGATACTGGGGCTAGTGTTACAATTTTAAGCCAAAAATTTCTTAACACTATTGATCCTTCCTTGAAGCCTGAAATTTTACCTGTAAATATTAAAATGAAGACTGCAACTGGGGAAATTTCATCATTTCTGGGTCAAATTGCAGTTGAATTAAAACTTGGAAAGAATTTAATAAAGCATAAAGTTCTGATTGCAAATATACCAATTGAGGGAATCCTAGGAATGGATTTTCTTGAAATAAATAATTGTGATGTCCTGTTAAGCAAAAGCTGTATTAGGTACAGAGGTAATGAGATACCTTGTTTTAAATATAAAAATAATGGTAAGGCTACCTGTTGTAGGATTGGTATATATGAGAAAATTGTCATACCCCCATCTAGCGAAACCATAGTTGCTGGCAGAGCTATGGACCCAATAGTTAAAGGAATGACTGGTCTAGTTGAACCAGTTACTAAATTTGTTGAAAAACATGGCTTATTAATAGCTAAAGCAGTTGTACAACCCAATTGTGGGTTTATTCCAATAACAATTTTGAATATTTCTGACCAAGAACATGTTCTTCAGAAAAACACTATTGATGCTCAGTTAAAACCAATTGAAATTGACATGATAGAGGAATGTCATAATATAAATGCAGTGAATTGTAATGTACAAAGGGAGACAATTCAATGGCCGAACATATCAAAACATTTTTGATAATAATATAAATGAATTAGCAGAAAATCAAAAAGTGAGTTTTAAGAATCTTTTATTAAAGTTTCAAGATTCTTTTTCTAAGTCCTCAACTGATATTGGTAGGACTGAAATGATAGAACACACTATTGATACTGGTCAGGCCCTTCCGGTGAAACAGCACTCTCGCAGGGTACCTCTTTCAAAAATACAGGAGGCTGAAGCTGAAATTGAAAAGATGGCAGAACAAGGAATTATTGAGCCCAGTACTAGTCCCTGGTGCTCTCCTGTTGTTATTTTGCGGAAGAAAGATTCCTCTATCGATTTGCAATAGACTTCCGTTTATTAAATCACTATACAGTTAAGGATTCTTACTTACTTCCTCGTATTGATGATACATTAGATGCCTTATCTGGAGCAAAATGGTACAATACGTTAGACTTAAAAAGCGGTTATCATCAGGTCTCTATCGCACCTGAGGATCGACCTAAGACAGCCTTTGCTTTCCCAGGTAGTGGACTTTGGCAATTTACTGTCTTAGCTTTTGGACTTTGTAATGCCCCTGCAGTATTTGAAAGACTGATGTTGAAAATTTTAGCAGGATTAACTTGGAAAACATGTCTTGTATATCTTGATGACATTATAGTTTTTGCTAAAACATTTGAGGAACAAATTAAAAACCTTGAAGAAGTACTTCATAGGTTAAAACAAGCTAATTTAAAATTAAATTCTAAGAAATGCAGATTTTTCCAGAAACGTGTCACATACTTGTAGTAAGCGAAGATGGAGTGTCCACTGACCCTGAAAAGACTAAAGAGGTTTCTGAGAGGCCAGTTCCTAAAAATGTAAAAGAAGTTAGGTCATTTTTAGGTTTGTGTTCCTATTATCGCAAATTCATATTTCATTTTGCAAACATTGCAAGACCTCTACATAAATTAACTGAGAAAAATCAGTCTTTTGTATGGACAGAGGAATGTCAAATGTCATTTGAAAATTTAAAGCAAGCTTTGACCAATACACCAATTCTTGCTTATCCCAGAAATGAGGATTCTTTTATCCTTGATACAGATGCAAGTAATACATGCATGGGTGCAGTATTATCTCAGATCCAAGATGGAAAAGAGAAAGTCATAGCTTACTATAGTAAAGCTTTTAGCAGAACAGAGCGGAAATATTGTGTAACCAGACGAGAACTTTTAGCCGTTGTGGCCTCCATTAAGCATTTTCACCATTATTTATATGGGAGACATTTCCTGGTCAGGAGTGACCATGGTGCATTAAGATGGTTGCTGAATTTTAAAAGCCCAGAAGGTCAAATAGCAAGATGGTTTGAAATTTTAGCTGCTTATGATTTTGAAATTGAACACCGTGCAGGCCACTCACATGCAAATGCTGATGCCATGTCACGAAGACCTTATCATAAAGAAAATTGCAGTCACTGTAGCAGGACAGAACAAAAATGTCAGCTTGAAATGGAGTCAGGGGATAAGAGCCCTGGAAATAGTGATATTAATATTAATGATAACATGGGAGATAACTCTACCTATGTTGATCAGATGCTGATTGAAGAAAATGCAGTTGTTTACGTAACTACCCGATCTGGTAAAAGATTGCATAAATCACCCTCTATGAGTAACCATGAAGCCATAGAGCGGGAAAATGATCCTTCCAAATTGGATAGTGACAGCTTTTTTGATTTAACAGCAGAAAAATTGATTGAATATCAGAAAAATGATATAGATCTAAATTTTCTAATATCATGGAAAGAAAAGGGAGAGAAACCTGTATGGGAAACAGTCTCTCCTTGTAGTCCTGCTGTAAAATATCATTGGTCTAGATGGGATACCCTTTATCTAAAAGCAGGTATCTTATATCGTAAGTGGGAGAATGCAGATGGGCATGGAGAAAAATGGCTTGTAGTATTACCCCAGACTTTGATCAAATTTGTTTTGACACCCCCCCCCCATTACATAATAGTGTCACTGGGGGACATTTAGGAATTAAGAAGGCTCTTTCAAAAGTCAGGGAAAGATTTTCTTGGTTTAAGCAAAGGCAGGATGTAGAAAATTGGTGTAGACATTGTGATATTTGTGCATCTAAAAAGCGCCCTAATAAAAAGCCACATGCTCCACTCCAACAATATAATGTTGGAGCTCCCTTAGAACGCATTGCAGTATATGTTTTAGGTCCTTTACCCAGGACAAATAAGGGAAATCGATATCTTTTGGTGGTTGGTGACTATTTTTCAAAATGGGCAGAAGCTATTCCCATCCGGGATCAAGAAGCTACAACAGTTGCTAATAAACTGGTCGACAGAGTTATTTCTATATTGGGCGTGCCCATGGTGATGGCATGGTAGAAAGATTTAATGCTACCATAGAAAATATGCTGGCCAGTTTTGTATCTGAAAATCAGAAAGACAGGGATGAACATATATTTTTACTCATGATGGCGTATCGAGCTGCTGTTCATGAAACTACAAAAGTTTCACCTTATGAAATGATGTTTGGCCGTACTATTAATTTACCAATAGATCTTGTTATTGGACACCCTGATTCCAATTATATTATCCCAGAATATAGTTCTGGATATGTTTTTAGTTTGTCTAAGAAACTAGAAAAGATCCATGAATTTGCTAGAAAGCATATTGCTTTGTCTAGTAATAATATGAAGCGGTTGTATGACAGAAGTAAACATTTTAATAGTTATAATGCTGGTGATGCTGTATGGTTTTATAATCCTCTTCGTACAAAAGGATTACATCCTAAATTGCAGAGGCCCTGGCAAGGTCCTTTCTTAGTCACAGAAAGAATAAATGATGTGATATATAGGATTAAAAGAAGTCCTAGAGCAAAACCCAAGGTTGTGCACCATGACCGATTAAAATTATATATTGGTGAACAGACATTTTCCTTAACATAGATCTCAAAATGTCAGGGTTTAAAAAAAACCCAAAAAAAACCAAACAAATAAACAAATATACAAAAGAAACTCAAATTGCTGAAAATTTTGGAATGGTTGAGATTGCATTTTCAAAAATATATCTTTACATGTCTTCTTACATGCATGTTTCAATTAATGGCACTTAATAACAAGCAGAATATTTTTCTATGTAGGTTACATTATATAGATGCGGATTATGTAATAATCATGATTTTGACAGGCCTTTCAAAGTAGAGAGGCATATGGATGAACAACAGTGTAGAAGGTTTTTTTTGCGAAGAGACAGCAAGCATAACAATTGTGCAATTAGGGAACAAGGTGGAAAGAACCTAAAATTTGTCAGTAGAAATAACTATCAATTTGGTGAGGAAGAAAAAGAACAATACAATAAATTTAAAAAAGAAAGTAGAGAGTTAGTAATAACAATTGAAAATACATGTACATCAAATAACACACAAACAATAGTACCATCTGAAGTAACTGTGAATGAAAAGAAAGAGAAGGACAAAAAGAAAAAGGAGAAAAAAGATAATAAGGAGAATAGGAACAATGCTAGAGCAGAAAGGAAAAGAAAACATTCACCGGCGAGATCTACAGATAGATCAATTACACCTGTACCAGAGTCCAGATTAGTAATTATAAAACCAAAAAACAGAATAGCTGCTCCAGTGAATAATTCCTACCTGTATGTACCAACTCTCCTTGTTCTAGACTAACACTCTTAGTTGGAGTTTCATAGTGATGATGATGTTTGCCTTGCCCTAGACCAACACTCTTAGTTGGAGTTTCATAGTGATGATGATGTTTGCCTTGCTCTAGACCAACACGCTTAGTTAGAGTTTTATAGTGATGATGATGTCTGCCTTGTTCTAGACCAACACTCTTAGTTAGGGTTTTATAGTAATGATGATATCTGCCTTGCTCTAGACTAACACTCTTAGTTGGAGTTTCATAGTGATGATGATATCTGCCTTGTTCTAGACCAACACTCTTAGTTAGAGTTTTATTGTGATGATGATATCTGCCTTGTTCTAGACCAACACTCTTAGTTGGAGTTTCATAGTGATGATGATGTTTGCCTTGCTCTAGACGAACACTCTTAGTTAGGGTTTTATAGTAATGATGATATCTGCCTTGTTCAAAACCAAACACTGTTAGTTAGGGTTTTATAGTAATGATGATATCTGCCTTGTTCTAGACCAGCACTCTTAGTTAGAGTTTTATAGTGATGATGATGTCTGCCTTGTTCTTGACCAACATTCTTAGTTGGAGTTTTATAGTGATGATGATATCTGCCTTGTTCTAGACCAACACGTTTAGTTGGAGTTTTATAGTGATGATGATGTCTGCCCTGTTCTAGACCAACACGCTTTGTTAGAGTTTTATAGTGATGATGATCTCTGCCTTGTTCTAGACCAACACGCTTAGTTAGAGTTTCATAGTGATACTGATATCTGCCTTGTTCTAGACCAACACGCTTAGTTAGAGTTTTATAGTGATGATGATGTCTGCCTTGTTCTAGACCAACACGCTTAGTTGGAGTTTTATAGTGATGATGATATCTGCCTTGTTCTATACCAACACGCTTAGTTAGAGTTTTATAGTGATGATGATATTTGCCTTGTTCTAGACCAACACTCTTAGTTAGTGTTTTATAGTGATGATGATGTCTGCCTTGTTCTAGACCAAAACTCTTAGTTTGAATTTTATAGTGATTATGATGTCTGCCTTGTTCTAGACCAACACACTTAGTTAGAGTTTTATAGTGATGATGATGTCTGCCTTGTTCTAGACCAACACGCTTAGTTAGAGTTTTATAGTGATGATGATGTTTGCCTTGTTCTAGACCAACACTCTTAGTTAGAGTTTTATAGTGATGATGATGTCTGCCTTGTTCTAGACCAACACTCTTAGTTAGAGTTTTATAGTGATGATGATGTCTGCCTTCTTCTAGACCAACATTCTTAGTTAGAGTTTTATATTGATGATGATGTCTGCCTTGTTCTAGACCAACATTCTTAGTTGGAGTTTTATAGTGCTAGCTCACTGAAACAACAATGCATCGGAGATATGTCGCTACACTCAGGCACACTAACGTGTATCCGAGCCAAACAATCTTTGTTCTTACATGTAATCCTTTTCAACCTAATGTTGTTTGCATTGCCATAGTATTTAATAAGCCCGTGTGTTTGTGTATGTAATTGTGTCACTACATCAAAATGATAATATATTGAAATGAGAGGGACTTTTAAATGGTATATGTTGTTAACTATATCACCTTTCACCAAGTTAGTATCAATTTATTTCTTTAGAATGGGACGAATGTGCGTGCCTCGTGTTAGAGAATGCCAATAGTATCCCAATGTAAAACATTTTGAAAATGCAGTTGCATTTCAACATTTTTAATATCATTTAAGATAAATTTATGGCGTTTCTGTTATCAATTGGCAAGTCGAACATGCCCTTACTTTAAACATATTTTATTGTTCAAAAAGACAAAAGGATAAGACACAAGTTAAACAACTTAGACAGTCTTCTCCCATTACATATATTTCAAAATACACAATTGAACATAATAATATTTAATTACACAAATTCATAGTAAACGTTTATAGTAAATAAAGGCATGAAGAAAAATATAAATAATAAAACAATTAAAACCCTCATGGAGCCTCATTGACTATATGATCAACATATAGATAACCTATTGATACATATCGAACAGACCCAAATGCGTACTACGTGGCAATGGACATATTAACTTTCATTCATCTATTGGGATTTAGTTGCTGAAAATAGTCATGGTAAGTATATATATTTCTATTTATTTTGTATGATCAAATAGTCTTCAAAGATCATCCAGAGGTTTTATTTTCAATTATGATCATTCGAATACCACGTTAACATTTTTGTCAAAATGGTATACCTGTAAGGGAATTCACCTGGTTGTTTTGTTACAATTATACTGAAAAACGACCAGTATCTTTAATATATCTTTGAATAATTAAAAATATTTCACAATTTGTTTCATCTGATAGAAAATCATTTCCAAATAACAAAGTATCAACATTTATTTCTACCCCGTTCATATTCAGTATTGCCAATGACGATAACATTTTATTTCTATATACAATATAACGATTACAAAATAGCAAATAATGATCCGCATTTTCGTTTTGATATCCACATATACAGTTTGGATTTGAAATTAAATTAGTACTATACAAGTCTTCTTTCAATGAACTACATTTGTTTCTTATCCTCGTGTGTAATACACTAAGATATCTATTACCACATGAAAAGTGTGCGGATTTTTTCACATTTTGAAAATATATCTGACGGATTTTTGACTTAAAATGAGCTAAAATAGGGATTTGTCGGATATTAAGATCCAACGTATTCCACAGTTTAATAGTTGAAGGAAAAAAGATGGTTGACGAGGTGCAAGTCTGTTTACTTGTTGACTTATATTTTGACTGTTACGTAAATAATAATTTGAAGTTTCAGAAACTGTAGGTGGTATTAAATCTGATAAATATTCACGTGCCAGATTATTATAAATTTTGTAAAATAATGTGAGATTTTTAACTTCTCTCCTTACTTTCAATTTATCCCATCCCGTTTCTTTGTAAATAGATGATATACTAGCGTAACTGGGAAAACCACAAACAATACGAGCGGCTTCAATTTGCACTTTTTCTAAACGATTTGAGTTGAATTGGCCACAATTAAACCAAACTTCAGACGCATATTCTAAAATTGGCCTTATAAATGTTAACTAAATTTTTTCAAGATAGTTTCGTTTAAGTTTAAATTTAAGTTTTCTTAATACATTTATTTGTTTAGAAGACTTTTCTATAAGTTTATCAATATGTTTGGTCCACTTACAGTCATTACTAAAAATAACACCTAAATGTATATGCAATTCAACATCTCTTAATGAAGCACCCTCAAAGTCAAAATTGAAATAAAGTTTTGTGTCTCTGGAACTGAAGACCATAATTTCAGTTTTATTTTGATTGAATTTGATTAACCAACGTTTTGACCAATCTTTTAGGTAAGCTAAATCTAAATTTACCATGTCTTGTAAAGAATCTTTGTCATTTGCAATGTGCCCAATCGATGTATCATCTGCAAATAATCTACCTAAACCAGTCATACCATAACATGCCCTTGATAAGTGTTACCATGTAATAAACGTATCTGTTTGACTTTATTTCTTAGTTTCCAAAATGTCCGTCTGGCAATATTTTACCAAGTTTGATCCTTTTCTGTACCCTTATTGTAACCTAAAATCATGCTCTTTTCGTCAATGTTAACACCTTTTCAACAATAGCTATATCGTGGCGTTCAGTTTTATTGCTGGAGGAACACAGAGTACACGGAGAAAACCACCGATCTGATGCAAGTCACTGACAAACTTGATCACATAATGTTATATCGAGTACACCGAACTCACAACTTTAGTGGTGATAGTCACTGATTGCATTAGTAGTTATAAATCCAACTACCATACGATCATGACGACGACGACCTCTGTCAATGTTACATCGTCTCCATCAAAACATAAAGTTGCAAGATATTGCATTATGGGAAATATTATTTTACAATTTTAAAACAAATGTTGTTGTATTTCAAGATGCTTACAAAAATAGGAACAACCCGAAATAATCCCATTCTATATTCAGTATATATACTATGTTATGGGTGGCTGAATTTAAATAGAAGTGATCGTTGGTATATCGTTGCACTGCTTAATTTTCACAACCCAATCTATTACAAAATGTACCCTATTTTTTTCAATGGTAATTTAAATTACACGTGTCCCTGGTGTTGGCGCACTACTTTTTACAGAAACATTTGTAAACAATAAACCTATCTAGATAAAATACAATCTGTGATATGTTTGTTTAAACTATATTCTGTTAGTATTGTACAGTTTACAGTTTATATTTAATGTTGGTAGTTTATCGACTATAGTTTATATCATAAGTCAGCCTCATGGTTTTTCATATAATTTTTTTTAACCCTTATTCATATATTTTTTTAACCCTTATTCATACCAAGATCAATTTTTAAACCATAGGCGATAACACACCGGGAATTGAATTCTACTAAAAAAAGGGGGTTACATATAGTGTACTCTGTTCTAGTAAAAATGTACTATAAAATGTTTTATTTTTTTATTTTTGGTGTTTAAACTCCACTTTCAGCAATATTTCAGCTATATCATGGCGACCAGTTTTAGTGGTGGAAGAAGCCGGAGTACCCGGAGAGAACCACCGACCATGGGCAAGCAACTGGTAATCTTTATCACTTGCGGTTGCGAGTCGAGTGTACCCTTTTTTGTAATTTACAAAGCCGAGCGCGAACCCACGCCGTATTGGTGATAGGCTTGTATGAGTTGTTAGGTAATCCAACTACCTAACTCATTGAGCCACCCGCGCCCTCTTTCTGTATCATGATATGTAACATGTACTTGGTTAGTTATACTTTACACTGGGTATTGGTGGCAGTTCCAAAGGCTCGACCTAGAGCTATGCAGTGCCTACCGAGGTGGCGGATAAGGTGCTTCCTATCGACGGAGGGTCTCAGGTTATAATATGAAAGGCTGACCGTGGACCATAGTGGATAACATGTTAAGAGAGTGCCATGCTCACAGCACAGTAAATACATATTTTGTAGATTTCAGGCGCATTATAGCCGATATAAAAGTCTATAAAGATTAATCAAACTAAGGTTCTCCTCCCTCAGGCATTAGGTGACCAGTAACGTGACCAGTCACCTTAGCCGATTCTAGTTATCCTGTTTAGACCTTTTGGTTTTATTACTCCAAAAACTTAAAATTTTGACTTTTCAACCGTTCAATTTTGAGTGTACTTGATGAAGGTTATTCCAGAAACGCGCCGTGCGCATTAAATTTGATATCTACAGTTTTTTTTCTTCCATACCTATTACTAGCTCTCTAATGGCAGTAACAATAGTTGCCCGGATGTCCCATTACTCTTTCACGTTTGTTATTATTTTTATATTATTAAACTTCTTATTATATATAGTAATTGCCGCTGGACGTTAATCATTACTCATCAATCAATCAATCAATCAATCAATCAATCAATCAATCAATCATACTTTACGCTATCAATCATTACCCATGTACAATGTATGACATTACTTCTTTTAGCGGGATCCTTGTATATTTTTTTATAGAAACAATATTATTAAGAGATATAAAAGTGATGATTTCTAATGAATTAATATTATTTTCATTGCCATTCATTTCAGATTCATTCAAGTAATTATGGCACAACTGGCAACCCAGAACTGTGAAATATGCATGAGTGCTCGAGGAAGCGAATATTGCTTGGATTGTAGCCAACATTTCTGTGCCAATTGCAAGACCTCACATTTGCGAATGACCGTTTGCAAATATCACAGATTTAAGAATTCTACTAATGCGTCGTTGGATTCTTCCATATTTTGTCAACAGCACAATGAGGTTTACGTATTCATTTGCGAGTCGTGCGAACTTCCGGTTTGCAAAATATGCATTGTGAAAACGCACAAAGGGCATGTAATGGTGGATATCAGTGAAACGGTTGCCAAAAAGAAGAAAATATTCCAGACGTTCGTTCGTTCGACTTTAGATGATGATGTTTTCAACAATTGGATGGTATAGAAGATAAAATAAGAAATTACGAAAAGAAATTAGACGGCGAAGTTAATTCAGCAGTAGCAGATATCAAACAACGTAGTGATATACTGAAGTCATTAATTGATCAGAACATTCATATCATGATTCAACAAGTTCAACATAACTCATACCAGGAAAAAATAAGTCTTACGCGTTCGATGACAGAAGCAAACGATGTTAAGAAATTCCGAGATTCTTTGAGAGGGAAAGAAATTGAAATCGGTACAAAGCCAGATGATCTTGGATTATTGCGTGAAATAACGGAGCTGGAAGGATCCATTCGGAAGATGAGAATTCCTGCTGCTATCGTACCTACATCAATTAGATATAACAAGCCGGAAGTCACAGAGGAAGCAGTTAAGAATCTTCTTGGTGAATTGGAATTTGAGTAAGTAATCATTTCATTACGGGGTTTTATTAATTATGTATATTTTCAATGTATGCAATCACACAATTAATTCTGCCATCGTGATATTTCCTTCCTGCAATATCATAATTATTTAGGTCATCTCATCTATATTATTTCATAGGCCGAATATTTTTTACTAATGTAACGGGTGTTATTTATAGTTTCAGTTGTTTTAGTGAAAACATGAAGAGTCTCAATCATAACTACAAATGTACTGGTTAAACCAATAATCAGAAATAACAAGCTAATTTTAAAACTGATATTTACAATAGTCAATAGTCGTATTTGTATTATTCAATATACCAATATCAACATATCAATTACAAAAATGGAATGGACGATATAAACATGACCGTCTTCCAAGTCTAAGCATCCTGATTATACACATGTGACAGAACACCTCCCCATTCATATCTGTGTTATAACTGGTGACCTTTTTTTTTTGTCATTGTCAGCATCACTTTTCTGACTGTGTTATAACTGGTGACCTTTTTTTTTTGTCATTGTCAGCATCACTTTTCTGACTGTTATAACTGGTGACCTTTTTGTCATTAACAGCATCACTTCTCTGTCTGCCTTATAACTGGTGACCTTTTTGTCATTGTCAGCATTACTTCTCTGAATGTGCTGTAACTGGTGACCTTTTTGTCACTGTCAGTATCACTTTTCTGTCTACCTTATAACTGATGACCTTTTTGTTTTTGTCAGCATGACTTCTCTGAAAGGGTCCGGGTGGATCAATGAGTTAGATAGTTGGATTACCTAACAACTCATGCAAGTCTATTACCAATGAGGCGTGGGTTCGTACCCGGCTTTGTAAATTACAAAAAGGTGCACTCGACTCGCAGCCGCAAGTGATAAAGTTTACCAGTTGCTTGCCCATGGTCGGTGGTTTTCTCCGGGTGCTCCGGCTTCTTCCACCACTAAAACTGGTTGCCATGATATAGCTGAAATATTGTTGAAAGTGGCCTTAACCACCAACCATCAATCAATCAATGACCTCTCTGACTGTGTTATAACTGGTGACCTTATTGTCATCGTCAGTTCTCTGTCTGCCTTACAGTACTACTGGTGACCTTTTTGTCATTGTCAGCATCACTTCTCTGTCTGCCTCATAACTGGTGACCTTTTTGTCATTGTCAGCATCACTTCTCTGACTGTGTTTTAACTGGTGATCTTTTTGTCACTGTCAGCATCACTTTTCTGTCTGCCTTATAATTGGTGACCTTTTTGGCATTGTCAGCATCACCTCTCCGACTGTGCTATAACTGGTGACCTTTTTGTCATTATCAGCATCAATTCTCAGTCTGCGTTATAACTGGTGACCTTTTCGTCATTGTCAGCATCACTTCTCTGTCTGCCTCATTACTGGTGACCTTTTTGTCATTGTCAGCATCACTTCTCTGACTGTGTTATAACTGGTGACCTTTTTGTCATTGTCAGCATCACTTCTCTGACTGTGTTATAACTGGTGACCTTTTTGTCATTGTCAGCATCACTTGTCTGACTGTGCTATAACTAGTGACCTTTTTGTCATTGTCAGTATCACTTGTCTGACTTATAACTGGTGACCTTTTTGTCATTATTAGCATTACTTGTCTGACTGTGTTATAACTGGTGACCTTTTTGTCATTGTCAGTATCACTTCTCTGACTGTTATAACTGGTGACCTTTTTGTCATTGTCAGCATCACTTCTCTACAACACCTGTTAGCCCTAGCTATAATCATAGTCAATCAAAACACACAATGTCCATTTTTATATTGTATGTCATATGTGTTCACCTTAGTTTTTTGTACTGAATGGGGAAATAGGGTTGTATATATACATTACATATAATCGTCAGATGGGTTTTTCCTGTGAATTTATCTTGAAAAAGGGAGCCGTCGTGGCCGTGATCGTATGGTATTTGGGTTCACAACTACCTATGCAATCAGTGCCTATCACCACTGATGTTGTCAGTTCTAATCCTGCTGAGGGCGAGGTATACAACATTATGTGATAAAGTTTGGCAGTGACTTGCGGCAGGTCGGTGGTTTTCTCCGGGTTCTCCGGTTTCCTCCACCAATAAAACTGACCGCCACAAAATAACTGAAATATTGTTGAAAGTGGCGTTAAACACCATAAACCACCACCATTATCTTGAAAAAAGGAAGATAACTCTGTCTAATTTTACATATTTACTTGAAGAAGAATAAAATCAGAAGTCCCTTTTAAAACATATTTATATTACATTCTTAATGTTTCAAATGTGTGTAAATTAATTCTATATCACTTATACAAAACGAAGTGATAATGAAATATGCAATAAAAAAGAGATTTATTTATCAATTTGATTATTAATAATAAATAACCTATAAATACAAACAAGAGAGACTTTTTAAACAGTTTTCACCAGTCATACATCGTAACATGAATATAAATTACAATACTGTTAATAGATAGAAAGGAAACCAAACTAGTGTTTCAAGTTGGATACCTTTGTGTAAATGAAGACAATGTCGGTCAATACATATCTAAAAGTGACAAAATACTACAAACCCCCCCCCCCTCCTAATTCTTTCCTATCTGTAAAATTATTGGTTAACAAGGCAATCATTCTGTTAAATTGGCAATGTTGCATGCATGTACACTAAATTCAGGGAAACATATGATGGTTACACGACCAACATCATTGTAGAATCATGGGAGAAGACTGTCTAAGTTGTTTGACTTGTCTTGTCCTTTTGTCTTTTTGAACAATAGAATATGTTTAAAGTAACAGCCTTGTAGGAGGAATATTATGTTTAAAGTAACAGCCTTGTAGGAGGAATATTATGTTTAAAGTAACAGCCTTTTAGGAGGAATATTATGTTTAAAGTAACAGCCTTGTAGAAGGAATATTATGTTTAAAGTAACAGCCTTGTAGGAGGAATATTATGTTTAAAGTAGCAGCCTTGTAGGCGGAATATTATGTTTAAAGTAACAACCTTGTAGGAGGAATATTATGTTTAAAGTAACAGCCTTGTAGGAGGAATATTATGTTTAAAGTAACAGCCTTGTAGGAAGAATATTATGTTTAAAGTAACAGCCTTGTAGGAGGAATATTATGTTTAAAGTAACAGCCTTGTAGGCGGAATATTATGTTTAAAGTAACAGTCTTGTAGGAGGAATATTATGTTTAAAGTAACAGCCTTGTAGGAGGAATATTATGTTTAAAGTAACAGCCTTGTAGGAGGAATATTATGTTTAAGGTAACAGCCTTGTAGGAGGAATATTATGTTTAAAGTAACAGCCTTGTAGAGGGAATATTATGTTTAAAGTAACAGCCTTGTAGGAGGAATTTTATGTTTAAAGTAACAGCCTTGTAGGAGGAATATTATGTTTAAAGTAACAGCCTTGTAGGAGGAATATTATGTTTAAAGTAACAGCCATGTAGGAGGAATATTATGTTTAAAGTAACAGCCTTGTAGGAGGAATATTATGTTTAAAGTAACAGCCTTGTAGGAGGAATATTATGTTTAAAGTAACAGCCTTGTAGGAGGAATATTATGCTTAAAGTAACAGCCTTGTAGGAGGAATATTATGCTTAAAGTAACAGCCTTGTAGGAGGAATATTATGTTTAAAGTAACAGCATTGTAGGAGGAATATTATGTTTAAAGTAACAGCCTTGTAGGCGGAATATTATGTTTAAAGTAACAACCTTGTAGGGGGAATATTATGTTTAAAGTAACAGCCTTGTAGGAGGAATATTATGTTTAAAGTAACAGCCTTGTAGGAGGAATATTATGTTTCAAGTAACAGCCTTTTAGGAGGAATATTATGTTTAATGTAACAGCCTTGTAGGAGGAATATTATGTTTAAAGTAACAGCCTTGTAGGGGGAATATTATGTTTAAAGTAACAGCCTTGTAGGAGGAATATTATGTTTAAAGTAACAGCCTTGTAGGGGGAATATTATGTTTAAAGTAACAGCCTTGTAGGAGGAATATTATATTTGAAGTAACAGCCTTGTAGGAGGAATATTATGTTTAAAGTAACAGCCTTGTAGGAGGAATATTATGTTTAAAGTAACAGCCTTGTAGGAGGAATATTATGTTTAAAGTAACAGCCTTGTGGGAGGAATATTATGTTTAAAGAAACAGCCTTGTAGGAGGAATATTATGTTTAAAGTAACAGCCTTGTAGGGGGAATATTATGTTTAAAGTAACAGCCTTGTAGGAGGAATATTATGTTTAAAGTAACAGCCTTGTAGGGGGAATATTATGTTTAAAGTAACAGCCTTGTAGGGGGAATATTATGTTTAAAGTAACAGCCTTTTAAGAGGAATATTACGTTTAAAGTAACAGGCTTGTAGGAGGAATATTATGTTTAAAGTAACAGCCTTGTAGGAGGAATATTATGTTTAAAGTAACAGTTTTGTAGGAGGAATATTATGTTTAAAGTAACAGCCTTTAAGGAGGATTATTATGTTTAAAGTAACAGCCTTGTAGGAGGAATATTATGTTTAAAGTAACAGCCTTGTAGGAGGAATATTATGTTTAAAGTAACAGCCTTGTAGGAGGAATATTATGTTTAAAGTAACAGCCTTGTAGGCGGAATATTATGTTTAAAGTAACAGCCTTGTAGGAGGAATATTATGTTTAAAGTAACAGCCTTGTAGGAGGAATATTATGTTTAAAGTAACAGCCTTGTAGGAGGAATATTATGTTTAAAGTAACAGCCTTGTAGGAGGAATATTATGTTTAAAGTAACAGCCTTGTAGGAGGAATATTATGTTTAAAGTAACAGCCTTGTAGGAGGAATATTATGTTTAAAGTAACAGTCTTGTAGGAGGAATATTATATTTAAAGTAACAACCTTGTAGGAGGAATATTATGTTTAAAGTAACAGCCTTGTAGGAGGAATATTATGTTTAAAGTAACAGCCTTGTAGGAGGAATATTATATTTAAGGTAACAGCCTTGTAGGAGGAATATTATGTTTAAAGTAACAGTCTTGTAGGAGGAATATTATATTTAAAGTAACAGCCTTGTAGGAGGAATATTATGTTTAAAGTAACAGCCTTGTAGGAGGAATATTATGTTTAAAGTAACAGCCTTGTATGAGGAATATTATGTTTAAAGTAACAGTTTTGTAGGAGGAATATTATGTTTAAAGTAACAGCCTTTAAGGAGGAATATTATGTTTAAAGTAACAGCCTTGTAGGAGGAATATTATGTTTAAAGTAACAGTTTTGTAGGAGGAATATTATGTTTAAAGTAACAGCCTTTAAGGAGGAATATTATGTTTAAAGTAACAGCCTTGTAGGAGGAATATTATGTTTAAAGTAACAGCCTTGTAAGAGGAATATTATGTTTAAAGTAACAGCCTTGTAGGAGGAATATTATGTTTAAAGTAACAGCCTTGTAGGCGGAATATTATGTTTAAAGTAACAGTCTTGTAGGAGGAATATTATGGTTAAAGTAACAGCCTTGTAGGAGGAATATTATGTTTAAAGTAACAGCCTTGTAGGAGGAATATTATGTTTAAAGTAACAGCCTTGTAGGAGGAATATTATGTTTAAAGTAACAGCCTTGTAGGAGGAATATTATGTTTAAAGTAACAGCCTTGTAGGAGGAATATTATGTTTAAAGTAACAGTCTTGTAGGAGGAATATTATATTTAAAGTAACAGCCTTGTAGGAGGAATATTATGTTTAAAGTAACAGCCTTGTAGGAGGAATATTATGTTTAAAGTAACAGCCTTGTAGGAGGAATATTATGTTTAAAGTAACAGCCTTGTAGGAGGAATATTATGTTTAAAGTAACAGTCTTGTAGGAGGAATATTATATTTAAAGTAACAGCCTTGTAGGAGGAATATTATGTTTAAAGTAACAGCCTTGTAGGAGGAATATTATGTTTAAAGTAACAGCCTTGTAGGAGGAATATTATGTTTAAAGTAACAGTCTTGTAGGAGGAATATTATATTTAAAGTAACAGCCTTGTAGGAGGAATATTATGTTTAAAGTAACAGCCTTGTAGGAGGAATATTATGTTTAAAGTAACAGCCTTGTATGAGGAATATTATGTTTAAAGTAACAGTCTTGTAGGAGGAATATTATATTTAAAGTAACAGCCTTGTAGGAGGAATATTATGTTTAAAGTAACAGCCTTGTAGGAGGAATATTATGTTTAAAGTAACAGCCTTGTAGGAGGAATATTATGTTTAAAGTAACAGTCTTGTAGGAGGAATATTATCAACAGTCCTACTTTTCTGACTCTCAAAAATTATGCTGTATTTTTTTATGTAGAAAAATCCCTCTTTAATGAATCGTATCGGTGCATGGCGAGTTTAATTGTTGGCGTGTTAGCCACGAGTGCTGTAGATTGTGTGATCGAGCCCCGGTTCGGTCAAAACCAAGGACTTATAAATTGGTATATGCTGCTTCTCCGCTATGCACGCAGCATTAAGAATTAAGAGCGAAGACTTGTTGGTTCGGAATCAGGATAATGTGTCCATTTGGAATGACATGTCTATTCGCGCTTTTTTGTTTCAGTGACCAAGCACTATAAAAATCCTACCGAAGCGTGCTGGTGTACTATACAGTGGACATCATAACCTCATCCAATTTTTCTCACCATATACGACTGCAAATGTTCTCATTTGGCGTCAAACAACAATAACGCACTGTAATTCGCGGAATATTTGATTTTTTTCTGATATTAATGTATTTAATGTTTTAGAAATGTCTCAATTTGTCGTCATTATTTGACTTTAAAGGGTATTATGTATAAATTCTGTATTGTTAAAACCTAAAGCTGTCCATGTGACATGTCCCAATATAGTTCAACGATATAAATTATGTATTGTTAAAACCTAAAGCTGTCCATGTGACAAGTCCCAATATAGTTCAACGATATAAATTCTGTATTGTTAAAACCTAAAGCTGTCCATGTGACATGTCCCAATATAGTTCAACGATATAAATTCTGTATTGTTAAAACCTAAAGCTGTCCATGTGACATGTCCCAATATAGTTCAACGATATAAATTCTGTATTGTTAAAACCTAAAGCTGCCCATGTGACATGTCCCAATATAGTTCAACGATATAAATTCTGTATTGTTAAAACCTAAAGCTGTCCATGTGACATGTCCCAATATAGTTCAACGATATAAATTCTGTATTGTTAAAACCTAAAGCTGTCCATGTGACATGTCCCAATATAGTTCAACGATATACATTCTGTATTGTTAAAACCTAAAGCTGTCCATGTGACATGTCCCAATATAGTTCAACGATATAAATTCTGTATTGCTAAAACCTAAAGCTGTCCATGTGACATGTCCCAATATAGTTCAACGATATAAATTCTGTATTGTTAAAACCTAAAGCTGTCCATGTGACATGTCCCAATATAGTTCAACGATATAAATTCTGTATTGTTAAAACCTAAAGCTGTCCATGTGACATGTCCCAATATAGTTCAACGATATAAATTCTGTATTGTTAAAACCTAAAGCTGTCCATGTGACATGTCCCAATATAGTTCAACGATATAAATTCTGTATTGTTAAAACCTAAAGCTGTCCATGTGACATGTCCCAATATAGTTCAACGATATAAATTCTGTATTGTTAAAACCTAAAGCTGTCCATGTGACATGTCCCAATATAGTTCAACGATATAAATTCTGTATTGTTAAAACCTAAAGCTGTCCATGTGACAAGTCCCAATATAGTTCAACGATATAAATTCTGTATTGTTAAAACCTAAAGCTGTCCATGTGACATGTCCCAATATAGTTCAACGATATAAATTCTGTATTGTTAAAACCTAAAGCTGTCCATGTGACATGTCCCAATATAGTTCAACGATATAAATTCTGTATTGTTAAAACCTAAAGCTGTCCATGTGACATGTCCCAATATAGTTCAACGATATAAATTCTGTATTGTTAAAACCTAAAGCTGTCCATGTGACATGTCCCAATATAGTTCAACGATATAAATTCTGTATTGTTAAAACCTAAAGCTGTCCATGTGACATGTCCCAATATAGTTCAACGATATAAATTCTGTATTGTTAAAACCTAAAGCTGTCCATGTGACATGTCCTAATATAGTTCAATGATATAAATTCTGTATTGTTAAAACCTAAAGCTGTCCATGTGACATGTCCCAATATAGTTCAACGATATAAATTCTGTATTGTTAAAACCTAAAGCTGTCCATGTGACAAGTCCCAATATAGTTCAACGATATAAATTCTGTATTGTTAAAACCTAAAGCTGTCCATGTGACAAGTCCCAATATAGTTCAACGATATAAATTCTGTATTGTTAAAACCTAAAGCTGTCCATGTGACAAGTCCCAATATAGTTCAACGATATAAATTCTGTATTGTTAAAACCTAAAGCTGTCCATGTGACATGTCCCAATATAGTTCAACGATATAAATTCAGATTCCTTCAAAGTAAAATCTATGAAATTATGCGATGAAAACATTTAGTAAATTCCAAGATTTATAGAGTGATTTATTCCAATGTTTTTCAGGTTGTTTTTTTTCTTTGCAGAAAGGATCATAGTTCCATCTCAACAGACGATGTCCTTTCAGGTGCGGTGTTTGAGGCCACACTTAGTCATGGTACCACTTTTCGAAATGAAATCAGTATGTTAAAGGATAAGGTTGAAAGATTACGCGCTAAAGATGATGAAATGGTATTAATTATGTTTTATAAAATGCAGATGATGAATACTTTATGTAAGTCTTTTCTTCAGAAGATAATAAGAGTGTTTATGGAAATAAGTGGAAAATGGAAACCATTTGTTTTGCGCTCCCTAGAAGAGGTAGCCACATCAACACCTGGGTTGTTCCTTCAAATCACCGAAGATCGTCAAGAAGCTGATGTAATACTCAGTGATAACAAGGATCGTCCCAATTTAGTTTGCATTTCTTGGGAAAAAATATCTGGCCGTTATAACGCAATTATTGAGTTTGGTCATGAATGTAAACTTACCGATATGCAACTACAAGGTGTTGCTACTCTTGAATTGTTAAGTGCAATAGGATTTCATCGGGAGATGTTGAGATTGTATACTACACTGGCTTCACTTCCGTTTTCGTATGAAAATGAGAGAAGCATCATTCAAAGATATGATCCATATAGCATTTTATTAAATGGATCCAACAAATTAATGACTCACAAGTTAGGTAGGAAGACATGGAGTTTAGAAATTGGGGGATATGGACAGTTGTGTAGGCTAAGTGAACTTGACAAAGTCGGTCTGAATTTGTTGTTTCCGCCATGCATAACGAAATCTTTCGTACCAATGTTAAGTTCTGAAACCAAAATGTTTTACTGCGGGCGTAGAGTTATGGACGATCATAATAGACCTGGACAATCGAGAACCGATGGGCGATGTGGTCCAAACAATGGCGCGAATTGTCCTGCTTGTCGCACACTTATTGACAAAAAGACAGGAAAAATGTTAAAGATTTTAACAAAAGGAAAATTTCAAGGTTGGAGTGGTGAAATATACTGTGGCAAGAAACTTTCCGGTTCGACATGTGGACCTAGCTACGGGTCTCCATGTATTTTATGTTGTTTGGAGTAGATAGATGTAAAACGGTATTTCTAATATTAGTTTGTTTGCTTTAATGTGTCAGCTTGGAGACTTGTTTGTACCATTACTTGTAATTGTAAATATTACATCAATATTTTTTAAATATACAGGGCCTGGGATTTTTTCCCCCGTGAACATGAATCATAATTCAGATTTGTTTTTGACATGAAAAATCATTGATTTTTTTTCATATTTAAACACAATTTTACTTTAACAAATTCCTGGTTTTCTTATTTTTTGGAAGCTGTCGGGTCCTTTTTTTTTATATAACATTAGGCGATAGAAGGCTGTAAAAAAAAAGAAAAAGAAAAAAAAAAAGAACATAGTCAGTTCCACCCCTCTAAAAAGTTAAACGGTCGTTCCCTCAGTATTATTGTGATTCAGAAGCTTTTTATTCTATAATTCATATTTCTGTTTTGACTTTGTACATATATTTATGTTTTGTATTAAAGACGCATTCAACATCTACCTTGTTCCATATTTCCGTAGATCAAGGTAGATCCTGAATCTTTGAATTATTATAATATTTATATGCAATCAATATAATATGGAATATACCAAATGCACAATTCCATGATCAATACAGCATGATGACAAAAGAGAGTAAATTTCCGCCATATTGGTTTTAACAATATTTCTAATTGCATTGATAATAAAAAAAAGAGTACTCACCGGTTGTGTGTTATCCATGCCTTAATATTTGGTGATATGACCCTTTGATCTGATTCCTACCCTCAGACGCTTTGAAATGGATGAATACAGGTTTTGAATGTACATTAAAGGTATTGATTTCCAGGTTCGAAGCAGCACACGTTTTAGATCATGTACGATATTGATGTCCCTCATGTTCTTTTTAACGGTGTTCTTCATTAACAGCCAAACATTTTCTATGATGTTTAAGTCAGGGGATTGGGCAGGCCACGATATCATAGGAATTTCATTAGTTTCCTTCCACAATTTTGTTTGGCGAGATGTCATCTTGAAACATATAAGGTTTGTCAAGAAAATATTTGGCAACAACTGGCCATAAATTGTCATCCAAGAGTTTTATGTATTTTTCGCTATTCAAATTTCCATCTACAAACGTCAGAGTACCTTGACCAAAGTATGTGATGCAACCCCACACCATTACTTTCAAGTTCCGATCTTCATGTTGCTTCAGGTAACCAATGCATTCCGGTAAAAATCCTTCAGTCCGTTTCCGCCAGACTTTGATTAACCCACTTCCACTGACAATTATTGACATTTCATCACTGAAAATAATGTTTCTCCAATTTTCATGAACTGTCCACCCTAACTTAGTACGGACCCAAGAAACACGACGTACACGATTCACTGCACGGACTCCCATTTTCTTCCTTATACCACGCTTCCGAAAATCACATCTATGTAAACACCGCTGAATTGTCCTCTTACATACACCTATTTAAGAATTATTAAAATTGTTGGTAATATCGACCAAAGAAGCCATCCTGTCGCCTCGAAGAACTCGGGTTAAAACTCGAACACCGCGGTCAGTAATTGTCCCCCGACGCTTCGTCGAAGGGGGACTATAGAAATGGGTGTCGTCCGTCCATCCGTGTGAAGCTAGGTGTGGCATGTAAGTGTATCTTATTAATATCTAGGTCAAGTTCGATAATGACAATTTTTCGACAATTTTCACTAGAGTTGTGCCCCTTTTTATACCTCAAAATTGCTAAATATTTGGTTTCCAGATGATAACTTGGGAACAAATAAGTCAGATTGAAACTAGGTTTGGAATGTAATTGTATCTCATTGATATCTAGGTCAAGTTCGATAATGATGATTTTTCGACAAATCTAACCAGAGTTACTCCCCTTTTTTTACTTCAAAATGGTCCTTGGGTGGTCCCCTTTCAGAATTATTTAAGTCAGGTGAGTGATACAGGCTCACCTGAACCTCTAGTTTACAGTAGTTTCAAAATTTAATCTTACCATATAACCTTGGCGTCGGGGGACCAGTGGCCAACGGCCTTTTATTTTATTAGGACTGCCACTTCTCCGTTTATTTTCCAAGGAACCAATTTCTCGATAACGCTTGAGAAAACGACATATCGTAGGAGTAGGTATCCCTAAAGCCCTAGCTACCTCTGTTTGTTTCATTCCATCACGACAGAGCTGTAGAATTATCTCTTTTTTCTCTGTTGACAACTCTTTCCTTGGAGTCGACATCACGCTAGATGACGTAATGTTTACATCAATGCAGACGATAGTACCTTCAACATTGAAGATTTACGTAAACAACTATCGTAGTTGCTCCAAATAAGACGTTTTCATAATTTTTTCTATTTTGGTTAACTCATACGACCACGAATTAACTGATTGAAAAATATCACATTGCAAACCAATATGGCCGAAATTTACTCACTTTTGTCATCATGCAGTTCACGAACGGAAAGGTGTCATAAAAATGAACGTAAGTCGCCTTTTCGGAAGTGAGAACATTCTGGGACTTATGGTTCACTAAGTTAATGTTGCATTATGTTCGAAAACACTGTGAACAACGTCAATTCAAACTTCAGTGCCACGAACGAGCAAGACAAACTAAATGTGAAGCTTTACCTAAATAGACAAGACACACAGAATGAAATATACTGCATAGTTCAATATTCTGGAAATGTCAATAAGAAAAGTTTGAAGGTAAAAGCCGTAAGTTGAAGAAATACAATGCAATGTTCAAAACAAAGCAAAAAGAGGGACCGTCGTGGCCGTGATCGTATGAAAGTTGGATTTACAGCTATCTATGCAATCAGTGTCTATCACCACTGATGTCGTGGGTTCGTATCTCGATCAGGGCGAGGTGTACAACATTATGTGATACAGTTTGTCAGTGACTTGCGACAGGTCGGTTGTTTTCTCCGGTTTCCTCCACCAATAAAACTGACCGCCATGATATAACTGAAATATTGTTGAAAGTGGCGTTAAACACCATCAAGCAAACAAATAAACAAACCAAAAGAAAAAGAACAAAGAAGGATCTACAAAACATTACACAGAAAACTAAAGATCGAGCAACACGAACACCACTAACAACCGGGGTGAACTGATGCGCTCCGGAATGGTGGGGAGTCGCTGCTCCACGTGTGGCACCTCTGTTGTTGTTGACAAGTCATGATGTGCTCCGGAAGGGTAAGGAGTCGCTGCTCCACGTGTGTTGTTGTTGACAAGTCATGATGTGCCGCGGAAGGGTAAGGAGTCGCTGCTCCACATGTGACACCTGTGTTGTTGTTGACAAGTCATGATGTGCTCCGGAAGGGTAAGGAGTCTCTGCTCCACGTGTGGCACCTGTGATGTTGACAAGTCATGATGTGCTCCGGAAGGGTAAGGAGTCGCTGCTCGACGTGTGGCACCTGTGTTGTTGTTGACAAGTCATGATGTGCCGCGGAAGGGTAAGGAGTCGCTGCTCCACGTGTGACACCTGTGTTGTTGTTGACAAGTCATGATGTGCTCCGGAAGGGTAAGGAGTCGCTGCTCCACGTGTGACACCTGTGTTGTTGTTGACAAGTCATGATGTTCTCCGGAAGGGTAAGGAGTCGCTGCTCCACGTGTGGCACCTGTGTTGTTGTTGACAAGTCATGATGTGCTGCGGAAGGGTAAGGAGTCTCTGCTCCACGTGTGGCACCCGTGTTGTTGTTAACAAGTCATGATGTGCTGCGGAAGGGTAAGGAGTCGCTGCTCCACGTGTGGCACCTGTGTTGTTGTTGACAAGTCATGATATGCTCCGGAAGGGTAAGGAGTCGCTGCTCCACGTGTGGCACCTCTGTTGTTGACAAGTCATGATGTGCTCCGGAAGGGTAAGGAGTCGCTGCTCCACGTGTGGCACCCGTGTTGTTGTTGACAAGTCATGATATGCTCCGGAAGGGTAAGGAGTCGCTGCTCCACGTGTGACACCTGTGTTGTTGTTGACAAGTCATGATGTGCTCCGGAAGGGTAAGGGGTCTCTGCTCCACGTGTGACACCTGTGTTGTTGTTGACAAGTCATGATGTGCTCCGGAAGGGTAAGGAGTCGCTGCTCCACGTGTGGCACCTGTGTTGTTGTTGACAAGTCATGATGTGCTCCGGAAGGGTAAGGAGTCTCTGCTCCACGTGTGGCACCTGTGTTGTTGTTGACAAGTCATGATGTGCTGCGGAAGGGTAAGGAGTCGCTGCTTCACGTGTGGACCCCGTGTTGTTGTTGACAAGTCATGATATGCTCCGGAAGGGTAAGGAGTCGCTGCTCCACGTGTGGCACCTGTGTTGTTGTTGACAAGTCATGATGTGCTCCGGAAGGGTAAGGAGTCGCTGCTCCACGTGTGACACCTGTGTTGTTGTTGACAAGTCATGATGTGCTCCGGAAGGGTAAGGAGTCGCTGCTCCACGTGTGGCACCTGTGTTGTTGTTGACAAGTCATGATATGCTCCGGAAGGGTAAGGACTCGCTGCTCCACGTGTGGCACCTGTGTTGTTGTTGACAAGTCATGATGTGCTCCGGAAGGGTAAGGAGTCGCTGCTCCACGTGACACCTGTGTTGTTGTTGACAAGTCATGATGTGCTCCGGAAGGGTAAGGAGTCGCTGCTTCACGTGTGGCACCTGTGTTGTTGTTGACAAGTCATGATATGCTCCGGAAGGGTAAGGAGTCGCTGCTCCACGTGTGACACCTGTGTTGTTGTTGACAAGTCACGATGTGCTCCGGAAGGGTAAGGGGTCTCTGCTCCACGTGTGGCACCTGTGTTGTTATTGACAAGTCATGATGTGCTCCGGAAGGGTAAGGGGGTCTCTGCTCCACGTGTGGAACCTGTGTTGTTGTTGACAAGTCATGATGTGCTCCGGAAGGGTAAGGAGTCGCTGCTCCACGTGTGACACCTGTGTCGTTGTTGACAAGTCATGATGTGCTCCGGAAGGGTAAGGGGTCTCTGCTCCACGTGTGGCACCTGTGTTGTTGTTGACAAGTCATGATATGCTCAGGAAGGGTAAGGAGTCGCTGCTCCACGTGTGGCACCTGTGTTGTTGTTGACAAGTCATGATGTGCTCCGGAAGGGTAAGGGGTCTCAGCTCCACGTGTGGCACCTGTGTTGTTGTTGACAAGTCATGATATGCTCCGGAAGGGTAAGGAGTCGCTGCTCCACGTGTGGCACCTGTGTTGTTGTTGACAAGTCATGATATGCTCAGGAAGTGTAAGGAGTCGCTGCTCCACGTGTGACACCTGTGTTGTTGTTGACAAGTCATGATGTGCTCCGGAAGGGTAAGGGGTCTCTGCTCCACGTGTGGCACCTGTGTTGTTGTTGACAAGTCATGATGTGCTCCGGAAGGGTAAGGGGTCTCTGCTCCACGTGTGGCACCTGTGTTGTTGTTGACAAGTCATGATGTGCTCCGGAAGGGTAAGGAGTCTCTGCTCCACGTGTGACACCTGTGTTGTTGTTGACAAGTCGTGATGTGCTCCGGAAGGGTAAGGAGTCGCTGCTCCACGTGTGGCACCTGTGTTGTTGTTGACAAGTCATGAAGGAGGAAAGGACCGGATTGTGATTACGACAAACGGAAAATATCTAGTAGCTTCCTTGTTAGCAGCATCCTTCTATCAAGGAAATCATGATATGAACCATAAGCTCTGGAATATCGGATCAGCTGAAAGAGATATAGAAAAATGTACACCATATACAGGTGCTGCTGGAATGCTGCTACACATAAATCGAAAGTTCGCAATTGTAAAATTGAAATCGTCTCTTTTGTGGTAGAGTTTCGTTTTAAACCGACACTCACTGCCAATTTCGAGGTGTAGGTCAAGGTATGAAGCAGAACTTTCTGTATTTATGGTATCCTTTATTTCAAGCACAATTGATTATATGCGATCAACAAAACCACCCTTAGTTCGAAGGACATCATATCAAAAGCGGAATGTGAAATTGAAGGATTGAGCTGGTTCATTTCGTATGTCTTGAGATGCATGAAATCTGCTTCGTACGAATAACGGAACACGTTGGCGAGAAGAAGAACACACTTGGTATCCATAGGAATGACGACTGTCTGTTGAAATACACGTCCACCAAACAACAAATATGTTGTCAATCTAAAGCTCGAGCATTGTGATGATCTTAATTTCAGAGAAGTTTTTGGTAGAATCAGAGTGGTTTGTTTTCTTCACAAAATGAGATTTGTCCTTTCCGCAGACGATTTAAATTAGCACTGATCCTGGTACACAATGTGCACATTATTTTGTGATATTAATATGTTTTTACTCTTTGTTTTGTGCAACTGTAATCGTTTCAATACCCCTTTTCGTCAAAATGACATAATATGTAAAATCCATGTCTTGTTTTCATTAATTTTGTTAAAATTTTTAAATTATGGGAATCAAAACAAAATGAAACGGACTTAATAATATAAATGTATATGACGCAAATTGAAGGGCAGCTATTTAGATATTTTATTCGTTCAATCAAAGAAGCATAATGCATATTGAAATGTTTGAATATCAACTAAGTCATAAAATAATATTAAGATACCCCTACTAATGTTGGATTTAATTATTATTTACAAATACCATAATATACAACTGGCTTTTCTTAATGTAAGTCATATAATGGAACAGAGAGGAAATATTAATCACTAATGTACTTGAATACGGCGGTACCTTTACTAAGCTATTCATACATGTTTCAAGTCGAAATATGTTCCCAATTAGAAATCTACAAATCCGTGTGCATGTTTATCGTTCTTCGCCATTGTTGTGGAGACTGATTAACTTTCGGTTGTTTTGTTCCGGTGATTGCCGATCATGACCTCGTGAAGAAAAGTTTTGGTCCAATGATTGCCGATCATGACCTCGTGAAGAAAAGATAAACAATCATGGATGCTGAGGTAAGCACACACACATTCCTGACAATGATTATTGAGGAATCTGTCTGTTTCATGTCGTATAAACCAATTTTTTTTTGCAATTATTCTTATGTGGTACACACGGAATATATGTTTATTTTTTTTATCAACTGAATATTGCGCATGAGCAATAATCTCCCCGAAAGAGTTCAACATTATCTGCTGTCAAATATTTTGCGATTTGCTCTTAAAATCTGCTTTTTAGCGGATTTTTAATGTTATGCAGTTGATTTTAGTTAAAATTAAGTGACATAATAAGTGAAAATATTTAATCCAAAAATTCCACGATATTTGCCTTTCATATTACTTTAAATAGTGATCATCCTGCTGTATATTTCAAAACAATTATAATGGTATTGGCAAAGAGATATTGGATTAATGTAGACTATTGTTTCTTTTCATTTAGCGTATAGTCAAGAAAAGGTACAGTTATTGACTTCCTAAAGTAGTCTTCCGGACCCTCTGATTGAACATTATCTCTCATTATTTTTCTTCCGCATATTCTATTTTTTTTTTTTTTTTAAATGTTTACAGATACATTGTACTTCATCAATCAATCATATATCATTTTACTTGTGTTATCTTGAAACAGTTTATACTACATTGATAGTACCAGTTGCAACATGTAAAAATGAAAAAGTAATTAACAAATATGAATATAGATAGTTAATTTATTTTTTATATTTCATTTTCAGACAACCCAGAAGCTTTAATTAATGCAGTCTTTCTAAACAAGGGTGCATACTTTGGGTTAAGAGGAAGACAAGACCATGTAGATATGACATGGGGTGATATACAGCTGAAAAGTACTTCTGGAGGACAAACATGACAATCCATTGGCCCTCTTTTGTGGGGCAACTGTTTCGGGTGGTGTAATTACCATTAATGTATACTCTGGAGATAGAAAGAGCACAATTCACTGTAGTCAGTAACTGTAACGTGGACTCTTAAGTCATTTCTAACAATATTTGACTCTAAATATTTCTAATTCAGATATTCTGCAGTTTGTTTGATTCAGTAATGTTGTTTTATTGTTTTTCTTGAATTTGCTTTGAATGAGTCATGCAATGCCTAAACAATTTGATGGAAATCACATGTTTTCATATTGGCCTATATAGTTAACATCATATTGGACTGGTTAATTAATAAAGGTATCATTACGTGATGTGAAAAACATCACGTAATAATACTATATAAGTGATAACCAGCTAGAGACAGATTAACCAGTCTATACCAATCATAAGTGATAACCAGACAGATTCACCAGTCTATAACAATCATAAGTGATAACCAGACAGATTCACCAGTATATAGCAATCATACGTGATAACCAGACAGATTCACCAGTCTATAATAATCATAAGTGATAACCAGACAGATTCACCAGTCTATAACAATCATAAGTGATAACCAGCTAGAGACAGATTCACCAGTCTATAACAATCATAAGTGATAACCAAACAGATTCACCAGTCTATAACAATCATAAGTGATAACCAGACAGATTCACCAGTCTATAACAATCATAAGTGATAACCAGACAGAGTCACCAGTCTATAACAATCATACGTGATAACCAGACAGATTCACCAGTCTATAACAATCATAAGTGATAACCAGCTAGAGACAGATTAACCAGTCTATAACAATCATAAGTGATAACAGCTAGAGACAGATTAACCAGTCTATAACAATCATAAGTGATAACCAGACAGATTCACCAGTCTATGACAATCATAAGTGATAACCAGACAGATTCACCAGTCTATTACAATCATAAGTGATAACCAGACAGATTCACCAGTCTATTCCAATCATAAGTGATAACCAGACAGATTCACCAGTCTATAACAATCATAAGTGATAACCAGACAGATTAACCAGTCTATACCAATCATAAGTGATAACCAGACAGATTCACCAGTCTATAACAATCATAAGTGATAACCAGCTAGAGACAGATTAACCAGTCTATAACAATCATAAGTGATAACCAGCTAGAGACAGATTAACCAGTCTATAACAATCATAAGTGATAACCAGCTATAGACAGATGAACCAGTCTATAACAAAATCATACGAGATTTGCGGATTTTCCAAAGATGGACATACAAAGTTTCAACTGCTTTAAAAGTAGTAGGCTGTTTTTAAAAAGTTGGCGGAGAAGATCGACGAGCCAAGCGAGGCGACAAATGTTTAATCTTATAAATATATAAATCGAAGAATTTGTCGACAAGTCGGTGGTTTTCTCTGGTTTCCTAAACCAATAAAACTGACCGCCACTATCAGGGGCGGATCCAGGATTTTGTGTTAGGGGGGACGAAAGTCGGCGAGGGGTCTGGGGACCGCTTAAGGTCTCCAGCGGGTCCAGGTAAGGGGGCCTCGCCCCCCCGGAAGCTCCAAGGTTTTGAGTATTTAGGAAGCTTTTCCGTCAACAATTTTGAAGCATTTTGTGAATGTAATGAAGTGTATTAAAACGCATGAATCTTCTCCAAAAAGTTTCAAATACAACTAAAATCTTCATTAAATACAAATTTTGTCCACACGAAGGTTAAAGCCTTTATTTTGAATCATCATTGGTTTTAATCGTTTGTAGACTTTTTGTACTTTCGTCACAGGCATCGCCCACTCATCTGGAGAACCATGTTAAGGGGACAATAATTTGATTTTCAGGGGAGGGCTTTTTTTCCGGATCAAAATATTTACTTTCATTATATTCACGGTTAAATCATTTATTTTTTACATAGGCCAAATCAAGTTATTTATTTGTATTTTTGTTGTATTTTCGAGTGTGGATCGGAGTAAATCTTAGGGAGAAAATATTTTTTCCTCCATCTTCAAGATCAAAATATTTATTTTCAACAAAGTCTAGGCCAAAATATTTATTTAAAAAATCTTCTAAGCTTGGTTATCAGGGGTTAATTTTATGAATACAAATTGATATGTGTAGTAAAATAAATACCTTCTTCTTTTCTTAGATAAAAAAAACTAGCTAAGACGTCGCGCAAGGTGTTGCGTTTTTAACGAATTTCAGAATAATTTGTAATCATAATAAAAATATACAGTACCCCTGCCTGTAAATATCTACAATTTATATATCATGATATTCGTTGAATATAGCAGATTAAGTATAATAACATTTTCTTCTAATTAGATAAAGCATAATTAAGATTTATGAATATTAAATAGTCATACACGTATTTTAAGTGCCTGTACAATCAATTTGGCAATTGCCCAAAAATAGATATGAAGTTGGTTTCGGGATCGTTTATGGGTTACGTCCCTTTAATCTCAAGACAAACGATTTTACTTCCTACACGGCTATAACTTTTCATGTTGATATTAAGATGACAAAACAAGAAAAAATCAGGTAATTTTGTTATTTCTCAGTAATAAATTATATTATACAGTAACTATAGCAGTATAATTCATTTTCATAGGACTTTAATTAATTAATGTCTGTCGTGTTTCTACTTTCGATTCAAATAGAGATCAGTGTACATATTACAATCAATTATGTTCATAGGTCGTCATATTTATTGTTTTACTTTCAATTCGGGCTGAGGTGGATAAAGATACAGTCGTGTCATTAAATGTTGAATAAAGGTGATGGTGTCCGGGCTGCGTGGATTTTCAATATATATTAGTCGAGTGAAGTGGAGAATATCTTAGAATAGGGGGGGGGGGGGGGGGGGGGGTTAAGGCGCGCAACTGCAACCATGCTTGATGTTACATAAATATACCCATACATTTATTTACAAGTGTAATATAACTCGATAATTTTCAGTGTATTCATTGTACAATATTCAACGTTTTCTTGTGTTTTTCAAATAACAAAATATCAGTGGTATTTCATTAAGGATATTCTGAAGATCCAAATGGTCTAGTACAAGATATTCTAAAGATAATTAATAAAAACAAATACGGCAATATTTTATTAAATCACCAGGTAGAAGCTGTACAAATCTCTTTTGATAAAACTGTAACATTATGTTCGGCTTATATTCCACCAAATTCATCAATTATTCTAACACAACTCAAACATCTTACTGATCAACAACCATTTATTTTATAGGCGACTTTAATTATTACCTTCCCTTATCGGGTAGTAAAACAACCAATGACAAAGGCAAAAAGCTTAAGACTTTCCCTGCCAGGAGGAATTATGTACGCGACGGTTCTGACACATTTTCTCAACTATTAATCCTGCATGCACAGTTATTGATCCATCTCTTCTTTCATGATGCTCTCTGTGGAAGTGATTATTTTTGTACTATTCTAGAAAGTTTTAGTTCTACTGTAGGCTAAAAAAACCAACACGATATTAATTTGACAAAGCTAACTGGCCTCTCAAATGCATATGATGCTAATCCAATTTTACAGATTAATACTTTAAACATATTTTATTGTTCTATACTAAACAATTAGATAGGACACAAGTTTTACAACTTAGAAACGTCTTCTCCAATGCATACAAGAATAAATACAAAATGAACTTGTATAATATTATATACATATTTCATATTAAGTAAAGACATGAAAAAAAACAAACAAAAACTAAAAATGTTGAGCATCATGCAAATGTATTATCGGAGCTAAAGTATACTTAATCGAACACGCCATTATATTTTAATGACACGAACACACCGAACATTCAATTTGGATTTAACTTTCTAAAGGATTTGTATTTAAAGTGGGTGCTTAATTAAGGTAGTTAACATGTGAAGATATAGGGAGGAAGCATTCTTCTATTAACCTTCGGTAAGTGTATTGCTTTTTTTATATTATTGTTAAAAACTCTTATTTATGATATGACAAGTCGATAGTCCAGTTGCATGAGGCTGTCTCGAAACTAGTTCATACGATCTTGATCAATAAAGTAAGACATAAATTCATTATTAACCTGTTTCATGTTACAAATATGACTAATTTACAAATATTTATGATCATGACATAGAAAAGCGACGGGTGTCTTTAATGTATTTTTGAACTGCCAAAAATATGGAACAATTTACATCACTATTGTCATAAATGCTGTTATAGTGACAGTCGGAACCTTTGAACCGTAATGAAAGCGGGAGGTTTGGCGCCGTAAAATCTGATTCAACCCACCGTTTCCTTGGAAATGCCTGTACCAAGTCAGGGTCATTACGGTTTTCCCAGTTTTCCGGTTGTTGACTGATTTTGTCTGTTTATATACTTATGAGTTTTGACTTTCCCTTTGGAAGATTGTTCGGAGTTCGGTAATTTTGTTATTACCCTTATTTTCAAAAGATAATAAATCAATATTTACTGGAATTCCAATCAAATTCAACTGATTTATTTCAAATAACATAATAATACGGTTTACGGTAAATCTGTTACAGTGTAACAAGTAATGCTCAGCCTTTTCATTATGATGTCCACATAAACAATTAGAATTTAAAATTAAATTTGCATGATATAAATCTGCATTTAATGCACTGCATTTATTTCGCATTCTAGAGTGTAATACACCGAGAAAGCGGTCACCTACATAATAATATTGAGGATTGATAATGTTGAAGTTTTAGTTTAAAAGTGGAAAAAGTAGGAAGATTTCTAATAGTACGATCCAAAGAATTCCATGCTTGAATAGTACATGGAAAGTACGAATTTTGGTAAACAGACAAACGGTTAAAAGGTACATGTATATTGTGACTGTTACGTAAATTATGATTAACGTTTGCTGTCACTAAAGGTGGAACTAATTCAAATAAATAATCGGGTGCTTCCTCATTGACAATTTTGAAAAAAAAAAAAGTAGCAGTTTTTTTAACTTCCCTTCTTATACTCAATGTTTCCCACCCCGTTTCCTTGTAGATTGAATCATTACTAGCATATATAGATAATCCTGTCACAATACGAGCTGCTTCTATTTGAATTTTTTCTAGACGATTACAATTTGTTTGTCCACAATTATCCCAAACTTCTGAGGCATATGCTTAGAAGTTTTTTTCAATCAGTACATCGATATGTTTTGTCCACTTACAATCACTGCTAAAAATAACACCTAAATGTTTATGCATATGCACAGGAGATAGTGAAATATCGCTAAAGCCAAATATTGAATTGTTTTCTAAATGCATAGTACTAAAAATCATAATATCTGTTTTATTGGGATTGAATTTCACAAGCCATCTATATGACCATGCAGTTAAATATTCTAAGTCTGTACTTATTAAAGTATGTAAATATTCTTCATTGTGTGCGGTATGGCCAATACAAGTGTCATCAGCAAATAGTCTACCGAAGCCAGTCATATTGTCTGCTACGTTATTTTTGCAAATTAGGAAAAGCAATGGGCCCAAGACCGACCATTGGGGCACACCAGCCTTTAATTCCCCAGTACTTGATATTGCATCTTTAATAACTACTCGTTGTTTTCGTCTTGAAAGATAACTTTTTAACCAGAAAAGAACGTTCCTTTTGACGCCATATTTCTCAAGTTTTAATATAAGCACTTTAATCCAAACTGTATCAATGGCTTTACTAATATCAGCAAAGGTTATACTAGTTATTTGTTTTTTTATCCAATGCAAGTAAAATATTATCATACAGTTCAATTAACTGATGGGTAGTTGAATATCCTAGCAGAAAACCCGACTGGAATTTATATACAAGTTTGTTAATATGCAGAGTGATTGTAAATGTATTTATAAACATTTTTTTCTAATATCTTGCTAACACATGACAATAAGGAGAATGGACGATAAATTGAGGATAGAGATGTATCCCCCTTTTTAAGCAAAGCAATGACATGTGCAACTTTTCACTGATCAGGAAAAACCATTTCTTTTAATGATCGATTGAATAACATGGACAGTGGTTTTGCTATTTCATTTTTTACAGCTAATCACATTCGGTTATTTATAATATCATGTCCAACAGCTTTATTTACATTCAACGTGGAAATTATATCTATAACATCTTGTTCACAAACTTCAATATCAGAAAGCATCTACAATAAAAAATTCGATAAATCTTATTTTCATCCTTTAAATTTGATATTGAACAAAACTATTTATTTAAAATTTCTGCTTTTTCTATGGTAATTTAAAGTCGTTCTGTGGAACTGAAAGAGGAGGAGTCTCATTAGATGAACTTTCATTTTTTATTAACATATTCATGGTTTTCCACTATAATTTGTCATTGGCTGATTTTAATTCATCCAAATTTTCATTTATATTTGCATAAAATTTCTTTTTGGCCTGTTTTTTTTTAAAATTATTTACCTTATTTCGCTGTTGTTTATATTTCGTCTCTGTTAGTACTGATTATTATTAAACAACATTATTAAGAAAAAAACTGGTGGCACGCGCTAATCTGGGTCACGGGTCACTGTAATCGGGCGGCTGTATCGAGAAACAGATACGGTGTTGAAAAAAAATGTTGATACTCATAAAATATTGATAAATGCAATAAAATTTTATATTTGTCTTCAAGAAATATGATAGACAAAACCATGTGTGAAGTTTTATGACGAAATATCTCCGATTTCTATGTAAATTTCTATGTAAATTTACGAGTTAGTTGCGACTGTATCCAGAAACAGATACGGTGTTGAAAAAACTGTTGATACTCATAAAATATTGTTAAATGCAATACAATTTTATGTTCGTCTTCAAGAGATATGATAGACAAAACCATGTGTGAAGTTTTATGACGAAATATCAACCATGTGTGAAGTTTTAGGACGAAATATCTCCGATTTCTATGTAACTTTACGACTTGAAGTGGGGAAACACCCACAGGTAATTTTAGCGATGTATTTTTTATCTTGGACAAGAATAATGAGCGTCCTGATTAGATGACCGATTTCAAAAACTGACTCTGCATGGTAAAAAGATGCATGTAAAAGAAATCTATGTTATATTTATTCATTTGTTTGATTCTGGAATATTGTTGATCATTGATTTAAACAAGAAAAAAGGGAAAAAGGGGGGGGGGTGAATTTTATTTGATTTTTACAGTCAAATAAATGTTATGTTTCGACAGTTTAAAGAGAAAAATAAAAATTTGTTGCGACTAAAACTTAATTTATTGATTTATTATTAATGATACAATTTTATATCCCTTGGGAGGAGGAGGGGGGGCTATGATGAAAATTTGAAATAAAACCACAGGTCCGGATTTGAAGCAAAAATAATAATGCAGGATTATTTTTTTATTAAAAAAATCCAGGACCCCTGTGTCCATGAAATTTTTGTTTTTTAAAGTTAATAATATGAAATATTAACATCCACACTTGCCTTTTGGAGAGCACATTTCTGTGTCCACACTTGTTTCACTTTAAGAAAAGTTTTACGAAAACGAACACGTATTCGTATCTCTCTTCTCAAAGTGGAATCAATCCAAACTTTGTCGGCATTTCTTATAATTACCTCCATTGTCGGAATACATGTACTAGCTATTTTCAAAAATATTGACGTAAAGCAGTGACCGCTCCATGAATATCACTTGCAGCAGTTACTAAATTGACCCAATCTGCTTCAGATATTTTTTGTTTCATAAAAAGATAATCTGCTCGTTTATAATCCCAAATTTTACGTTTATAATCTGTATTATTACTGAAACCACAACCTATTGTGATGTATGTTCCATCATGATCGCTAAACTCTCTGTAGTGTCAATGTGTATTGTGTCACTATCAATAATACTAATCCGAGTCGGTGATTAAAATTGGATCAAGTAAAGAATTATTACCTGTACGATTATCAAAATGTGTCGGTTTATTAATAACGTTAACAAAACCATTGATGAAAATAATATCCCTAATATTTGTAGGAATATTATTAGCCATAAAATTTATGTTCAAATTACCCAAACATATAATATTACAATTCCCGTCGAGAGCTCTTTTTTTTAAGCATAAAATCAAAATACTGCCAATAATATGCAGGTGCTTGTCTCACTGACCGGTAATTTATGTTGATCATTATAAACTGAAATTTAGTTTTAAGTTCAAACCACATACAGAGAGTAAATCACCCGTGTTCTAAATCCTGTCTACGTACAACATTAACAAAACTTTTATAATAAAGGACGAAGTCCTTATAACGGTAAGCTGTCCGATTTTTCCTTCTATATTGATAGCCAAATATCTGTTCACCGGAAGTTTAAAAAATAGATCAATTGATAATTTAGAAACGCAAAAGAAATATATTTCAATGAAAAATTCCCAATTCTTTAATTATTTACTCTATGCAAAATCGAAATAAACTTGAAATAAAATTATAATAAAAAAATCTCTTTCTACGACGGAAACTCCCGACGGAAGAGCGGCGTACAGTAGGTAAAATGAGCCATAACAAATCGGCTACAAAATTCATTCAAAATAAAAGATAATAGTTCATCGGACGCAATTACGAACGAAATAAAAAGTATGTCTCCTATTTGTTCCTTCAAAACATAAATTAAAAAAATGCTTTTATAAATATATACCCCGCTAAATTACACGTGTTTTGGGAGAAAATTATTCATGCGCAGTTGTTGAATGTTGCAGACGACGGGTTTTCATATTTGTAAACAGAAAACGATCGACAATTGCACTTGGAATCTATCGCTAAAATTCATTGAGGTATGCATATTTTGTTATCTTATGCCTGTAATTGGAAAGAATATGATCTCCTGGTTCTATGCATATGTAGAACACATTGAAATTAAAACAAAAACAGTCAATATAATACATTTTCATTACCTTGATCTATCCCAAAATGTCAAAATCCGTGATGTACCTTATTCATTGAAGAGTCCAAGGAATTCCGAATGTAAACTGGCACACATTTATGGTATGAATAAAGGAAAGGTATTTATTTCATGTGTATTATATACAAATGGATATGTGAACGTAAATGAATGAATGCTCTTTCAATTTTAACAGTTGTCATTAAATAATTTACATTAGAAAGGTTATTATGATATCGTTCGAAATTGTGTCCGGATCTAGGTCACAGAATGACTAGAACGGGGTTATGAAAATCTGCTTAAAACCCGTAACAATGCATTGAATAATATATGGGCTATGATTCAAAAGGAATATTGGTGTTTAATCTGAAATATGAACATGCAATCAGCTTCATCAATTTGATCAAATTTATTATCAAATGCCACGGTCAATATCATCGAAATTGTTCGTAATTGCGTCCGGTGAGGCTAACGTGTACGGATCATCGTATTATTGAAATTTTAGGACTTCGTCCTTCAAACAGGTTGCCTGTCTCATATTAAAAAATAATACCACCTCCACTACAGTTCCTGTTCCTCCTAATGGGAACCTTAAAACCCGGCAAACTTATGTCAGCATCTTTTATACTGTTATCTAAGTGTGTTTCCGTAAAAAATATAATATCAAAGTCTTCAACTATATCTATAAATTTATTTCGCAGACTTTGTATATTCTCATGAAGAATAGATAATGTGTTTTCGTGAGAGACTGGTGTGCCCTGTGGACCTGGGTTCGATTCAATATCCCCACAGACAATAAACTAAATAATAATGGATAAGATAATAGTATATTATAATTAGACTTATGTTCTATTTCGTCAAACTCAACCGAACATACAATAGTTATCAACCAGTCGAAAACCTGTTTATATCAAAACCAACCGAGAGGTAATGGCTCATATTCATTTAACAAATATATCTATATCATATTAATTCATAAATGAAATATACAACACTTTTATAGGAACAGCTCACCAGTGTGGAGCAAGTTCGACAAAACAAAGAAAGGAGCTTAAAGACCAATATTTTGAGTAACTGACAGTCTTTCCGAAATGTTTTCTTTGACGTACCCGTCTTTAGCTTTGTCGGTTCTCCAGCGACCGTGTTTTTTAAATAATCTGTCCTCGACTTTTGCTGTTGCAGCAGCTGTAGCTCCTCCTGATCTAAGACTATGTAGTCCAAAATACTTTTGTGACAAGTTTCTATTCCATTATTCTAACAAAATATGCATTCTCTACAAATGAGTTATATATACCTGTTCATGGTTCCCATGAACATTTACTAATAGCAATATTAAACAAGTGGTATTACATGTAAACAATACTTTCACATGAACCAAACAAAATAATGGCAAAAATAAGAATAAACTAAGCATTATACTAATAAACAAAATAATAACAAAAATAAGCATAAGCTAAGCAAAAATAAGCATCAGCTAAACATTATAAATAAGTAAAATAATAACTAACAAAATTAGCATTAATAAGCAAAACTATAAAAAACAATTATCCTTACCTCACACTGGGGTGTAAAGGTCATGGAAACAGGATATACCTCAAGATCACAATATCATGCTGTTGTACATCAGTATTATATCATGGCAATCTTAATATCAAATTAGGTTTATAACTATTGTGCTCAAAACATGCACAATTACACAAAAACATAGATTACACATAGAATTGTTAATTACTCACCTTTTTATTATTTTAATGGTAAAAATAGTATTATGTTCATATTAAATTCATATTTAATAGTTTTAAATATTATTTCATTTAACCTTTAACATTTTATTGGAATTACTATGCTTTATAAGTTTATCACATTTTAATAGCATTTAATATGTTTTATAAATCAGTCAATCAATCAATCAACTCAATCTCACTGAGAAAGTTATTTTATAGACAATTAGTAAGTTTAGTATAAATACCTTAATGAATGTTAGTGGTGTCAAATAGAAATATCATCAGTTCAAGCTGTTTTAAATAGTCATCAAAAATTAATCTAAAAGAATATGTATTGCAGTTGTCAATATGTCTGCCTTCTAAGATATGAAAAATAATAGAACAAAAGAATTTCCCACCAAAATTCAGGTGACTAAAATAACCAATGAAAGGAAATAACTGGTCAAACTGACCTTAACTAATCAAATATACAAAGTGAAGATACATATCAGGGTCACTTTCATGAACTTAGGTCACACAAAGTTGTAGACCTTATTAATTTTATTACTAAGAGGTTTTAAATATTATAATTAAATGAAAAAGTTATGAAAGTAATTATATGAACATATTTTATTTGCAAAAATATATTTTATGAACATAGTAAAAATTAAAAATTTAATTATTTACAAACTGTCAAAATGGACTCTTCCACACATCCACAGATTAAATAATTTACTCATTCACAACTGAATAAAGTTTGCATAGGACCATCAGAATGTTACATGAAATGCCTATAGTTGTCTAATACATTAGTGTATCTCTTGTTTACTCGCTCTGGTGTTTTTTCACGCCTTCATGCTCAAGGGCAGGTAATCAGATTAATGAAAGAGTAATATCAGTAGCTGATAAGACGATTCCAAAAACATCAACAAATCTAAAACACCCATGTAAACCATGGTATAATGATGAATCCGAAAAATCGCAAATGGTGTCAAACCAGTAATTCAACCAATCAGAGCTAAGAAAGTAGTCCCTTTTAAAGAAAAAAGTTCCTTTCACCTTGTTGTATTGTGACAAATACTGAATGGAATGGAATAATTAAATTGGAAATTGAAGTTAAATGTATAAGGATTATTTTGAGCCCAAATTTGATTGATTTAGTTGTATTTTAATATGGATATGGAGGATTTGATGCATGACCTATAAATAGGGAATTTCTGGGGGATGACAGAGCTATTTTTAGAGTAGGTATTTTCCATAGCCTGGCATTTCACTGCAAGACTTTAAACATGGCCTGATATTTTGACAGAACGTAGAGGAATCATGAACATTTCAGAAAATGTATGGTCTTCGAAAGGTTAAATTTAAGATAAAATTGCCAGGTAGGCTCGAAAAAGCACAAATTTAGTAGAAAACTTTAAAGAAATTAATTGTAGGTTTCACACCAAAAAGGCCGCACGACAGTTTACATTGGACATTGTCGACAGTTTTCGCATCTTCAGAACCAAACCCCGAAGAATATTAAAACAGAATCGTCACACTTCTTGGCGTGATTTTGTTTCCAAATTAAATTGCCATATACCAACTTGTTTAAGGATTGTAGTATGGCTATAGCAAAGGTTAAAAGCAATGATACAATAGTAAAGCCAACTTTCATCATCTAACACTAAATCTCGAATAAATGAAGCCAAACTTGTCAACAAAGACAACGTCTTCACTGAAGATTACCATCCAGAATTTCACAAAATCTTAAACCACTCCCCCCCCCCCCCAAAAAAAACCCCCAAAAATATCAATATTAATTAAAAAGCTTCTCAGACATCTGTCGGAATCATAATGTTGTACCCCTCATCCTGATTGAGATTCAGACTCACAACATAAGTGATAATAGGAATTGATTGCATTGGTAGTTGGATTTACAACTATCATACGATCACGGCCACGACGGCCCCCGTCGTCAAATTATTAGCATATATCACTAACTAGTAGCGTTTGTAAAACCATGGAGAGGATGATCAATCGTCGACTTGTATTTGTCTAAATCCAATGGACTCGTGTCCAATATACAGTGTGGATTCAGTCATTTATTCTAAGCATAGAAACATTCATAAAGGAAAATATCCAGAAAAAAACTAGATTATATGACACGAATTTTGGGCGAACACGGTAATTTTAATCGAATTTCGCTTGGAGACTCATTATGGACCTCTATTACGGTATACCCTCTTCTATTGCACACGGTTGAGCCGTATGGTTCCCTTCCGCAAATAAGGGTAATAACAAAATTACCGAACACCGAGCAATCTTCCAAAGGGAAAGGCAAAACTCACAAGTCAACAAACAGATAAATTCAGTTAACAATTTCAAGTGTTTACCTTACTTGGTTTAAAAATAACAAAAATCGTGTGGCACCATTTATTCAAGCTTGATACCCGCAAGCAAACGAACCCCCCCCCCCCCCCAATTACATACATGTCCCCAATCATATAAACAAGCAAGTAACAAAAGTCCATAACAACTAAACATAGTAATGAATGTAAATATAATGTAATGTAAGCTTAAGTAAGCAGGAACACGCACCCTTAATAAAGTTACGGGGAGGGCGGGTGGGAAAGCTAGCAAAAAATTACAGCGTGCAGCCATTAGCAAGATATTGAGCAAGGCATGGTTCAAAACTCAAAAAGAAGTTGGGCGATTTGGGGTTTCAGCCCAGAGACCTTGGACCAGTTTATATTAAAACCTAATGCTCGTAAAGTACTGATGAATACACGTAACCCTCTACTACAGTCACACATTGCATCTGCAATTATTAAAAAATCGTCTAAGTATGCAATACATATAACATTATATACACTCTTCATGATTTTACATACAGACTCGCTTAATTTTTGGAATATTCTGGGGCTTCTGGAAAGACCAAAAGGGAGCTTAGAATCATACATATAAGTAGGGTTAGCATCCCCAGAGAAGGTCCACTTTAAACCTGTCGAATCGTGATCCGAATTGTGACAATAAACATACCTATACGCACTTTTTAGATCCACCTTTGCAACATAATTATTAGGTTTTATTAGTTTTAGAGCGTGCCTCATATCCATATAGGAACAATTTGTATCACTAGTATATGAATTGAGTGAATTTCCAACTGGTTGACTACCATCATGTATTAAGCGAATATTACCATTTGACTTAGGTACATCCCCTAATGAGCTCACAATAGTTGGAATCATTTTGGTTACAACAAAATTTCCTAACGCAACTTCGGTCTTAATTTGATTTTCAACTTGAGTGCTAACTCTGAAAGCGGATGAATAATTTTCAGGGTTCACCGGGTAACGCGGGCCAAATTTTGTACACAACTGAAATCCATTTTTTACTCCTTCCAAAATGAATTCACGGTCTTCTGTGTCCATTGGCAAAAGGCGACACCAAGCCTCGAAATGCAGTGTATTTAACGTGGACGTCACCTTGTTTTCCACGACTAATTCCGAATTTGAGGCACATCCAGGTGTTTTGGTTTTGTCATAGGTTGGGAATGTCCAGAATGACCATTTAACGCAGAAGGTGCACTAGAAAAGCAGATAGCACAATTATGCATCATTCTGCAATCCACACGGAAACAAGAATTGTAATTAAAGCTTCGACAAATTTCTCGGCCATCAGGTAGAAACGGGCCTTTGCGACGTTGATCCGTCGGCGGTCTAAAATTTCTTCCCTTGCCCATGGATGTTCCAACTGACGCTTCCGAAAATGCATGCATTGTAGGGTTATCTCGTGTTATCACCAACTGGAAGTCACGCAAATCCTGATGATATGATCCTCATTCGAAGGATACGTCAGATTGGTTTTGGCGATATTCTTTGTCATATAACAATACTGAATACCATACGTTTCTGGCCGCTAAACGGTAAATGTCAGCTGTATAGTTAAGATAACTGTTTATGCTATTTAAACGCTTCTGTTTAATTAATTCCTGTAATATTTTAATGTTCGCATAACCCCATTCTTCGATTGTCACTTTATTCAAAGTTTTCTGCTTCCCAACGCGCAACTCGATCTGACCTCCTATAGTAACAGATTGAAATTGTTCAACCGATTCTGGCCATATGAAAAACAACATTTGTAATGCTTTGTAGTCTGTGTTAGATTGAAAAGTGTGTACGGGCTCACCTGTAAAGATGGAACGTTGCTGTCCAACTGAGGTTTTCGAAGCCAATTTGTGCAATGTCCGTACACTTTCCCTTTCTTTTTCGATTTCCTGGCGTAGATATTCTTTCTATCTTTCCATTTGAAATTCTTTTAATTATTTTTCAAGTTCACTTATATTCGTATCTGAATCGTGTGCTGCCGCAGTTTCCGATGTGGGGTTCTCGTCTTTGGTTGTTGACTGATTTTGTCTGTTTATATACTTATGAGATTTGACTTTCCCTTTGTTAGAGAGTTCGGTAATTTTGTTATTACCCTTACTTCCCCCTTTTCTGAGAGCTGCTCGAATGAGTCCTGAAATTCATCCTCATATACATTCACATCGGATTTCTTCCCTTTGCCGTGTCTCAAATCTTCAATAACGTCTTTAAGTTTGTCAGCGGCTGTTGTATCGTGTCCCCCTGCCATTATAAACAAAAGAAAGCTAGCAAGAAATTTAGCATCCAGCCATTAGCAAGGTACTGATACGATCGTTTTCCATAACCGGAAACTACGGAAGGCGGAGCTTTTCTAAATATGGTATTTCTTATTACAACCTGATGTAAACATTCCAATCGTAACTACTCGGCCATTCTCGCTACCCTGTTATTTGCAGGGTAGCGAGAATGGCCGAGTAGTTACGATTGGTAAACATTCACGCCTAAATCGCCAAATATGATATCGACATCCAAATAGTGAGGCCGGAAATGACGAAATTCAAAATTTTCAAAGAGAAGATTTTATTTTGTGGGAATTACATTCTAAAATACTGGTAGGTGATAAAAACTTGTTATAATAATGGACAAAAGGAAAGGTTATGTCTTATTATTGATAAATGCAGGCGTCAGAAGCTCTGTAAGCGAGCGCAAAAAATCTCGGCGGCTGCTCCATTACGTGTAATGGCATCCCGTTATAACCCTTGCGAGTAAGCGAGCATTTAGGGTTTTATTATTAGAACTAGAGCTACCGCCCTTTCAAAAGCTGCAGTTCTTGATCGGAGACTTTTGTCTTAGTTTTAACACTGAGCTTGGTTTCTTGCTTGACCAGTTCAGTTAAAAACTATTATGTAAAATATGATGAAAGAGGGAGCTATTTTAATTGAGTCATGTGTCGATGATCAGGAACTCACTGAATATTGTGTTTCTTTTATTTTATGTCATTGTTATAATTTTCTTATAATATAATGTGATACATTGTATATCATTTTGCTATAATGAAGAATGACACAATTATTGTTTCTGTGATAATATGTTATGACTTTTATCACAATGACATTGATATATTTTTTGTTTGTTTGTTCTTTGATGAAAATGTTTTAAATTTAATGTTGGTGTATGATTTATGCTCATTTTAATATAGTTGTTTATTTATGATTATTAGACGGAAACATTTGTACCCCGCTGATGTTTGCCCTCGTTGTACAGGGGTAGTTTCTGAATTACAAAAAATAACGCCTTTGCCAAATAGGAACATCTTGTGTCTATAATTTTCGACCTAGAAAAAGCATATGACATATGGAAATATTGCATTTTAAAAAAAACCTCTTTGATATGGGGGTTGAAAGATAAGCTACCTACTTTTATTTCGATGTTGGTTTTGTCTTAAAGAGAATTTAAGGTTATAGTCAATTCAAATTTTATAAGTTTATAAGCATCATCCTAGAACGTTTTACTTTTGAATATGTATTTATCGAATCAAAAGCATTGTATATATACCAGTATGAGAGTGTAATAATGTCCATGATTATGTCATATACATGAATGTACATTTTTTGAAGGATAATTAAAGAGGGTGGCTTGAAACTGGCGATTTATATGTTATATATGTAGAAGTATTTTAGCACTAGATGTTCTTTTTTAAAATGTTATCGGAATTTGACAATGATTTAAAGAAAGAGGTGTGGTGGTCTGGTCAGTCCCACTGAGAGGCGGACATTCTTAATAATCTTTTAAGATGTGAGGAAAATCAGTCTAAGCAAATTTCAGTAAGAACACAAATAGTTTACGACAAATAAGTTTTATCGGAAAAAGTGAAAATCATAAAAAGGCATGCAGATCCTCAGACCACCATTTTCAATATTCTGGTGCTGTTAGCAGCATTGATCAAAACAAAGTACGTGACTAGTACGCGACACGTTCACAAAATACACAACATACATGTACAAAAATGTTTTCATTGCGTCCCATAACTCTAGAACGACAAAAGTAAAATTAGTCAAAAGTATGCATTCCACAGGCCATTATTCCTAATAATTATATAAACTTTGAAGAAAATGAGAATAGGCAAAACATAGTTAGCGAAGACAGGTTTTTCATAGAATAAAGTTCTATAAATTAATTTTAGAGTCAAATGTCATTTAATTTTTTATTTTATTTTTTAACAACGTAATATCTTTTATTCAAATGCATGTTACAATTAACACGCCAAAAGTCCAAGCTCCTTTTGGTGTTTCCCTGTTACATCTTGTTCTGATTATCCAGGACTATAATCAGAATTACATGAAATATATATACAACATGTCATTTTATACGTGTTTTGATTGGTTTAAAAAATTGAGATTATTTTCATATGTACTGAATCTGAAAATAGACGTCGTTCTCAAGGCGTCGCGTGCTGTTGTCATCAGGCGATTTTCTTTAAATGAGGCACCTTTGGGGTTATTTAAATTTATCTCCGATTATTTGCTTTATTTTGAAAAAATGAATATATTTTTCAATATCAAAACAAAAAATGTTTGAAATAATTTATAAGGATTGATCGAAGTTATTTGTTCGGTTCATTCGAAATAACCTCAATCAGGTTGTACACACCCTTGCGTAACCCGCTACGTGGTTTACATGGTGTGTACAACCTGATTGAGGTTATTTCGAATGAACCGAACTAAAATTGCGATCAATCCTTAAATGACTTTGGCACAACAAAAGAGACAATCGTCAAAAGGTACACAAACCCTAAAACCAGACCAACAACCCTAAAACCAGACCAGCAATCCTTAAGATTTTGTAAAATTTGACGAAAATCAGTCAAGACAAAGTAGATTTAGCGCGCTACATGTTTCTCTCAAACGGAAGAATAATATCATACCATAATGCGTGAGTAAGAAGGGGTATATATGTAACTGAACATTGAGAGAATCTCCTACATCACACATAAACATGTAATTGAACATTGAGAGAATCTCCTACATCACACATAGACATGTAATTAAACATTGAGAGAATCTCCTACATCACACGCATATATGTAACTGAACATTGAGAGAATCTCCTACATCACACGTAGATATGCAACTGAACATTGAGAGAATCTCCTACATCACGCGTAGATATGTAATTGAATATTGCGAGAATCGCCTACATCACACATAGACATGTAATTGAATATTGAGAGAATCCCCTACATCACACGTAGATATGTAACTAAACATTGAGAGAATCTCCTACATCACACGTAGATATGTAATTGAATATTGAGAGAATCTTCTACATCAGACGTAGATATGTAGCTGAAGATTGAGAGAATCTCCTACATCACACATAGATATGTAACGGAACATTGAGAGAATCTCCTACATCATACATAGATATGTAACTGAACATTGAGAGAATCTCCTACATCACACGTAGATATGTAATTGAACATTGAAAGAATCTCCTACATCACACGTAGATATGCAACTGAACATTGAGAGAATCTCCTACATCAGACGTTGATATGTAACTGAACATTGAGAGAATCTCCTACATCACACGTAGATATGTAACTGAAAATTGAGAGAATCTCCTACATCACACGTAGATATGTAATTGAACATTGAGAGAATCTCCTGCATCACACGTATATATATAATTGAACATTGAGATAATCTCCTACATTACACGTATATATATAATTGAACATTGAGAGAATCTCCTACATCACACGTAGATATATAATTGAACATTGAGAGAATCTCCTACATCACACATAGATATGTAATTGAACATTGAGAGAATCTCCTACATCACACATAGACATGTAATTGAACATTGAGAGAATCTCCTACATCACACGAGATATGTAACTGAACATTGAGAGAATCTCCTACATCACACGTAGATATGTAATTGAACATTGAGAGAATCTCCTACATCACACATAGACATGTAATTGAACATTGAGAGAATCTCCTACATCACACGCATATATGTAACTGAACATTGAGAGAATCTCCTACACCCACTTAGATATGTAACTGAACATTGAGAGAATCTCCTACATCACACGTAGATATGTAACTGAACATTGAGAGAATCTCCTACATCACACGTAGATATGTAATTGAACATTGAGAGAATCGCCTACATCACACATAGACATGTAATTGAATATTGAGAGAATCCCCTACATCACACGTAGATATGTAACTAAACATTGAGAGAATCTCCTACATCACACATAGACATGTAATTGAACATTGAGAGAATCTCCTACATCACACGTAGATATGTAATTGAATATTGAGAGAATCTTCTACATCAGACGTAGATATGTAGCTGAAGATTGAGAGAATCTCCTACATCACACGTAGATATGTAACGGAACATTGAGAGAATCTCCTACATCATACATAGATATGTAACTGAACATTGAGAGAATCTCCTACATCACACGTAGATATGTAATTGAACATTGAAAGAATCTCCTACATCACACGTAGATATGCAACTGACCATTGAGAGAATCTCCTACATCAGACGTTGATATGTAACTGAACATTGAGAGAATCTCCTACATCACACGTAGATATGTAACTGAACATTGAGAGAATCCACCTACATCACACGTATATATATAATTGAACATTGAGAGAATCTCCTACATCACACGTATATATATAATTGAACATTGAGAGAATCTCCTACATCACACGTAGATATGTAACTGAACATTGAGAGAATCCACCTACATCACACGTATATATATAATTGAACATTGAGAGAATCTCCTACATCACACGAGATATGTAACTGAACATTGAGAGAATCTCCTACATCACACGTAGATATGTAATTGAACATTGAGAGAATCTCCTACATCACACATAGACATGTAATTGAACATTGACAGAATCTCCTACATCACACGTAGATATGTAACTGAACATTGAGAGAATCTCCTACATCACACGTAGATATGTAATTGAACATTGAGAGAATCTTCTACATCACACGTAGATATGTAACTGAACATTGAGAGAATCTCCTACATCACTCATAGACATGTAATTGAACATTGAGAGAATCTCCTACATCACACGTAGATATGCAACTGAACATTGAGAGAATCTCCTACATCACACGAGATATGTAACTGAACATTGAGAGAATCTCCTACATCACACGTAGATATGTAATTGAACATTGAGAGAATCTCCTACATCACACGTAGATATGTAATTGAATATTGAGAGAATCTCCTACATCACACGTAGATATGTAACTGAACATTGAGAGAATCTCCTACATCACACATAGACATGTAATTGAACATTGAGAGAATCTCCTACATCACACGTAGACATGTAATTGAACATTGAGAGAATCTCCTACATCACACGTAGATATGTAATTGAACATTGAGAGAATCTCCTACATCACACGTAGATATGTAACTGAACATTGAGAGAATCTCCTACATCACACGTAGATATGTAACTGAACATTGAGAGAATCTCCTACATCACACGTAGATATGTAACTGAACATTGAGAGAATATCCTACATCACACGTTGATATGTAACTGAACATTGAGAGAATCTCATACATCACACGTATATATGCAACTGAACATTGAGAGAATCTCCTACATCATACGTAGATACTAATTAAAGTAAAATAACAGTATTTTTTGTATTGCTGTTCTACATTTCACAAAACAGTAAGGTCTTTATGAAATAATCTGCAAATAAACTTCAAATGATCCATTGGATGATGGTAATATCTGATTTCTTCAGAGAAAAGTGTCAAAACTCGAACTTTGAGAACCCTAATATATGACATTTATCAAATAACCATGTCGTCTGATTGCTTGCAGTTAGCAGATGGTCTTAGTATTTATTATTTATTTTTAAAAATGTTTACTATTTCAATACTATATTTTATAGCAGTGAAAAGATTAATGCTGCCAGATTGTTCGTTGCAGCCATCGACTTTGGGACAACCTACTCTGGGTATGCATATTCTCCAATGAGTGATCGATCTGCCATAGAAACATGCAAATGGAAGAACGGCAAGTTGGAATCAAGCAAAGCTCTAACATCTGTTCTTCTCGATCGAAAGAAGAATTTCTTAGCTTTTGGATACGAAGCGGAGACAAAATTTATAGATAATGCAGGAGATGACAAACCTGATGTGCTATATTATTTTAGACGTTTCAAAATGATTCTGCATAACCAGGTTTGTCTTATAAGATCAATATGAATTTTGCATTTGACAATTTCATCACCCACTCACCAAGCATACACACAAATTGTACATTGCACAGGAAATATAGTTTCATTTGACTTTCGGAATTATTTTTATTATGTATAATTATCATACCCAAAAGCATATAATCCTTGCATCATTCTTTTATCTTTTTGTGTCAATCCAAAAGGCGATGGACTATTCTAAGAACTCATTTGTACCTCATATTTTGTTTCAAGCATCTGGATAAAAAATTTGAAGAGGCGGCAGGGAAAATCAGAGACCGTAAGTCGAAAATCAGACAACACAATGGCCGGCAAATACAAGAAAGCAAGCAATATTCTTTCACTATCGTCAATTTTCTTTTTTGACCCCATCATACGGTGTTTTCATTGGTCAGTTGGTTCGTTTTGCACCATTTGTAATAAGGTTTCTGACTTCACTGACCTTAATCTCATAATTACAGTAAAACGTTTGCACCGATAATACCATTTTCATAGATTATAATAAACTTTCACTAAATGCTATTACCGCTATAGATATCTTGTACATCAATACAAGTCTACATATTATATATATCTGATCAAAAGGGTATTTCCCATACACGTATTGATGATGACGTAATTAAGAAAGCTAAAAAGCTTAAATCTGCCACATCTAAACTTGTGAAATACTTGAGAAATCCTATTAGTAAATGCCACGATTCTACAACCATAGTTGACACTTTGAAGCAAGTTTACTTTGCTAAAAATAAGATATTAAGGACCGCTAAGTTATGGATGAAACAATATTGGCGAAGTAGACTTGAAACATGAACTAATAGATATTATTATACTTTATGCAAATTTCTTACATTATGCATTCATTTCATTGGACAAGCGTCGTTTGTTAATTTTCACTAACCTTTAATAAGCCCCGCCCATCCCTAGCAACATGTGATAATATTAGCAACGGGCGTTAATGCCTAACATTAACACCCGCTGAGCCCGAAGTTTGCCGATCGGGAAAAATTATTACCCGCTCCGCCGAGGTTTACCGATTTTAAAAATTCTAAAATTAAAAAAAAAAAAATTGTTTTAAAGTTCAAAATTTCAATATTTCAAAAAAATTCTAAATTTTCATAGAATTTCATTTATTTTTTTAAATTTCAAAATGATAAAATTTTCAAAAAGTTTAAAAAATTTCAAAGTTTTCATAAAATTTCAAAATTTTAAGACATGTATTTAAATAATAATATTGAAAAATGATAAGACAAACATAGCCTACCTTGAAAATTATTTATGCAATAGTCAAAATATAGAAGCAAACATGTGATGATATTTATCAAAATATACAATTAACATTTTACATTAATTGTTATAAACATTATGTTATTATCTCGTTAAATTTGTTGCTACTTGATGTTTTGTTGTTGTTAATGTAAGTAAACTATCTTAATTTATGACTTTATTTTTTTAACAATTTAACAACATAATGCACACTTGAATCATGAGGCATTCAGTATAATAAAAAAGCATACTGCCCTTGGATGAAGGTGTTAGGGTGATTAACACACTCTGTGAAAAAATTATCACCCTCGACTTCGTCTCGGGTGATAATTTCCCTCCTCGTGTGTTAATCTACCATAACACCTTCATCCAAGGGCAGTATGTTTATAATATCTCTGCTGTGCTCCAATCCAGATCTAAATGTATTCACATGTGCATGTATATCCTTTTTTACTCTTTGGCATATCATTATTTTATACCGGATATGCTTTTATATTTATATATTTTATATATGTATTGCCTTTTGAAATCCAATTATCAAGAAGAGAGATTTGGGATCCCACTAACTGGTTTAACCTGCCATTCGTTTGCGCCATTCGAAAGTCAGAGCATGGATTTCAATGCCATACATTATATGTCGTGGTCTTTTGTGCCATTCGAAAGCCAGGGCATGGATTTCAATGCCATACATTATATGTCGTGGTCTTTTGTGCCATTCCAAAGCCAGGGCATGGATTCCAGTGCCATACATTATATGTCGTGGTTTTTTGTGTATGTTCCATGAGTTAAGGTGAATTGTTACTTTTGTCAATATTGGTGGAATTGTAGACAATCACTGTTTAAACTTTGCTGTCATAATTATAGATTTTAGAATAAACAACAAATTATGATTCATTCATTCAATCATCTTTTGGAACACATTATGTTCTAAAATTACAGAGCATGAAACAGCAAAATGTTATATGTGATGACAATTTAGTTCCAGATCAATGATACTAGCAATGTGTACGTGTTTGTATACGATCTCGTAAGTTATTTTCCCACTAATGTTATTTCCTTTTTTTTTTTTTATAAATGTCGATATGTTGACTGCTGCGTCCATCATGACAAACAAATCATATACATTAAAACATTTGTCTGCCATTACAGTGTCACCGTGTTCATACAACTGAACTAATTTGCTGCGCCCCACTATCTTTCGATCACATATGCATCCACCTGGAATTAATCCAACAAGTATTTTTACAGTGTTCCTATTTTCATAGAATGAAAACATTGCTTGCTATGCTCGTGGTGCATTGGATTGCTTAATTGGACATTCAATTCATCAACTATTATACTTGGTGGAAGTTTTCTAACCAAGTTGCCCGGAGGCCAAATATTTGCTTCTCTCCACTGCTTTAAAATCAGTGGGAGCAAAGTATCTGACCAAGTTACCAGGAGGCCAAATATTTGCTTCTCTCCACTGCCTTGAAATCAGTGGGAGCAAAGTATCTGACCAAGTTACCAGGAGGCCAAATATTTACTTCTCTCCACTGCTTTGAAATCAGTGGGAGCAAAGTATCTAACCAAGTTGTCAGGGGGCCAAATATTTGCTTCTCTCCATTGACTTGGCATGAAAAGTATCCACGTATTAACAATATGTTTTACACTTGCTTCAGATAATGAAAAACATCTTGACAGTTCAAAATTTGTTGTGTAACGCCTTATCTTCATCAATGTCATAAAAAGTTGATTTCTGACATAGACACTATCAATTTGAAAATAAATGTAACGAAGACAATATGTAGCTGTTCCAAGTGTGTTCAAAACAAATGAAAATGTGGCGTATGATTCTAACCCAGAATAAAAATCAACTGTCATGTCGTCACTTGCGATATTTCTCCTGAAAACATAGGTTGGACAGGAGTGTAGGTCATCATATTTGTAAATGTCGGCATAGCTACCATTCTTTCCACCGTATAAATTACTTCCTCTGCACATTCAACCTCACATTGATTACTCTCCTCCAGATTATTTCTTCAACTTTGATCTGATTTTATTCCTTTGTCACAGCGTGCAGCGAATCTACATTGTCTTTTAGCAGAAGATTATGTCTCTTCTTGTAGTCCACGGTAAAGTACATGTTAGGAAGTAGCCTTGCTATAGTTGTTTATTTCTCCTGAAAAGTAACAAAATGTCAAAGTTCTGGATTAGGTTGCACGAAGCTCAATTAAAGTTAATTGATAATTAAAAGTAACATAACATCAAAGATCATGTAACACGAATCCCACTAAAAACTGGGGATGAACTTAGGTGCTCCGGAAGGGTAGGTAGTTCCTGCTGTTAATCTAGTTACAGACCTATATTTTATGATAATGTACCTGATTTTTAAGCACTTGTCAGTGTACGTAAGTAAGTATCTTGTGGTGTATTCTACACAAAAGAGTCGGAATATAGGGGACAAAAAGTGTACAAACCACGAAATACATGTTGTATTAGTTAAAGAAATTTATATTTCAGACAATAAATATGGATACAACGATAAAAGATGTAAATGGAGTGGAGATGAAAGCCTTCGATATCTTTACTGCTGCAATCAAATACCTCAAAGAGCAAATGCTTACCCAGCTAGGGCGTTCACTTATCGGAACAACTATAAAAGATGTGCATTTTGTTTTGACTGTCCCGGCTATTTGGGAGGACCATTCCAAGATGTTCATGCGACGAGCAGCTGAAAAGGTAATAGTTCATAATAACAGCACATATTATAGAGAGATCATATATCAAATCAAAATTGTTTGATATGTTATACAGATCTCGATGAACTGTGGTCAAATATCACAGTTAAATATGGAAATACATATTTTAGACAACATATAGACTACGATTTCATTGTTCTGCATTTATAATTGGTCATGTGCCATTTGAATTAGTTCATGTTAACATTGTCACTCGCACTAGGTAAGGAGAATATAACCATAAGGCCAAAGACTTAAAAATAAATCACGAAATGTTTATGGTTGATGCTGAAATATCAGTATTTGTCTGCGGTCATGTGAATATAAATGACCAAATTTTGTCATGACCTTCATCTGGCACGATCATAGTCAAAATATTTGAAAGTCAAATAAATCAAAAGCCTTTGGAAACTAGTACATCAAAGAGCATCAACAGGAAAGCCAAATAAATCAAAAGCCTTTAGAAACTAGTACACCAAAGAGCATCAACAGGAAAGCCAAATAAATCAAAAGCCTTTGGAAACTAGTACACCAAAGAGCATCAAAAGGAAAGCCAAATAAATCAAAAACCTTTAGAAACTAGTACATCAAAGAGCATCAACAGGAAAGCCAAATAAATCAAAAACCTTTAGAAACTAGTACATCAAAGAGCATCAACAGGAAAGCCAAATAAATCAAAAACCTTTAGAAACTAGTACATCAGAGAGCATCAAAAGGAAAGCCAAATAAATCAAAAGCCTTTAGAAACTAGTACATCAAAGAGCATCAAAAGGAAAGCCAAATAAATCAAAAGCCTTTAGAAATTAGTATATCAAAGAGCATCAACAGGAAAGCCAAATAAATCAAAAGCCTTTGGAAACTAGTACACCAAAGAGCATCAAAAGGAAAGCCAAATAAATCAAAAACCTTTAGAAACTAGTACATCAAAGAGCATCAACAGGAAAGCCAAATAAATCAAAAACCTTTAGAAACTAGTACATCAGAGAGCATCAAAAGGAAAGCCAAATAAATCAAAAGCCTTTAGAAACTAGTACATCAAAGAGCATCAAAAGGAAAGCCAAATAAATCAAAAGCCTTTAGAAATTAGTATATCAAAGAGCATCAACAGGAAAGCCAAATAAATCAAAAGCCTTTGGAAACTAGTACACCAAAGAGCATCAACAGGAAAGCCAAATAAATCAAAAACCATTGGAAAGTAGTACACCAAAGAGCATCAAGAGGAAAGCCAAATACATCAAAAGCTTTTGGAAACTAGTACATCAAAGAGTATCAACAGGAAAGCCAAATAAATCAACAGCCTTTGGAAATCGGTACACCAAAGAGCATCAAGAGGAAAGCCAAATAAATCAACAGCCTTTGGAAACCAGTACATCAAAGAGCATCAACAGGAAAGCCAAATAAATCAAAAGCCTTTGGAAACTAGTACATCAAAGAGCATTAACAGGAAAGCCAAATAAATCAAAAGCCTTTGGAAACCAGTACACCAAAGAGCATCAACAGGAAAGCCAAATAAATCAAAAGCCTTTGGAAACTAGTACACCAAAGAGCATCAACAGGAAAGCCAAATAAATCAAAAGCATTTGGAAATTAGTACACCAAAGAGCATCAACAGGAAAGCCAAATAAATCAAAAGTCTTTGGAAACTAGTGCATATAAGAACATCAACAAGAAAGCCAAATAAATCAAAAGCCTTTGGAAACTAGTACACCAAAGAGCATCAACAGGAAAGCCAAATAAATCAAAAGCCTTTGGAAACTAGTGCATATAAGAACATCAACAGGAAAGCCAAATAAATCAAAAGCCTTTGGATACCAGTACATCAAAGATTATGAAGGGGAAAGCCAAATAAATCAACAGCCTTTGGAAAACAGTACATCAAAGAACATCAACAAGAAAGCTAAATAAATCAACAGATTTTAGAAACCAGTACATCAAAGAGCATCGACAGGAAAGCCAAATAAATCAACAGCCTTTGGAAACCAGTACATCAAAGAGCATCAACAGGAAAGCCAAATAAATCAAAAGCCTTTGGAAACTAGTAATCAAAGAGCATCAACAGGAAAACCAAATATATAAACAGTCTTTGGAAACTAGTACATCAAAGAGCATCAACAGGAAAGCCAAATACATTAAAAGGCTTTGGAAATTACTACACCAAAGAGCATCAACAGGAAAGCCAAATAAATCAAAAGCCTTTGGAAACCAGTACATCAAAGAGCATCAACAGGAAAGCCAAATAAATCAAAAGCCTTTAGAAACCAGTACATCAAAGAACATCAACAGGAAAGCCAAATAAATCAACAGCCTTTGGAAACCAGTACACCAAAAAGCATCAACAGGAAAGCCAAATAAAGCAAAAGCCTTTGGAAACTAGTACACCAAAGAGCATCAACAGGAAAGCCAAATAAATCAAAAGCCTTTGGAAACTAGTACACCAAAGAGCATCAACAGGAAAGCCAAATAAATCAAAAGCATTTGGAAACTAGTAGACCAAAGAGCATCAACAGGAAAGCCAAATAAATCAAAAACCTTTGGAAACTAGTAATCAAAGAGCATCAACAGTAAAACCAAATATATAAACAGTCTTTAGAAACTAGTACACCAAAGAGCATCAACAGGAAAACCAAATAAATCATAAGCCTTTAGAAACTAGTATATCAAAGAACATCAACAAGAAAGCCAAATAAATCAAAAGCCTTTGGAAACTAGTACACCAAAGAGCATCAACAGGAAAGCCAAATACATTAAAAGCCTTTGGAAATTAGTACACAAAAGAGCATCAACAGGAAAGCCAACTAATTCAACAGCCTTTGGAAACCAGTACACAAAAAAGCATCAACAGGAAAGCCAAATAAATCAAAAGCCTCTGGAAACTAGTACATCAAAGAGCATCAACAGGAAAGCCAAATAAATCAAAAACCTTTGGAAATTAGTACACAAAAGAGCATCAACAGGAAAGCCAAATACATTAAAAGCCTTTGGAAATTAGTACACAAAAGAGCATCAACAGGAAAGCCAAATAAATAAAAAGACTTTAGAAACTAGTATATCAAAGAGCATCAACAGGAAAGCCAAATAATTCAACAGCCTTTGGAAACCAGTACACCAAAAAGTATCAACAGGAAAGCCAAATAAATCAAAAGCCTTTGGAAACTAGTACATCAAAGAGCATCAACAGGAAAGCCAAATAAATTAAAAACCTTTGGAAGCTAGTACACCAAAGAGCATCAAGAGGAGAGCTAAATAAATCAAAGGCTTTTGGAAACTAGTACACCAAAGAGCATCAACAGGAAAACCAAATAAATCATAAGCCTTTAGAAACTAGTATATCAAAGAACATCAACAGGAAAGCCAAATAAATCAAAAGCCTTTGGAAACCAGTACACCAAAGAGCATCAACAGGAAAGCCAAATACATTAAAAGCCTTTGGAAATTAGTACACAAAAGAGCATCAACAGGAAAGCCAAATAAATAAAAAGCCTTTAGAAACTAGTATATCAAAGAGCATCAACAGGAAAGCCAACTAATTCAACAGCCTTTGGAAACCAGTACACGAAAAAGCATCAACAGGAAAGCCAAATAAATCAAAAGCCTCTGGAAACTAGTACATCAAAGAGCATCAACAGGAAAGCCAAATAAATCAAAAACCTTTGGAAGCTAGTACACCAAAGAGCATCAAGAGGAGAGCTAAATAAATCAAAGGCTTTTGGAAACTAGTACATCAAAGAGCATCAACAGGAAAGCCAAAAAAATCTAAAGCCTTTGGAAACTAGTACATCAAAGAGCATCAACAGGAAAGCCAAATAAATCAAAGCCTTTGGAAACTAGTACATATAAGAACATCAACAGGAAAGCCAAATAAATCAAAAGCCTTTGGATACCAGTACACCAAAGAGTATGAAGAGGAAAGCCAAATAAATCAACAGCCGTTGGAAACCAGTACATCAAAGAACATCAACAAGAAAGCTAAATAAATCAACAGATTTTAGAAACCAGTACATCAAAGAGCATCAACAGGAAAGCCAAATAAATCAAAAGCCTTTGGAAATTAGTACACCAAAGAGCATCAACAGGAAAGCCAAATAAATCAAAAGCATTTAGAAACTAGTATATCAAAGAGCATCAACAGGAAAGCCAAATAAATCAAAAGCCTTTAGAAACTAGTACACCAAAGAGCATCAGCAGGAAAGCCAAATAAATCAAAAGCCTTTGGAAATTAGTACACCAAAGAGCATCAACAGGAAAGCCAAATAAATCAAAAGCATTTAGAAACTAGTATATCAAAGAGCATCAACAGGAAAGCCAAATAAATCAAAAGCCTTTGGAAACTAGTACACCAAAGAGCATCAGCAGGAAAACCAAATAAATCAAAAGCCTTTGGAAACCAGGACACCAAAGAGCATCAAGAGGAGAGCTAAATAAATCAAAAGCTTTTGGAAACTAGTACATCAAAGAGCATCAACAGGAAAGCCAAATAAATCAAAGCCTTTGAAAACTAGTACACCAAAGGGCATCAACAGGAAAGCCAAATAAATCAAAGCCTTTGGAAACTAGTACATATAAGAACATCAACAGGAAAGCCAAATAAATCAAAAGCCTTTGGATACCAGTACACCAAAGAGTATGAAGAGGAAAGCCAAATAAATCAACAGCCGTTGGAAACCAGTACATCAAAGAACATCAACAAGAAAGCCAAATAAATCAACAGATTTTAGAAACCAGTACATCAAAGAGCATCAACAGTAAAGCCAAATAAATCAAAAGCCTTTGGAAACTAGTAATCAAAGAGCATCAACAGGAAAGCCAAATAGATCAAAAGCCTTTGGAAATTAGTACACCAAAGAGCATCAACAGGAAAGCCAAATAAATCAAAAGCATTTAGAAACTAGTATATCAAAGAGCATCAACAGGAAAGCCAAATAAATCAAAAGCCTTTGGAAACTAGTACACCAAAGAGCATCAGCAAGAAAGCCAAATAAATCAAAAGCCTTTGAAAACTAGTACACCAAAGGGCATCAACAGCAAAGCCAAATAAATCAAAAGCCTTTAGAAACCATTACACCAAAGAGCATCAACAGGAAAGCCAAATAAATCAAAAATCTTTAGAAACTAGTATATCAAATAGCATCAACAAGAAAGCCAAATAAATCAAAAGTCTTTAGAAACTAGTATATCAAATAGCATCAACAGGAAAGCCAAATAAATCAAAAGCCTTTGGAAACTAGTACAACAAAGAGCATCAACAGGAAAGCCAAATAAATCAAAAGCCTTTTGTAACCAGTACACCAAAGACCATCAACAGGAAAGCCAAATAAATCTAAAGTCTTTAGAAACTAGTATATCAAATAGCATCAACAAGAAAGCCAAATAAATCAAAAGTCTTTAGAAACTAGTATATCAAATAGCATCAACAGGAAAGCCAAATAAATCAAAAGCCTTTGGAAACTAGTACAACAAAGAGCATCAACAGGAAAGCCAAATAAATCAAAAGCCTTTTGTAACCAGTACACCAAAGACCATCAACAGGAAAGCCAAATAAATCTAAAGTCTTTAGAAACTAGTATATCAAAGAGCATCAACAGGAAAGCCAAATAAATCAAAAGCCTTTGGAAACCAGTACACCAAAGAGCATCAACAGGAAAGCCAAATAAATCAAAAGCCTTTAGAAACTAGTACACCAAAGAGCATCAAGAGAAAAGCCAAATATATCAAAAGCCTTTGGAAACCAGTACATCAAAGAGCATCAACAGAAAAGCCAAATAAATCAAAAGTCGTTAGAAACTAGTACACCAAAGAGCATCAACAGGAAAGCCAAATAAATCAAAAGCCTTTGGAAACTAGTACATCAAAGAGCATCAACAGGATAGCCAAATAAATCAGAAACCTTTGGAAACCAGTACACCAAAGAGTATTAACAGGAAAGCCAAATAAATCAAAAGCCTTGGAAACTAGTACAACAAAGAGCATCAACAGGAAAGCCAAATAAATCAAAAGCCTTGGAAACTAGTACACCAAAGAGCATCAACAGGAAAGCCAAATAAATCAAAAGCCTTTGGAAACCAGTACATCAAAGAGCATCAACAGGAAAGCCAAATAAATCAAAAGCCTTTAGAAACTAGTACAGCAAAGAGCATCAACAGGAAAGCGAAATAAATCAAAAGCCTTTGACTTGTGCGCATTCAGGATTCATGTATTAATTTACTGCTAATATTTGGAAAAGGTGATTTTGGAATATTCTTCATGTGTCGAAGTAAGGTTTCACTTTCAACATATCCATCCATTTTTTATTTTTAGATTTTATGTCCATGCTTAATTTCAACAGATCCTCCAATGAAAAAAACATACAATTTATATTTCTTAATGTATCTGAAATTTTTGTGTTCTGCTATCTCGGAGTCAGAGACATCACTTGCATAATCAATTCGCTGACATTCTGAAAAACCTATGCATCTGTCCCAATTTATATAGTCTTTAGCAAGAATATAACATACTGCAGACTTATCGTTCGTCGCCATTATGTGGAAAACATTTCACTTACCTCGGTGAACCGACATAGACTTCAATGGCAGCATGTGCACTTTAATAACGGAAGCAAAGAAGGAGCCCGAGGAGTTACTATTGTGAAAATAGAGAGGACTGCCGAAATTTAAATCAATGACGTCATTACAGATTAACCAATGAGAATGCAATTATTAACACACATTCCATTTTCACTAGACGGTGTGTGCAAAAAAAAACTCAACACACAAAATAACACGCTACCGTTATATAGAGGTATAGCCGAAATTTCAACAGTGTGGCTAATACAAACTATGGGCGATATTTTTGAGGTAAACACACCGAGGTAACGGGAAATCTACCTCGGTAGCTTTCAATACCTCGCTACGTGGGTGTGTACTTCTATGATTTACCTCGTTATTAGCGATAAACCTGTGTGCGTGTGTGTGTGTTTTGGGGTATCAATTTTGCCTCTGCTTCTGCCATTTTTTCATTGGTTTTCTACAGTGTTGTATTTTTTGTTTTACATATTATTCACAAGTAAACTATTATATTTGTTATGTCTTGTACAGACTGGGATATAAGGTAGTCAGTTAACTATTATATTTATTATGTCTTGTACAGACTGGTATAGAAGGTTGTCAGTTAATTATTATATTTATTATGTATTGTACAGGCTGGGATATAAGGTAGTCAGTTAACTATTATATTTATTATGTATTGTACAGACTGGGATATAAGGTAGTCAGTTAACTATTATATTTATTATGTATTGTACAGGCTGGGATATAAGGTAGTCAGTTAACTATTATATTTGTTATGTCTTGTACAGACTGGGATATAAGGTAGTCAGTTAACTATTATATTTATTATGTCTTGTACAGGCTGGGATATAAGGTAGTCAGTTAACTATTATATTTGTTATGTCTTGTACAGACTGGGATATAAGGTAGTCAGTTAACTATTATATTTATTATGTATTGTACAGGCTGGGATATAAGGTAGTCAGTTAACTATTATATTTGTTATGTCTTGTACAGACTGGGATATAAGGTAGTCAGTTAACTATTATATTTATTATGTCTTGTACAGACTGGGATATAAGGTAGTCAGTTAACTATTATATTTGTTATGTCTTGTACAGACTGGGATATAAGGTAGTCAGTTAACTATTATATTTGTTATGTCTTGTACAGGCTGGGATATAAGGTAGTCAGTTAACTATTATATTTATTATGTCTTGTACAGACTGGGATATAAGGTAGTCAGTTAACTATTATATTTATTATGTCTTGTACAGGCTGGGATAGAAGGTAGTCAGTTAACTATTATATTTGTTATGTCTTGTACAGACTGGGATATAAGGTAGTCAGTTAACTATTATATTTATTATGTATTGTACAGGCTGGGATATAAGGTAGTCAGTTAACTATTATATTTATTATGTATTGTACAGGCTGGGATATAAGGTAGTCAGTTAACTATTATATTTGTTATGTCTTGTACAGACTGGTATAGAAGGTTGTCAGTTAACTATTATATTTGTTATGTCTTGTACAGACTGGGATAGAAGGTAGTCAGTTAACTATTATATTTATTATGTATTGTACAGGCTGGGATATAAGGTAGTCAGTTAACTATTATATGTATTATGTATTGTACAGGCTGGGATATAAGGTAGTCAGTTAACTATTATATTTATTATGTATTGTACAGGCTGGGATATAAGGTAGTCAGTTAACTATTATATTTATTATGTATTGTACAGGCTGGGATATAAGGTAGTCAGTTAACTATTATATTTATTATGTATTGTACAGGCTGGGATATAAGGTAGTCAGTTAACTATTATATTTGTTATGTCTTGTACAGACTGGTATAGAAGGTTGTCAGTTAACTATTATATTTGTTATGTCTTGTACAGACTGGGATAGAAGGTAGTCAGTTAACTATTATATTTGTTATGTATTGTACAGACTGGTATAGAAGGTAGTCAGTTAACTATTATATTTGTTATGTCTTGTACAGACTGGTATAGAAGGTTGTCAGTTAATTATTATATTTATTATGTATTGTACAGGCTGGGATATAAGGTAGTCAGTTAACTATTATATTTATTATGTATTGTACAGGCCGGGATATAAGGTAGTCAGTTAACTATTATATTTATTATGTATTGTACAGGCTGGTATAGAAGGTAGTCAGTTAACTATTATATTTATTATGTATTGTACAGGCTGGGATATAAGGTAGTCAGTTGACTATTATATTTATTATGTATTGTACAGGCTGGGATATAAGGTAGTCAGTTAACTATTATATGTGTTATGTATTGTACAGGCTGGTATAGAAGGTAGTCAGCTGACTATTATATTTATTATGTATTGTACAGGCTGGGATATAAGGTAGTCAGTTAACTATTATATGTGTTATGTCTTGTACAGACTGGGATATAAGGTAGTCAGTTGACTATTATATTTGCTATGTCTTGTACAGACTGATATAGAAGGTTGTCAGTTAACTATTATATTTGGTATGTCTTGTACAGACTGGGATATAAGGTAGTCAGTTAACTATTATATTTGTTATGTCTTGTACAGGCTGGTATAGAAGGTTGTCAGTTAACTATTATATTTGTTATGTCTTGTACAGACTGGTATAGAAGGTAGTCAGTTAACTATTATATTTGTTATGTCTTGTACAGACTGGTATAGAAGGTTGTCAGTTAACTATTATATTTATTATGTATTGTACAGGCTGGGATAGAAGGTAGTCAGTTAACTATTATATGTGTTATGTCTTGTACAGACTGGTATAGAAGGTAGTCAGTTAACTATTATATTTGTTATGTCTTGTACAGACTGGTATAGAAAGTAGTCAGTTAACTATTATATTTGTTATGTCTTGTACAGACTGGGATATAAGGTAGTCAGTTAACTATTATATTTGTTATGTCTTGTACAGGCTGGTATAGAAGGTAGTCAGTTAACTATTATATTTATTATGTCTTGTACAGACTGGTATAGAAGGTAGTCAGTGAACTATTATATTTGTTATGTCTTGTACAGACTGGTATAGAAGGTAGTCAGTTAACTATTATATTTGTTATGTCTTGTACAGACTGGGATAGAAGGTAGTCAGTTAACTATTATATTTATTATATATTGTACAGGCTGGGATAGAAGGTAGTCAGTTAACTATTATATTTGTTATGTCTTGTACAGACTGGTATAGAAGGTAGTCAGTTAACTATTATATTTGTTATGTCTTGTACAGACTGGGATAGAAGGTAGTCAGTTAACTATTATATTTGCTATGTCTTGTACAGACTGGGATAGAAGGTAGTCAGTTAACTATTATATTTGTTATGTCTTGTACAGACAGGTATAGAAGGTAGTCAGTTAACTATTATATTTATTATGTCTTGTACAGACTGGTATAGAAGGTAGTCAGTTAACTATTATATGTGTTATGTCTTGTACAGGCTGGAATATAAGGTAGTCAGTTAACTATTATATTTGGTATGTCTTGTACAGACTGGGATATAAGGTAGTCAGTTAACTATTATATTTGTTATGTCTTGTACAGACTGGTATAGAAGGTAGTCAGTTAACTATTATATTTGTTATGTATTGTACAGGCTGGGATATAAGGTAGTCAGTTAACTATTATATTTGTTATGTCTTGTACAGACTGGTATAGAAGGTAGTCAGTTAACTATTATATTTGTTATGTATTGTACAGGCTGGGATAGAAGGTAGTCAGTTAACTATTGCATTAGAACCAGAAGCGGCATCTATATACTGCCAAGAATTAAAAACAAATAAGGAACATAAAGAGGATTCACACTTTTCAGATACAGTAAAGAAAGGCTCAAAATGCATGGTTATAGATCTAGGAGGTAAACTATTTGCTAAATATTGTATTCCATGTGGCGAATTTTTATGGTTGATTGTTGTTTATTGTTTTACAAGTAATATTTTCAATTTATACATTACAACACACATTTGTAAAAACTATATAAATCCTACAAAGATCTGCCAATGACATGTTCTAATGAAACACTTTGTATTTTAACTGACTGTCAACGACCATTTAAAACAAACTGTTGGCCATATGGGACGTGTTACTAGTTGTCCTCCCTACAAGGAGGGCATCTTTTTCACTTAAAAGACATCGGTTAATATAAATGACTGGATGAAATATGAAGATACATTGCTTCAGCTTTTTTCCAAAATGTTATATTCATCGCGATAAGAACATGAAACATAGAAGTCACTACATCTGTCTATAACAACACGTTACTCAAATGATTTATGATTGATTGATTATAAGGAACATGTCATTCATAGCTTCTTATCTGACATCCAACTTCTAGAGGCAAATATAGTACTTGATTGGTTGAATATAAAAGTAAATGTTATATGTTTATCTCTATATTATAAATTATTGGCGAAAATATGAATTATTATTTCATTTCTGTTACAATTTTTTTCTAGGAGGTACAGCAGATATAACTGTACACCACCGTCAAGATGATGATACCTTAGAGGAAGTCGTACCCGCTAGTGGTGGTCCATGGGGGGGAATCACCATTGACGCAGCTTATTTGAATTTTCTAGAAATGTTATTTTCAAAAGAAGTAATAGAAAGATTAAAAAACGGAGACCTTTACGATTATACAGAACTTATTCAACAGTTTGAAGTCAAAAAGAGGTCGATTACATCGGAACATGATACAGATGTTGTAATTACAATGCCCATGGGACTACTGGACATAATTAAAAGTAAATTTGGGGGTGTAGAAACAGCAATTAATAGATCCACTTATAAACATAACGTTTCCTTCCTCCCATGTCAGAAGTTATTGGTGAAACCAGAAATATATAGAAACTTTTTCAAGCCAACCATAGATGCCTTAATAAAACATGTTGATCAATTATTAAAGGACGCTAAACTTGCAGATTTGAGAAATATCATCATGGTTGGGGGTTTTTCGGAATGCAAACTTGTCATAGATGCTGTAAAAAGGGAGTTTAGTAGAATGTTAATTACAATTCCACCAGATGCAGGGCTTGCTGTTTTAAAGGGGGCAGTTTTGTTTGGTCATCAGCCGGAAAAGATAACTAAACGGGTTTTAAAGAAAACATATGGAATACAAAGTTGGCCAGAGTGGAATTCAGACCTCCACTCAAAAAAAAAACGGGTATTAATTGATGGAAGCAAACGTTGCAAGGACGTTTTCTTTCGATTTGCACACAAGGGTGAGAAAGTAGAAGTAGGTCATTCAGTTTCACAGGTTTTCGAAGCTTTGAAACCCGATGAGAAGACCCTAGAATGTACAGTTTACGTCACAGATGATACAAATCCTAAATACGTCACGGATGTAGGTTGTGAATGCTTGGGTAATCTCATTGTGCCCTTACCTCCTTTACGTCTGGGAGAAACATTAGAAATTGAAGAAACAATGATTTTTGGAGGTACTGAAATTTTATTCCGAGCTAGAAATTTAAAAACCGGTGCCATTTATGAGACTCAGTTTGAGTTTTGACTCTATAAAAGAAGGACTGAATAGTAAACATTACTATTGTTTGTTACTTATATCCAGTGATCATGTTAATGCATACGTATTAAAAACAATAGGATAGTGTTTCTTTTTTTAATATTTTATTTTTTTCTCCATTTTCTCATTATTTATTAAAATCTGTACATATTTTAGTTTTATACATAAAGTATCGGTATGTTATCGTAGCCTCGTTAATATAAGTAATAACTATGAGTTACTTAGTTATTTCTTATTAGTAGATATTTATTCAATACATACACATACCGGTATTATAATAATATTATTTTACAAATAATATCAAAATACAGAATAACGTTTCAACATTTTGTCAGGTTGACGATCATATAATGAAAGATATATTTGTTATTAGTGTTCAACTATGTGGTATTTATAAATTTCTATGAAAGTTCGCTTTGTTGGCATTCTTGCCATTTTAAAATTACACAAAATTGTGTGTATTGCCGTATTAACTATTGTATGAAAAGGAGGTAGACCCGGTATGCCTACACAGGCAGTCAGGCATACATGCTCAGGAAATTTAGGAATAGTTAAGATATTACGCTATATTAGGTCAGACATGTACACTGCGTCTGCAACCAACTCGAAACAATTATATATTATCCAAAGCCCGAACCCGCTCAACACTGTCTTACACATGTCATACAATGAAACAGTCAAACTTGATAAAAAGAGAACAGACAGGGCAGTCATTACAGTCAACATCATCATTTAACGCAGTCGTTCTCAACTTGTTTTTCCCCATGGATGACTTTTACTCTTAATAATTTTGGTGCACCCCCATAACCATTTGATGAACAAGCTTATTTTATTTTCTACTGATACATAAGTTTAGGAATTGTATTATAGAAATAGTAAATGTATATGCTTTATTTCATTTAAAGTCATTTTTCTAATTGGATCGTAATATTTGTGATCAGTCATGAACTATTAAATTGAACAAAAATACATCAGATAACATAAATTAAATAATATTCTATAATAATAATAATAATGAAACAATTTAGAGGAACATTTGGAATCATGTGTAAAGAACTCGAGCTATCACTACCGTTCTACTGAATACATCCATATCTGTAATCTCTTCCTAGGTTAATTTTACCCACGAATATTTGCCTAAGAAAATGAACTTTCTCTTTCTAATTTAAAGATAAAACTAAACTAAACATATATTAACTTTTGGAGAAGTCCTCTTACAGGTTTCTCATTCATAATTGTGTTTGTAATTTGATTAATTCTTTAAGTAAATGGACGGAGGAATATCTTTAAAACATGTTTGTTAATAAACTGCTCAACGCACTACCAACAATGAATATACACTGTATGTTTAATATTTAATCAGTATAATTAACCATAATACGCGTCCTGTATCTGTTTCTACATTTATGTATTACTCTGTGTGTAACTTCTCATTAGATTGAAGCTTCTCTACATATGTAAGAACTTGAAGAATAAAGTTCTTAAAGTTAATTTCTATCAATAGCTATTTTAAGCAGCAGTGTTGTTTTTCACTGCTCAAGTATCCATGCAACTACATTCTTCTATAAGTGTCCAAATTGAACAGAACGCCGTCAAATTTAAAATTGCACCACGTAAGCATGAATCCATCTTAAACATTTTTTTTGCCAATAACCAGAGGCTCTCTAATAATTTGGTTTCTATATATGCCACTGTCATGATTGCCTGCTTTGTGGCACACTCCCATAGACTATCAACTCTATCATTATGTCTGGAATCGCTCCGAAACAGAACACCTTCAAATTTAAAATTGCACACCATAAGCAAAATTCCATGGTAAACAAAATATTGGCACAATGGTAAATCCGGCACTGCTTGCGCGCGTGTTAAACAATATATACACAATACATACAAATGATGACGGATATATTGTAAATGACTGCCAACCAGGGGTAGAATTTAAGCAAAAATTTCAACTAGACAGCAGGACTAGTAAATATAAAAATCAACTAGCCCCCCAGATATTCTACTAGCCCGACCATCATGGGGACAATTACTAAAATTTATATAATAATTATTTTATTTGAAAAAATTATAATGAAGAAAGAATGTCAGTATTGTCATCACTTGAAACATCATCATCACCAGCGTCACCATCATCCTGTCGGAAGAAGCATATTGTATGCAAACTGAACATTTTGTTTAATCATTTCCAGTCTAAATGTCCTTTAGGCACCGGCCCTTGATGACCTCTGTATATGAATGGCATTTCTCTCATGCAAGTATATTGGTCATGGGAGGACGCTGGATTTGCCTTCTGTCATTGAATTAGCCCCTTGTAAATATAAAAGGGTTTATTTCTATTTCAGTGTTTAGAAGAAGTTAATAACTTATTAAATATCTACAAATGTTATATATATTTTTTTTTTTTTTTTTTTTATAATTGTCCAGTGAACTCTTCCAAATACAATACTCATCAGAGACATAAATATGCTTAGTACTTATGTACCAATCTAATTTCTGCAAATTGCTTGTTTGTATACTGTTTATTACATTTATGTATTAGAATGTTTTTTGTAATATAAATCACTGTAATGACTCTGCCCTTTGCTGGGACCTTGATTGGACAATACAATCTTATCTTATCTTATCTTATCTTATCTTATCTTGTCATTCGGTCTATTTCACTGTTGTGAACTAACCAGTTGCGGTTTTTCTGCCAGCTTGTTTGAAATTTGCTTTTCTTTTGACCTGATCATACGTCCTTTTTCTCTCCAATTTTTCATTATTATATAATTAAATTTTTTTCGCTGGTTGCTCTACGCCGGTAATGTGTCGCCACATTTCTTGAACCTTAGATTATGTTGTTAAGAACGTTCACTGAGTTATCCGGATTATCGATTAAATTGATCAATTCGTATTAATTATTATTATTAGTATAAGTATTTAGTATATTTTATGGGCAGTTTTGTTCATTGTAGCGTATAATATTTATATTTTTATTTTTTAATGTTATTGTTTAAAATAGAATAGAATAGAATAGAATATATTGTATTGCCTAATCATAGGGCCCACATGAGGCATCATTAACAATACAAACATTCATGATTGATAAATGAGACATACACAAAAAAGAAAAAGGACATAGTTTAGGTTTTTTATATTTCTAAAAATATCTTAAATATAATTATTATTATTTAGTGGATCATGTTCTGGTTTGTCCTCTATATCTCAGATCCAGTGTGAAACTTTACATATGTTGCATATTCCTTAACAAGTAGTAAACCTGCTAAAAACACCAAGGGACGGTGCTTCTGACACACCCTATCTGATAATTGCATTTTCTCACAATTATATAGTAAATAGTTTATGAATCACTGTAATGACTTTGCCCCTTGTGGACCCTCTATTGGACAATGCAAATTCTTATTCTTATACCACCCTCTAGGATCTAATTGCTATCGAGGGAATTTCCCACATGTACGTTGTGTACAGCGTAAATAAACACAGTAATATGAATGACTAATTATGATTTTCAATTATGTCATTAAAATTAATGAAGTGGAAACAATAATTGATAATTGGAAATTTTAACTAGCCCATCGGACTAGCTTCTAAGAGAGTTCTTCTAGCCCGACGCTGATTTTACTAGCCTCGGGCTAGCGGACCAGCGTTAATTTCGTGCCCTGCTGCCAACAATACTTTGCATTCACATTTGCCAAACTTATATGACACAGAAGGATATCTTACTCAATCCCTTACATCCCTCAAGTCGAATTCCGTATAACTAGAAATTTTGCAATGGACTCGTGAGCTTCGAGATGACGAGATTCAACTGTAAATATATTTTTAAAAAAGCAATCAAAATTAAATTTACATTAACATTACTTGACATATCAAACACTGCCTTGTTAGGTAATCAAACATTAGTTTCAATGAATAATGACAAAAACATGTTATTTAACGGATAAAAAGGAGTTGAAAGAGCAATTGATGAAGAAAAAGAAGAGAATTTTATTAAAAGAAATACAATATAAAATACATCCCTATGTTGTATCAAAGTTCAATATTTATTTTTGCCCATATCACTCATAATAGTAAATCTCTAATTAATAAACAAACAATAACAAGCTAATCAATTATAATTGAATTTTTTCAAGTGCATTGGTTTTTGGCTGACGTATATTTTTATAGTGGCTCAATATAAGCCTATCACCAATACGGCGTGGGTTCGCGCCCAGCTTTGTAATTTACAAAAAAGGTACACTCCACTCGCAGCCGCAAGTGATAAAGTTTATCGGGTGCTTGCCCAGGGTCGGTGGTTCTCTCCGGGTACTCCGGCTTCCTCCTCCACCACTAAAACTGGTCGCCATGATATAGCTGAAATATTGCTGAAAGTGGCGTTAAAACACCAAAAATTAAAAAATAAATACATATTAATTTGTATATGGGATAACCTATATTATAATCTTTAAGATTACCATTTTGTTGTCGAGCCACGACTTGTTGATATAATATACAGAAGTATTTGTTGTATTACTAAGTCAAATTATAATATCAGTGTTATTTTTCATTTGTTGGATGATTTTGTATCTATTGATAGGCCAACTCAAAGTAGTGAGAGAACCATGGCTTTGTTGTCTTTTATTTTAATTTAATAAATTAAACATTCCTCTCTCTCTGCTTGAATATTTAGGAATCATTTTAGACTCTGTAAATATGCAAGCTCGTTTACCTTCAGAAACAATCGTACGTAATACAGGTTTCATTCAAAATAAATAAACCCTCTTGTACGAATGAAAGAGTTAGAACCGTTATTGGGACACTTGAATGTTTTGAGTCTTGTGATACTACCATGTCGTGCTTTTGCTACTTACTAATACAAACTTATGTCATCTGCTAAGGAGGGTTACCATGATGTACATTTGAACAAAGAGTGTAAAGCAGACCTACAAATGTGGTTAGAAGTTTTGACACACTGGAATGGAATCAATTTATTCTACTAAAATGAGTTAACAAATGCATCTAATATTTCATTGTATACCGATGAGGCATCTACAATTGACTTTGGTGGATCTTTCCAAAACGAATCGTTCTATGGCAGTCGGTCGGAAGAATTGCCAAAAATGTCAGATTATTGTGTTTCCATGGCTTTTCTCAAACTGTATCTGATAGTAGTTGCTGCTGTTTTGTGGGGAAAATAGTGGTCAGGGGAAAAGATACTATTTTACTGTGACAATATTATGACAGTGCAAATTATTTCTAAGAAAAAAGGTCGTTAGAAAGAACCTTTTATAATGAAACATACGAGACGTCTGACTATGTGTGTTGTGTTGAACAATGTTGTTGATTTTGTTGAACATGTACCTGGATCAGGTAACAGTATAGCTCGTTTTCAGTACTCTCTACTGTTCTAGATACTTTGGACCGCTCATTAGACAATCTGTGGAGACAATCTACTTCTAATAACACTCGAGACTTTGGACCGCTCATTAGACAATCTGTGGAGACAATCTACTTCTAATAACACTCGAGACTTTGGACCGCTCATTAGACAATCTGTGGAGACAATCTACTTCTAATAACACTCGAGACTTTGGACCGCTCATTAGACAATCTGTGGAGACAATCTACTTCTAATAACACTCGAGACTTTGGACCGCTCATTAGACAATCTGTGGAGACAATCTACTTCTAATAACACTCGAGACTTTGGACCGCTCATTAGACAATCTGTGGAGACAATCTACTTCTAATAACACTCGAGACTTTGGACCGCTCATTAGACAATCTGTGGAGACAATCTACTTCTAATAACACTCGAGACTTTGGACCGCTCATTAGACAATCTACTTCTAATAACACTCAAGCTGCTTATAATACTGGGTCCGTGTTAACAAAGGTGTCTTAGGACTAAGACGTGTCTTATGATGGTCTTATGACATATCTTTGTCCTAAGTCGGGTTAATGAAAGTGTCCTAAATTGTGATATGTCCTAACATTTATCATAAAGTTAGGACACCAAAATAGGTGTCCTAAGAGTGTTTTTGGATGGGCTTCTTTTTCTGCTCAATTTGGTACAGATGTACAGAATGTATTACACGGAACAGCTACGCACAAAATAATGGACAAAGTTTCATTTTCAATTTATTAAAAATATCTGCACGTTTTTATCCTTTAACTCTTTTGAATAACCGATGATGTGACACGTTGACATCTTGAAAACAGCTCACTTGGCTAAAAGTTTAAAGTAAAGTACACGTATTGATTAAAATTTACCATCACTTTGATTGATATTATTTTATTAAATTATTATCAAAATTTATTAGGTTTATATACATTTCTTATCTAAAAATCAAACTTAAATCAATGTAATATATAAATAAAATAAAATTCAATCTTATTATTTTATTTTTTATGTGAACTTTTGCGTAGCACATTAATGTTTGTAGCATTTATATTTATATTATTCTTATCAGTGTCCTAAAATATGTCGTAAGACATGTCATAGGATAGTTATATCACTGTCCTAAAATATATCCTAAGACATGTCATAGGATAGTCCTATCAGTGTCCTAAAATATATCCTAAGACATGTCATAGGATAATCCTATCAGTGTCCTAAAATATGTCGTAAGACATGTCATAGGATAGGCATATCACTGTCCTAAAATATATCCTAAGACATGTCATAGGATAATTCTATCAGTGTCCTAAAATATGTCGTAAGACATGTCATAGGATAGTCCTATCAGTGTCCTAAAATATATCCTAAGACATGTCATAGGATAGTTCTATCAGTGTCCTAAAATATGTCGTAAGACATGTCTTAGGACATATCTTAGGATACTTTCATTAACACGGCCCCTCGATTATATCTTTACATCAATTTTTTGTTATTGTTGGGAGAAACATGGACTACAAGTAGTCTTCCACCAGTTTCCGAAAAGTTATTGTTGCGATTTGTTACTTATTGTCATGAACACAAGCAATTACGATATTCTACGATTAAGCTGTATTTGTGTGGCGTTAGATTTTATCATATGAAACATGATGGTTTTAATCCTAGGATGAACTATAGAGACAGTTTGAATGTTTAAAATCAATATTATGCGATATAAGAAAAATCTTGAATCTACTGTTAAACACACTCGTTTACCTATTATCATGTCTATGTTAGCTAATATGTGTTCTTTGTTACATTCGTTTGTATTTGTTTATTTTAAAAGTATTATGTTAGCTGCTGCCTGTGTTGCAGCTTTTTTTTAAGATGCGGAGAATTCATAATTTTAAATCAGTCGACCATGAATATACTGACGAGTGTAATTTTATAAGACTTAACAGATCAAAAATTTATCTTTTTAGACCAGGTATAATTATTCCTCTTTATAAAACCGGTTATGTTATTTGCTATGTTTTATCAGTTTCAATATATTTACAGCTAAGGCAATCTTTAAAATCTTTTGACAGTGAGGCATTTTTTTTTATATCTGATGACAAGAAACCTTTGATCAGACATTGTTATTACACATATTAAGCTGTCTCTTGGTAAGTTAAGTTTATCTCGTGATTCTTACAATGGTCACTCGTTCAGAATTGGAGCAGCTACATCTGTATATGAAGCTAGATTTGAGGATCATATAATCCAAACTAGATACAGTCATACTTCACCAAAAGTAATTCAACATGCTTAGAAACAGCTCGCTGAGAGTGATCAAAGTATTGTATATATGTTTTGTACTGGCAACAAAGGTTCCCTTCCCCTTAACGAGAGGGGAGGGGAGCTACAGCTGCTTCGATACTAATTCTATTCATCTCGTCAGCTTTTGTATCTTATCGCTACCAACCGCAATCAAGTTACAATCTAAGGTAAAAGGGGGATAACTCAAAAATATTTCAGTTTTCTAAATGTCAAACAGCCGTTAGTCCCACGATTTTCCAATTTTATATTAAAGACCATGTTAGTATAATGAATAAATGTTTTTGGATCAATAGTTTATTCAGTATATCAGAAGTACCATACAAACAATATTCGAATGCACATGTACAATGTGAAACCTTCTTTGACAGTAGTACTGGCTGTACTGGCTCATTTTATCACTATTTATCTTAATTAGTCACAGTTCATAATACAGAATGCAATAATTTGGTTATCAAATGCAAATTATAGCATAATTGTAGTTAATAGAAATTATATTTAACCCCTGTGTGCCCCATTCATCCTGTGGGTACCTGTTGGTTTACGGTAGTAAAGATAACATCCAGCCTCACTTCAATATTTTCTGAATTAGCTGAAATATTGCTGAAAGTGGCACCGAAAAAAAAAAAAAAATCAATATTTTCCGTTCATGCCATAAGCTGTGTATCGGCTCATGGTGCAATAAATTTTTACGGCTATCAATTGACAATTTTATTTCTATCAGCCGCCATGCATCCCCACCTACTACTTTGTTGTCAGGGCCTCTGGTGTTTAATGAAGTTGATTGTTATTTTACAATATATATCCAATAGTATATATGCCTTTAGATTGGTGTCGTGGAAAAGACTTGCATAGAAAATCGTCAGTTTCATATTCAATTTTTTAAGGGCCCGGTGGTTCAATGAGTCAGGTAGTTGGATTACATAACAACTCATACAAATCTATCACCAATACGGCGTGGGTTCGTGGGCTTTATAAATTACAATAAAGGAGCACTCGACTCGCAGCCGCAAGTGATAAAATTTACCAGTTGCTTGCCCATGGTTGGTGGTTCTCTCCGGGTACTCCAGCTTCTTCCACCACTAAAACTGATCATGTTTGTATAAAATAATTTTATTTGTTATTATCTCAGTTTGTTTTTGTAATTGAGGTCTATGTCGCCTAATTTTGTCAACTTTTCACTAAAATGATGTTTTCCAATATAATGGGTCATATGTGTACTACGAAATGGAATATGTTTTTAAATTATGATGTTTACTAATGTTGGGGTCATATGTTTACTACCACATGCAATATATAGGCATATATGTGGCAAAATGTACAGGTAAAGATAAATAAACTTTATTTTAATGAAACTATTATAGTTTATAAGTACTTATGTGAATTTTTGGGACATTTCTGCCCTGAATCGATTGATATATAAGACTTTGAAGTGAGCTGGTTAAAATTTTGTTATTGCCCTTCTTGGTATTAACATTAAGGATTTTTGGGTCATTTCGTGCGATGATTGTTACCAGCCACTGCGGTATTTCCACCACGATCTGCAAAAATAAACATTCCAAAGAAAACGGCACATTATTTGTTGTAATATCTACGATTACTGCTCATTATCTACGTTGTTTTTGGTAGGGAAATGGGCCAGACCCCTTTTCGATGTGGTATATTTATTCACGTCCCACTGGTAGCATTCAAATATTTAAATAGCTCGACCTTCGACCTTCGACGTGCTATTTTGATTTACTTCCGCATTTCTTTAGCTAAAGAGAACAGCCATTTTAGTCTTCAGTGGAACACAATCAAGGTATGTTAATTACTTTATCTTAGTTTAAACATATTTTATTAATTAATTCAATATAACATTACAATATTCAGCTATATACATAACATAATAAGAAGAAATTAATAGGATTGGGAAACAAGTTACAAGAACTTATATTAATCCCTATCCGTAGGAATAAATTTCATATATAATATACTGTGAATCTCTAAGGGGAGAAGCAAATAGAACTAACTTACAAATTTGATATAAATTACAGAAGGTATAAGAAAATAAAACAAAGAAAGTGATATGGTGTTTGATGTCAAAAATGTTTGATTCGAAGTAATTAAAAAAGAAGAAAAAAGAAGAATGAAATAAGGGAACTAGGTACTGCTGATGTTAGATGAAACGTTTACTGTTTATTATAAACTTTTGTACATTTAAAAATAAACTGTTATTTTGATCGTCTGTGAGGTCAGGTGATCCAAAAAGTAAACGGTCAACTGTCAAGTTCATAGGAATATCAATTGATTCGATATACCGATTTCTCGAATCGTTGAACCTATGATAATAAAAAAGATAATGCGAGTTAGTTTCAGGGACCCCTTGATGACTTTATCTTACCCGATATATTATATTATATTAACGACATGTATGGAAGTCAAATATAAAGATAAGTTGTCAAATTCAATGTACATATACATGTATCTGTATTATTGATCAACGTTGTAAATTAAAGCTATGTCACTGTTTACTTTATGTACATATACATGTATCTGTATTATTGATCAACAGTTGTAAATTAAAGCTATGTCACTGTTTACTTTATGTACATATACATGTATCTGTATTATTGATCAACGTTGTAAATTAAAGCTATGTCACTGTTTACTTTATGTACATATACATGTATCTGTATTATTGATCAACAGTTGTAAATTAAAGCTATGTCACTGTCTACTTTATGTACATATACATGTATCTGTATTATTGATCAACAGTTGTAAATTAAAGCCATGTCACTGTCTACTTTATGTACATATACATGTATCTGTATTATTGATCAACAGTTGTAAATTAAAGCTATGTCACTGTCTACTTTATGTACATATACATGTATCTGTATTATTGATCAACAGTTGTAAATTAAAGCTATGTCACTGTCTACTTTATGTACATATACATGTATCTGTATTATTGATCAACAGTTGTAAATTAAAGCCATGTCACTGTCTACTTTATGTACATATACATGTATCTGTATTATTGATCAACAGTTGTAAATTAAAGCCATGTCACTGTCTACTTTATGTACATATACATGTATCTGTATTATTGATCAACAGTTGTAAATTAAAGCTATGTCACTGTCTACTTTATGTACATATACATGTATCTGTATTATTGATCAACAGTTGTAAATTAAAGCTATGTCACTGTCTACTTTATGTACATATACATGTATCTGTATTATTGATCAACAGTTGTAAATTAAAGCTATGTCACTGTCTACTTTATGTACATATACATGTATCTGTATTATTGATCAACAGTTGTAAATTAAAGCCATGTCACTGTCTACTTTATGTACATATACATGTATCTGTATTATTGATCAACAGTTGTAAATTAAAGCTATGTCACTGTCTACTTTATGTACATATACATGTATCTGTATTATTGATCAACAGTTGTAAATTAAAGCTATGTCACTGTCTACTTTATGTACATATACATGTATCTGTATTATTGATCAACAGTTGTAAATTAAAGCCATGTCACTGTCTACTTTATCACGTGATGTTAAAATTATTCTATATTTGTTGTTGTTCATTATATTCAATGTTGAATTAATATGGATTATTTTTATCCTGGTCGAAATCAATTCCTCATAAAATACTTCAAGAAGGCCAGACTTATCTTGGACATCGTATAACCTACTTATCAATGCGCGGATGTAGTTCCCATGTTATTTGCTCATTTCTCCATAATTTTGAAGTAATATATTTTAACTTTACAAAAATATAGAACTAAGGAAAATATAATTATTTTTAATTTCAGAAGCAAACCTCCTTAAAGTAAAATTTTTAATAAGAAATTACTACGCACCCTTTTGCTACATGGTCGCCATTTTGACAAACAAGACTTAAATGAATTTAATAACAGTAGACACATTGATTTGTATTTGCTAAGATATCCTGCACCTCAAATATGTTGATATAAAACGAAAGGTAATTCTGCTATGACAAGTTCGTGATTGAGCTTTAAGTAATTGTTTGTCTGAAGTGTGACCTACATTGTAGGGTGCTGTGTAATGACTAGAATGTGTTTACTGAAAGTGTTTACAGTGCCCCTTCAGAAACCGTTGTGTCGATGAAACCTCCCATTATTATGCATGTTCATCGCTATGAAAAGTATAGCATCCACAGTTTCGTAAAAGCAGACCTGCCCACGGAGTCTCGTTAAAACAGACCCTCCCGGAGCTGGAAATAGCAGACATTTCACTGAGTCATTAATTAAACAAGACACCTTGCACTTCAAAAATGTTGATATAAATCGAGATCTGGTTTCTTTGTGTTCAGAAAAAAAATATAACTTTTTAATTCGTTTGAAATTCTAGTAAAATATATAGGTCCTTGTACAATGTATGTTAGTCCACAGGCACTCGGGTACACTCTGTAATTTTCGTTATTTTCATTAAAATAAAATATTTTCCCTTTTAGTGCCTCTATTCTAAACTTCTCTACGCAGAATCACCTAATTTTGACGTATTTTACACATTTTGATACAACCCATTTTTTCTATAAATACTATAATATCAACAATACTGATGTTTTCCGAGTTTGTAAACTAATTCAAAACCATGCACAAATCATATTTATAACCCTCAATGGTATAATGATATAAAATCAACCATCTGATTTTAATCCATATCTCTTCTAGTACCTTTGTATTGTACATAAACACCTGTATAATTTGCCCAGGTAATACAAAGGGTTCATTCAACCTATGCCAACATTTAAAAAAAATATATATAAAAAGGTAAGACAGATTGTTGGCATTGGTTGAATAGGTTAATTGTTAAGTATGTATTTAAAATCATATTTTATGGAAATAACACAAGCAAAAATCAATATATCTGACAGCACATATATTTAATATCAAACTTTATAAAAAATAATTAGGATATTATAAACACATATATTTTAACTTCAATCATTATGAAAATAAAATAGGATATTATAAGCATATATAGTTTATGTAATATTATACACCGATTAATACGTATACTGGTCTGGCAGTGCAAATCGAAAGTCCAAAATTAAATAAGGGTAATAACAAAATTACCGAACTCCGAACAATCTTACAAAGGGAAAGTCAAAACTCATAATTATATAAACAGACAAAATCAGTCAACAACCGGAAAACTGTGAAAACCGTAAAAGGATACATAAATAGGGCCTGACAATAAACAGTGTACTGTATGAAGGGGGTCTCGTTGGAAGTGTCCAATTCTTCAACTCCGCCCGTTTTTATTCCGGATCCTGCTTAGCAATTTATGAATTTCACGTTGTAACCATGGCGACATCAATGATAAGATAAACTGTTTACATAGTGTGGTGACAGAAAATAATCATCAGTTGCTCATTACGATAGGATACAATGGTACTTAATGTAGTATGAGCATGCATGTCATTCCCCCAAGTGGTTCTAGTATGGGCAGAAAATAAAATATGATTGCTACAAGACAAAACGGGTGCATAAATGAAAGATTCAGAAAATACATTCCAAACACGAGGCGCTCCAATATGTAGACGGTGTCGGGGAGGTTAAAACCCTTTGAGCGCCAAGAAGTTGATTGCATACAACGTTACGTTGCCATATATTCCAAAGTGTAACGATAAAACGTCACCTCACGTTGCTTGTTTTCATGACGTTCACGCACATGCATATTTCCAAATGTTTTTAAGTGCATTTGACAAATTGTATGTAAATGCAAAGATAACTCACAAGTAACTTAAGTGCTCCGAAAGGGTTAGCAGTTCCTGTTCTTGCTTGACATTTGGTTGGAATAACGGGCAAGTCAATTATGGAGGGAAACAAGAATAAATATATGGCAATTAACAGACATTTTGGATTAAAAAACAAACAATGTTACATCGGAACGAGTTTACTTTATTTTTGCAATGAACAACATTACATACTAACATTCAAATTATTTAATAGAATCAAGCTTTTGAATGACATTAATTAAAATTTACAGAAAGATCATTATTAGGGGTAAATTTGTACGTCATGATTTTAGTAGAAAGAAAACTGTAAAAATCTTTAATAGATTGTCCGACATTATACAGTAGACAGTACAAATATATATGTACACTGAAATCCACCAATTTCCTCGATTACGAAGATGTGTCAATTACATTTTGCATATTCTTCATAATTAAGACGGGTATTATACTTACTAAAGCACCCTTCAATACATAGTCCAACTTTACAGTTAGGACACCACTACTGTTTTTCTTAGCACACAACACATTTCTCCCTTCTTCCCATCTGGTATTTTCTCTAGGAGATATCTCTCCATGATTCTTGTTAACTACTTGTGCTCCTGTCTCACATTGTGGTATTTTTTTTCCATTTTTTGTTTTGTTTCTAGCTATCTGTACAACTGAGGGTACTTGTACAATATGTAATTTGTTTGTAAAGAATACATGTGGATGAGGAAGTCAAGTTGTACAATTTAGTATAATAATTAAAGGTCGTTTAAAAGAAACAATTCATAAAGCTTTTAGTCATAGAAACTATGGCTCAAAATTTGTTGTGTTAGGCTACAATTCCACATATTTTTCAAACAAAATTCAAAAAGGTAAAACATGCTACTCCGAGGAACAAGTGATCAGTATGCTGGAGTTCCTCATCGATAACATATTTGTCTCCTTTGGAGGGAAACTTTTTCAGCAGGTCGTCGGCATATCAATGGGTACGAATTGTGCCCCTCTTCTAGCCGATTTATTTTTATACTCATATGAGTCGGAGTTTCCTCAAAAGCTTGTAAAAGATAAGAAGATTCATGAAGCTAGAGCCTTTAATTTCACATACAGGTATATTGATGACGTTTTATCAATCAATAATTCTAGATTTGCAGAATTTCTTCCATTGATATATCCTCCAGAGCTGGAAGTTAGAGACCACCGATACAGCTTCGTCCGCATCATTTTTGGACTTATACCTCGAATTTGACGACAGTGGTCAACTCAGTACTAAAATTTATGATAAGCGGGACGACTTCAATTTTAAAATCATAAATTTTCCAAACATGTGCAGCAATATACCAGCTTCTCCTGCATATGGTGTTTACATCTCGCAATTGATTCGCTATGCAAGGGCCAGTAGCAATTATTCTGATTTCCTGAAACGTCATCTTCATCTGAGAAACAGGCTACTGGACCAGGGCAATAAAAAGATTCGCCTTATTCGATCTCTTAAAAAGTTTATATTCCGATACCAAGATCTTGTCGAAATATATTCCGTCTCTGCAGAAAAAATTATAAGCGATGCATTTTCATATAGTGAAAATGTATAAAGATAAAGAAGTCAACAAATGTCAAGGATATTTTTTTTGTCAATGTGTGATGTAAAAATATTTTTGACATTTACGTCACCGAATATGGTACTGCTTTGACAACTATTTTACCTATTTTGTTCCTGTATTTAAATACTGTTATAGTGACAGCCGGAACCTTTGAACCGTAATGAGAGCGGGAGGTTTGGCGCCTTAAAATCTGATTCAACCCACCATTTCTTTAGAAATGCCTGTACCAAGTCAGGGTCATTACGGTTTTCACAGTTTTCCGGTTGTTGACTGATTTTGTCTGTTTATATAATTATGAGTTTTGACTTTCCCTTTGTAAGATTGTTCGGAGTTCGGTAATTTTGTTATTACCCATATTAACAATGTTCAAATAAAAGGTCCGGTCGAAACAACATTTAAATACAATCAATACAATCGCTCAAAATATCTTCATTTGATATATACATTGTGTATTGTAGATGTTGTTTCCTTTGAATAATTGTATTCGTGTCACTCACTAAATTTAAAACTTATTCAGTAAAATTATGTAAATTTGTGTCATGATATATTTTATTCTGACAACGCATTGTTCATAGTAGTTCAATATAGATGTCCCTCATGTTTCAATTGGCAAAATAGGGACCGTCATGGTCGTGGTCATATGGTAGTTGGATTTACAACTAAATATACAATCAGTGCCTATCACCACTAACGTTGTGCGTTCGAATACCGATTTATCGCAAGGTCGGTGGTTTTCTCTGGGTACTCCTGTTTCCACCACCAATGAAACTGACCGCTAAGATATAACTGAAATATTGTTGAAAGTGGTGTTAAACATCATAACCCTTAAACTGTAGTTGGCAAAATAATTTTCTTTTGTCTATGTGCTACACATTTTTACATTTTCAAAATAGATGTTAATCCAATCTTTCTTACATTTCTATTCTCTATTCTTAGTTTACCATTCAATACAGAACATCAATCTCTCAAGACAGTTTCTCAGGTATAACAATGTTTCTCAAATCGTGTTACCTATGTTGTTATTTTATTAATATTGACAGACCCCACCTTTCACACAACCGTATCAGTAGTGTAATTATTATGGTGTTTGCTTTGAAAGCGGTAGATCTCGAGTTCGAGCCCCGGTCGCGTCAAGTCTCTCTAAATCTTTACGCAAATAAGGGTAATAACATTAAGCAAGAAAGAGCAATGACTGGGTAATGTGTCCGAGTGGAGCGACATGTGTTCCCGTGAACTGTTGTCTCGGTGAGCTAGAAACAAAGCGTTTTTGGTCTAGTACAAAGCGGACATCATTCTCATTATCTAATTGAATTTATCATATACTCGCCATATACCATTGTAATAAATTGAGTACATATCAACTAAACATCTGATAATCAGATAAGTACATATCAGCTAAACATCTGATAATAAGATAAGTACATGTCAGCTAAACATCTGAAAATAAGATGAATACATATCAACTAAACGTCTGAAAGTAAGATAAATACATATCAGCTAAGCATCTGATAATAAGATAAGTACATATCAACTAAACATCTGATAATAAGATAAGTACATATCAGCTAAATATCTGAAAATAAGAGAGGCTGCCGACCACTATAAATGGCAAGCCCCGTAAATCCATTTATCCTTATATCCTTATATACATGTACCTTATAACAAATTCCTTATATCCTTATGAACAAAATTCCTTATATACTTTATAAGTCCTTATATCCTTATATACCATTGTAATAAAGTATGCCTATGCGATGTGTACGTGTCGTGTGTCACTGTGTGTGTATCACACCACGAGGCGACATTTCGGCAAGCATAATTTGGGGGAGGGAGAGAAATCAAACCTGAAAGTACGCTCCTGATCAAGAAAACTGACAGATTAAGATTCATTTATTTCGTCTAAATCAACATTCAATTAAAATTTAAACTTCCAACATGTCTCATAATAAGCCGAACACGTGATGAACACGTGTACAGACTGAACGCAAGATGTTGCGTAACGTAACGCTAAAAAGCGATGTTTTCAACGTTGTGACGCTTTAAACCAATTCAATTGTTGTACCTGCTTCACAAGTGGAACTTGAGTGATAAAATTTTGTAAAAAGTAGGAACCACTTAAACAATCGAAGCACATATATATAAGTATTTTAATACATTAAAATTTTCCGTGAGATAGTCGAAATAATATTGTTTGTTTTTTCGATTCTAACACAAGAATAATGAACTACGAAGCTTCCAAAACACATAAGTTTTGCATTATTCGTGTTGCTCATTTATTTTTCGTTTCTTTTGATTGTTTTTTTGTTTGTTTGCTTGTTTGTTTTTGTTTGTTTTGGTTTTGTTTTGTTTGTTTTTATTTCTTTGTTTTTGTTTTGCTTTGGTTATATTGTCGCTTTTTGCACAATTCGTGTCATTACTACCATATTGTTTTGCCTTTTTGTCACAACCAAGGATAACATAAATAAAACAGGCAATAAAACAAAGTTTGATTTACTATATGATAATGTCTATTCTAAACTCTTTGCAATATCAAAGTTCAAATGCTCGGGTATTGCAACAGTTTTGCAAGGGTTTAATTCAACACAAATGTAGAGGACTGCCGTAGCGTAAACAAACGCCGTTTTTTTAGGGATAAGTTTATACAAAAATGGGTTATTTTTCTTTCTTTTAAGTTCCTTATAATATAATGCCTTTTCGGCGTTGCTCATTTTTAATGTGGGTTTCATCTTAAAAATACATAAAAATGGGGAAAATGATTTAAAAAATGCATATAGATTAAGAGTAATATCTTAGTGAGCATAGAACATTCAACAACGCTTTCAGAATAATTTGAAATGTAGCTGCTGCGTGTATGTTTATAACAGTAACATAATGAAAAATGTCAAGTTCAAAAATGAATTTTATGTGATTTTGAATTTTGGTTTTTGTCCCAATAAAATTTATCGATGTGTTTACACTAAAAACTGTGCGGTTGTCTCTATTACGCTTTTTATTTCAGTGCCATGTTATGTTTGTGTAAGTTCATGTCATGAACACCTCTGTGTATAGTGCAATCTTTGGTTTTAAATAGAAAGTTTGTCGTATTTTCGGTATTTAAAAAGAACATTAAAATTTTGTCATTTACTGCAGGCATTCATAATACATGTACATGTAACATGACAACAGTTTTCGATCAATATATCGACTTAATATTATAATTAAAATACTCCCTGACATTAGGATTTTTCAGAGAATTTAAAAAACACTTTTCCCCTTGATTGGATTTTTCTGTGGCCTTGGCGTTGCGCTTTGATTGCAGATTCAGAAAGGAAGTACGACGTCACAGCAAATTGTCACGTAACACCCTTCAAATTAAAGCGGGATAACTCTTACTCAAATCTATGAACCATGAAATATTTGAGTAGGAAAAATTGCCCGATTTCGCTGTGGATAACGGGATGTATTCCTCATATGAATCAATCCTATTATTTAGCGTTAAATGACCATTATTCAATTACATATATTCATACCGAAGACAAATTTAAAATTGTTTAAGATCGATTGCTGATTAAAGTTACATGAACAGTATTTCAGTTCCATTCATCACGAAAACAAGTTTCAAACAATACCTCCCCTGGGCAACTTCTATATATGTCAACATGTGACTTATCCATAGGAGTTACTGCAAAGTGTTTTTTAACGTCCAAGGAGCCTGGGAGCGTAACATACTCATTAGACGAGCCACTCATGTATGTCCAGTCCAAAGGGCGAGTGGTATATTTGATTCGTCCAACACAACCAGGGGACTCCTATTTCGGAAGTGATTTTACCTACTATATTTATTGGGTACTCCACACGATATTTTCTTTTTACTATTTTCGGCAATGCATTTTTGTAAAGTACGAAAAATAATTAACAATCTCCCTATCCACCTCAAAACTTGTTAAGTCGGGTAACATGAACCCTGGTTGGCCAAATACAATGTTCCAAGCGAAATGGCATCGTTTCAAGGTAACCAACTCATACAGTGAGTACTTGCTATTAACATCAAGTGAGAGATAATGTCAGTCATGTCATCGTGAGTAACGCTTTGATGAGATGACGATATATGTATTGTACTAGAACAACACCTTCAGTTGTAATTCATTAGGTCAATGAAACAACAGTGCGCATATTGACATTTCATTCAACTCAAACACATTATTCTAGCATTCTCAAAATTCTTTGTTTTTATGCTGTATGCTTAGCGAAGAAGCTATATACCATATCGTATTAATGCTTCGTTAAGGAGAGGTGGCATACTTAGAAAAACATACAAACACATAAGTTACAGGTAAGTTAAGTCGATCTTTGACTATTCAGTTTAGGCCCTTTGGCTGTGGTTTTCTTCCTGTCAAAGATTTCAATATTATTTGGCTCTGAAATATTTTGGATTTGAGCGTACCTAATATCTACGTTTTTATTACTAAATAACAAGTGAAATGCTCTTTAGCATATCTGTTAGTTTCACGAACAAGCACGTCAACCACACTGTGATCTTCGAACTCAAGAAACTTTATTAAAAAATTCTAATGTAGTTGCTTAATATTCCTGATTTGTGATTGGACAATGCTCTAATTTTCACGGTATCAATTCCACGGTTGAAATAGCATGAGAATTTTTTTGAATTAGAAATATCCCGGCGATGGGGATAGAGCGGAAAAAACTAAGGATTGGTTAAAAAAATATCCCTTTCACCAACCAATCAGAAGACAACATTCTGAGAGGAGAGGCATATTTCCCGAGCCGCGTACGCGGCGCTGGAAATTTTTCCTGTTCTCGAAACCGGTATTTTTCGCAAATAACCCTCACTAACAGGATATATTTGCAGACAGTAAAACAGTGGCATGCAAGCAGCATTGTAGATTGTAGATTGGAACCAAGGAACCATTCAGTGTTTTTTGTTTTCACCATTCAAATTAACCCTGTAAAATTCAAAATAACGGCTGACACTGTCGTCTTTCATTTTTCTTTACTTTATCGTTGGTTGGAAGAAGAAACCCGAGTAATTCGGAATTTTACATCCGTGACATCATAAACGATTTAAAGAAGGTATTTTTCTCACGAGCGTGGTATTTGTCTAGTATCGTGGTATTTGCCTAGACCACGCTATACGGAATTCTCAAGGACATATACACCTCCGATGGGAAAAAAGCGGAAAAAACTAAGGATTGGTAAAATAATACCCCTTAACTCAACCAATCAGAAGACAACATTCTTATATAAGGTGGAATAATCTCCTAAATAGAATACTAAAACGAAACTGCATTAATTACAGTTATATTTTCTTTTGTAAGTATCTTTATTTTCTACAACAGAACTAAATTTTAATATTCTGTCGTTTCCTCCAAAGTGAGCAAATGTATCTGTGATTTATGTTTTAAATAGGATGGTATTTTGAGACATAGCCATGACACATTTGGACAACAGTGTATTTGTGGTTGCCATTGATATTGGAACAACATATTCAGGATATGCATTTGCGTCAAAACAAGATTCCGCATGTGATCCACCAAAGATTAACACGAATAACTGGGTAGGAAGTAAATTGTTCTCACTCAAGGCACCAACAACAGTTTTATTAGATGAAAATAAAGAGTTGGTGGCATTCGGATACGAAGCAGAAAACTTGTTTTCGGAACTTGTCACGGACAATGAACATGAAGCTTATTTCTATTTTCATCAATTCAAAATGCTTTTACACAATCAGGTTTGTCTGCTTTACATAAATAAGTGAACTGAAATCAACTCGATTAAATTGTTCAATTTACAGTACAAAGAACATTTGTTTACCTTCATAGTTATCAAGTAGAATCATCTAGTTATATATTAATGTACGATGCCAATAAGAAAAGTATGAAGATATTAAAGAGGGGTAACCCGTAAAAATCAAAGAAAGACAGACAATGCAATGACCAGAGGAAAAAGGACAAAAGATCTTAAAGGGGGGTAACCAGAATCCGCAAAAATCAAAGAAAGACAGACGCTACAATGGCCAGAAGAAAAAAGACAAAATATATTAAAGGGGGATAACCAGAAACCGTAAAAATCAACGAAAGACAGACAATACAATGACCAGAAGGAAAAGGACAAAAGTAAAAACAATTATGTACAAAACACTACACATATTAGATTGTATAAGACAAACCCCACACAAAACAGGGGGTGAGTTCATGTGTTCTGGAAAGATAGCAGTTCCTTCTCTACTAGTCTTACACAAAACAGGGGGTGAGTTCATGTGTTCTGGAAAGATAGCAGTTCTTTTTCTATTAGTCCCACACAAAACAGGGGGTGAGTTCATGTGTTCTGGAAAGATAGCAGTTCTATCTCTACTAGTCCCACACAAAACAGGGGGTGAGTTCATGTGTTCTGGAAATATAGCAGTTCTTTCTCTACTAGTCCCACACAAAACAGGGGGTGAGTTCATGTGTTCTGGAAAGATAGCAGTTCTTTCTCTACTAGTCCCACACAAAACAGGGGGCGAGTTCATGTGTTCTGGAAAGATAGCAGTTTTTTCTCTACTAATCCCACACAAAACAGTAGGTGAGTTCATGTGTTCTGGAAAGATAGCAGTTCTTTCTCTACTAGTCCCACACAAAACAGTGGGTGAGTTCATATGTTCTGGAAAGATAGCAATTCTTTCTCTACTAGTCCCACACAAAACAGGGGGTGAGATCATGTGTTCTGGAAAGATAGCAGTTCTTTCTCTACTAGTCTTACACAAAACAGGGGGTGAGTTCATGTGTTCTGTAAAGATATCAGTTCTTTCTCTATTAGTACCACACAAAACAGAGGGTGAGTTCATGTGTCCTGGAAAGATATCAGTTCTTTCTCTACTAGTCCCACACAAAACAGAGGGTGTTTCATGTGTTCTGGAAAGATAGCAGTTCTTTCTCTATTAGTCCCACACAAAACAGGGGGTGAGTTCATGTGTTCTGGAAAGATAGCAGTTCTTTCTCTACTAGTCCCACACAAAACAGGGGGCGAGTTCATGTGTTCTGGAAAGATAGCAGTTCTTTCTCTACTATTCCCACACAACACGGGGTGAGTTCATGTGTTCTGGAAAGATAGCAGTTCTTTCTCTACTAGTCCCACACAAAACAGGGGGCGAGTTCATGTGTTCTGGAAAGATAGCAGTTCTTTCTCTACTAGTCCCACACAAAACAGTGGGTGAGTTCATGTGTTCTGGAAAGATAGCAGTTCTTTCTCTACTAGTCCCACACAAAACAGGGGGTGAGTTCATATGTTCTGGAAAGATAGCAATTCTTTCTCTACTAGTCCCACACAAAACAGGGGGTGAGATCATGTGTTCTGGAAAGATAGCAGTTCTTTCTCTACTAGTCCCACACAACACGGGGTGAGTTCATGTGTTCTGGAAAGATAGCAGTTCCTTCTCTACTAGTCCTACACAAAGCAGGGGGTGAGTTCATGTGTTCTGGAAAGATAGCAGTTCTTTCTCTACTAGTCCCACACAAAACAGGGGGTGAGTTCATGTGTTCTGGAAAAATAGCAGTTCTTTCTCTATTAGTCCCACACAAAACAGAGGGTGAGTTCATGTGTCCTGGAAAGATATCAGTTCTTTCTCTACTAGTCCCACACAAAACAGAGGGTGAGTTCATGTGTTCTTGAAAGTTATCAGTTCTTTCTCTACTAATCCCACACAAAACAGGGGTGAGTTCATGTGTTCTGGAAAGATAGCTGTTCTTTCTCTATTAGTCCTACACAAAACAGGGGGTGAGTTCATGTGTTTTGGAAAGATAGCAGTTCTTTCTCTACTAGTCCCACACAAAACAGGGGGTGAGTTCATGTGTTCTGGAAAGATAGCAGTTCTTTATCTACTAGCCCCACACAAAACAGGGGGTGAGTTCATGTGTTCTGGAAAGATAGCAGTTCTTTCTCTACTAGTCCTACACAAAACATGGGGTGAGTTCATGTGTTCTGGAAAGATAGCTGTTCTTTCTCTACAAGTCCTACACAAAATAGGGTTCATGTGTTCATGTGTTCAGGGTTCATGTGTTCTGGAAAGATAGCTGTTCTTTCTCTACAAGTCCTACACAAAATAGGGTTCATGTGTTCATGTGTTCAGGGTTCATGTGTTCTGGAAAGATAGCTGTTCTTTCTCTACTAGTCCCACACAAAACGAGGTAAGTTCATGTGTTCTGGAAAGATAGCAGTTCTTTCTCTACTAGTCCCACACAAAACAGAGGGTGAGTTCATGTGTTCTGGATATAGAAGTTCTTTTTCTACTAGCGCACACAAAACAGGGGGTGAGTTCATGTGTTCTGGAAAGATATCAGTTCTTTCTCTACTAGTCCCACACAAAACAGAGGGTGAGTTCATCTGTTCTGGATATAGAAGTTCTTTTTCTACTAGCCGCACACAAAACAGGGGATGAGTTCATGTGTTTTGGAAAAATAGCAGTTCTTTCTCTATTAGTACCACACAAAACAGAGGGTGAGTTCATGTGTTTTGGAAAGATAACAGTTCTTTCTCTACTAGTCCCACACAAAACAGGGGATGAGTTCATGTGTTTTGGAAAAATAGCAGTTCTTTCTCTATTAGCACCACACAAAACAGAGGGTGAGTTCATGTGTTTTGGAAAGATAGCAGTTTTTTCTCTACTAGTCCCACACAAAACAGGGGGTGAGTTCATGTGTTTTGGAAAGATAGCAGTTCTTTCTCTACTAGTCCCACACAACACGGGGTGAGTTCATGTGTTCTGGAAAGATAGCAGTTACTTCTCTACTAGTCCTACACAAAACAGGGGGTGAGTTCATGTGTTCTGTAAAGATAGCACTTCTTTCTCTACTAGTCCCACACAAAATAGGGGGTGAATTCATGTGTTCTGGAAAGATATCAGTTCTTTCTCTATTAGTCCCACACAAAACAGGGGGTGAGTTCATGTGTTCTGGAAAGATAGCAGTTCTTTCTCTACTAGTCCCACACAAAACAGGGGGTGAGTTCATGTGTTCTGGAAAGATAGCAGTTCTTTCTCTACTAGTCCCACACAACACGGGGTGAGTTCATGTGTTCTGGAAAGATAGCAGTTCCTTCTCTACTAGTCCTACACAAAGCAGGGGGTGAGTTCATGTGTTCTGGAAAGATAGCAGTTCTTTCTCTACTAGTCCCACACAAAACAGGGGGTGAGTTCATGTGTTCTGGAAAAATAGCAGTTCTTTCTCTATTAGTCCCACACAAAACAGAGGGTGAGTTCATGTGTCCTGGAAAGATATCAGTTCTTTCTCTACTAGTCCCACACAAAACAGAGGGTGAGTTCATGTGTTTTGGAAAAATAGCAGTTCTTTCTCTATTAGTACCACACAAAACAGGGGGCGAGTTCATGTGCTTTGGAAAGATAGCAGTTCTTTCTCTACTAGTCCCACACAAAACAGGGGGTGAGTTCATGTGTTCTGGAAAGATATCAGTTCTTTCTCTACTAGTCCCACACAAAACAGGGGATGAGTTCATGTGTTTTGGAAAAATAGCAGTTCTTTCTCTATTAGTACCACACAAAACAGGGGGTGAGTTCATGTGTTTTAGAAAGATAGCAGTTCTTTCTCTACTAGTCCCACACAAAACAGGGGGTGAGTTCATGTGTTCTCGAAAGATAGCAGTTCTTTATCTATTAGTCCCATACAAAACAGGGGGTGAGTTCATGAGTTCTGGAAAGATAGCAGTTCTTTCCCTATTAGTCCCAAACAAAACAGGGGGTGAGTTCATGTGTTCTGGATATAGCAGTTCTTTTTTTACTAGCTCCACACAAAACAAGGGGTGAGTTCATGTTTTTTGGAAAGATAGCAGTTCTTTCTCTATTAGTCCCAAACAAAACAGGGGGTGAGTTGATGCGTTCTGGAAAGATAGCAATTCTTTCTCTATTAGTCCCACACAAAATGGGGTGAATTGGTGTATTCTGGAAAGATAGCAGTTCTTTCTCTACTAGTCCTACACAAAACAGGGGTGAGTTCATGTGTTCTGGAAAGATAGCAGTTCTTTCTCTACTAGTCCTACACAAAACAGGGGGTGAGTTCATGTGTTATGGAAAGATATCAGATCTTTCTCTACTAGTCCCACACAAAACAGGGAGTGAGTTCATGTGTTCTGGAAAGATAGCAGTTCTTTCTCTACTAGTCCCACACAAAATAGGGGGTGAGTTCATGAGTTCTGGAAAGATAGCAGTTCTTTTTCTATTAGTCCCACACAAAACCGGGGTGTGTGTTCATGTGTTCTGGAAAGATAGCAGTTCTTTCTCTACTAGTCCCACACAAAATAGGGGGTGAGTTCATGAGTTCTGGAAAGATAGCAGTTCTTTTTCTATTAGTCCCACACAAAACAGGGTGTGTGTTCATGTGTTCTGGAAAGATAGCAGTTCTTTCTCTACTAATCCCACACAAAACAGGGGGTGAGTTCATGTGTTCTGGAAAGATAGCAGTTCTTTCTCTACTAGTCCCACACAAAACAGGGAGTGAGTTCATGTGTTCTGGAAAGATAGCAGTTCTTTCTCTATTAGTCCCACACAAAACAGGGTGTGTGTTCATGTGTTCTGGAAAGATAGCAGTTCTTTCTCTACTAGTCCCACACAAAATAGGGGTGAGTTCATGAGTTCTGGAAAATAGCAGTTCTTTTTCTATTAGTCCCACACAAAACCGGGGTGTGTGTTCATGTGTTCTGTAAAGATAGCAGTTCTTTCTCTATTAGTCCCACACAAAACAGGGTGTGAGTTCATGTGTTCTGGAAAGATAGCAGTTCTTTCTCTACTAGTCCCACACAAAACAGGGGGTGAGTTCATGTGTTCTGGAAAGATAGCAGTTCTTTCCCTACTAATCCCACACAAAACAGGGGGTGAGTTCATGTGTTCTGGAAAGATAGCAGTTCTTTCTCTATTAGTCCCTCACAAAACAGGGGGTGAGTTCATGTGTTCTGGAAAGATAGCAGTTCTTTCCCTACTAATCCCACACAAAACAGGGGGTGAGTTCATGTGTTCTGGAAAGATAGCAGTTCTTTCTCTATTAGTCCCTCACAAAACAGGGGGTGAGTTCATGTGTTCTGGAAAGATAGCAGTTCTTTCCCTACTAATCCCACACAAAACAGGGGGTGAGTTCATGTGTTCTGGAAAGATAGCTGTTCTTTCTCTACAAGTCCTACACAAAATAGGGTTCATGTGTTCATGTGTTCAGGGTTCATGTGTTCTGGAAAGATAGCTGTTCTTTCTCTACAAATCCTACACAAAATAGGGTTCATGTGTTCATGTGTTCAGGGTTCATGTGTTCTGGAAAGATATCAGTTCTTTCTCCACTAGTCCCACACAAAACAGGGGGTGTGTTCATGTGTTCTGGAAAGATAGCAGTTCTTTCCCTACTAATCCCACGCAAAACAGGGGGTGAGTTCATGTGTTCTGGAAAGATAGCAGTTCTTTCTCTATTAGTCCAACACAAAACAGGGGGTGTGTTCATGTGTTCTGGAAAGATAGCAGTTCTTTCCCTACTAATCTCACACAAAACAGGGGGTGAGTTCATGTGTTCTGGAAAGATAGCAGTTCTTTCTGTATTAATCCCTCACAAAACAGGGGGTGAGTTCATGTGTTCTGGAAAGATAGCAGTTCTTTCCCTACTAATCCCACACAAAACAGGGAGTGAGTTCATGTGTTCTGGAAAGATAGCAGTTCTTTCTCTATTAGTCCCACACAAAACAGGGGGTGAGTTCATGTGTTCTGGAAAGATAGCAGTTCTTTCCCTACTAATCCCACACAAAACAGGGGGGGGGGGTGTTCATGAGATCTGGAAAGATAGCAGTTCTTTCTCTGTTAGTCCCACACAAAACAGGGGGTGAGTTCATGTGTTCTGGAAAGATAGCAGTTCTTTCTCTATTAGTCCCTCACAAAACAAGGGGTGAGTTCATGTGTTCTGGAAAGATAGCAGTTCTTTCCCTACTAATCCCACACAAAACAGGGGGGGGGGGGGTGTTCATGAGATCTGGAAAGATAGCAGTTCTTTCTCTGTTAGTCCCTCACAAAACAGGGGGTGAGTTCATGTGTTCTGGAAAGATATCAGTTCTTTCTCTACTAGTCCCACACAAAACAGGGGATGAGTTCATGTGTTTTGGAAAAATAGCAGTTCTTTCTCTATTAGTACCACACAAAACAGAGGGTGAGTTCATGTGTCCTGGAAAGATAGCAGTTCTTTCTCTACTAGTCCCACACAAAACAGGGGATGAGTTGATGTGTTTTGGAAAAATAGCAGTTCTTTCTCTATTAGTACCACACAAAACAGAGGGTGAGTTCATGTGTTTTGGAAAGATAGCAGTTTTTTCTCTACTAGTCCCACACAAAACAGGGGGTGAGTTCATGTGTTTTGGAAAAATAGCAGTTCTTTCTCTATTAGTACCACACAAAACAGGGGGTGAGTTCATGTGTTTTGGAAAGATAGCAGTTCTTTCTCTACTAGTCCCACACAACACGGGGTGAGTTCATGTGTTCTGGAAAGATAGCAGTTACTTCTCTACTAGTCCTACACAAAACAGGGGGTGAGTTCATGTGTTCTGTAAAGATAGCACTTCTTTCTCTACTAGTCCCACACAAAATAGGGGGTGAATTCATGTGTTCTGGAAAGATATCAGTTCTTTCTCTATTAGTACCACACAAAACAGAGGGTGAGTTCATGTGTCCTGGAAAGATATCAGTTCTTTCTCTACTAGTCCCACACAAAACAGAGGGTGTTTCATGTGTTCTGGAAAGATAGCAGTTCTTTCTCTATTAGTCCCACACAAAACAGGGGGTGAGTTCATGTGTTCTGGAAAGATAGCAGTTCTTTCTCTACTAGTCCCACACAAAACAGGGGGTGAGTTCATGTGTTCTGGAAAGATAGCAGTTCTTTCTCTACTAGTCCCACACAACACGGGGTGAGTTCATGTGTTCTAGAAAGATAGCAGTTCCTTCTCTACTAGTCCTACACAAAGCAGGGGGTGAGTTCATGTGTTCTGGAAAGATAGCAGTTCTTTCTCTACTAGTCCCACACAAAACAGGGGGTGAGTTCATGTGTTCTGGAAAAATAGCAGTTCTTTCTCTATTTGACCACACAAAACAGAGGGTGAGTTCATGTGTCCTGGAAAGACATCAGTTCTTTCTCTACTAGTCCCACACAAAACAGAGGGTGAGTTCATGTGTTCTTGAAAGTTATCAGTTCTTTCTCTACTAATCCCACACAAAACAGGTGGTGAGTTCATGTGTTCTGAAAAGATAGCAGTTCTTTCTCTATTAGTCCTACATAAAACAGGGGGTGAGTTCATGTGTTTTGGAAAGATAGCAGTTCTTTCTCTACTAGTCCCACACAAAACAGGGGGTGAGTTCATGTGTTCTGGAAAGATAGCAGTTCTTTATCTACTAGCCCCACACAAAACAGGGGGTGAGTTCATGTGTTCTGGAAAGATAGCAGTTCTTTCTCTACTAGTCCTACACAAAACATGGGGTGAGTTCATGTGTTCTGGAAAGATAGCTGTTCTTTCTCTACAAGTCCTACACAAAATAGGGTTCATGTGTTCATGTGTTCAGGGTTCATGTGTTCTGGAAAGATAGCTGTTCTTTCTCTACAAGTCCTACACAAAATAGGGTTCATGTGTTCATGTGTTCAGGGTTCATGTGTTCTGGAAAGATAGCTGGTCTTTCTCTACTAGTACCACACAAAACAGGGGGTGAGTTCATGTGTTCTGGAAAGATATCAGATCTTTCTCTACTAGTCCACACAAAACAGGGAGTGAGTTCATGTGTTCTGGAAAGATAGCAGTTCTTTCTCTACTAGTCCTACACAAAACAGGGGGTGAGTTCATGTGTTCTGGAAAGATAGCTGTTTTTTCTCTACTAGTCCCACACAAAACAGGGAGTGAGTTCATGTGTTCTGGAAAATAGCCGTTCTTTCTCCACTAGTCCCACACAAAACAGGGAGTGAGTTCATGTGTTCTGTAACTATAGCAGTTCTTTCTCTACTAGTCCCACAGAAAACGGGGTGAGTTGATGTGTTCTGGAAAGATAGCAGATCTTTCTCTACTAGTCCCACACAAAACAGGGAGTGAGTTCATGTGTTCTGGAAAGATAGCAGTTCTTTCTCTACTAGTCCCACACAAAACAGGGGTGAGTTCATGTGTTCTGGAAAGATATCAGTTCTTTCTCTACTAGTCCCACACAAAACAGGAGGTGAGTTCATGTGTTCTGGAAAGATATCAGTTCTTTCTCTACTAGTCCTACACAAAACAGGGGATGGGTTCATGTGTTTTGGAAAGATATCAGTTCTTTCTCTATTAGTCCCACACAAAACAGGGGGTGAGTTCATGTGTTCTGGACAGATATCAGTTCTTTCTCTATTAGTCCCACACAAAACAGGGGGTGAGTTGGTGTGTTCTGGGAAGATAGCAATTCTTTCTCTATTAGTCCCACACAAAACAGGGGTGAGTTCATGTGTTCTGGAAAGATAACAATTCTTTCTCTGCTAGTCCCACACAAAACAGGGAGTGAGTTCATGTGTTCTTGAAAGTTATCAGTTCTTTCTCTACTAATCCCACACAAAACAGGGGGTGAGTTCATGTGTTCTGGAAAGATAGCAGTTCTTTCTCTACTAGTCCCACACAAAACAGGGGGTGAGTTCATGTGCTCTGGATAGATAGCAGTTCTTTCTCTACTAGTCCCACACAAAATAGGGGGTGAGTTCATGAGTTCTGGAAAGATAGCTGTTCTTTTTCTATTAGTCCCACACAAAACCGGGGTGTGTGTTCATGTGTTCTGGAAAGATTGCAGTTCTTTCTCTATTAGTCCCACACAAAACAGGGTTGATTTCATGAGTTCTGGAAAGATAGCAGCTCTTTCTCTATTTATCCCACACAAAACAGGGGGTGTGTTCATGAGTTCTGGAAAGATAGCAGTTCTTTCTCTATTAGTCCCACACAAAACAGGGGTGAGTTCATGTGTTCTGGAAAGATAGCAGTTCTTTCTCTATTAGTCCCACACAAAACAGGGGGTGAGTTCATGTGCTCTGGATAGATAGCAGTTCTTTCTCTACTAGTCCCACACAAAATAGGGGGTGAGTTCATAAGTTCTGGAAAGATAGCTGTTCTTTTTCTATTAGTCCCACACAAAACCGGGGTGTGTGTTCATGTGTTCTGGAAAGATTGCAGTTCTTTCTCTATTAGTCCCACACAAAACAGGGTTGAGTTCATGAGTTCTGGAAAGATAGCAGCTCTTTCTCTATTTATCCCACACAAAACAGGGGGTGAGTTCATGAGTTCTGGAAAGATAGCAGTTCTTTCTCTATTAGTCCCACACAAAACAGGGGGTGTGTTCATGTGTTCTGGAAAGATAGCAGTTCTTTCTCTACTAGTCCCACACAAAACAGGGAGTGAGTTCATGTGTTCTGGAAAGATAGCAGTTCTTTCTCTACTAGTCCCACACAAAATAGGGGTGAGTTCATGAGTTATGGAAAGATAGCAGTTCTTTTTCTATTAGTCCCACACAAAACCGGGGTGTGTGTTCATGTGTTCTGGAAAGATAGCAGTTCTTTCTCTATTAGTCCCACACAAAACAGGGGGTGAGTTCATGAGTTATGGAAAGATAGCAGCTCTTTCTCTATTTATCCCACACAAAACAGGGGGTGTGTTCATGAGTTCTGGAAAGATAGCAGTTCTTTCTCTATTAGTCCAACACAAAACAGGGGGTGTGTTCATGTGCTCTGGAAAGATAGCAGTTCTTTCCCTACTAATCCCACACAAAACAGGGAGGGGGGGTGTTCATGAGATCTGGAAAGATAGCAGTTCTTTCTCTGTTAGTCCCACACAAAACAGGGGGTGAGTTCATGTGTTCTGGATATAGCAGTTTTTTTTCTACTAGACCCACACAAAACAGGGGGTGAGTTCATGTGTCCTGGAAAGATAGCAGTTCTTTCTCTACTAGTCCCACACAAAACAGAGGGTGAGTTCATGTGTTCTGGAAAGATAGCAGTTCTTTCTCCACTAGTCCCACACAAAACAGGGGGTGAGTTCATGTGTTCTGGAAAGATAGCAGTTCTTTCTCTATTAGTCCCTCACAAAGCAGGGGGTGAGTTCATGTGTTCTGGAAAGATAGCAGTTCTTTCCCTACTAATCCCACACAAAACAGGGGGGGGTGTTCATGAGATCTGGAAAGATAGCAGTTCTTTCTCTGTTAGTCCCTCACAAAACAGGGGGTGAGTTCATGTGTTCTGGAAAGATATCAGTTCTTTCCCTACTAATCCCACACAAAACAGGGGGGGGGGGGGGTGAGTTCATGTGTTTTGGAAAGATAGCAGTTCTTTCTCTATTAGTCCCACACAAAACAGGGGGTGAGTTCATACGCTCTGGAAAGATAGCAGTTTTTTCTCTATTAGTCCCACACAAAACAGGGGGTGAGTTCGTGTGTTCTTAAAAGATAGCAGTTGTTTATCTATTAGTCCTACACAAAACAGGGGTGAGTTCATGTGTTCTGGAAAGATAGCTGGTCTTTCTCTACTAGTACCACACAAAACAGGGGGTGAGTTCATGTGTTCTGAAAAGATATCAGATCTTTCTCTACTAGTCCACACAAAACAGGGAGTGAGTTCATGTGTTCTGGAAAGATAGCAGTTCTTTCTCTACTAGTCCTACACAAAACAGGGGGTGAGTTCATGTGTTCTGGAAAGATAGCTGTTTTTTCTCTACTAGTCCCACACAAAACAGGGAGTGAGTTCATGTGTTCTGGAAAATAGCCGTTCTTTCTCCACTGGTCCCACACAAAACAGGGAGTGAGTTCATGTGTTCTGTAACTATAGCAGTTCTTTCTCTACTAGTCCCACAGAAAACGGAGTGAGTTCATGTGTTCTGGAAAGATAGCAGATCTTTCTCTACTAGTCCCACACAAAACAGGGAGTGAGTTCATGTGTTCTGGAAAGATAGCAGTTCTTTCTCTACTAGTCCCACACAAAACAGGGGTGAGTTCATGTGTTCTGGAAAGATATCAGTTCTTTCTCTACTAGTCCCACACAAAACAGGGGGTGAGTTCATGTGTTCTGGAAAGATATCAGTTCTTTCTCTACTAGTCCCACACAAAACAGGGGATGCGTTCATGTGTTTTGGAAAGATAGCAGTTCTTTCTCTATTAGTCCCACACAAAACAGGGGGTGAGTTCATGTGTTCTGGAAGGATAACAGATCTTTCTCTACTAGTCCCACACAAAACAGTGGGTGAGTTGGTGTGTTCTGGGAAGATAGCAATTCTTTCTCTATTAGTCCCACACAAAACAGGGGTGAGTTCATGTGTTCTGGAAAGATTACAGTTCTTTCTCTGCTAGTCCCACACAAAACAGGGGGTGAGTTCATGTGTTCTTGAAAGTTATCAGTTCTTTCTCTACTAATCCCACACAAAACAGGGGGTGAGTTCATGTGTTCTGGAAAGATAGCAGTTCTTTCTCTACTAGTCCCACACAAAACAGGGGGTGAGTTCATGTGCTCTGGATAGATAGCAGTTCTTTCTCTACTAGTCCCACACAAAATAGGGGGTGAGTTCATGAGTTCTGGAAAGATAGCAGTTCTTTTTCTATTAGTCCCACACAAAACCGGGGTGTGTGTTCATGTGTTCTGGAAAGATTGCAGTTCTTTCTCTATTAGTCCCACACAAAACAGGGTTGAGTTCATGAGTTCTGGAAAGATAGCAGCTCTTTCTCTATTTATCCCACACAAAACAGGGGGTGTGTTCATGAGTTCTGGAAAGATAGCAGTTCTTTCTCTATTAGTCAAACACAAAACAGGGTGTGTGTTCATGTGTTCTGGAAAGATAGCAGTTCTTTCTCTACTAGTCCCACACAAAACAGGGAGTGAGTTCATGTGTTCTGGAAAGATAGCAGTTCTTTCTCTATTAGTCCCACACAAAACAGGGGGTGAGTTCATGAGTTCTGGAAAGATAGCAGCTCTTTCTCTATTTATCCCACACAAAACAGAGGGTGTTTCATGTGTTCTGGAAAGATAGCAGTTCTTTCTCTATTAGTCCAACACAAAACAGGGGGTGAGTTCATGTGTTCTGGAAAGATAGCAGTTCTTTCCCTACTAATCCCACACAAAACAGGGGGGGGGGGTGTTCATGAGATCTGGAAAGATAGCAGTTCTTTCTCTGTTAGTCCCACACAAAACAGGGGGTGAGTTCATGTGTTCTGGATATAGCAGTTTTTTTTCTACTAGACCCACACAAAACAGGGGGTGAGTTCATGTGTTCTGGAAAGATATCAATTATTTCTCCACTAGTCCCACACAAAACAGGGGGTGAGTTCATGTGTTTTGGAAAGATAGCAGTTCTTTCTCTATTAGTCCCACACAAAACAGGGAGTGAGTTCATACGTTCTGGAAAGATAGCAGTTTTTTCTCTATTAGTCCCACACAAAACAGGGGGTGAGTTCGTGTGTTCTGAAAAGATAGCAGTTGTTTATCTATTAATCCTACACAAAACAGGGGTGAGTTCATGTGTTCTGGAAAGATAGCTGGTCTTTCTCTACTAGTACCACACAAAACAGGGGGTGAGTTCATGTGTTCTGGAAAGATATCAGATCTTTCTCTACTAGTCCACACAAAACAGGGAGTGAGTTCATGTGTTCTGGAAAGATAGCTGGTCTTTCTCTACTAGTCCCACACAAAACAGGGAGTGAGTTCATGTGTTCTGGAAAATAGCCGTTCTTTCTCCACTAGTCCCACACAAAACAGGGAGTGAGTTCATGTGTTCTGTAAATATAGCAGTTCTTTCTCTACTAGTCCCACAGAAAACGGGGTGAGTTCATGTGTTCTGGAAAGATAGCAGATCTTTCTCTACTAGTCCCACACAATACAGGGAGTGAGTTCATGTGTTCTGGAAAGATAGCAGTTCTTTCTCTAATAGTCCCACACAAAACAGGGGTGAGTTCATGTGTTCTGGAAAGATAGCAGTTCTTTCTCTACTAGTCCCACACAAAACAGGGGGTGAGTTCATGTGTTCTGGAAAGATATCAGTTCTTTCTCTACTAGTCCCACACAAAACAGGGGATGCGTTCATGTGTTTTGGAAAGATAGCAGTTCTTTCTCTATTAGTCCCACACAAAACAGGGGGTGAGTTCATGTGTTCTGGAAGGATAACAGATCTTTCTCTACTAGTCCCACACAAAACAGTGGGTGAGTTGGTGTGTTCTGGGAAGATATCAATTCTTTCTCTATTAGTCCCACACAAAACAGGGGTGAGTTCATGTGTTCTGGAAAGATAACAGTTCTTTCTCTGCTAGTCCCACACAAAACAGGGAGTGAGTTCATGTGTTCTTGAAAGTTATCAGTTCTTTCTCTACTAATCCCACACAAAACAGGGGGTGAGTTCATGTGTTCTGGAAAGATAGCAGTTCTTTCTCTACTAGTCCCACACAAAACAGGGGGTGAGTTCATGTGCTCTGGATAGATAGCAGTTCTTTCTCTACTAGTCCCACATAAAACAGAGGGTGAGTTCATGTGTTCTCGAAAGATAGCTGTTCTTTCTCTACTAGTCCCACACAAAACAGGGGGTGAGTTCATGTGTTCTGGAAAGATAGCTGTTCTTTCTCTACTAGTCCCACACAAAAAATGGGGTGAGTTCATGTGTTCTGGAAAGATAGCAGTTCTTTCTCTACTAGTCCCACACAAAACAGGGGGTGAGTTCATGTGTTCTGGAAAGATATCAGTTCTTTCTCTACTAGTCCCACACAAAACAGGGGATGAGTTCATGTGTTTTGGAAAGATAGCAGTTCTTTCTCTATTAGTCCCACACAAAACAGGGGGTGAGTTCATGTGTTCTGGAAGGATAACAGATCTTTCTCTACTAGTCCCACACAAAACAGTGGGTGAGTTCATGTGTTCTGGAAAGATAGCAGTTCTTTCTCTATTAGTCCCACACAAAACAGGGGTGAGTTCATGTGTTCTGGAAAGATAGCAGTTCTTTCTCTGCTAGTCCCACACAAAACAGGGGGTGAGTTCATGTGTTCTGGATATAGCAGTTCTTTTTCTAATAGTCCCACACAAAACAGGGGGTGAGTTCATGTGTTCTTGAAAGTTATCAGTTCTTTCTCTACTAATCCCACACAAAACAGGGGGTGAGTTCATGTGTTCTGGAAAGATAGCAGTTCTTTCTCTACTAGTCCCACACAAAACAGGGGGTGAGTTCATGTGCTCTGGATAGATAGCAGTTCTTTCTCTACTAGTCCCACATAAAACAGAGGGTGAGTTCATGCGTTCTCGAAAGATAGCTGTTCCTTCTCTACTAGTCCCACACAAAACAAGGGGTGAGTTCATGTGTTCTGGAAAGATAGCAGTTCTTTCTCTACTAGTCCCACACAAAACAGGGGGTGAGTTCATGTGCTCTGGATAGATAGCAGTTCTTTCTCTACTAGTCCCACATAAAACAGAGGGTGAGTTCATGCGTTCTCGAAAGATAGCTGTTCCTTCTCTACTAGTCCCACACAAAACAAGGGGTGAGTTCATGTGTTCTGGAAAGATAGCTGTTCTTTCTCTACTAGTCCCACACAAAAAATGGGGTGAGTTCATGTGTTCTGGAAAGATAGCAGTTCTTTCTCTACTAGTCCCACACAAAACAGGGGGTGAGTTCATGTGCTCTGGATAGATAGCAGTTCTTTCTCTACTAGTTCACACAAAACAGGGGGTGAGTTCATGTGCTCTGGATAGATAGCAGTTCTTTCTCTACTAGTCCTACACAAAACAGAGGGTGAGTTCATGTGTTCTCGAAAGATAGCTGTTCTTTCTCTGCTAGTCCCACAGAAAACAGGGGGTGAGTTCATGTGTTCTCGAAAGATAACTGTTCTTTCTCTACTAGTCCCACACAAAACAGGGGGTGAGTTCATGTGTTCTGGAAAGATAGCTGTTCTTTCTCTACTAGTCCCACACAAAACAGGGGGTGAGTTCATGTGTTCTGGAAAGATATCAGTTCTTTCTCTACTAGTCCCACACAAAACAGGGGATGAGTTCATGTGTTTTGGAAAGATAGCAGTTCTTTCTCTATTAATCCCACACAAAACAGGGGGTGAGTTCATGTGTTCTGGAAGGATAACAGATCTTTCTCTACTAGTCCCACACAAAACAGTGGGTGAGTTGGTGTGTTCTGGGAAGATAGCAGTTCTTTCTCTATTATTCCCACACAAAACAGGGGGTGAGTTCATGTGTTCTTGAAAGTTATCAGTTCTTTCTCTACTAATCCCACACAAAACAGGGGGTGAGTTCATGTGTTCTGGAAAGATAGCAGTTCTTTCTCTACTAGTCCCACACAAAACAGGGGGTGAGTTCATGTGCTCTGGATAGATAGCAGTTCTTTCTCTACTAGTCCCACATAAAACAGAGGGTGAGTTCATGTGTTCTCGAAAGATAGCTGTTCTTTCTCTACTAGTCCCACACAAAACAGGGGGTGAGTTCATGTGTTCTGGAAAGATAGCTGTTCTTTCTCTACTAGTCCCACACAAAACATGGGGTGAGTTCATGTGTTCTGGAAAGATAGCAGTTCTTTCTCTACTAGTCCCACACAAAACAGGGGGTGAGTTCATGTGCTCTGGATAGATAGCAGTTCTTTCTCTACTAGTTCACACAAAACAGGGGGTGAGTTCATGTGCTCTGGATAGATAGCAGTTCTTTCTCTACTAGTCCTACACAAAACAGAGGGTGAGTTCATGTGTTCTCGAAAGATAGCTGTTCTTTCTCTGCTAGTCCCACAGAAAACAGGGGGTGAGTTCATGTGTTCTCGAAAGATAACTGTTCTTTCTCTACTAGTCCCACACAAAACAGGGGGTGAGTTCATGTGTTCTGGAAAGATAGCTGTTCTTTCTCTACTAGTCCCACACAAAACAGGGGGTGAGTTCATGTGTTCTGGAAAGATATCAGTTCTTTCTCTACTAGTCCCACACAAAACAGGGGATGAGTTCATGTGTTTTGGAAAGATAGCAGTTCTTTCTCTATTAATCCCACACAAAACAGGGGGTGAGTTCATGTGTTCTGGAAGGATAACAGATCTTTCTCTACTAGTCCCACACAAAACAGTGGGTGAGTTGGTGTGTTCTGGGAAGATAGCAGTTCTTTCTCTATTATTCCCACACAAAACAGGGGGTGAGTTCATGTGTTCTTGAAAGTTATCAGTTCTTTCTCTACTAATCCCACACAAAACAGGGGGTGAGTTCATGTGTTCTGGAAAGATAGCAGTTCTTTCTCTACTAGTCCCACACAAAACAGGGGGTGAGTTCATGTGCTCTGGATAGATAGTAGTTCTTTCTCTACTAGTCCCACATAAAACAGAGGGTGAGTTCATGTGTTCTCGAAAGATAGCTGTTCTTTCTCTACTAGTCCCACACAAAACAGGGGGTGAGTTCATGTGTTCTGGAAAGATAGCTGTTCTTTCTCTACTAGTCCCACACAAAAAATGGGGTGAGTTCATGTGTTCTGGAAAGATAGCAGTTCTTTCTCTACTAGTTCACACAAAACAGGGGGTGAGTTCATGTGCTCTGGATAGATAGCAGTTCTTTCTCTACTAGTCCTACACAAAACAGAGGGTGAGTTCATGTGTTCTCGAAAGATAGCTGTTCTTTCTCTGCTAGTCCCACACAAAACAGGGGGTGAGTTCATGTGTTCTCGAAAGATAGCTGTTCTTTCTCTACTAGTCCCACACAAAACAGGGGGTGAGTTCATGTGTTCTGGAAAGATAGCTGTTCTTTCTCTACTAGTCCCACACAAAACAGGGGGTGAGTTCATGTGTTCTCGAAAGATAGCTGTTCTTTCTCTACTAGTCCTACACAAAACAGGGGGTGAGTTCATGCTACTCTTGTTATAAACATAGTGATAAACAATGCAAGTCATGAATGAGGTTATGACGGAAATGTGATTACAACAAACAAAACAGGGCACATCCGTTGTCATTAGTGACACATATATTCCGTACGGTTAATCAAGTCATAGTGGCAATCGTACCACTTCAAAGTGATGATTTCAGCCGAACCACTAGGAAACCTTGGTTCAGTTTCTTCCTTGTTAGAAGCATTCCTGTATCAAGGAAATCATGATAGGAACTACAGGCTCTGTAATATCGTTTCAACTGAGAGACATAGGCTCTGTTCTGTATGCAGGTGCTGTTGGAATGTTGCTACGTGTAAATGGAAAGTTCACAAAGGGAAAACATTAATATTATTTAAGATCTTGAAAAGAAAGCATATATGATAAACGTTTTACTTAGCTTACCATTAATGTACATATTATTAGTACTTTCACAGTTTTAGGGACACGATTGAGTAACAATCATAGATTATCGAATTTTAATAAATAATTTATAAAACATTGACAAATCTACCTCTTTGTATGATCTTATATTCAAAGGTGTAAACAGATATTCCTTTCAAATTGAAACATTTAATGTATTCTTTATATTGATAGAGAGTAACTCGAACAATAGAAATCAAGGATGTCATGGGAAAGTCAATGCAGGCCTTAACTGTGTTTAGTCTGGCTATAAGGTATTTGAAGGAAAATTGCCTTGCAAAGATACAGGCAGACATGAAAGGAAAGATACAGGACGAAGACTTATATTTTGTATTGACCGTACCAGCTATCTGGGATGATCCAGCTAAACAATTTATGAGGGAGGCGGCAGAAAAGGTACTGTATTTTAATATCTATAACATACAGTAACCAGAGGCTCTCAAGAGCCTCTATCGTTCACCTGGTTATAAAAAAAACAATTGGTCCTATGTAAAAACTATGTCCTGCAGTGGTAGTCATCTTGGAATTACGATCAACATAAAAACACAAAGTTTGTAAAGGCCCTTCCAATGATCGATGCACAGTTTAGGTTCAATCAGTGCAATAGCTTCAGAGAAGAAGATATTTCTGTATTTTCCCGATATGGTCCTGTGTTAATACTATGACCTGTGGTGGCAGCCATCTTGGATTTCCGATCGGCATAAAAAACAGAGGACCTTCCAATGATTATTCCTGGGCAGTTTGGTTTCAGAGAAGAAGCGTTTTGAAACATTTTTCCCATAGGGTCCAATGTTAAACTAAGTCCTGCCGTAGCCGCCATTTCGAATTTCATATCGGAACAAAAAACGTACAGTTTGTAGAGGACCATCCAATGAACATTTATGTACAGTTTGGCTTTAATAATATTTGTAGTTTCTGAGAAGAAGGCATTTGAACATTTTCCCATAGGGTCCAATGTTAATCTATGTATTGCGGTGGCGGCCATCTTGGATTTCCGATCGACATAAAAAACATAAAATTTGTAGAGGACCTTCCAATGATCATTCCTGGGCAGTTTGGTTTCAGAGAAGAAGCGTTTTGAAACATTTTTCCCATAGGGTCCAATGTTAAACAAGTCCTGTCGTAGCCGCCATTTTGAATTTCATATCAAAACAAAAAACGTAAAGTTTGTAGAGGACCATCCAATGAACATTCATGTACAGTTTGGCTTTAATCATATTTGTAGTTTCTGAGAAGAAGGCATTTGAACATTTTCCCATAGGGTCTAATGCTAATTTATGTCCTGCGGTGGTGGCCATCTTGGATATCCGATCGGCATAAAAAAACATACACCTTGTAGAGCATCTTCCAATGATCATTCCTGGGCAGTTTGGTTTCAACTTTCCTAGTGGTTTCAGAGAAGAAGCGTTTTGAAACATTTTCCCCATAGGGTTCAATGTTAAACTAAGTCCTGCCGTAGCCGCCATTTTGAATTTCATATCGGAACAAAAAACGTACAGTTTGTAGAGGACCATCTAATGAACATTCATGTACAGTTTGGCTTTAATAATATTTGTAGTTTCTGAGAAGAAGGCATTTGAACATTTTCCCATAGGGTCCAATGTTAATCTATGTCCTGCGGTGGCGGCCATCTTGGATTTCCGATCGGCATAAAAAATATATAATTTGTAGAGGACCTTCCAATGATCATTCCTGGGCAGTTTGGTTTCAACTGTCCTAGTGGTTTCAGAGAAGAAGCGTTTTGAAACATTTTTCCCATAGGGTCCAATGTTAAACTAAGTCCTGCCGTAGCCGCCATTTTGAATTTCATATCGGAACAAAAAACGTACAGTTTGTAGAGGACCATCCAATGAACATTCATGTACAGTTTGGCTTTAATAATATTTGTAGTTTCTGAGAAGAAGGCATTTGAACATTTTCCCATAGGGTCCAATGTTAATCTATGTATTGCGGTGGCGGCCATCTTGGATTTCCGATCGACATAAAAAACTTAAACTTTGTCGAGGACCTTCCAATGATCATTCCTGGGCAGTTTGGTTTCAATTGTCCAAGTGGTTTCAGAGAAGAAGCGTTTTGAAACATTTTTCCCATAGGGTCCAATGTTAAACTAAGTCCTGCCGTAGCCGCCATTTTGAATTTCATACCGGAACAAAAAACGTAAAGTTTGTAGAGGACCATCTAATGAACATTCATGTACAGTTTGGCTTTAATCATATTTGTAGTTTCTGAGAAGAAGGCATTTGAATATTTTCCCATAGGGTCCAATGTTAATCTATGTCCTGCGGTGGCGGCCATCTTGAATTTTCGATCGGCATAAGAAAAAAAACTTTGTAGAGAATCTCCCAATGACTGTTCCTGGGCAGTTTGGTTTCAATTGTCCAAGTGGTTTTAGAGAAGAAGCGTTTTGAAACATTTTTCCCATAGGGTTCAATGTTAAACTAAGTCCTGTCGTAGCCGCCATTTTGAATTTCATACCGGAACAAAAAACTTACAGTTTGTAGAGGACCATCCAATGAACATTCATGTACAGTTTGGCTTTAATCATATTTGTAGTTTCTGAGAAGAAGGCATTTGAACATTTTCCCATAGGGTCCAATGTTAATCTATGTATTGCGGTGGCGGCCATCTTGGATTTCCGATCGGCATAAAAAACAGAAACTTTGTAGAGGACCTTCCAATGATCATTCCTGGGCAGTTTGGTTTCAGCTGTCCAAGTGGTTTCAGAGAAGAAGGATTTTGAAACATTTTTCCCATAGGGTCCAATGTTAAACTAAGTCCTGCCGTAGCCGCCATTTTGAATTTCATATCGGAGCAAAAAATCTTGAGATTGTAGAGGACCGTCCAATGAACATTCATGTACAGTTTGGCTTAAATCATATTTGTAGTTTCTGAGAAGAAGGCATTTGAACATTTTCCCATAGGGTCCAATGTTAATCTATGTCCTGCGATGGCGGCCATCTTGGATTTCCGATCGGCATAAAAAACAGAAACTTGGGAAAGGACATTCCAATGATCATTCATTTACAGTTTGGGTTCAGTCAGTTCATTAGTTTCAGAGAAGAAGATCTTTGAAATTTCAGCCAATCAGAGCATATTATTGGCCCTGGCAGCCATATTGAATATCCGACTGGAACGAAAAACAGTAACTTTGTAGAGGACCATCCAAGGAACATTCCTGCTAAGTTTGGTTCCAATCGGCCCAGTGGTTTCGGAGAAGAAGCTTGAAATGTGAAAAGTTTACAGACGACAGACGACAGACGACAGACAACAGACAACAGACGATAGACGACGGACGCCAAGTGATGGCAATAGTTCACGTCCAGGTGAAATAATAATATGACTGTAGATTGACACGATTGTTCACATTTTTGACAAAATCTATGTCTTGATGTAGTTAAATATTATATAAGAGATTTCAAAAGTTATTCACAATTTTGGAAAATGATTGGTTTTATACCTTCTGACACAAAATGTATTTATCTTCTTCACTACTCAAGTCGTTGGTTCTGGTTTAGCATCCTTCCCTTATTTCTATATATCTTTTGTATATTGTTGAATTTGTTTTTGTACTGAATATGCACGAAATAATTGCCACATGATGTTAAATAACCGACCGATTTAACCGCGCCTCAATGTTGTGCCTCTCAGAAGCCAGGACCTGAATTTACAATGTCATATGTCGTAGTCTTCTTTATGTTCAGTGTTTTGAGGTCAGAGGTGATTATTCGTTTTGTTGATATTAGTGGAATTATTGACCATCTGATCACTGTTTAAACTTTTTTTTTTCATAAAACATTTGCGAAAAATCGGTGTTTTTTTCTCAGAACATTGAGGTGTATGGCTGACCACTACATATAACTGTAAATATACAATACTTGTGCACTGTCGAAGCGTATAGGTAATATGTGTATGAGGCTTAGAAACGGGGGAAAAGGCGAGGCTTCGTCGAGCCTTTTCCCGCGTTTCGCGCGGAATACACATATTTACCTATATGCTTCGACAGTGCACATGTATTGTATTTATCCTGCAATTTTAAATCGTAAATAAACGTTTACTGAACGATGATAAAAGCATTTGAAATAATTTTGTGTATGTATTTGAAAACAATATCCCCCGATGTGCCCCGTTTTACATTTGTATGTTCTATTTATAACTGACCAATATAAAAAAAAATATTGGGCAGGCCATATTGGTCGGTAAATGCTGTCATTGCAGGATAAAAATGTTAACAATAGTGTTGGTGAAAATCCATAGCAAACTGTTAATATATATACTTACTTCTTTCATGCTGATGGTATTCATTTGATCTTTTAAAGGCTGGTATACAGAAAGAGAAACTGACCATAGCCCTTGAACCTGAGGTAGCGTCGATATTTTGTCAGAAATTGAAGACTGATTGGGTAAAGGATACTACAGATTTTACTGCAACCGTCCAATCGGGAATGAAGTACATGGTTATCGACCTTGGAGGTATGACTTATTTATCTAAGAGAAGGTTGAAGATACCAAAGGGGTAATCAGAAGCCGTAAATAGACGAAGGACAGACCATACTATGGCCCAAAAAACAATGATCCACAAAACACTATGCATAAATCCACAGATTGAGCAACACAAACCACACTAAAACTGGAAGTGAACTCAGGTGCCCCTGGAGGGATACCAATCCCTGCTCCACTAGTGATATCCTTCGTGTTGTTCGAAACAGGGGCCAAAACAACAATTAAAATTAAAAATGATAATCTAACAATTTACACGTTATTTATCATAAAATTGGAAAAGATGAGTCTACATCAATTTGACAAACGATTATTCTACATCAATTTGACAGAGCTTATGCATAAATTTGAAAATAGTTCTTTATTTGTCTAGACGAATACAAAAAAAATGAAATGTTTCTGTTCTTTATCAAATTGAATAAGGACTATTGTAGTGTATTTCATGATAAAACTTAATTTTCAAGCATTTTTATTCCCAAGTGATCAATAGTCACAACATAGATGAAGATACCACAACGAACCTGGGATATAAGTAAACAGTACACCCCGTATATGTATGGTTATGCAAGGAAATACCACGACAAAATGAATTAAAATTATTTACACATGTAGTAAAAAAAACGATGAATCAATTACCATGTTTTAAATTGAAGCATTCAATATTGAAAACAGCTGTATGCCATCTTTGCTTAATGGCGGATATTAGAATGAAATATTGATTTATTGCTGTTTAGCGTAAATAGAGCAGTATTGAAATGGCGTCAACATGTTTACACACATAAATCAACATGTAGATAAACTGTTGTTGCCGAGATTAGCATGTAGATGTGGCATTCATATAACGCTATTTTGGACCGCACAAAGATTGTTTTTAAATGTAACATCATTTGAGAGATAATCCATGGAAGCTATAGTTTGTATCTAATTTTAACATTGGTAACATTATTTTCGCTAAACAAATTATTCCGAGCGATGAGTAATAGAGTTGAAAAGATAATTGTTTGTTTAACCAAGGATCTACTATATAAATCCTTGTCTTAACCTACTTTAATACAATATATCCGGAAGCCAAGTAAATGAGTTCGTAGAATAAATCGATCCATCAGTTCATCTGTGGTTAATGATATAATTACAAAACAATGACGTACGAGAAGCCACATATGACCTATTTTTTTCCTTCTGTAAATAAAATATACCTATATAGACTCACACCAATGTCGGCTATTCGAATACATGTTTGATTGCCTGTAAGCGATTGAGCTGAAATACTACGAACTTGTCGTCTCATCTCAAACTTATCTGAAATACCACTAACTGGTCGTCTCATCTCAAACTTAGCTGAAATACCACTAACTTGTCGTCTCATCTCCAACTTATCTGAAATACCACTAACTTGTCCTCTCATCTCTAATTTATCTGAAATACTACTAACTTGTCGTCTCATCTCCAACTTATCTGAAATACCACTAACTTGTCATCTCATCTCAAACTTATCTGAAATACCACCAACTTGTCCTCTCATCTCAAACTTATCTGAAATACCACTAACTTATCATCTCATCTCTAACTTATCTGAAATACCACTAACTTGTCATCTCATCTCAAACTTATCTGAAATACTACTAACTTGTCGTCTCATCTCAAACTTATCTGAAATACTACTAACTTGTCCTCTCATCTCAAACTTATCTGAAATACCACTAACTTGTCGTCTCATCTCAAACTTATCTGAAATACTACTAACATGTCGTCTCATCTCAAACTTATCTGAAATACTACTAACTTGTCGTCTCATCTCAAACTTATCTGAAATACCACTAACATGTCATCTCATCTCCAACTTATCTGAAATACCACTAACCTGTCGTCTCATCTCAAACTTATCTGAAATACTACTAACTTGTCGTGTCATCTGAAGCTTATCTGAAATACCACTAACTTGTCCTCTCATCTTAAGCTTATCTGAAATACTACTAACTTGGACTCTCATCTCCAACTTATCTGAAATACCACTAACTGGTCGTCTCATCTCAAACTTATCTGAAATACTACTAACTTGTCGTCTCATCTCAAACTTATCTGAAATACTACTAACTTGTCCTCTCATCTCCAACTTATCTGAAATATCACTAACTTGTCATCTCATCTCAAATTGATCTGAAATACAACTAACTTGTCATCTCATCTCTAACTTATCTGAAATACTACCAACTTGTCGTCTCAATAATCAACCAGTCAATGCAAAAAGTATTTTTGATGTAAATATTTCGTTATTTAGAAATAACTTTCAGTGATATATAATTTTACAATTACTTGAAAAACAGTTAATGCCTTCGAATGGTTTATTCCTCAAAGTTCTTTAGAAGTTACATGATATATGTTCTATATTTAGGTGGAACTGCGGACATTACTGTTCATCAACGTCAATTCAATGGCACAATACATGAAGTTATCCCCCCTGATGGTGGTCCCTTTGGAGGTAAATCGATAGATGACGCATTCTACATATTGTTGTTCGAAATATGTGGTAGAAATGTTATGGAAGAATTGAAAACAACAGAACTTGAAGATTATGTGGACTTGTTTCGTGAATTTGAAACGAAGAAAAGATCAATAAGAATGAACCAAACGAACAAAGTTGTTATCACGTTACCTATAGTACTAATAGAACTAGTGAAAAAACAACACAAAAAATTTGAAAATGCGGTTGAGGCAAGCCGTCACAAAATGAGTGTCAACTATGTGAGGCAAAAACTTCAAATTTCTCCAGAAGCTTTTCGTGATCTGTTTAAACCAACCATTGACAGTTTAATAAGGCTGATCGGAAAATTATTAGATAATCCAAAGTTATCAGATTTGAGAACAATTCTAATGGTTGGAGGCTTTTCAGAATGTGAACTTGTTCAGGATGCAATCAGAGATAAAATAGGAACATCGATTAAGTTAATTATTCCGGATGATGCGGTGTTAGCAGTTCTTAAAGGAGCTGTTTTGTTTGGACTTCAACCGAAAAGTGTTAGTCGACGTATAGCAAGATTTACCTACGGAATTAAAAACTGGGTTGAATGGGATGCTAATTTGCACACAGTAACCAAAAAAGTCGATATAAATGGCCAGAAGCGATGTAAAGATGTTTTCGTTAAATATGTAACAAGAGGTGACAGCATTGATATGGGACATGAATTTTCAAAAATATTCCAACCTCTCATACCTGATCAAACTACAGTAGAATGTAGCATTTATACGTCAACTGATACAAACCCACGGTATACTACAGACCCGACCTGTCAACGCCTTGGCACCCTCACTATTCAATTACCGACCCATACCCCAGGGCAGACTACATACATTGAGGAAACGTTGATATTTGGTGACACTGAAATTCTCTATCGAGCAAGAGATTTTCGTCCTGGAAGCACACTGGAGACCCAAGTTGGTTATACTAGTTAATTATTGTGTTTCAAAAATGTTAATTTGTGTTTGTGTTGGGAGTAATGTCTTATATATCGATCAATGTTTGTTAATTTGTGAAGTTATTTCCATAGAATGAGGTTTTTATACTACAACAACAATATAATTAATCACAGTTTTATTATTTTATTAGTATTATAATTATAATTCAAGCTGGTGATATGACAGTTGTGATTGTATTGAACTTGGGTTTCCTCCGAAAATTCTATTTTTGTTTGTTTTGTTTAATGATTCGATTCTTTTCTGATAAAAATTGTAGAATGACATGTTTTCCAATTTAAACGGTAATTATGAAATATATCACCATTTCTGTATAAATTTCATTTATACCTCACATTTTGAAAATGACTTATTGTGTTCTGTTTATTATTTATATAAATCGGTTTATTAGTTTTCCTTCTCTATCTTTTTCTTTTCAAATTTTGTGTCCAATTATGTGATGATGTGTGTGGTGTTCAAGTTATAAATTACTCGATGGATTGCGCCTTTAAAATGAATTGTATAATATTAAACCCCAATGGGTAACTGTATCGATGACTACAGGCCGGCAGCCATCGGACTATTTCATATACGCATAACGGGAAACCGTAGACCTTTTAAGTTTAATTTTCCTGTATATACTTATCAAGAAATACTACTTACTAATTTTCGATGTACATTTATTGTCGTCTCGCTCTCTCTACTTCAAAGCCTAAATCCTAATACTATAGACATTGTTTTTCTGTTGTTTGTATTACAATATATCCTGATCATTGGTAACGTTGAAGTTAATCCAGGTCCAGAATTAATAAATCATTCAAGTGTTAGTGATAATTCCATATCAATATGTAACATAAATATTCGCAGTGCGCGGAATAAATTAGATTTTCTTAATAATTTCACTGACGAATTAGATATTATTGCTGTAACAGAAACACATTTACATCTGTAATAATGATATTGAGATTGATTCCTTTTCCAAAAATATAATCCGTAAAGATCGCAACAATGCAGATGGGGGTCTTCTTATTTACTTCAAAGATTATATTTCAGTTATCCGTAAGCACGAACTCGAAAATCACATTTATGAATCCATCTGGGTAGAAATACAAGGTAAAGGTACAAGGTTTTTATTATGTAGTACATATAGACCTGAATGGACAGACGCCGACTACTGGACACGACTTAATCATGCTATAGGGATGGGTTATCAAATTAATCAAAACATAATGCTAACAGGTGACCTGAATTCAGATTTATTTTCTTCTCGTAATAATAAATTGATTGACACCATGAATTTGTTTAATTTGACGAATGTTATTGAAAAGCCCATTATGGTTTTTTGTTTCGTTCAGAAATTTTTTTTCGGACAACACAAGAGTTAGAATATATATATATTTTTTTTTGTCGCACGAAACGCGAATTTTTTTTTCCAGAATTTAACATTAGGTTATATGACAAAAACTCTGAATCAGATTATTTTTTTTTTCCTCCACCAAAATCAGAATATTTTTTTTCAGCAACATTGGGAATCAGAATATTTTTTTAGAAAAAAACCATAACCCTCCCCCCCCTTCAAGTTAAATGGTCGTTCCCTAAGACAGCAAAAAGATATAACAACCAATCAGATATCGACAAATACAAGAAACAGAGATACAAAGTTAATAATTTAAAAAAGACAGCTAAAGAACATTTCGAACAAAATTTAGACACTTTAATCTTAGAAAATATATCAAATCCAAAAACTTACTGGAAAATAATGAAGATGTTAATAACCATCTGCAAAGAAACAAGTTAATTTATGAATATCAATCTGGTTTTCTCCTAAATATTCAACAATACACCAACTATTAGAAATGTACAACTGCATTCTAAATTCACTAGAAAAAAAGGAAATTAGCTGTTTTGTTTTCTGTGATTTTTCTAAAGCGTTCGACAAAGTTTGGCATAGAGGGTTGTTGCATAAAATTAAATCATACGGTGTAGATAGCAATTTATTATGTTGGTTCTCTATTTACTCACAAGATCGACAACAGAGAGTAGTAATAAACAATTCGTCTTCTTCATTCTGCAATGTTTCAGCTGGTGTACCTCAAGATTCAATACTTGCCCTCTCTTATTTATTTTGTATATTAACGATATCGCTGAGAATCTAATCTCTCTTAGCCGACTTTTTGCAGACGACACTTCCTTCAGCTATTCCAGTCGTGATGAATTACAGATAAAAACTGTGATTGATCACGACTTGAAAGAGCTGGATGAATGGTCAAAGAAATGGTTGATGTCTTTTAACCCGGAAAAAACAGAAATTATGCTATTTTCAAATACGGAAATTCCAGAATTAAATTTTACATTTAATGGAAGAACTATTCCAATTACAAACTCTCATAAACATTTAGGATTTACATTCAGCAGCGATGCTAAATGGAATATACATATAGAAAATATATTGTCAAGTATTTACAAACACCTGAATGTTCGTCGAAAGTTAAAATATAAACTTTCTAGAAAAAATCTAGAAAAACTCTATTTAGTTTACATCAGACCAATTTTTTAATATGCTAGTGAAGTATGGGATAATTGTGGTGTGGGAAATTCTAATAAATTTGAGCAGTTGCAACTTGAGACCGCTAGAATCGTTACTGGTCTTTCAATATTTGTTAGTTCCATTCTAATTTATAAAAAGTTAAGTTGGGAATCATTGACAGAAAGAAGAAAAAGGAGAAAATTACAAATGTTTTATAATATTCAAAATAATAATGCACCCAGGTATCTTTGTGACTTAATTCCTCCAACGACTCAAAGTACAACGTTTATCCATTGCGTAATGGAAGTGATAAAATAATACCATTTTGCAGACTATCGATTACTTGTGACTCATTTATTCCCTCAACAATACGTCATTGGAATAGCTTAAATCCATCTCTTCGAAATATTGGATCTATTGCAAAATTTAAAACTGAATTAAGAAAACAGAAAGATATTAGACAAGTTCCTAAACATTTCGAAATTGGACCTCGAAAACTTAATATTGCATTAACCCAACTTCGATGTTTTGCTTCTTTCTTAAATTATGATTTGTTCCAAGTAAATATAGTCTCAGATCCGTCTTGTCGTTGTGGGGCCAATCGTGAAGACTCGTATCACTTCTTCTTTGATTGTTCCCATTATGCAAATATGAGATATAAATTGTTTCACAATCTCAGCTGGCTACATAATAACTGTGCTATAGACATCAAGTTTTTAATCAGTGGTAATCCTATTCTTTCAAATGAACAGAACGAAATTATTTTTAAGCACGTGTTTGAATATATAAAGAGGTCTGAAAGGTTTCTTGCTTAAGTGATTCACCAAATGAACAACCAAACACACCATCACCACCAACCTCTCTCTCTCTTCTTCTCTAATTCCTTTCTTCATTCTCTGTTCTTCTCCAATTTACACATATTAATGTAAGAAATATTCATATGCATGCATGCTCTATCAAATAATGTTGTAACTTATTTTATATAGGAGAATACTTCATAAGTTTGTTTAACTTGTGTCTTATCCTTTTTGCATATTTGAGCAAATAAAATATGTTTAAGCTAAACCCAAGTTGACATATTATAAGATGTTAATAATAGACGAAAACAACTCGAATAATGTCACTGTTTCCTATTTCATAATTAGTTTTCTTTTCATAGCTATTTTTCTAACGTGGTAAATTTAGTTTTTGTTTGTTTGAAAATATAATGGTCGACAATACAACCAAGCAACCCACTATTCTGTCAATTCTGAAACTCTAAATACTGACATGGTTATCAAGACTTTTGACCGACACAAAATGTGGCGGGGTCAAACTAGTTGAAGAATTTTTTAAAAGTCTCCTTTCTCAATATTTTGGTAACAGCGTTGCAATAGATGTACACAATCAATAAAAGAAATACCCTCTACATGTTATCTTCACCCAAAGAGTGTTAGAGTAATGGTTACAATAAAAAACATGGACTGTATAAAAAACGGGCAATAACGTCTCGTAGATAACTTACTTGTGGTTCATTGTAGACCATTTCGTTAGTGACAGAAAAGTCAATTGACATTTCTTACAGATTTAATGTCAAGATACTAAATATTATTATGCCATACCAATCATGCGCCATCAAAATATAACTGTTACGTGTTACTTTTGAATGCATACTAACAGTAATTATTGCTGAAGTAGTGGAGCAGGAACTGCTTACCCTTCCGGAGCACGCGAGTTCACCCCCGGTTTTAGTGAGGCTCGTGTTACTCGATCTTTAGTTTTATATGCATTTTTTGTTGATCGTTGTTTGTCTTTTTGCACTTTTTCTTTTGGCCATTGTGTTGTCTGTTCTTCTTCGATATACGGATTAGGATTGCCCCTTTAGTATCTTCAAACTCTTCTTATTCGTCAGTAACATGATAGCGGTATTCTCTGTATAATGTAGGTTTTGTCAGTGACAGGACATTGGTATTCTCTGTATAATTTAGGGCTTTACCACTTTTGATGAGGTTTGGTGTTTTGTCGGCTATTATCTGTCATTTTTTCTTTTTGCCATTGTATTATGTGTTCGATTGATATCTCCTTATTAATGTTTTGCCATTGTATTGTGTGATGATATCCCCTGATTAACTTTTTGTCATTGTATTGTGTGATGATATCTCCTGATTAACTTTTTGCCAGTGTATTGTGTGATGATATCCCCTGATTAACTTTTTGCCATTGTATTGTGTGATGATATCTCCTGATTAACTTTTTGCCATTGTATTGTGCGATGATATCCCCTGATTAACTTTTTGCCATTGTATTGTGTGATATCTCCTGATTAACTTTTTGCCATTGTATTGTGTGATGATTTCTCCTGATTAACTTTTTACCATTGTATTGTGTGATGATATCCCCTGATTAACTTTTTGCCATTGTATTGTGTGATGAAATCTCCTGATAAACTTTTTGCCATTGTATTGTGTGATGATATCCCCTCATTAACTTTTTGCTATTGTATTGTGTGATGATATCCCCTGATTAACTTTTTGCCATTGTATTGTGTGTTCGATTGATATCTCCTGATTAACTTTTTGCCATTGTATCATGTGTTCGATTGATATCTCCTGATTTCATTTTTGCCATTGTATTGTGTGTTCGATTGATATCTCCTGATTAATTATTCTTTTGGTGTCTTCAAACTTCCAGTCAATTTTTATAATAGAAAAAATATTAAACCATACATGAAGCATTAACCAGTCGTGTATATCTCTTGAGAAGGGAATGCATATTTCAATGAATGTCTATGTAGACCACGCATTATGGTGCATTTAATATGGAGACTTGTGTTATGCCATATCAAAAATCGCTTATTTGTGTTGTGTGCAACACTTATTTAGCTAGGATCCTGTGGTAATTCTGATATTGCTTTGCCTGAATTGATTGGATTAGGTGTTTGTTGATTGAATTTGTCTGGTGTGTCTAGATTCTGATAGTTTTTGTCAATATTAGCATACAAGTCCATACAAGAAAAAGAAAGTAAATTATCACACACACACATACAGTTTTGTTGTATATATATATATAGACAGAGTGATTGTTGATTAATAACATATTTTATGTTACATGTCTTTTGTTGTCATTATTCTATATATCTTGTAATTTTTATGGAGTGAATAAAGATATACTATATTATCTGCATTTGTTTGTTGCAGTGTACAGTGTCAGAGAAGCAATAAAAGTCTTGGAATCTGATTAAAGAATATGAATGCTAAATACTTTACTTAAATACTTGCATATGATTTAATACCATCGCTCCTTTTTTGGATTTGATTGGAATTTGTTGAAAAATTAATTTATTATAGGAAATACCTGCCAGTCGTGTAAATCCATACTATTTAACAGTATTATATCACTGAATTGTCCATTACATTACATGATAACATTTGTTAGTGACTTCCGGTCGTTCTTCTCCGGGTTTCCTCCACCAATAAAACTGACCGCCACGATATAACTGAAATAATTTTGAAAATGGCATTAAACACCATAACCCTGAATTGTCAATACAACTCATAACGTCGTTAGTTTGGGTAGACTAAAATGAGATATTTCCAAATGTCACAACAAAATAGCATAGAAATATTTGTAACATACGCCATTTTAGAATGTTTGCGAGCGTTATATTGACTTGTTAGAATAGGACGATCTGATCTTAAAATGTATTGGCTATTGGGGCATTAGTTGTATAGATAGATGTACATCCAGTTACCGTATTGCAGTCGCGAGCTACACTGGAGGGGCTGTAATTGTAAGCACATTTTATGTCAGCTGTTATTTATAATGGTTTGTTTTCTGGTCTAGTCAAAGTGAACTTGGTCTGGTTAGTAACCACCAACCTTAATTTTAGGTCTGGTTTGCTTTGATCATAATTAATGAATAGATTGGTAAGAAACATACTTTATTAACATGTGCTACATATATATAGGGAACATAATAAAATAGTTACATTTTGCCAATCAGCATGAACTTGCTTACAAGTCTGTTTTTCAAAGATAACATTTTAAAAATTAGATTTCCGGTGTGAGTATGTTTGCCTTTGGAAAATTAACTGCTATTTCTGTTAAACAGATAATCTCTCTAAATAGGAATTGAAAATTTGTCCAAATCCAGAAATACAGGACGGGATCATTGAAATGTTCGATTGTTTGGTGGACGGATGTTTCAGCAAACGATTGGTATTCCAGTGGGTACGAATTGTGCTCCTCTACACGCCGATTCGATTTTACACACTTATGAGGCAAACTTCCTTCAAGGGTTTCTCAAGAATAAATATTGAAAATTAGCTCAAACCCTTAATGTCACTGAACAATTTTTGATTCGGTGATTATCTGCATTGCATCTATCCAAATGAGCTTGAAGTAAAGGATACTACTGACACCGAAAGGTCTGCTTCTTACCTTGACATTCACCTTGAAATCGACAACCGCGGAAGATTAAAAAAAAACTCTACGACAAACATGATGACTTCATATTTCCAATAGTCAACTTCCCTTTCACGAGTAGCAATATTCCACCATCGCCCGCGTATGGAGTTTACATTTCACAACTCATACGTTATTCTAGGGCTTGTGCCCAGTACAGTGATTTCATTGACAGAGTTCAGCTGCTGACGCAAAAACTACTCAAGCAAGGTTGCATTGCTCATAGGTTGAAGTCATCGCTACAAACTTCTACGGTCATCAACACGAAATATTAATATCTCAAATTACACTGGATCTTTTATCTTTTACGTCGATTTTTTCTTTCATCTATCACTGTCAAGACTTTTAACGAACTTATTTATATATATGAGTAACACGACGGGTGTCTTATAAGAAGCAGGAACTTCTTACCCTTGGCGAGGACCTGAATTGAGGCCAGTTGTTGGTGGGTTCCGTGTTGCTCATCTTTTTAGTTTGTTGTGTTGTCCTATTATGTGTCTTTACGTTCATAGTTCCGTGTTGTGATGTCCGTTATGATTTCCGCGTAAAACGATGTTCTGTGTACGTTTTCACCTCCAGTTGTTTGCAGGAGAGCTCATGTCTTATTTACGTGATTTGTGTTTGTGTATAGTGGCTACATGAGTGATATGACGTGTGTCCTATAAGAGCCAGGAGCTACCTGCCCTTCGCAAACGCCTTGATACACCCCTGGTTATTTGTGGTGTAGGTGTCTCTTATCTCTTTAGTTTTATGTGTTACGTTTATGTGTTGTGTTTGTCTTCTTCCTGTGTTTTGTGTACCCAGTGTTGCAAGTTTCTCTGGATTGTCCATTCATGATTGCCTCTTCGGTTTTCTCTAGCGTGTAATTAATTAACGGAGGTAATTTAGTGGTACAGTGTCCAGCGCAAAATTACATATTTCTAGGCAGCACTATCATATATACTAACGATAAATATTTACATAATATACAGACGCGAAATATGTTTATCATATATAAGTGATGACTCACTATCTGAGCCCCAATGCTGGCTAAATTAAATAATATAAAATAGGGATGTCAAATCGATTAAAACCTTATAACCGGTTACTCGGTCAGGTTTCCGATCGAGTACCCGGTTACTCGGTAGAAAATTTATTGTGTTCGGTTTAAAAAGGTACAGCTGGGTTCAATGACACTTCTGTTTTCTTCCTTTCTTTTCATTATATCAAAGTTTTATATTTCAACTTTAATTGTAAAGATTCAGTTGAATGATAACAAATTTAAAAATATAAATTTATTATTTACAACACAGTACAAATTATTTACATACCAGGTTATGTCATGTTACATTCATGATTGTTATTCGGTCATTGTGGTAGAGTTTTTGTTAAGGAAAATAATTTGGTCGATGCAAGACGATGACAGTCTGTTGCGAAGCTTCGTAACAATCAAACCTGCTGCCGAGAAGATTCTTTCCGACGGAACAGATGTTGACGGAACAGCTATATACCGGCGCGCAAGAACCGAGAGTCTTGAATATTTATCGGAATGATGTGGTTTAGCATATTTGTAGTCACTCCGGTATAAGTCAGCTCTACTCCACATAACTGGCATTTGACAGTTTTCGAGTCATTACATCGTTTGAAAAACTTCCAAACTTTAGATGTAGGAGGTGGCATTTTCACAGCCCTATCTCTCGAAATTCAATTCAAACACACTTTTATTTTTAATAGTTCAATACTTTAAATTCTAATTGTGTTCATACCAGTTTAATCACTTTGTTTGGTTAACATTGTTAAACCTACAAGCTAGTGTTTTGCCGGGGGAATAAACAGATCAGAGATCAATTACCATTTAATTGACAAATAATTGTTATGTAAATATAATTGTGACGCGCCATGACATTTTGGGTCCAAATGCGGCATTGCGTAATCAGGGAAATAACGTCACAAACATCGCAAATTGCAAATGTAGAATTTCTCCAGTTGTTGTAGTTTGCTTTACAAATAAACGTCTTCAGCTTGTTTAAAGCTTATTTTTGGTTAACAGAACTTGCATATATATTGAATAAAGATCAATTCAAACATTTTCACGCAATCTATTTATATTAGCTGTAAATATTGAATCTATTTTAAGAAAAGAAAGTACAATATTATCTCCCTTCATCTCAATTTCCGTTGTCAGAAAAAAAAAAAGATTTGTAAACACAAGTGAATTTTATTAAACAAAATATTGAGAAGATGGAGGACTTTAGTAAATACAGTACTGCAAGTACGATACCTCCGGAAATAATATCCTACGATGATGATGATTTTCTTGAAGAGATCGATCGCGTAAATGATTTGTTTTTTGGAAATGTTGAACTTCATTCCACCGACTGTGAAACAAATGAAAACAATATTGACGAAAGCGATGATGATGAACAACTTGCAGAAAATAATGACAATTCAAATACTAGTGAATTTTCCGTTGAACTAAGTGATACTGATCAGAAGGAACAGAAATCACAGTCGGATTTTAAAGAAAAAACGTGGGTGTGTACGTCTTTATGGTAAACCATATAGTTGCAGAGTTGACTGGACTGTACTTACAGAATACCGAGCAAATTGTCTTGAAACAAGTAAGAATGATATGGACTTGATTATTAAGGTGCAACTTTTTCACCATAGAAACAATTCCATTGAAACTGTTGCAAAAAAAACACAAAGCAAAGGAAAGAGAAAAACCAAGACAACAATATTATTTTAATGGTCAGCAAGTTTGTAGGGAAACCTTTGCTTTTGCGCATGCAGTTAGCAGGAAAACAATTGACTCTATTGCACAATCACTAGATAAAGATGGCTTAGTTGCTCGTACAAATGGTAATAAAGGAAAATCACCAAAGCATGCACTAACAGTACAAGATGTACAAAATGTTAAAAAGTTTTTGGTAAATTATGCAAATAAATATGGATTACCCTTACCAGGAAGATTACCAAACTTTAGAAATGAAAAAGCATTGCTATTGCCATCAGATAAAACAAAGGCAGAAATTCATCAGGATTATGTTCAAGCTGCTGAACAACTGCAATACAGAAACATTTGTGTGTCGGAATTTAAATCCATATGGTTGGAACAAGTCCACACATCCTTATCATGAAACCGTCAACTGATCTGTGTCACACCTGTAATTTTTATGCACATTCATTGACAAATAGTGGTAACTTAACCGAAGAAGAGAAAACTGAAGTGCTAGCCAAGTACCAGAATCACATTGAGAAAGTCAAGATGCAAAGGGATCATTATAGGAAGTGAGAATGCAAAGACAAACTGGATGTTGAAAATAAAATTAGAGGAATTTATTGTAAAATATTCAAAGGGGACAATCAAAAACCAAATGTTTTGTCATAAAAAACCAATCAAGTTTTCTAGACAGAGAACACACCATTAATTTATTTGTATATTGTCTATTATATAATATTAAATTTTATCTATTAGTTAAAAACAAAAATTGAATGTCAGCATCTACATATACCATGTTAATCCAATTGTAGTAAATATTTTTATAAAGTCATTTACAATACATTGTACACAATACTTTCATCAATACAAAAATGTACAATGTATCTCAATCTTTTGTAGCCAATTTTTTTTTCTCATAAATATTTCAAACTTTTGAAACATTAATGACATAATATATTTGCATGGATATCTTGGTGAAACCATAATAAATGCTCAACAGCACACCTAAAAAAATGACAGTTCATTGTACACATTTATTCTTTGTAAAAGTAAAATTAAAGAATATCTTATTTTACAGGACAAAGGCCTTGTACAGTTAAAACTGAACTCCACTACTGTTTTGATTATGCACAACAAGAGCATTATCCACACTATTGTCAACAAGTTGGACCTCTTCTTTAAGACACCAAGAAAATGTCAGTGCTTTGGAGTTTGTTCAGAAGGTTCAGGTATGTGAACACACAAATTTTATGGTATTTTGATAAATAACTTATTTGAAATATTGTTTTGACCAAAATAACACCTTGCTTTATTAGCCCCACTATATTTAGCCACAAATAGGTTCATTGCAGGATAGAATATCATATTTATGACATTACATATGAATATTATGTGTAAACAAACTCATGTCATTTGATATTATTTATCACATAATACAAGCACATACATGCATGTAAAATGATATTGGAACTTTGGTGTTTTGTCATTGCAGTAAATTTCAGTTTAGAGTGAAACCAGTTACTTACCAGCAAAATAATAATATTCTCTATCAATTTAATTTCATGATTTTAATATTACTGTATTTCATTTATTTGGAAGTTATTACATATTATATTTGAAATTAACCCACACTCTGTTTGTAGGTACACAAATTTTCTATTTGGTTGATGAAGCACAACATTGTAATAAAGGGGCCAATACTGTAACAAGCATGTTGCATCATCATTTTGAATACCTTGGCTATGGAGAGACTGATGTGAAGTTACATATGGACAACTGTAGTGGACAAAATAAAAATAATACAGTAATTGGGTATGTATAATTTTGAATATATTGCAGTTGAGGAGGTGAATGAACATTTACATGTATATGGATTGATTGATTGATTGGTGTATAACGCCAACTTTAGCAATATTTCAGCTATATCGTCACGTTAACAAATTTTATTTTCAATAACTTAAGACACCTACAAGACCTTTAGAAATAAAACATACTTGTCTATAAAACAATCGAAATATACATGCATGTACAAATGAAAAACAAAAAAATACAAATGTGCATTTTATGTAGATGTGCATGAAATAATTAAAATTTGCTCCAAAATTTCCAAGAGGAGACAATTGTAATTTCAAAAAAGTGGGGTGTCGTATATCGATTACATGATACTCTTTTATTAATAAGAACTGATTTTTAACAGATATGGAATGTGGCGTACACTAATTGGTCTTCATGATTCTGTTGAGTATTCTCTGATGGAAGCTGGTCACACAAAATTTAGTCCAGATTGGAACTTTGGGCTTTGGAAGGTGAAATGGAGACACATCTGTAGAAACACTTCAGGAAATGGCAGACAGTGTAACTAGGTCTTCCAAAAATGGCCACAACATTCCTCAACTAGTTGATGATGATGAGAAACCTGTAGTGTTTTATGACTGGGCCTCATTTTTGAAGAAGATGTTCAAGCCCATACCACAGCTAAAATCTTACCATCACTTCAGGTACTTGCAAAATGTCAATGTAAAAGTTCTGTTACATTTGATTTGATTTTTAGTGTTTTAACGCCACTTTCAGCAATATTTCAACTATATCATGGCAACCAGTTTTAGTGGTGGAAGAAGCCGGAGAGAACCACAGACCATGGGCAAGCAACTGGTAAACTTTATCACTTGCGAGTCGAGTGCACCCTTTTGTAATTTACAAAGCCGGGCGTGAGCGAATGCCGTATTGGCGACAGGCTTGTATGAGTTGTTAGGTAATCCAACTACCTAACTCATTGAGCCACCCGGGCCCTCCTGTTATATATGTAAATTGTTAAAAACCTATAAACTAACATATTAAAAGTTTATGTCTTTTACTTTATAATGATTTTATTGTCAATATATATAATATACAATTGGATTGGGAACAAGTTTTTACAACTTACTAGTCCCTCTCCATACAAATACATTAATAGCATAAACAAAACAAATCAAATGACAGCAATGGTACAGGCTATATCAATTATAATTAGTAAATTAAGCAAAATCATGTCAAACTAAGCATACATATTAAATATTGTTTTAATATTTAACAGAAAAAAAGGGGGTGGGGGGGGGGGGGGTAAAACTAATAAATTGTGTTGAGATAATATCACGGTTGGGGATAATAATTATTAAATCTACAAGTTTGTCTTAATTAACAATAGTTCACAACAAGTACTGACCAATCTTACTTAAAGGACTATTAGGCATGAAAAGATAATAAAATATATGAACTGTGGTATTTTTGTTGCTGTTCCCAATCTTGACAATTCCTTAACTGTATTGCACAACTTTATATCAATTGAGATGACTAAAAGTATTCATGTGTACTAATTATGAGTAACAACATATACCGGTACATACAATTGATTTATTATAGATATTTTATGATGTATTACTGCCATATACAATATACATATACATATATATACATTGTTTTTCAGAATTGAGAAGAATCATTCAGGAATATTTTTTGCTAGAGACTATGCGAGTAGTGATGAAATTGCTATAAATATTATGAAATCTGGAACAATGCAAAATTTACAACTAGCTCAGTTACCAACAGTTATCCCTCAAAAAGGTTTAGACGCACAATGTCAGTGGTATCTCTACCAGCAAGTTGCTCCTTACTGTAAAAACAAGGAAGTGTGTCCTAAGCCGAGTGTCCCTAAGCCGAGTGTCCTAAGCCGAGTGTCCCTAAGCCAATCATAAAGATGAATACAAAATAAATGTATTGTTATTTTCAACAAAAGGTGTTTTATCCTTTATTATATAGTTTTGATGCTTTTCATAAATACCAAAGTAAAAAATAACATCGTTGGAAACATTGAAATCATTATGCCAAATATGATTTAAAATGTTAACAATAGTGGATTTTTTTTACCTTGACCTCTACGTTTCCATTTTGACTTTCAAATTTATGAACACTATAACATGGACACAAACTACACATACACATGGCATGACATTAGGAAGACCAAACATAACTACATGAATTCACAGAAGATACAATACTAAGATAAACACAATGTTTTATATGCCGACAAATATCCATGATATTTCATTGACCTTGATGTCAAAGGTCAAGGTCAAATTAATTTAATGTGTGTAAATGTACTATATAGCTAGCATATCATAATTAGAATACGAGGTTCATATTAATTGCTTTAAAGGATCCATATCCCCCCCCAGTGAAAATGATATGCATGCCATATTATGGAAAAAAATGACAATTTTTTATTGATTTTTTTCCAATATCTGGAGAACCATTAAAATTTAATTCTTTAATATCTCTGAAACTACTTGGTATATACCTATACAATTTTATTACTTGTACCTTTCTAAAAGAGTTTTGGACAAAATTTCAGAATTTAATGAAGGGTTTGGGTATCGAAAACAAAATTACTTTGAATCATATAGTACTTGGATACAAGATAGATGATAAAAACTATCTTGCATTAAATTTTTTGATAACAGTTGTAGGGTTTTCCATCTACAAATCGTACTATATATCTGAACAGAAAACAAAGTATATTGATGTTTATAAAATATTTGCCAATGAATATATTAAAAGAATAAATGAAAATAAAACACTTCAAAAGTGTACATTTTTAATGAAAGTAAAAAATAATATAATAAATGCAAAATAAATAAATGTTTTCAAAAGGTATTAAATAGAAATTGTACTTAGGTTGTATATATATTTCATGTAATTCTGATTATAGCCCTGGATAATCAGAACAAGATGTAACAGGGAAACACCAAAAGGAGTTTGGACTTTGGGGTGTTAATTGTAGCAAGCATTTGAATAAAACATATTACGTTGTGAACTTTTGGATATATAACCGTCACAAAAATGCAAAAAAAACTCATTTTGGTCCGAGACCTCATTTGGACCCAAAATCTCATGGCCTGTCACATATGTCAAGCGTTGGTTTATGTGTACAATTTCTATTATATCCAACATTAATTATTTATTGTCCGGAAAATTGTATCATTATTTTCATAAAAAAACGTTTTCCGAGTAACCAAATACCGATTTTGGTATTCGATAATCGGAAGTTCGAGCGAGTACCCGGTTAACCGGGTACTCATTGCCATCTCTAATATAAAATGAAAAGCAATTGTACAAGATGACAAATAATTGTAAATCAGTAGAGAAACATAAACACGAGAAGACAAAGAATACATGAAGGAAGGTAAGGATTAACAAACAGACACAGAAACCGGTGGTGACGTCATGAAGGAAGGCAAGGATTAACAAACAGACACAGAAACCGGTGGCGAACTCATGAAAGAAGGTAAGGATTAACAAACAGACACAGAAACCGGTGGTGACGACATGAAGGAAGGTAAGGATTAACAAACAGACACAGAAACCGGTGGTGACGACATGAAGGAAGGTAAGGATTAACAAACGGACACAGAAACCGGTGGTGACGTCATGAAGGAAGGCAAGGATTAACAAACAGACACAGAAACCGGTGGCGAACTCATGAAAGAAGGTAAGGATTAACAAACAGACACAGAAACCGGTGGTGACGACATGAAGGAAGGTAAGGATTAACAAACAGACACAGAAACCGGTGGTGACGACATGAAGGAAGGCAAGGATTAACAAACAGACACAGAAACCGGTGGCGAACTCATGAAAGAAGGTAAGGATTAACAAACAGACACAGAAACCGGTGGTGACGACATGAAGGAAGGTAAGGATTAACAAACAGACACAGAAACCGGTGGTGACGACATGAAGGAAGGTAAGGATTAACAAACAGACACAGAAACCGGTGGTGACGTCATGAAGGAAGGCAAGGATTAACAAACAGACACAGAAACCGGTGGCGAACTCATGAAGGAAGGTAAGGATTAACAAACAGACACAGAAACCGGTGGCGAACTCATGTGCTCCGAAATGGTAGGTAGTTCCTTCACCACATGTGACTGTTCATAAGAGCGTCAGTGTATTTGTTTAGCGGGTTGTGATTTGAATATGCATTTTGGTAGCAACAGCTATGCTATGCATCGCCCAGTTGAAAAAATAATATCCGGCCACGTGTAGTTTTTGGTTCTTTTTCCTGTTTAAACATTATTTACACAAAGAGAGAAGAATTTCTAAATTTAGTAAGAACGTCTGGTTTCTATCAATAATTTTGACAACGCCAACGGGATTGGGGAAGTACATTCGACTAGAATAGAATACAAAATAGCATTGGTACATGAACATGTTAGTACAGTGCTAGCTGCAAAAACATACAATTATATTCACATAAAGAAAAAAAAACAGGCGACATAAATAACATTTGAATACCGTCTAATCAAACAGTTGTACGGACAGTATATACTCTTGTCTAATACTTGTTAATAAAATAGCAAAGACCGTCACGTTTTGGTTTCTTATCTTGCTAAAAGTTTTAGTAAACGACAATTCTTAAAAGGATAATTTGAAGTCAATTAACACTCTCTCGTTCTCTCTGTTTACACATTTCTTTTCAATAAAATGCCATTATTTTCTAGGGTTCGTACGCGTGTTAATCAATCTTTAGTTTTATGTGTATGTTTTGTAGATCATTGTTTGTCAGTTTGTACTTTTTCTTTTGGCCATTGTGTTGTTTGTTCTTCTTCGATATACAGATTCTGATTACCCCTTTGGTATCTTCAAACTCCTTGGTTTTGATCTTCTTGGTCGGACAGAGGGATTCCCCACTGGTAAAATACCAATCTGACGTCCTAAAGTATTCGGTACTGAAGACATTCCTCTTATCTTCACCTTTCCGTCATAATGTTTACCTTGATTTCAAATCGCCATTTTAGAAATAAAATATTAAAAGAACTTGCACATTACATCTCACCAGTACTATGTCTCATCTTTAAAGGGATATTGTCTACCACAATCGTAATTTTTTCATACCCAAAATTATTGTCGTTTTCCGTACTGACCTTCATTAAATGAAGATTAACACCGAGTTATGCTGCAAAAGATACGATTTGTTGACAAAATAGACCCAAAACTATCATTATCGGAATTATTGTCCAGGATAACAAGAATTCAAATCTATTCATATGACCTTCTATGTGAGCCCGTATTGAGCATGCGCACTGTTTAGAAACAATAAACAACATGTGGTTCTTGGGCAAAAGAGAAAGTGTCAACGCGTGAAAGAAAGTGGACTTTTGACGGATTCAGAGAGAAAGATGAATAGAAGTGAAGTATCTTCCAAAAGGAACAAATGCAGGATATATGTAGGGGATCAGTTGGACCGTTGGAACGAACTCAAGGAAGTGCTACGCGTCCAAACTCGCGCTGAAGTGGCAAAGATTTTGCTGGATAGGTAAGCCGAGCATGTTTTTTCCTTCTTTTCTCAATCGTTTTTCATATTTTATGAATTTATGATAATGCCTATGATCATTTTCGGTAGATATTATTCAATATGTGTAATCTTGCACCTGGCAACAACAAATTATTGTCAATGAGTAGGATAAAACGGCCGTATTTGCGAGGTAAACAAACACGAATATTAACATCCATGCTGCAGCATCCGGGCTACTGGCATAAAAATAGATAAAAATAGATTTGGTCTCGCTCAGGCCAGTGCATAATTAATTAGTTTCCAGTAACGATGGTCAGCTTTTTTAAATCGAAAAAACAACGTTTCGTAGCGTATTCGCCAATAATTCGGTGTTTAATCTTCATTTTATGAAGGTCAGTACGGAAAACGACAATCATTTTGGGTATGAAAAAATTACGATTGTGGTAGACAATATCCCTTTAATAAATCTTTATAAACTGGAGTTGTCCCTACTGTTTGGCGCTCTGCACACGTTTCACCCGTTTACAAGAAAGTTTTTCTAAGTATTCCCCTGAAAACTATAGACCACCCATATCTCTTACATTTACATATGTGTTGCATACGGTAGAATCGCATCGCGGCTACTTTTTTATTGATGCGGTCATGAATATTCTTGAGGCGATTGTCACATGACTTAATTTTTAAAATAAATTCATTGCAAAAAAACCATTTTCATTGTTGTGGTTGTATCCCCTTTAGGCACCTCCTACTCCTTTCTTGATCACATGATTCGTTATTTTTATTTCAACCGGTGTCAAGATGCAGACAGAATTCTGTATGGAATATATAAGTTTTACAAACCTAAAGGGACTCTAGACATATTCCTTGTCAGGGCATCAAACCCTAACCCTAACCCATATTTTTAAGCCCGGAACTAAGTTTTATAATCTTGCATCGCATCAACAGTACTTAACAGTTGTGTCTCTTTCGAAGTTTTCTCCTGCGATTTTTTTTTACTGCTTACATATACATTGTTTGTATATTGAAAGAATGATAATTCATTTGTTCGTTTTCCTGATCTCACTCAGGAATCACTGTTTTATATCAAAATAAATTGAAGTTTGGGAATTGAACTGAAAACAGTGTCAGGGTTAATTTTCACACATCGCGAATTGACTAGAAATTCTATTATTTCTAAAAAAAAACTAATTTTTGAAAATTTGTAATTAAATTTAACAAGCGTACTGACGCCATTTTGTTTTTAATATGGCTATCCCATTTAAGATCCGATTGTATGGTGACACCCAGATATTTGGCTTCTTATGAATATTTTATTGGTGTTTGGTGTTTTATTTCGTGTGATGGATAGAACGTTACATTTGTCAGGGTGAAAGGCCATTTTCTATTTTTGTTCCCATATGCTTTGTTTATCCAGGTCGTCTTGAAGGGTGGTACAATCTCTGTTTGGTTTTATTGTCAGGTCCTCACACCGGGTATCCCGATCCGTCGTCCACGGAGGGGTCCGTCATCCACTGAGCAGTCGGCAGTAAACAACTGTTGAGGTAGGTATGTTAAGTCTGATTTTATGAATATTTGGAGGGTGAATCCTGTAGTATCAAGTTAGCTGTAGAAATGTACGATGTATAAGCTTCACGTGGGTGCAAGCTAACTTCAATTTGATAGACAATTAATGAAAATATCAATCCTTGAACTTGAAAATTTACTGAAAAGTAACGAGTTTTAGTTTTCAAGGGTTGATTTTATAAAAATGAGTCATTTTCCCTATTTTTTTGCAACTTCAATTTCAACATCAATGTATCTCACATTATTCATATTAAGGTCAGTACATTACCCTTTCTCATCTCTGTAAACTTGGCGATTTTTAAAGGATGGGTAGAAAAAAATAGCATCCGTAATACACGGAGCTAATTTTCGAAATGATACGTGACAAACGGAGCAATGGTCCGGTAAACACGGAGCAAAATTATTTGATTATTGTAGAAATAGTTGAGTTTCCGCATTTGTTTATCTTTTTATATTTAAAAATCACCTTTGTTGGCGTTTGCAATTATCTATAACAATGTATTAAAGATGTTTCCTAAGAGATAAATATACAATTAGTCTACATATACATTGTCGGAAAATACCAAATTTATTTGTACGAGCCTTAAAAACAGGTAGAAATGTGAGGCTCGCCGAGCATTTTTCGACTGTTTTGCGGCGAATACAAATCAATTTGATATTTTTCGACAATGTGCATATACTGTTTTTATCGTGCAATCATAAAACAAATTGATTTTAGCGTAATTTCACCTTTTCATAAGTCTCACTTTTGGAGAAAAAGCTGGAAACGGTTGTGCATTCTTTAATGATTATATGACGTCATAACAGGTGCGGATTCAGTCTCCTACCTCAGAAAGAAAAAAAAATTAAAAGAACAAAAAGTTAATAAAGGTCCTACGATGGAGGTTGTCCTCTAACCTAAAATCCTGAATCCGCGCCTGCATGATAAGACCTTTGAGTAGTGCAGGGGCGTATCCAGGGGGCACACACGGGCCCCCCCCCCCCCCCCAAATTGAAAAAAATATGATTTTTTGGCGTAAAATCGTGATTTTTCACACGAGATACCCCAAAATTTTTCGCGCCTTCCTCCGCTCGGCGCAATTATTTTAAGTGAGCCCCCCCTAATTTTAAATCCTGGATCCGCCCCTGTAGTGAACCAGAGTACAATGCAAAACACCTTTGAATGACCGCACCAGCAGACGAATAGCGTATAGTATACAACTATCACTATTGAGTATTCGTATACAAAATGAGCTAGTTGCAGGATAAAAATTATTATCCAGTTTTTTTAAAGCATAAATTGCATTCATATACTCAATTTTCAAGTTCAAGAATTGATATTTTCATTAATTGTCTATCAATTTGAAGTTAGCTTGCACCCACGTGAAGCTTATACATCGTACATTTCTACAGCTAACTTGATAATACAGGATTCACCCTCCAAATATTCATAAAATCAGACTTAACATACCTACCTCAACAGTTGTTTACTGCCGATTGCTCCGTGGATGACGGACCCCTCCGCGGACGACGGATCGGGCTACCCGGTGTGATCCTGCTGACTTATTCATAAATTATTAATCCAAATGTATCTCCTGCAATATCTCTGTATCTATACACAGCAGAGTTGGTTAATTTCTCAGTAAACAAGCAGTCTACAACAATGATTATATCCTAGGATATAAAATTAATGAAAGATTATCCTATGGGACATTATATCATTTATATTATATCCTTAATATTCTATGTTACTAAAACGTTTTATTCAATATGCCTTATGATAATTAAAGAAATATTATTCGTGAAAAAAGATTAGTACAATTAAATTAATTGAATTTCTTTTGTAAAAATGTTAATGTTATAAATATATATTGATCTCTTAGACTTTTATTATGTCCCTTGTTTACATAAAGTAAAGTATTCTGGGATAAAATTCCTTTTCTACTTAATACCTTTTATATTATCCAAGGGATACAATTTGTGTACAACTATTATCCATCTGGGATATTATATCAAAGAAATGTTATCCTACGTTTTTAAGAAATAATATCCTATGGAAAGGATATTATTTTTACACAATGGATAAAATTTCTTAAACATTTTATCCCAGATGGATAACAATTGTACACAAATTTTATCCCCCGGATACTATCAAAAGTAGGATATAATAATATGTTACACAGATGCCTGATATTTACAACCGAATGATATGTTATTATGTCTCCCTTTCGAACGAAGGGAGACATATTGTCTTTTAGTCTGATTTTTTTCTTCCGCTTCCGCTTCTTCTGCTTCTTCTCAGCAAAGCTTGTCCGGACCATAACTTTTTTGTCTTTCCAGATAAGTCAATTATATTTGGTATGTGGGTGCATGACCATAAGGCGGTGTGTCGCATACCATAATGACCTTCGTGGGACTTAAGCTTTGACCTCAAGGTCAAATAATTGTTTTTTAAATAGTATTTTCTTGTCCGGATCATAACATTTTTGTCTTTCGAGATACATGTAGGTCAATGATATTTGGTATGTGGGTGCATGACCATAAGATGGTGTGTCGCGTACCGTAATGACCTTCGTGTGACATTGACCTTTGCCCTCAAAGTCAAATAATTGTTTTTTAAATAGTATTTTCTTGTCCGGGCCATAACATTTTTGTCTTTCGAGATAGGTCAATGATATTTGGTATGTGGGTGCATGACCATACGGTGGTGTGTCGCGTACCGTAATGACTTTCTTGTGACCTTGATCTTTGACCTCAAGTTCAAATAATTGTTTTTTAAATAGTATCATTCAATTCATAATGTGTAATTTATTGTTGTACAAATGGCCGCATTAAGGGGAGACATAAGTTTTAGGTATCTAAAGCAGTTCTTCCTAGTTACGAAGCTAAAACGGGATGGATCTTTATAAAATTCAACAAGGACTTAAATGAATACGTAATTGAACGAGACACATCTATAAAAATAGAGACAGGATAGTTTAAATTGTTGACACGGCGACAGAATAAATCTTCTCAGTGACAGTGGTCCTATGAACGTTCTACTGATTACATAATTGTCCAGTCTGCATCTACTCGTTTAATAAATCCATGAAGATAACTTAGGTATGTAACCTTTTTTTTTATCATTTACTTCAAAATGAATGTTGACATTCATTTTATTTAAAAATACCGAAAGGTAATGCTATGGATCAGTCCTCATTCACTTAGTCAGTTAGTGCCGTACACTATTTTTTTTATACCATGCCAGTCCTTGCCTTCAAATTGTTTAACTACACTATCCCCTTGTCTTTGGGCTAGCAAATCTGTAATTTTACTAGCCCGAACTCAAATTTACTAGATAAAAAGAAATGACAGAAATCTTGCACCCTCATATTTTTTAACCTCGGGCCGTTCTGCAACTCCATGTGCTTGAATAGCGTCAATTCTGAAATTTGATAATCCAGAAACAAATTTTCCTGTTTTCATTTGGGACTGACAGTACTAGTATCGTGTCGTGACATCTGCTCGGCCATGCAATAAAGTCGGTCATCTGTTTTGATTTTCAAATCTCACGCAGCACGAGAACGATGACGCCATTCTGTATATTTATAGCGTACATAAACACAGATCCTCGGAGAGAATTCTTTTAAGCTTCAAGATTAGAAGATGAGATTAAAACGGATAAGATTGAATTGAATAAATTCCATGCAAGTAAAAAAGGTCCTTTTTACTAATGTCTTTTTTTTCCTGGTCATTATGCTTGTTAAATATGTTTTAAGCGATGGTATTTCCCAAGCATTTTTACCTTTCCGGTTTGTTGATGTAATTGTTATCACATATCATGACCTATTCTGGAATGTAGGCCAAGCAAATTGTATTTTAAAATACTTTGAAAATATAATGATTGATCATTCATAGTCCACTATTTTCTAGAAAATGGCTGATTTTGCCGGGAAAATACATACAAGTGCTCTCCATTAGTCACAAACTGATAAATGAGATTATCTGGAGAAAAAACCCTGTCATTATTACAAATAGCATCAACAAAACTGCAGTGTTACCATCCTGTGATAATAAATGTGATAACAGAAATCAGTCATTAATGTACATAGTCTAATATATTGCATTAACAAAAACAAAAACACCAAATTCACTGGATTAAATATGTTATTATATGGGTAAGCAAGTTCAATGTTTGCATCAAATAATTAATTTTTAATACTTCAATTTCAAACTATTTAAAAAAACATCTTTTGAAATTTTTCAGACAAAACAATTACACAGAAAAAGCTAAAATACTGTGCTTTCTTAATCTGGTTTACTTTTTAAGTTTGGTTGGCCTATGACAAAATCACGTGATTTATTTACCACTGACCGGCCTTATGTCACGTTATACGACGCCATTTACAAAAGGGTTGTACTAAATTACCAAACGAAATCGAAACGCAACGAACGAAACGAAACGAAACGAAATATTACGAAACGCAACGAATATACTAAAAGGCGAAACGAAACGCAACGCAACGAAACGAAATGAAATGAATACAATGAAACGAAACGAATTATACTAAAGTGCGAAACGCAATAGAACGAAACGGAATTTAGCGAAACGCGATGAAGTTTTCCCTATAATTATCATTCATCAGAAGCAAGGCAGTTCTCATTATTAATTAAAAACTCAGAATTCAATGTAATCTAGCAGCTAATAGTTACAGTGACAATACTCTGCCTTTGAAATTCTCTGATAGGCATCGGTTACGGTTCCATCATATAACCGTGATTAACGGAGCAGCGAACATGTTTCAAGTACTATATACAGTATCTGGCGTCAAAAGAAATTAAATATCTTAAAGTAATATGAAATGCCAAAATCATTATTTTCAGTTTTCTAAAAATTTCTGATATATGTAAAGATTAAATATATAAAAGAACGTAAACCATTCACTTTTTGAGAGCTACGATGTATAATTCAGGAGAAACGTCATTTTATTCTGTCTTCGATAATTCTTGCTACCCGGACAATAATGCAGATCATATGCTATTGACCTCCGATTTGAGCTCATTCGGTAGAGATTGTGCGCATGCTCCGTTATAGTCTTGACAAGTAACATCATTTTCGTTTCGATTTACATTCCATTATTTTCCATTCAATCCACGATTAAAAATAATTTTCCCTTAGCGAAATGTTAAACAAGGATCTCTTTACCTGGAAAATAAATATATATCACCATATATGATCTAAACCGCCGTAAATGTCTTTTAGCGGCATTATGTGTATAATCAAGGACGTATATAGAATCTTATATACGTCCTTGGTATAATTCAGCAAATTTCGCGGGGCCCAGTAAGCGGACTCTGCATACGCAACTTGTAATTATGTTAAAACATTAGGTTTTTTTTATATTAAAAATGAATACTACTTTGTTTCAAATCTATTTAAAATTTATTTGGCCTAAGAGACAAGAATGTGAAAGAAAGCACACATTCTTTATCTCATAATAATATATAGGCAAATAATTTGATTCTGAGGGGACCTGGCAAGATTAGTCAGGTTAGAATATTTGACAGAAAATTCATTCGACAGATTATAACATTGATTACTCAGTTCAGGCCAAATTTTTTTTTTTTATTTTCTATGAAGCAAAGGCCAGAATTTTTTTCCAACTTTGGGTGGCCAGATTATTTATTTTATTTACAAATGGATATGTGAACGTAAATGAATGAATGCTCTTTCAATTTTAACAGTTGTCATTAAATAATTTACACTAGAAAGGTTATTATGATGTCGTTCGAAATTGTGTCCGGGTCTAGGTCACAGAGTGACTAGAACGGGGTCATGAAAATCTGGTTAAAACCCGTAACAATGCATTGAATAATATATGGGCTATGATTCAAAAGGAATATTGGTGCTTAATCTTAAATATGAACATGCAATCAGCTTCATCAATTTGGTCAAATTTATTATCAAATGTCAATATCATCGAAATTGTTCGTAATTGCGCCCGGTGAGGCTAACGTGTACGAATCATCGTATTATTGAAATTTTAGGATTTCGTCCTTCAAACAGGTTGCCTGTCTCATATTAATAATAATAGTTTTTTTTCGAAAAATGCTGATTTCACAAAAGGTACATCGTATTGATTTGATTGATTGATTTTGATTTTTTTGTGTTTAACGCCACTATCAGCAATATTCAGCTATATCATGGCGACCAGTTTTAGTGGTGGAAGAAGCCGGAGTACCCGGAGAGAACCACCGACCATGGGCAAGCAACTGGTAAACTTTATCACATGCGACTGCGGGTCGAGTGCACTCTTTTTTGTAATTCACAACGCCGGGCGCGAACCCATGCCGTATTGGTGATAGGCTTGTATGAGTTGTTAGATAATCCAACTACCCAACTCATTGAGCCACCCAGGCCCTGGAATAGAGTTTAGAAATATTTTAAACTCTTGGAATAGAGTTTAAAATTGGACCCTTTTGAACTATGTTACAAAAGAACCACTGCATGGATTGAAACCAAACATGACAGAAATAGACCTACGGTCCTCATAACGTGTCCAACATGCTGCACAGGTTACACAGGTTGTATTGTATCTGGACTGTCCTCACTCTCTGCATACCAATACCAGTCCTGTTGTGTGTCCGTCCATAACATTAATTCTTGTGGATATCCTGGATATTTCTCAACCAATCTTAATCAAATTTAGTAAACAGATTCAGTATAATAGAAGCAAACCCTATTCGAGTGTCAAGGTCATAGTCTAAAGGTTAAGGTCATGAATACATATTTGCAGCGTTGTGGACACATCATAGCTTTTTTTTCCTTGGATTTCGATCGGACTCTCTGAAAATATTTTTCATTGAGAGTGGAACAAACTAGTTGATTTTATACGTGTAGGTCAAATGTCCAATTCGTCCTCCTATTTTGCATTTCTTTAGCAGTCATGTGAACACAACAAAGACTATTTGTTCAACCGGCCGCAAGTTCGTTGCTTATTCCTGGCTCGTAAGTTATTCCTTATTCATTACTTATTCCTTATTCGCTATTCCTTATTTCATTCGATGGATTTCAATTAAACTTGGAGAATACATCAACAATTGAGAATGCAAGTAGTCTTTTAATTTTTAAAGTCAGAGGTCAGGGACATGGTGACATTTTGTCTTTTTATATATAGCCTACCGGACACAACATAGCTTTTTTTAATTTGTTTCGATCAAACTTGGTTAGAACATTAACCATTTAGAGAGCAAGACGTTTATCGTATTTTTGATGTCATAGGTCAAAATGCCAAGGTCCCCGTTATATTTTTAATTTCTTTTACAGCCTTGTTGACACAACAAAGCTTGTGTTTTTCAATGGATTTCAATCAAACTTGTAAATATTAATCGTTGAGATTGTATGAATGTTTATTTTCAATGTCAATGGTCAAATATCAAGGTCAAAGTGACATTTTGCGGTCCTTAGATAAACTTAAGTAGTTACATATATGTATATCGAATCAAGAAAGGTCATGAAAAACCGCGATTCTAACTATAATCAATCTCAAAATCCACAGACAAGGCCAAGATAGCAATGACAAAGACGAAATTCAACTCTCAAAAACTTGAAATTTACACAACAGAAACTAATGAGTAACCAGCAACTCAGACTCTGCCAAATATGTGGAACTTAAACCAGATGCACCGGTTGGGTAAGTGTTCTCTGCTTTTCATGAAACACCACCACGTTGCTCGTGTCATAGTCCGGTAAGACGTTTTCTCATGTCATAGTCCGGTAAGACGTTGCTCATGTCATAGTTCGGTAAGACGTTGCTCATGTCATAGTTCGGTAAGAAGTTGCTCATGTCATAGTTCGGTAAGACGACAGAAAAAACTACGAGTTAATTAGGAAACTAATCAGTTCTAAATTGAAAAAAAAATGCACTGTCCTTGCACCACAAAGTGATCCTCTAAAATTCAACATGTATTCTTCGTAATTCGAAACCGACTAAACATTATAAAAGAAAAATGCGAATGTAAAATAACAACAAACGAAGTTATCATTTCCGTAGAGATGTTCTTAAGATATTCTATTAAGATATGATCGTGACTCTTATTAACTGTGGCTTCATTTAATTTCGATAGGTACCAATTTTCCAACGACCTGTTTATTCTATTATTCTATAAGATGATCTGGTACAATTCCACAAACCACGAAAGTGAGTATCCACAGCTTGCCATTTTTTTTTTTCAGTTTACGAAAATTGATACCCACAAAAATAATTGAATCCACAGTAATCGGATTTACTATAATAAATGATGCGTTATTACGTACTTTTGTATGCGTATTTGTACGTACTGAAATGTGCACGAATAATAAATTTGTTTCCACACTGATATGAAAATGTCTAGATCGATTGTATTGATTTTTTGTTGTTGATTTATGGTGTTTTAACGCCACTTTCAACAATATTTCAGCTATATCATGGCGACCAGTTTGTATGTCAGACGAATATGCATCTGATAATGTGAATCGAAAACGCTTTTAAATTTTGTGGTAAACTGATTCACTTTTACAAAGAACGGATTTCTTTTCTTTTTTATTGTGAAGATGGAAAACGTGGGGCTGTCAGTTGACTTTCATTGAACGCTGTGGAACTCAAGCAGACCTCTCATTTACTTCAAGTGATGTCTGCAGGTTTCGGTTGTTCCTCTGACAGTTCGATGGTTTCTTGAGGATTTTCCACTTTCCTTCATCTTTAATACAGCCGGTTTTGTACATAGTGCATGTACATCGGCATCAGTGGTATCTGGGGCTACTCGAATAGATAGTATGTATAGTTGTCCAGGTCGGTATTCCCCGTTACAGAACCTTTTAATGTTTGGGGCTGAATTTGTCCCCCGGTCCGTGATTCTTTCCCCCGTTTGCACTACACTGTAAATAATGTTCACATCACTGTAGGGATGATCATGGAGTGGCATGTAAGTATTTCCTGCACCTCCTTTTAAGCTGTTAGACCAGACGCATAGGCCCTGGGGTCCGACTCTGGAGATACTACAGAAACCCTGACAGGAATGCCTGGATATCCTTCTTACCTCATTTATTGAGGGTGCTCCTTATAGAAAAGAGGATTCTACCTGGCATAATGGTCGTTGATAAATTGTTATTTTGTTTGTTTTGACGAATGGTTCATAAATCTTATATATTAAATTTGTGTCTTGAAGAATGGTTCATAAATCTTCTTATACATGCATATCAGTATAAAATTCTGCTTAGACTTTTTCATCACTTCTCGTTCCATTCATGTTGTTCTTATTGGATTTTAGTATATTTTCTTTTTGTTTTGCATTTTGGTATATTTCGTTGCGTTTCGTTGCGTTTCGTTTCGCATTTTAGTATATTTCGTTGCGTAATATTTCGTTTCGTTTCGTTTCGTTCGTTGCGTTTCGATTTCGTTTCGTAGTTTAGTACAACCCTTTACAAAAAGGGTAGTAAACAAATATGGGTCAGTGTGTCATTGTTTACCATCTTTTTTCTATGGAACTTTACACATGTGAGCAAGAATAGATGAGGAACATCATTATAAAGAAAAAATGAAAAACATGAAAAAAATAAATAAACCTTATCCATGACTTGCCGACTTATTGTCACACGGGGATACTAGTAGACTACCGGCAAAACATCAATTTAACATATATTCATAATTATCTAAAGAACATCTATTCATTGTGAAATAATTATTTCTGTACTGTACTGTACTGTACTGTTGGAATAACTTGTGTCCGATCCAAATGTTATATAGTTAACAATAAAATAAGTTTAATCTAAATCTAGTGATCTGCTGAGCCCTTTCTTAAATGCCAGGCGCATTTGAACAATAACAATGGTTACGACAAAATCAAAGTTGCAAATGGAATTCAACAAAGAAGTTACATCAGCTTCTTCTGGTCTGGTGTATGTGTGTTTTGGCAGTTTTGTAAAGTGCTCAAAGGTTTGAGCAATAGCAGGGGGGGAATCTAATTTAAGTCTATTTTATTTCTAATTAATTTCAATTATTTTATATGTATTTATATTTTCATTTAGAGTTTAAAATATGCTGCATTCATATATTTTCAAAACGGAAACTCGTGTATTTTTTATTTTTTTTTTTGTAATACAGCAACATTTGCCTTTATTTTTTTTGGTTAAAATAAATGATATTTAAAAAAAAATCCTCAATTTACAGGTGTTGGTGGTTATACCTATATGAAATTGTGACACTAGACATGTTTATATAACGGTTTAAGACAATACCTGATTAATTGGTATTTTGACAATACATTCATAAAAACTTCAAATAAACTTGAAAATTTGATTTAGTATAATTACTTATAATTACCTCTTTGAAGATTAATTCAATACAAAGAAATTAATTTGTATTTTCTTTTACTTTCATCACACAGGTCGAAACCATTCGATTAAAAGCCATATCGTGACGTTAACTAGCCTTGAAAAGCGTATGTTAATATTTGTGCTTGATTTATTCGACAGGGGGGGGGCTGAAGCCCCCAAAGCCCCCCCTTGAATCCGCCACATGTACTACATGTCTTCTTTGACTATTCCAGAGTCTTGCATACCAGTGATTTTTGCTATATGTACCCGCCCCCCCCCCCCCCCCCCCTCTTTGTGATCTAATGATTGCCACGCAAATTGTAATAATTTAGTGTTATCATCAGCAGAAGAAAGATGTCTCTGCTAATATGCTCAACGGTACAACTATATATGGTTAGGGAATGTAAATCTAGCACAAACGTATATTGACACTGTCTGTCAAAAAATTAAGTAAGTTAAGGCTGTAATTATTATTTGTCAAATAAGATTGCAACAATGGAATAAAGCTACTGTAGTTCAAAGTCTATTTTTTAATTGCATATGCATTAACGTTTGCACATGTCTGTATGTAAATAAACAGTTCGATAGATCGTATTATTACACACTCTTATATTGAGAACCAATGAACAATTAGAATTGATACCACATGATTTAGTTTTATTTTAAACTAATGCACTCATTTGAATGAAATCCATGCCTTACAGTGCACTAGTCCTGGAACTAGTACACGTCTTCGAAACTAGTGCACGGACGTCATCAATGACGTCATATAACGCCGCATTTAAAAAAAATGGGTTTTTTTACTATAAAAAAACATTAAAAAATAGAGAAGTTTACGGTAAACTTTAATACACGAAAATACATTATCACAATGTTATAAATACATTATAGAAACATTGTTTGATTGGTTTTATCGAATAATCACAACAACAAAAAACAAAAACAAAAACAAAAAACAAACAAACAAACAAAAAAACACGGAAGCGATTTTGTAACTTATATCTCTCGGAACTCAGAACAAAATTAATTGATGATAAAAAAGAGAAGAAGAAAAAGTAAATGTATATGCGATAAAATTCCAATCTATATACAGGGAAACAAATAGCAAGGAAATAGCGCTTTCATTGTTGTTCTTCATCCTGATGCTTACGGCATACAAAAGAGAAGAAATAACATAAAATCACAAATATAAAATACAACATAGTACCAGAATTACAGTAAATGATTTACCCTCTCCCCTGTTTAAGTTGGTGTAATAAAGAACTTAATAACTGCACGCTTGATCAATAACGAGCTATATTTTCCCTCGGGGTAGACTATTGACTGGGACGGATAATCTAGTGACCTCCGCTTCGCGTCGGTCACTAGTTCATTCGTCCCGGTCAATAGTCTACCCCTTGGGAAAACAGATCTCGCTATTGACCTCGCGTGCAGTTATTAAGTACATAATATTAACCCGGTGTCAAGTATAAAATACCAATGCGGTTAGATAAAACTCTGAAGCGTCCTCGTGCATTTCAACGAATTTTGAATGGTCAACCTTCGCATATATGAACATATTAAATATGAGAATATGATTTTATCTAACAGAAATGAAAAAATAATAAATCAAAAGTTCGCTTTGTTGAAAGTAGCTTTGAAGAAAAAGTTCGGTCAACATTTCCCATAGCACAGAGTCAGATTGCGTCCCCTTTCCAATGGCGAAGTTGTTTGTTATTGAACGAAATTGAAGTTTCTTTAAATTCTTCACAGATACGATAAATTTCAATAAACACGTTATCGACATGTTCATAAATGACACGTGGAGAAAATACTAAATAGATATATCGTTGAGTCTCGATTTCAACTTGAGATACGAAAGTAGCCGAAGTTGCAGAATAGGCGTGGAAATACATCTCGACGGATTAATTACGTTCCTTCATCTAAAGAGAGATGTGATCGATGTTTGCCGATATAAATACACATATAAATGCACCAATCATGAGTCAAAGGTCGTAAACAGGCACATAGATTATACACGTGGTCATTTTTATAAAAATTGTGTTCATCTGAAACGATTTTTCACTAGTTTTAACAAGCATGTCTCGAGAATTTTACTAAACCGATCGGGCTACTGATGTTTCACGATCGCTAGCACAAAGTAATTTTCACCAGACTGGGGCTTCGGGCTAGTACCTAACGTCGAGGTTGTATGGCAAAAGTCTGTCAATGTGATAAGCTTTTGGCTTTTGTTTTGCGCCACACTTCACTGACACTACATTTTAGATAGGCAATTTATAAGTTCATCTTTTTTCCCGGTTACAATGTATGGACCTTTCCAATTGTTTGTCAAATTATGACACACTACCTTTTTACGTGCTGTATCATGGATCCATACCGCCTGTCCTACTCTTAAGTTTTGGTTCATCATTATTCTGGAATATCGTATCATCTGAGAGATATATACTCCATATGCAGGTGCTGCTGGAATATTGCTACATATAAATGGAAGTTCACAATGGGAAAATTGAAATTATCTCTTTTGTCGTAAAGTATCGTTCTTAACCGACCCTCACTGTCGATTTCGAGGTGTAGGTCAAGGTATGAAGCAAACCTATCTGTATCTGTGGTATCCTTTTTTTCAAGCTCAATGCGATAGATGCGATAAACAAAATCACCAAACCTAGAATTATTTAGTGAAAGGACATCATCTGTATAGCGGAAAGTGAAATTAAAGGATCGGGCTAGCTTCTTTTCGTTTATCTTGAGAAGCCCCTGTATGAAGTCTGCCTCATACGAATAAAGGAACAAGTCGGCGAGAAGAGGAGTACAGTTGGTACCCATAGGTATGCCGACTGTCTGTTGAAAAACACGTCCACCAAATATAACAAATATGTTGTCAATCAAAAACTCGAGCATGTTGAAGATATCAGTTTCAGAGAACATTTTGGTAGAATCAGAGTGGTGTTTTACAAACTAAGATCTGTCTCTTCCTAGCATAAGGTATATCTATCTACGTTGGCCATTCTTTTTTATGAAAGACAGTTGAACCAACTCCCTAATATCTGTCCTTCATTTTATAGTGTGGAATAGTCGTGTAAAGGGTAGAGAAGTCAAATGTTTTAATGCTATTGCAGGAGGAGAGGAACCTAGATTGTATGTACCCTAACAGATCTTTCGAGTTCTTCAGAATCCACATTTGATACACACCACCTCTCGAGTAGCTAGTGTCACAGTAGCTCTGAAGCCCGGTTTTGACCGCCGATAGAATACATGTTAATAATTTGGAAAGAGTTTTCGTGGAGTATTTGGCAGACCCAGCAATATAGCGCTGTTTGAAAGGACACTTGTGTAATTTAGGAATCCAGTAGAGTGATGGTAGATCCAGTTCTTCATCTTTGGGTGAAATTCCAAAGGAACATAAAACGGACCTATGATTGTCCAGGATTTCCTCTTTCGTAAGTGTCGTCGGGGTATATGTAGGGTTGACAAGTGAATTGTCAATACATAATTCCTTTATCAAGCAGTCTATGTAATGTGATTTACACACAAAAACAATATTGTTATGGGCCATGTCGGCGGAGACAATACGTTACGTGCGATGTTGGTGATACTTTACGTTACACATAATTAACGTTGAAAAGAACGTTTCGCGTCTTCTTTTTCATTTTTTTCTTCCTTATTTGTGTGTGCATACCGTGGGTTTGGTTAGGATGGAGGTGGTATGGGTGTGTTTTGATGTATTGTTCTTCATTTCGGAATTTCACTTTTTGTTTTTATTGATTTTTATTTTATTTTCGCTTGCTTGTCTATATGTGTGTTGTTAAGTGTTTTTCCTTTACGGTGTTTGCTTCAATGTTTGTTTGTTTGCTTATTTGTTTTGTTGTTTTATTTCGTTTTTATTCCATTTTTTGTATTTATTTATTGTTTATGTTATGTGACTGTACTTTATCAATTTTTCTTTGAAAGTATATGTTGCTCTAAAATGAGATTATCATATTCTGTTTGTTTATTGATTGATTGTATACGTTGTATTTTTGAAAATGTATCGTAATATCGTATGCATAATCCAGTGAAATTATAATTAAAATAATTCAGTTCACATTTTTAATTTTCATGTAAATCAATTGCAGACAAAATATCAAGGTGATCATTCTCAGTCAATTGAAGTAAATCAGTATATATATCAACTAGAAGAATATGTTTAACCGATAAAAATGGGACACATGCAATAACATTTTTCACCAGTTTGTAATTTAAAATATTATTGTTAATCTTTTCAAAGTAATATCCCTTGATAACTTTTGTTCCCCTTTCGTGTGTAACGCCCCACCCATCTTTGATTTTCCGTTTTAAAATTTCCGGTGCGGATACTGCTTTAAGTAAGTAATAGTCGGCATTTTTGTCATCGGTGAACAGAGCCAATATTGTATCTTTTTCAATTAGAGTTTCAAAATCAGGCTCCTCATTTTCTTCATCATCTGTTTCACCTATTTGCTGTTCTTTTTGCATTAAATGTTTTCTTGATATTCCCGCTTGTGGATTTATACAATCAGCATATTGTCCTTCAGAACAATATACACATGTATAACAGCTTAATTCCCGAAGAATAAGATCGCATGGTTGATCAGTAGTAATAATTTGGTGTATCGATCTGTTTTGTGGAACTGGTCTGTATCGAGAAAGTGTATCTCTCGGAACTTCTTCTATGTATCTATAAAATAAAGAGAGTAGAAGTCCCTTGAACATATTTTATGCAAAAGGCATCTAAAAAATCAAATGCAAATCATTTTTTTTCCACAACCACGGAATCTGAAATTGTTATCACAAACTCTGCACGGTTAAATAACAACTCTTGACTACACAATGAATTACTGTTTTCTGTGCGATATGTAGAAAATATATAATTAGGAATCTGATAAAACAGCAAACGAATTAAAAACCATGATAAACGGGTTGGCATTTATGATCACTTATTTAAACAAAATTCAAAGTTTTCTTTGGTGCTAACAATTTTTAATGCGAGATACATGCAATGGATTCTGAAGCAAGGAAGAAGATTTATAGATGACTTGAGACAAATTCAAGATTTTAGAATGAGCGATTGAAAAATGTTATCGCGATTTAAATGTTATTGCAACTATAAAACTAACCTGAATATTCGCCTTTTACAGGCACCGCCATTCTTGATGTTTTCAAGTTTTTTCACTGCGAAGTCGTAGATATCTTTTGCAAACTGGATTACATCTGTGCCCCGTATAATAGCCATGCTGGCTTAATATTTTACTGAACCACCGGCTGCATCTTGAGGCCCTTTACCGTGTGAAGATTCGAAGTAATTTCTAACTATCTGTTTACATTTCAATCTTGAGCAGGATTCGGAGATGTAGCCCATGCAGTGTCTACTTTTATACTGTGTTTGGCATCCATCTGTAAATTCATGCATAACTTCTGTGTTATAAGATATTGACTCCAGATACTCGGATATCATCTTTTAGACCTGGTAAGTAAAATGGTTGTCGTGTACAGGATCTGGACTTACAACGAAAAAATGTTCCGCAACTATATTTGGATTTTCCTCCGTACTGTCAACGTGGTCATACTCGAGTATTGCATGTCTATAAATTATGGACACATGTAAGCTAACTTCGGTTTTTTGGAAATAACTTGTTTTAAGTTCGTGTTTTTCAAAACATGAAAAGTTTTCAGAAAAGTCGTGCACGCAAATACAGTCTTGTCGAGGAAGGTTTCCCAGCAACTGCTTCAATTGATTAAATTGCCAGTTTGCTCTGAATTGATGAGCAGGAAAAGTTACCGGTATTTCTTTAAAGTAATTAAACATTTCACCTGGCGACGTACTTTTTTTGACAAGGCATAACTTTTTTATATCCTTTGACTTTACGCGTATTTTTGTGTATTCATACCTAGTCCAATTTACACGGTAAACTGTTTCAGACATGTCTGATTCTTCTGGTAATAATTTAAATTTGTCAATTCCACAGTTTTCACATTCTCTGTTCCTACATTTTCTAGCGGGTTCTCCACTGTCAGATTTACACATTGTACTGAGTATCAAGTCATTAATATGTTCAAATACAGAAAGAGATTCGGTTTCATTATAATTCTCTTGGGTGATTTTTTTCCTGAAATTCATGCAACTTTTGAAAAGAGTGCGTGCTTCAATGTGATAAGGACAACAACATGTCTGGCGATGTTTTAGACGAATGGACATAACATAATACGGCTTGCATCGCTCAAATGTTCTTTGGCTCATTTTTATGTATGGATATCTACTTTTAAAGACGGTAAACATTTCCGTTTGTGTTTTTTCCAGAATATATACTGAATGACTTGAATAAAGTTTTGAGCCTAACCGTACACGTTTTACATCACTTTTATTGCCAGTTGGCCTGGACGTTTGCGGTTCTACCCAAAAGTTATATGCTGTTTCTATGTCTTTGTCTGATATGTTGTCGCTCCTTGTTTTTCTTTTAGTTAAATTCCATGATGATTTTTCAGTTGTTAATACCTTATGACGAACAGCTTTACCTCCAGACATTCGCCTGACTGGGAGACCAAGTTTCTTTGCAAGCTTTTTTGTATGTCTTAGTTTTTCCACGGAGTTTCCGTTAATAGACGCACAAATAATGCTCACAGCAGCTCTAGCATTATCTGATCTTTGATGTTTAACACTGTCAATTACCGATTTAACATCTTTAATCACGGCATCAGAAATTCTAAGATTTTCAATGAGCTCGGGGGACGGTATTTTTTTTCAGTTTAACTAGAGTTTTAACGGTTGGCGAATTTCTCTGTAAATATCCGTTCTCTTCTGTGGTGATTTTGGCAAACTTTTAATCAACTTAGAAACTGCCCTATGCTTCATTTTTCTGTTCGAGAAACTGTTTGTTAAATGTCCGTTTAATTCCAACTCTACCTTTTTCTGTCTTTCTCTGAATGTCTTTGTCCGTACTTTATTTTGTTTTCTTATTTCATCCCTTTTTTCATTCTCTTCATTTTGCCGACTCCTTTGTTGTCGTTTCCACAAGGCTTCTTTTGACACTGGTTTAGTTTCTTTATTCTTTGCGTTCATTTCTTTTTTCCTTTGATACCATTCTTGTTTTCTTTTGTTACATTTAATCCTTTTCTCTTCTTCTCTTTTCCTGATTCTTTCTACTGCCGAAAGTGCGGCCACTGCCATGATCACTGAAAGTCATGTGAATGAAATGTACATACATGTACATGCATTTAAAATTATTCTTTGTTCATTGAATAGATGTAAATTGCATTTCGACATATGTAAACAACACCCTTTAAGATTAGACCTACACTCTTCTCATATTGGGGGTCCGGGTGGCTCAGTGAGTCATGTCGTTGGATCTAACAACTCATACAAGCCTATCACCAATACGGCGTGGGTTCGCGCCCAGCTTTGTAAATTACAAAAAGGGTGCACTCGACTCGCAGCTGCAAGTGATAAAGTTTACCTGTTGCTTGCCCAGGGTCGGTGGTTCTCTCCGGGTACTCTGGCTTCCTCCACCACTAAAACTTTTCGCCAAAATATAGCTGAAATATTGCTGAAAGTGGCGTTAAGCACAACAATTCATTCATTCTTTTCATATGCCAAAAGGTTTATGTGCTTCCGCTAAAGTGCTTAAATAAATTTAGTCGGCAGCTAGTACATTTTAGGTAGAAAATTATATTGTGCGATTTTGTTTGTTTTATGTTTCGCTTTTTTTATTGTTGTTTATTTATCAATTTGTTTTCATTTTAATATAAAACTTCCCTTTGAAAAATATAGCAAGATTTTATGTGGCGCGACGTTATTTTGTCGTCTATAAGAAAAAAACGCTCACTGGACAAATTGGGTAACGCTCTACAATTTTACGTAGAAATCGTAATTTTTATCCGAAATCAAGTTTGTTAAGTTCATTCTCTGCCACTGAAAATGAACATTTGTGTTATTTGGATTTGGCACGAAAATTATGAGCGAAAAATATAGTTTTGAATGTGTAAAGTTTTATACTTCGTGATTTTTTGACGTCAAGTTGCAACTGGACATTTTGTGTACCTTACTCCTTTAGAAATATTTTTTATCTTTCTTTAAAAAAAACATTCTTGCAAAGATTTTTTTTCGTTTTTTAAGATAATAACATTTGATATGTATACTTTTTTTGTGAAAAGTTTGTAAAACGTAGCTGAAATAAAGCTTGTGTTTTGGCATGCAGATGTTTTTCCTTCAGCGTTACATTCTTTTCTTTCCGTGAACTTACCGATTTTTTCCCTTCAACTTTCCTTTAAGCAGAAACCGTTAATGACGTCATAAAGTACGCTGATTCTGCTTCCGGTCCCAGAAAAATTGGTCCGAAAAACGTTTTGTTTATGTTTTTACTGAGAAAATGTAAAAAAACATACGGACATTTTGTAACGCGTTACATGAGAAAAATGTGCGTTAACGGCGTTATATTCCGACAAATTCGTTTTCAAAAGCAAAAATAATCCATGTCTAAATTAATAGAACAATTATTCGTATAATTCCCTATAGCAGCATGTATCGGAAATCAAAATCCATCAATTAAAACAAATTCTACATTCGTTTTACTTATTTTATGTTCTATTTAGTCAAAGTATCACCAACATCGCGCGTCACATATTTAAAAATGTCATGAAGGAGAGACAGGTGTTTAGCAACATTTGGGTCTTTAAAGATTGATGTAAAGCGAGTGCTCATAGACCCACTGAGTTTTTTTTAATTCTAATCTGTATTAGCGACCTCACACTCTTCGCCCATTCGGAAAGAATATCTAAGTCCTCCTTTTGACGTTTTGCCAATTGTCTGGCATAATCCTCGACGGAATCCATAAGTATTTTAAAGTTGTGTTTCCAGTTTATTGATTTAGGCTCACGATATTTAGGCCCTTTCGCGAACACATCTCGTAGAGAGGTGTTGTTGATAATTTTAAGGTCACCAGTTATAACATGGCCAGCCGGATTATATATGAATGGGGAATTTGCACAGGTGCAATCAGGAGGCTAAGATTTGAAATTGTCAATATTGAGATCACGCAACACATGTTTGCATTAAATTTTTTTTTGACGCTTTTGGTCTGGTATAAACATACGAAATTATAGGCACAGACTGGTCCTTAACATATGGTGGAATTTTAGATTTGACGGATTTGTGATGAAAGATATTGCTTAAGTTAATGGCCATTATGCCATCAAGATCTTTGTTGGCAAACGACAGTTTTTATAATATTTGGGCAAAATGTTCGTCTTTGTGTGTTATTCGTGGACCATTAACAAATTTGGACAATTTATTTCGAACATGTGTCTAAAGTGGGTCCATAGTCTGACAGATTTCCTCTATCTCTTAGTTTCCGAAATAAACTCAACCGAAAGAGTAAAAAAAGTGTCAAATTCCAAAATTTGAACTTTCTTATTATTTAACAAAATTCAATGCATTTTTGTTTTGTTTGTTGTTTGTAATGTTTTTTCTTTTCAAAATGGCAGTTTTTATCTGGGGATAATCTGCATTTTATTACTCTCAGTATTTCCAGAAAATTATCTATTTTTTATAGAAAGAGGACCAAATTTGGAAATTTCGCAAATTTCGAATGTTTATATACATAATTTTTGTTTTTCGTCTAATTTCGGATTTTATTAGTAAAACTTGAATGCAGTAAATCTGTAACAGGATGGAGCCCTTGACGACTTGCTGTGGTCGTATCATGCTGTACAATCGTGCCCCTATTATTAAAGGTTTAATGTTTCCCTGTTGAATTTTTGAAGTGAAAGCGAAGATTTGAAGAAACAAATATTTACAATAAAACCTATGAGTTTTATTACTAATTGTAGTACGGAGGGACAACAAAGTTATATTTACATGTGTTTTCGAGACAGGAAATGAAACTCGTGTTAAACCCCGAGGTACATCAATTTTCTTACCTGTCCTTTAAAACATTCCGAACGGACACAGGTGACTTAGCGCGAGATATCAGACGACGTTCATCTTGGAGTATGTGTATACAGCTTCTCAACTTTACTAATGGACAGATTAACTTTATTTTAATTTTGGGGGAAATTTCGGATTATATTTGAGTGATGTCTTCTGCCGATGATGAATCTGAGAGTGGGGAGGAATTCACCTTGTGGGACATTAAAGATAATCTTGATACGGAACCGTTTGAAGTTGTACTAAAAGGGGGGAGTCCGTGGGACTTCACGATAACAGGAGGGATAGAAGTGAGATCCCCCATTCAAATATTAGAGGTAAGTCAATATATCAATTGTTTTTGTTTTATTTTTAAGTTCAAATATTACTTTTAATCCAAACCCCTCGAATCAGTGATAAAAGGTTTGTATTTACACTAGATTTGATAGTGTTGAGGGTCAATACGACTGGTTCTTGTTATTAGATCATAATTACATTGAACAGGTAATAATTACACCTCAATAGGTTTTTAATGTAATATTATCTAATACTCCCCTAGGGGTAAATTCTTGACAAGTAAAGTAGGTCTTAATTGATAACATAATATGATCTCTGATTTATAATAGTTTGTATTCTTGTTTTTTTTTTATAATGGAAGGAAATTTTTGTTTGTACTACAGTATTAGCAGAGACATAACTGTTTTATATGTCTTTGGTATTTAGTAATAATATGAGTCTATAACAGAATGAGATTAATAGCTGTAACAACAATCATAAAATATATTGAAGATTTTTGCCATTTTAATAAATCTGATTAAGAAAGACTTCACTTACTAACAGAGGTTGAACAAGTTTTAGCTAAAGGGGTTTGCTTCAACAGCAAGATTTAACCACAAGAAATGAGTGTAATTATCTGTGTTGGATTCCAACGGGGTGCAACAGGGGTACCATTTAAAAAAGGCAATGGATCAGCCACCTCTTTTGTTAAATCAGTGACAATACTTTTTTCTTTATATAAACCATTTACATCCTCTTAATTGGTCACTGGGGCTTCATCCATCTGACCGGGTGCTGGCCTAGACCCACTTGAGACCTTAATGGATTATGTACCCCCTAAAATAAAATCCAGTATCTATTCTGAATTCAGTAGTTTCAGAGGACAGTAGAAACAAATTGTTATTGTTTGGTAGAATTTAAAACAAATATATTTTGAGCTTACTGTTCACATATATACTCTATAGTTTCTACAACAATTATTGATACCAGCTGTAATGACATGTAATATATGGTGCACTGAGGATATGGGGTTATGGTATTTAATACCACTTTCAACAATATTTCAGTTACATGTAGAGCTAGGCTATGGTGATAGGACTAGGAGGGGGGAAATATAGGGGAGAGGTCTTGTGGAATGCCTATTCTGATAAATTAAATGTTGCATACCCAGTAACAGATGGTTTTCAAATTTAGGGAGGGGGTGCATGCCAGTCATGACACCTCTAAATCTACACCTGATGATGGCAACAGAGAGATGTATTATGCTATGAAGAAGAATTTTATTTACACAATATAGGTTTATGGTTTATGTAGTAGGAAGAGATTTTGACTCAATTGGTAGAACTAGGGTATCAGAATTTGTTTTTCTCACTAACCCTATTAACTCTAACTATTATCAGAAAACAATTATTTACACTATTACAGTGTCTATGTATTATTTTATATATTAAAGGTACCAACCAGTGAATTACCAGAATATGAATGATTAATTTTGTAACACAAACACCCTTTTCCACCCCCCTGCCACCCCCCAAAAACCCCCAGAACCCCCCCCCCCCCCCCCATAATAAAAGTGATACAAAAACAGTCTCATTGATAGCTTGTGTCTTTTATGTTTTAAAATGAACCAACTTAAAATAAAATTCAATCTATTTTAGTCTTGATACAACAGTGTGCATGGACAGTTTCAGTCTATTTTTGTATCTTTGTCTATTCCTCTAGTAATTTGATGGTGCCTCCTGGTACATTAATCTTGTGATTTACAAAGTCAATTATAATATTTGTATTTAATAAATAAAAATGAAAGGAAATTCAACAGAAACTCAGGTATAAAAATCTAAAGTTAGATAATATTATTAAATGTTGTGAAAATTATTTACAATCAATCAATGGTACATTTTGTAAATACAAAAGTGTTTCCTCAGTTCAAATAACTTTAATAAAGCAAGCAGATATTTTTATATGATTTTTATGAAAAATTAAATTTTGTGGTTTTAATCTGAAATAACACTGTTTGGTACTTTTTAATTTCTAAAGATGAAAAAATTGTAGGAGGTTTTTATAATAGATATTTGATAAATTTGCTTAAAAGATTTTGATGAAATGATTCATACCATCTTTTTTCTATTACCTATGTCAGGTTTAGTTAGTACTGATTATTATACAGAGGTGTAGGAGTGAATCAGAAAGTGGGGAGGGGGTGAAGCTTCAGAAAAACTGGTGTACTGATTATTATACAGATGTAAATAGTATACCAGAGGTGTAGGAGTGAACCAGAAAGTGTGGGGAGGGGAGGGTATACTATACCAGAGGTGTAGGAGTGAACCAGAAAGTGTGGGGAGGGGAGGGTATACTATACCAGAGGTGTAAGAGTGAACCAGAAAGTGTGGGGAGGGGAGGGTATACTATACATTGTACCAGAGGTGTACACGTAGGAGTGAACCAGTGTGGGGAGGGGAGGGTATACTATACCAGAGGTGTATGAGTGAACCAGCAAGTTTGGGGAGGGGAGGGTATACTATACCAGAGGTGTAGGAGTGAACCAGAAAGTGTGGGGAAGGGAGGGTATACTATACCAGAGGTGTAGGAGTGAACCAGAAAGTTTGTGGAGGGGAGGGTATACTATACCAGAGGTGTAGGAGTGAACCGGAAAGTGTGGGGAGGGGAGGGTATACTATATCAGAGGTGTAGGAGTGAACCAGAAAGTGTGGGGAGGTGAGGGTATACTATACCAGAGGTGTAGGAGTGAACCAGAAAGTGTGGGGAGGGGAGGGTATACTATACCAGAGGTGTAAGAGTGAACCAGAAAGTGTGGGGAGGGGAGGGTGTACTATACCAGAGGTGTAGGAGTGAACCAGTGTGGGGAGGGGAGGGTGTACTATACCAGGGGTGTAGGAGTGAACCAGGAAGTGTGGAGAGGGGAGGGTATACTATACCAGAGGTGTAGGAGTGAACCAGAAAGTGTGGGGAGGGTATACTATACCAGAGGTGTAGGAGTGAACCAGAAAGTGGGGGGAGGGGAGGGTATACTATACCAGAGGTGTAGGAGTGAACCAGAAAGTGGGGGGAGGGGAGGGTATATTATACCAGAGGTGTAGGTGTGAACCAGAAAGTGTGGGGAGGGGGGGTGTACTATACCAGAGGTGTAGGAGTGAACCAGAAAGTGTGGGGAGGGGAGGGTATACTATACCAGAGGTGTAGGAGTGAACCAGAAAGTGTGGGGAGGAGAGGGTATACTATACCAGAGGTGTAGGAGTGAACCAGAAAGTGTGGGGAGGGGGTGTACTATACCAGAGGTGTAGGAGTGAACCAGTGTGGGGAGGGGAGGGTGTACTATACCAGAGGTGTATGAGTGAACCAGAAAGTGTGGGGAGTGGGGTGTACTATACCAGAGGTGTAGGAGTGAACCAGTGTGGGGAGGGGAGGGTATACTATACCAGAGGTGTAGGAGTGAACCAGAAAGTGTGGGGAGGGGAGGATCTACTATACATTGTACCAGAGGTGTACACGTAGGAGTGAACCAGTGTGGGGAGGGGAGGATCTACTATACATTGTACCAGAGGTGTACACGTAGGAGTGAACCAGTGTGGGGAGGGGAGGGTATACTATACCAGAGGTGTATGAGTGAACCAGCAAGTTTGGGGAGGGGAGGGTATACTATACCAGCGGTGTAGGAGTGAACCAGAAAGTGTGGGGAAGGGAGGGTATACTATACCAGAGGTGTAGGAGTGAACCAGAAAGTTTGTGGAGGGGAGGGTATACTATACCAGAGGTGTAGGAGTGAACCGGAAAGTGTGGGGAGGGGAGGGTATAATATACCAGAGGTGTAGGAGTGAACCAGAAAGTGTGGGGAGGGGAGGGTATACTATACCAGAGGTGTATGAGTGAACCAGCAAGTGTGGGGAGGGGAGGGTATACTATACCAGAGGTGTAGGAGTGAACCAGAAAGTGTGGGGAGGGGAGGGTGTACTATACCAGAGGTGTAGGAGTGAACCAGTGTGGGGAGGGGAGGGTGTACTATACCAGGGGTGTAGGAGTGAACCAGGAAGTGTGGGGAGTGGAGGGTATACTATACCAGAGGTGTAGGAGTGAACCAGAAAGTGTGGGGAGGGTATACTATACCAGAGGTGTAGGAGTGAACCAGAAAGTGGGGGGAGGGGAGGGTATACTATACCAGAGGTGTAGGAGTGAACCAGAAAGTGTGGGGAGGGGAGGGTATACTATACCAGAGGTGTAGGAGTGAACCAGAAAGTGTGGGGAGGGGAGGGTATACTATACCAGAGGTGTAGGAGTGAACCAGAAAGTGTGGGGAGGGGAGGGTATACTATACCAGAGGTGTAGGAGTGAACCAGAAAGTGTGGGGAGGGGAGGGTGTACTATACCAGAGGTGTAGGAGTGAACCAGAAAGTGTGGGGAGGGGGTGTACTATACCAGAGGTGTAGGAGTGAACCAGTGTGGTGAGGGGAGGGTGTACTATGTCAGAGGTGTAGGAGTGAACCAGAAAGTGTGGGGAGGGGAGGGTATACTATACCAGAGGTGTAGGAGTGAACCAGAAAGTGTGGGGAGGGGGTGTACTATACCAGAGGTGTAGGAGTGAACCAGTGTGGGGAGGGGAGGGTGTACTATGCCAGAGGTGTAGGAGTGAACCAGAAAGTTTGTGGAGGGGAGGGTATACTATACCAGAGGTGTAGGAGTGAACCGGAAAGTGTGGGGAGGGGAGGGTATACTATACCAGAGGTGTATGAGTGAACCAGAAAGTGTGGGGAAGGGAGGGTGTACTATACCAGAGGTGTAGGAGTGAACCAGAAAGTTTGTGGAGGGGAAGGTATACTATACCAGAGGTGTAGGAGTGAACCAGAAAGTGTGGGGAAGGGAGGGTGTACTATACCAGAGGTGTAGGAGTGAACCAGAAAGTTTGTGGAGGGGAGGGTATACTATTCCAGAGGTGTAGGAGTGAACCGGAAAGTGTGGGGAGGGGAGGGTATACTATACCAGAGGTGTAGGAGTGAACCAGAAAGTGTGGGGAAGGGAGGGTATACTATTCCAGAGGTGCATGAGTGAACTAGCAAGTGTGGGGAGGGGAGGGTATACTATACCAGAGGTGTAGGAGTGAACCAGAAAGTGTGGGGAGGGGAGGGTGTACTATACCAGAGGTGTAAGAGTGAACCAGTGTGGGGAGGGGAGGGTGTACTATACCAGGGGTGTAGGAGTGAACCAGGAAGTGTGGGGAGTGGAGGGTATACTATACCAGAGGTGTAGGAGTGAACCAGAAAGTGTGGGAAGGGGAGGGTATGCTATACCAGAGGTGTAGGAGTGAACCAGAAAGTGTGGGGAGGGGAGGGTGTACTATACCAGAGGTGTAGGAGTGAACCAGAAAGTGGGGGGAGGGGAGGGTATACTATACCAGAGGTGTAGGAGTGAACCAGAAAGTGTGGGAAGGGGAGGGTATACTATACCAGAGGTGTAGGAGTGAACCAGAAAGTGTGGGGAGGGGAGGGTATACTATACCAGAGGTGTAGGAGTGAACCAGAAAGTGTGGGGAGGAGAGGGTATACTATACCAGAGGTGTAGGAGTGAACCAGAAAGTGTGGGGAGGGGGTGTACTATACCAGAGGTGTAGGAGTGAACCAGTGTGGGGAGGGGAGGGTGTACTATACCAGAGGTGTATGAGTGAACCAGAAAGTGTGGGGAGGGGAGGGTGTACTATACCAGAGGTGTAGGAGTGAACCAGTGTGGGGAGGGGAGGGTATACTATATCAGAGGTGTAGGAGTGAACCAGCAAGTTTGGGGAGGGGAGGATATACTATACCAGAGGTGTAGGAGTGAACCAGAAAGTCTGGGGAGGGGAGGGTATACTATACCAGAGGTGTAGGAGTGAACGAGAAAGTGTGGGGAGGGGAGGGTATACTATACCAGAGGTGTAGGAATGAACCAGAAAGTTTGTGGAGGGGAGGGTATACTATTCCAGAGGTGTAGGAGTGAACCAGAAAGTGTGGGGAAGGGAGGGTGTACTATACCAGAGGTGTAGGAGTGAACCAGAAAGTTTGTGGAGGGGAGGGTATACTATACCAGAGGTGTAGGAGTGAACCGGAAAGTGTGGGGAGGGGAGGGTATACTATACCAGAGGTGTAGGAGTGAACTAGAAAGTGTGGGGAGGGGAGGGTATACTATACCAGAGGTGTATGAGTGAACCAGCAAGTGTGGGGAGGGGAGGGTATACTATACCAGAGGTGTAGGAGTGAACCAGAAAGTGTGGGGAGGGGAGGGTGTACTATACCAGAGGTGTAGGAGTGAACCAGTGTGGGGAGGGGAGGGTGTACTATACCAGGGGTGTAGGAGTGAACCAGGAAGTGTGGGGAGTGGAGGGTATACTATACCAGAGGTGTAGGAGTGAACCAGAAAGTGTGGGAAGGGGAGGGTGTACTATATCAGAGGTGTAGGAGTGAACCAGAAAGTGTGGGGAGGAGAGGGTATACTATACCAGAGGTGTAGGAGTGAACCAGAAAGTGTGGGGAGGGGAGGGTGTACTATACCAGAGGTGTAGGAGTGAACCAGAAAGTGGGGGGAGGGGAGGGTATACTATACCAGAGGTGTAGGAGTGAACCAGAAAGTGTGGGAAGGGGAGGGTATACTATACCAGAGGTGTAGGAGTGAACCAGAAAGTGTGGGGAGGGGAGGGTGTACTATACCAGAGGTGTAGGAGTGAACCAGAAAGTGTGGGGAGGAGAGGGTATACTATACCAGAGGTGTAGGAGTGAACCAGAAAGTGTGGGGAGGGGTGTACTATACCAGAGGTGTAGGAGTGAACCAGTGTGGGGAGGGGAGGGTGTACTATACCAGAGGTGTATGAGTGAACCAGAAAGTGTGGGGAGGGGAGGGTGTACTATGCCAGAGGTGTAGGAGTGAACCAGTGTGGGGAGGGGAGGGTATACTATACCAGAGGTGTAGGAGTGAACCAGCAAGTGTGGGGAGGGGAGGATATACTATACCAGAGGTGTAGGAGTGAACGAGAAAGTGTGGGGAGGGGAGGGTATACTATACCAGAGGTGTAGGAGTGAACCAGAAAGTGTGGGGAGGGGAGGGTATACTATACCAGAGGTGTAGGAGGGAACCAGAAAGTGTGGGGAGGGGAGGGTATACTATACCAGAGGTGTAGGAGTGAACCAGAAAGTGTGGGGAAGGGAGGGTATACTATACCAGAGGTGTAGGAGTGAACCAGAAAGCTTGTGGAGGGGAGGGTATACTATACCAGAGGTGTATGAGTGAACCAGAAAGTGTGGGGAGGGGAGGGTATACTATACCAGAGGTGTATGAGTGAACCAGCAAGTGTGGGGAGGGGAGGGTATACTATACCAGAGGTGTAGGAGTGAACCAGAAAGTGTGGGGAGGGGAGGGTGTACTATACCAGAGGTCTAGGAGTGAACCAGTGTGGGGAGGGGAGGGTGTACTATACCAGGGGTGTAGGAGTGAACCAGGAAGTGTGGGGAGGGGAGGGTATACTATACCAGAGGTGTAGGAGTGAACCAGAAAGTGTGGGGAGGGTATACTATACCAGAGGTGTAGGAGTGAACCAGAAAGTGTGGGGAGAGGAGGGTATACTATACCAGAGGTGTAGGAGTGAACCAGAAAGTGTGGGGAGGGGAGGGTATACTATACCAGAGGTGTAGGAGTGAACCAGAAAGTGTGGGGAGGGGAGGGTGTACTATACCAGAGGTGTATGAGTGAACCAGCAAGTTTGGGGAGGGGAGGATATACTATACCAGAGGTGTAGAAGTGAACCAGAAAGTGTGGGGAGGGGAGAGTATACTATACCAGAGGTGTAGGAGGGAACCAGAAAGTGTGGGGAGGGGAGGGTATACTATACCAGAGGTGTAGGAGTGAACCAGTGTGGGGAGGGGAGGGTATACTATACCAGAGGTGTAGGAGTGAACCAGGAGGTGTGGGGAGGGGAGGGTATACTATACCAGAGGTGTAGGAGTGAACCAGGAAGTGTGGGGAGGGGAGGGTATACTATACCAGAGGTGTAGGAGTGAACCAGTGTGGGAGGGGAGGGTATACTATACCAGAGGTGTAGGAGTGAACCAGTGTGGGGAGGGGAGGGTATACTATACCAGAGGTGTAGGAGTGAACCAGAAAGTGTGGGGAGGGGGTTGTACTATACCAGAGGTGTATGAATGAACCAGCAAGTGTGGGGAGGGGAGGATATACTATACCAGAGGTGTAGGAGTGAACCAGAAAGTGTGGGGAGGGGAGGGTGTACTATACCAGAGGTGTAGGAGTGAACCAGAAAGTTTGGGGAGTGGAGGGTATACTATACCAGAGGTGTAGGAGTGAACCAGAAAGTTTGGGGAGGGGAGGGTATACTATACCCAAGGTGTAGGAGTGAACCAGAATGTGTGGGGAGGGGAGGGTATACTATACCAGAGGTGTAGGAGTGAACCAGAAAGTGTGGGGAGGGGAGGGTATACTATACCAGAGGTGTAGGAGTGAACCAGAAAGTGTGGGGAGGGGAGGGTGTACTATACCAGAGGTGTATGAGTGAACCAGCAAGTTTGGGGAGGGGAGGGTATACTATACCAGAGGTGTAGGAGTGAACCAGGAAGTGTGGGGAGGGGAGGGTGTACTATATCAGAGGTGTAGGAGTGAACCAGAAAGTGTGGGGAGGGGAGGGTATACTATACCAGAGGTGTATGAGTGAACCAGCAAGTGTGGGGAGGGGAGGGTATACTATACCAGAGGTGTAGGAGTGAACCAGAAGGTGTGGGGAGGAGAGGGTATACTATACCAGAGGTGTAGGAGTGAACCAGGAAGTGTGGGGAGGGGAGGGTGTACTATACCAGAGGTGTAGGAGTGAACCAGAAAGTTTGGGGAGGGGAGGGTATACTATACCAGAGGTGTAGGAGTGAACCAGAAAGTGTGGGGAGGGAAGGGTATACTATACCAGAGGTGTAGGAGTGAACCAGTGTGGGGAGGGGAGGGTATACTATACCAGAGGTGTAGGAGTGAACCAGGAAGTGTGGGGAGGGGAGGGTATACTATACCAGAGGTGTAGGAGTGAACCAGAAAGTGTGGGGAGGGGAGGGTATACTATACCAGAGGTGTAGGAGTGAACCAGTGTGGGAGGGGAGGGTATACTATACCAGAGGTGTAGGAGTGAACCAGTGTGGGGAGGGGAGGGTATACTATACCAGAGGTGTAGGAGTGAACCAGAAAGTGTGGGGAGGGGGGTGTACTATACCAGAGGTGTATGAGTGAACCAGCAAGTGTGGGGAGGGGAGGATATACTATACCAGAGGTGTAGGAGTGAACCAGAAAGTGTGGGGAGTGGAGGGTGTACTATACCAGAGGTGTAGGAGTGAACCAGAAAGTTTGGGGAGTGGAGGGTATACTATACCAGAGGTGTAGGAGTGAACCAGAAAGTTTGGGGAGGGGAGGGTATACTATACCCGAGGTGTAGGAGTGAACCAGAATGTGTGGAGAGGGGAGGGTATACTATACCAGAGGTGTAGGAGTGAACCAGAAAGTGTGGGGAGGGGAGGGTATACTATACCAGAGGTGTAGGAGTGAACCAGAAAGTGTGGGGAGGGGAGGGTATACTATACCAGAGGTGTATGAGTGAACCAGCAAGTTTGGGGAGGGGAGGGTATACTATACCAGAGGTGTAGGAGTGAACCAGGAAGTGTGGGGAGGGGAGGGTGTACTATACCAGAGGTGTAGGAGTGAACCAGAAAGTGTGGGGAGGGGAGGGTATACTATACCAGAGGTGTATGAGTGAACCAGCAAGTGTGGGGAGAGGAGGGTATACTATACCAGAGGTGTAGGAGTGAACCAGAAAGTGTGGGGAGGGGAGGGTATACTATACCAGAGGTGTCAGAGTGAACCAGTGTGGGGAGGGGAGGGTGAAGCTATATAAGTGGACAGGAATGTGGGGGGGGGGGAGGGCTTTCAAAAACTGACATGTTCAAAATGCAAATACATTGTTGGTCATTTGGCTTCAAAACTACCAAAAAAAATCTCTTAGTTGACTGTACAATTTTTGATTCCATGCTAAAAGTTCTGTGTTTTTTCTAAATTTTTGACAGAAAAAGTTGGGAAGGGGCAAAAACCTATGCCCTTAGTGTACTGAAACAGTGTACATGTAATGATGTACTAATTAAAAAGCTTCCTGGATCATATTTCATACAGTTGACTTTTTGTTTTTAAATACTAATGTACCTGGTAGTCTCTTATAAAGATTTGTCACTGTTAGATTTATCAAAACCCCACAACTATATCAGCCTACACTAAATAGATTAGATATGAATATTTTTCTGACAGGTGAAAGTTATACTGTAAAATGACAGAGTTACCTATGATACTGTGTAGAACACAGTTTTTTCCTTGGAAACCATGATCATTTGTACAGGGATAGTGAACAAAAATTCACTTGGAAAACTACAAAGCAACAATTTTTTGGTGATGACCTTCACCGGGGAATGAAATATTACATGTAGTAGAAACATCTATTGATCAGAATTTAGATGTTGAGAATTTTGTTAGTTATTATTATGTGACGTTGTCTATTATTATGTGACGTTGTCCCTAACAGTGCTAACTATTTAAAGTGTGAAGACAACTTCATTAATCTTTACTGTCACATTCAGCCCATTGTGCTGACAAATTTCAAGTGTAAATGTTTTCGTCCTTTAGGCTATTTTCTCAAGGTTTAAGAAATATATTTATTATTTAGATATTGAGTTTTGTTTGTTTTTTTATTGGACCTAGTCAGAACACTATAGTACTTACAAAGTCATCTCTTCCCTAAGGTTTATAGGAACTATATAATTCTGTTTGTCATCTACGGCATATCACAATTTTCGGACATATGTTAGGGTTGTGGTGTTTAATGCCACTTTCAACAATAATTCAGTTATATTGTGGCAGTCAGTTTTATTGGTGGAGGAAACCGGAGTACCCAGAGAAAACCACTGATCTGCCGAAAGTCGCAGACAAACTACATAATGTACATGTATATTTAAAAACTCGTTAACTGTAAAATTTGATATAAAATTATGGTTTAATAAAAACATTTTGGCAAAAAATAATAATCAAGTACAATGTATATGGAATAAATCATCTACAGAAATAAGAATAAACAAGGTCCGCAAGATGAATACAAACTGCCGGGAATTAATTATAATGCCAAGTACATGTAGGTGCCCTTCTTGTAACAGAAATTACAAAAATTCCCTATGTAGACATAATAATGTGAACAGATTTAAATACCACTTCCTCCATTGATTAGAGGAAAAAAAGAATCCGTTCGGCCTATATAGTGCTTACTTTATAGTTTTCTTGTTGATATTTTATAAACAATATATGATATTTTCATTCAGAAATCTTGAAATCTTATAAAGTTTATGAAATGATATTTCTGATATAGTGTATTATGTATTATCTGTAATAATGTAGAATAAATATATAAAGAAAGGTGGGAGTTAACAAATAGGTTAAAAAAGTTTGCCATACAAAGCTGTCTGACCAAGGACAACTCCTACTTTCCTCATATATTTAAGTACACTGATACAGATACCAACAATCATTTTACTGAATTGACAAAAACTTTTTTTTTCATTGGTTTCACATTTTCGTACCCATGCTCCAAATTTTAAAAGAATGTTACAAAACTGGTGCACCTAAAGTATACAAAATAATTAACCGAAGGTGTTCAGGAATAAATTAACTTGTATGCATTTTTAGACAGTGGGCTCAGATTGTTTCCTGCTGCCAAAAATGTTCTTATTGAAAATAAGTGTCAGAGAAAACCAAAGGTGGCCATTAAATATGGACAATCCAGAGACACCTGCAATATTAGGCACAGAAGGACAGACAATACAATGTCTAAAAGTTTGAAGATACCAAAGGAGTTATCAAAAGCTGTTTATCAAAGATTAGGACAGACATTACAATGACAAAAAGTACAAAAGTTTACCAATCATACACAGTACTGACCACCATTACTGGGCTACTTTCTACAGGAGTACATTACACATGCTTGATTAATTGGTCTTTATAGATGATCTCTTTGATGATAAATACCTGACATAAGGTAAAGAAAATACAAAGGTGGTAGATCTACAGATTAAAATCTTTCCCTTTTTTCATTGTACATGTATGTAATTACATTGATAGAATGGACACTTCAGGTTAAAACATTACTGCCTAAGGCTTTACAGATTACTTGATAATTATATAAATGAACATGTATAAGGTCAAAGTCAAGAAACAAGTTTTTACACAATTTAAATTTGAATATAAAAAAATAGCTTTTTTAGCAAATTATACTCATGTACTAAGACAAGCAAGACTATTAACACCCTTGTAGATTGTGTTATGCCTGTAACTTATGGGTATGTGACAGTGTGTTTAACATTACTGTCAGTTATACTACATGTACTTATGGGTATGTGACAGTGTGTTTAACATTACTGTCAGTTATACTACTTATGGGTATGTGACAGTATGTTTAACATTACTGTCAGTTATACTACATGTACTTATGGGTATGTGACAGTATGTTTAACATTACTGTCAGTTATACTACTTATGGGTATGTGACAACAGTATGTTTAACATTACTGTCAGTTATACTACTTATGGGTATGTGACAGTGGGTTTAATATTACTGTCAGTTATACTACTTATGGGTATGTGACAGTATGTTTAACATTACTGTCAGTTATACTACTTATGGGTATGTGACAACAGTATGTTTAACATTACTGTCAGTTATACTACTTATGGGTATGTGACAGTATGTTTAACATTACTGTCAGTTATGCTACTTATGGGTATGTGGCAGTGTGTTTAACATTACTGTCAGTTATACTACTTATGGGTATGTGACAGTATGTTTAACATTACTGTCAGTTATATTGTGGTGGCCAGTTGTTTTGCATACAGTATACATTCACTGAAATGTCAAGAGCATAAACATTGACACTATAAATAAAGCTGCAGCAGTGAGCATCTAATATATAGTGCCACTGACACTATACAGCTAAGGGGAGGTAATAGACTAACCAAATGTTCTGGAGATTTTCCATGTTAGGTTAAAAGGGTGTTTTACTGTTGGTTGGTTTTATGGTGTTTAATGCCACTTTCAAAAATATTTCAGTTATATTGTGACAGTCAGCGTTATTGGTGGAGGAAACCGGAGAAAACCACCGACCTGTCACAAGTTACTGACAAACTTTATCTCATAATGTTGTAAACCTCACCCAACTACCATATGATCGTGGCCACAACGGCCTCATTAACAGATGGTGCTTACAGATTTATTGAGTGTAAAGATAGTAATTACACCTTGTATAAGAATCCTGGATTTTGATTGTTTAATAGCCGGTGTATTTTTCGTGTATTTTCATATTTAGGGGTAATTTCGTTCATTTTTACCCCTGCTGGGGTATTTGCATGAGGATTTAACTTTTTTACCCTCGTGTGCATCAAGCCGCCAAATTCATTCGGAATATTTCTTCTTTACCTTTATACGTAAAGTAACGTGATTAATCAAATTTTAAACCCAAAAGTGTTCCGAAGTAAAGGATTTAACTTTTTTTCCCTCTGCCGTGGTATTTGCGAAAGCGTATTTAACTTTATTACCCTCACATGCCGCAAACCGCCAAATTCATTCAGAATACTTCAACCACTGTCTAACAAAACAAATCAAAACACTACCACCGTACCTGCTGAAGGGAACAGTTCAAAGCGTCCTATAGTATTTAACAACTGCCAAGTTACAAACAATAAAAAAAGAATATTCCTGAAAACGACAAACAAAATGTATTATTTATTTAGCCAGTGTTCTAAATAATATTCGGTGTAATTAAACAGATATATCATGTTTGGGAGGGGTATTTGCAAAAAATACCAGTCTTGAGACTAAATCTCCGTCACCTTTTGGCTCTGGAAATTTTTCGTCTCTTGACTGGTATTATATATCTGTTCATAGGTCAGCCAATATGGATCTCTGTCTAAATAAAACTTGGACAGATCTGATTTCATTTATGTCCTAATAATGGCAACATTCAAGTGTAGTACAATTACATTTCAGAAAAAAATAAATTTAAACTGAACATGTGCCCTCTGGTTGCAGATTTTTCATTGCAATTAAGTACTTTAGATAAATTATACATTAAAACAAATTTGAATTTCATGTAAGCACACATATTCGATTTGATAAAATGAAAAGAAAAAAAAAGGAAAAAACCTATGGTAATAAAAAAAAACGTGAAAAGAGAGCAAAAATTGATACCCCTAACACAAAGACATGATGCTCATTTTTCTGGCTTGGTAGCGACACATGTTCTTTATTTATAGCCATCTCTAGCTCTCTTGGTGAAAAAACCATCTATATTTGAAGTTATTCTGTTATTCTTGTTTGAGGAGGCCATTGTAATCTACGTATCTACACAATCAGGACCAATCACCTCTAAAATTGTGAGTTTTAATTCCTCTGGTGATGAGGTCTACTTATACAACTTTATGTGATAAATTATGTCAGAGCATGTTGATGGTTTTCTTCAGGTGCTCCAGCTTCCTCCAAAAAAAGAAAAATGGTTGCCACAGTAAAGCTGTAATATTGTTCAACTCAGTGTTAAACACCCTACAACACTATTCTTGTTTTTCATTGGATGGTTATGATCCTGTTTGTCACAATTTTATTTCAGAGTTATTTATAAGTACATAGTGTTACTTTTTATTTTCTGCACATTATTATTTTACAAAAAAATAAAGGAATCCTGTCATTTACCATGTAGACCCTCCATCTACTTTAACCAGGTATTTGAGATAACTAAGGTATAAAGTAGATAAATACTACAATAAATAATAAAATTTACTTATTTTTTTCTGTATAAACATATAACATATAACAATTTAAAATATGATATCACCATACATTTTAGTTCAGAATAGCATGAAAATGTCATGGTGACAGTAAAATTAGTTAAAAACATAGTGAAGTGGTGCTTATTAAACAACCTTATTAAAACAAAACTGTTGAGATGTGCTAATCTGGGTCACGGGTCACTGTAATTGGGCGGCTGTATCGAGAAACAGATACAGTGTTGAAAAAACTGTTGATACTCATAAAATATTGGTAAATGCTATAAAATTTTATGTTTGTCTTCAAGAAATATGATAGACAAAACCATGTGTGAAGTTTTATGACGAAGTATCTCCGATTTCTATGTAAATTTACGAGTTGAAGTGAGGAAATTTTATGTTAGATTTCTAAAAATCTTCTACTCTGAAACCACAGGTAAATTTACTTTAGCGATGTATTTTTATTTTGGACAAGAATAATGAGCGTCCTGATTGGATGACCGATTTAAAACACACTGACTCTGCATGGTAAAAAGATTCATGTAAAAAAAATCTGTTATATTTATTCATTTGTTTGATTCTGGAATATTGTTGATCATTGATTTAAACAAGAAAAAAGGGAAAAGGCGGGGGGGGGGGGGGGGGGGGGGTCAATTTTATTTGTGAATTTTACAGTTAAATAAATGTTATGTTTCGACAGTTTAAAGAGAAAAATAAAAATTTGTTGCGACTAAAGCTTAAATCAGCATTAATAATTGAACAAATATCAGTGGTTTTGTAAATGAAATTTATTTTAAATAGAAAATCTGAATTTATTATTTATTAATTTATTATTAATTATACAATTTTATATCCTTTGGGAGGGGGAGGGGGGCTATGATGAAAATTTTAAATAAAAACACAGGACCGGATTTTAAGCAAAAATTAAAATCCAGGATTAGTTTTTTATTAAGAAAAATCCAGAACCCTGTGTCCAGGATTTTTTTTTTTTTAAAGTTAATAATATGAAATATTGACTTCCACACTTGCCTTTTGGACAGCACATTTCTGTGTCCACACTTGTTTAATAATAAAATTTATTGTTTTATTTGTGTTTCAAAATTCAAAGTTTATACAAGATATTATGAAATGAATTGTTTTATGTTATATGTTAAGATTAACACTTGATTAACAGACTGCCCTGTGGAGTGTAGAAAATTATACTCATCTTCTGTAATAGATTACATTTTGTCAAGTAATATTTTATAACCTGTACAGAAATTGTGGGGAAATTTATAGCTGACAAACAGTTATTTAACAGTTATTTATGCATAGGGGCCTCGGTTGAAGAGTGGTTAAGGTCTTTGTTTTCTAACCCCAAGCCTGACACCTTTGACATTGTTCCTTCAGTGGCAGAGTGCAGGTATACCCTTTATTTGTGGTTACTATTTTGACAAACTGTTCTAAATGTGGTTTATGGTGTTTAATGCCACTTTCAACAATATTTCGTATTTCAGTTATATCGTGGCGGTCAGTTTTATTGGTGGAGGAAACCAGAGTACCCGGAAAAAACCACCGAACTGTCGCAAGTTACTGACAAACTTTATCACATAATGTTGTATTGTATACACCTCACCATGAACAAGGTTCGAACTCACAAACTTAGTGGTGATAGGTACTGATTGCACAGGTTGTTGTAAATTCAACTGCCGTACGAACACGACCACAAAGACCCTAGGTCCAAAAAGATATTTATGATAACTGTTTGACACAATTAAGATATTCTTTGGTCTATTTGTACATTGTCTGTTACATTAGACAATCATCTTCCTTCATTTGATAAATCCATTATGTTGATTTATTTATTTAAATAAAAAATCATCAAACAAAGTGATCTATTAGTCTACAGTGTGATAGACCCTCGCTCATCCTTTTAACACTTACCAATATTTATGCATATGCTTTAAAATCGGCAGAGTATTAAATTTCGCTGCAGCTTATAAGTTGTTTTGTAAAACTGTCACTAAAGCTTAAAGTAATTGTTAGTTAAGTGGGCTATAAAAATATCTCTGGCAAAAGAATAAATAGAAATAAATTAAAAAAAATAGGTCTTAAAACCGGGTTGTGTATGGATAGGAAGTCTGAGTTCCAATGTAATACATGGGTTTAAATGCTGTACAAAAGAGACTATAGAAAAAGTGTTTAAAGTCTATTAAATTGTAAGCTATATAAGTATTTAGAGGTATTTATCATAATATCAATTTACAGCATTTTATTTACATATTCAAAATTAAAAAAAAATATAATTTTAATTATGCATCACAAAAATCAACATTTGATGTAAAAAAAAATAGAGGAATAAAAACAATAGATATAGCCCTTCATATTTTATGTAATTATCATTCTTGGTTAATAATATAAATATAATGGGGTATGAAAATCAGCTTGTGCAAATTTTAAGGAAAAATGTTGGCCATTGAAATGCAAAAATAAATTCTCACATTTATATAATTGTTAAAATGAGTTTATTACAAGTTTTATAGGACATTTGAGTCAAATCAGTGTAATTTGTTCATATTCACAAAGATGAATATAATTCTATTGAATTCTTATTGAGCTTATGTAGATGTATTAAATATACAGAAGAGAATTACGTAATACATGTACAAGAATTAGAATTTATTTTGAAAAAACTTATACAATATCTCTTATTATTATAAGGTCTTCATGGATTGTAAGATATCAATCAGTAACTATGACTACTGAAGTTGTTAGTAATGATTCTCACTCATGATGAGTCATACTCAATGTCAGTGACATGTGGCAGTTGTTAGTAATGAATCTCACTCATGATGAGTCATACTCAATGTCAGTGACTTGTGGCAGTTGTTAGTAATGAATCTCACTCATGATGAGGCATACTCAATGTTAGTGACTTGTGGCAGTTGTTAGTAATGATTCTCACTCATGATGAGTCATACTCAATGTCAGTGACTTGTGACAGTTGTTAGTAATGATTCTCACTCATGATGAGTCATACTCAATGTCAGTGACTTGTGACAGTTGTTAGTAATGATTCTCACTCATGATGAGTCATACTCAATGTCAGTGACTTGTGGCAGTTGTTAGTAATGATTCTCACTCATGATGAGGCATACTCAATGTCAGTGACTTGTGGCAGTTGTTAGTCATGATTCTCACTCATGATGAGGCATACTCAATGTCAGTGACTTGTGGCAGTTGTTAGTCATGATTCTCACTCATGATGAGTCATACTCAATGTCAGTGACTTGTGGCAGTTGTTAGTAATGGTTCTCACTCATGATGAGGCATACTCAATGTCAGTGACTTGTGGCAGTTGTTAGTAATGATTCTCACTCATGATGAGGCATACTCAATGTCAGTGACTTGTGGCAGTTGTTAGTAATGATTCTCACTCATGATGAGGCATACTCAATGTCAGTGACTTGTGGCAGTTGTTAGTAATGATTCTCACTCATGATGAGGCATACTCAATGTCAGTGACTTGTGGCAGTTGTTAGTAATGGTTCTCACTCATGATGAAGCATACTCAATGTCAGTGACTTGTGGCAGTTGTTAGTAATGATTCTCACTCATGATGAGGCATACTCAATGTCAGTGACTTGTGGCAGTTGTTAGTAATGATTCTCACTCATGATGAGGCATACTCAATGTCAGTGACTTGTGGCAGTTGTTAGTAATGATTCTCACTCATGATGAGTCATACTCAATGTCAGTGACTTGTGGCAGTTGTTAGTAATGATTCTCACTCATGATGAGGCATACTCAATGTCAGTGACTTGTGGCAGTTGTTAGTAATGATTCTCACTCATGATGAGGCATACTCAATGTCAGTGACTTGTGGCAGTTGTTAGTAATGATTCTCACTCATGATGAGGCATACTCAATGTCAGTGACTTGTGGCAGTTGTTTGTAATGATTCTCACTCATGATGAGGCATACTCAATGTCAGTGACTTGTGGCAGTTGTTAGTAATGATTCTCACTCATGATGAGGCATACTCAATGTCAGTGACTTGTGGCAGTTGTTAGTAATGATTCTCACTCATGATGAGGCATACTCAATGTCAGTGACTTGTGGCAGTTGTTTGTAATGATTCTCACTCATGATGAGGCATACTCAATGTCAGTGACTTGTGGCAGTTGTTAGTAATGATTCTCACTCATGATGAGGCATACTCAATGTCAGTGACTTGTGACAGTTGTTAGTAATGATTCTCACTCATGATGAGGCATACTCAATGTCAGTGACTTGTGACAGTTGTTTGTAATGATTCTCACTCATGATGAGGCATACTCAATGTCAGTGACTTGTGGCAGTTGTTAGTAATGGTTCTCACTCATGATGAGGCATACTCAATGTCAGTGCCTTGTGACAGTTGTTTGTAATGATTCTCACTCATGATGAGGCATACTCAATGTCAGTGACTTGTGGCAGTTGTTAGTAATGATTCTCACTCATGATGAGTCATACTCAATGTCAGTGACTTGTGGCAGTTGTTAGTAATGAATCTCACTCATGATGAGGCATACTCAATGTCAGTGACTTGTGGCAGTTGTTAGTAATGATTCTCACTCATGATGAGTCATACTCAATGTCAGTGACTTGTGGCAGTTGTTAGTAATGATTCTCACTCATGATGAGGCATACTCAATGTCAGTGACTTGTGGCAGTTGTTAGTAATGATTCTCACTCATGATGAGGCATACTCAATGTCAGTGACTTGTGGCAGTTGTTAGTAATGATTCTCACTCATGATGAGGCATACTCAATGTCAGTGACTTGTGGCAGTTGTTAGTAATGATTCTCACTCATGATGAGGCATACTCAATGTCAGTGACTTGTGGCAGTTGTTAGTAATGATTCTCACTCATGATGAGTCATACTCAATGTCAGTGACTTGTGGCAGTTGTTTGTAATGATTCTCACTCATGATGAGGCAGACTCAATGTCAGTGACTTGTGGCAGTTGTTTGTAATGATTCTCACTCATGATGAGTCATACTCAATGTCAGTGACTTGTGGCAGTTGTTTGTAATGATTCTCACTCATGATGAGGCATACTCAATGTCAGTGACTTGTGGCAGTTGTTAGTAATGATTCTCACTCATGATGAGGCATACTCAATGTCAGTGACTTGTGGCAGTTGTTAGTAATGATTCTCACTCATGATGAGGCATACTCAATGTCAGTGACTTGTGGCAGTTGTTAGTAATGATTCTCACTCATGATGAGTCATACTCAATGTCAGTGACTTGTGGCAGTTGTTAGTAATGATTCTCACTCATGATGAGGCATACTCAATGTCAGTGACTTGTGGCAGTTGTTAGTAATGATTCTCACTCATGATGAGGCATACTCAATGTCAGTGACTTGTGGCAGTTGTTAGTATGATTCTCACTCATGATGAGGCATACTCAATGTCAGTGACTTGTGGCAGTTGTTAGTAATGATTCTCACTCATGATGAGGCATACTCAATGTCAATGACTTGTGGCAGTTGTTAGTAATGATTCTCACTCATGATGAGTCATACTCAATGTCAGTGACTTGTGGCAGTTGTTTGTATGATTCTCACTCATGATGAGGCATACTCAATGTCAGTGACTTGTGGCAGTTGTTAGTAATGATTCTCATTCATGATGAGTCATACTCAATGTCAGTGACTTGTGACAGTTGTTAGTAATGATTCTCACTCATGATGAGTCATACTCAATGTCAGTGACTTGTGGCAGTTGTTAGTAATGATTCTCACTCATGATGAGTCATACTCAATGTCAGTGACTTGTGGCAGTTGTTAGTAATGATTCTCACTCATGATGAGGCATACTCAATGTCAGTGACTTGTGGCAGTTGTTTGTAATGATTCTCACTCATGATGAGTCATACTCAATGTCAGTGACTTGTGGCAGTTGTTTGTAATGATTCTCACTCATGATGAGGCATACTCAATGTCAGTGACTTGTGGCAGTTGTTAGTAATGATTCTCACTCATGATGAGTCATACTCAATGTCAGTGACTTGTGGCAGTTGTTTGTAATGATTCTCACTCATGATGAGTCATACTCAATGTCAGTGACTTGTGGCAGTTGTTAGTAATGATTCTCACTCATGATGAGTCATACTCAATGTCAGTGACTTGTGGCAGTTGTTTGTAATGATTCTCACTCATGATGAGGCATACTCAATGTCAGTGACTTGTGACAGTTGTTAGTAATGATTCTCACTCATGATGAGGCATACTCAATGTCAGTGACTTGTGGCAGTTGTTAGTCATGATTCTCACTCATGATGAGGCATACTCAATATCAGTGACTTGTGGCAGTTGTTAGTATGATTCTCACTCATGATGAGGCATACTCAATGTCAGTGACTTGTGACCGTTGTTAGTAATGATTCTCACTCATGATGAGGCATACTCAATGTCAGTGACTTGTGGCAGTTGTTAGTAATGATTCTCACTCATGATGAGTCATACTCAATGTCAGTGACTTGTGGCAGTTGTTAGTAATGATTCTCACTCATGATGAGGCATACTCAATGTCAGTGACTTGTGGCAGTTGTTAGTAATGATTCTCACTCATGATGAGGCATACTCAATGTCAGTAACTTGTGGCAGTTGTTAGTAATGATTCTCACTCATGATGAGGCATACTCAATGTCAGTGACTTGTGGCAGTTGTTTGTAATGATTCTCACTCATGATGAGGCATACTCAATGTCAGTGACTTGTGGCAGTTGTTAGTAATGATTCTCACTCATGATGAGGCATACTCAATGTCAGTGACTTGTGGCAGTTGTTAGTAATGATTCTCACTCATGATGAGGCATACTCAATGTCAGTGACTTGTGGCAGTTGTTTGTAATGATTCTCACTCATGATGAGGCATACTCAATGTCAGTGACTTGTGGCAGTTGTTAGTAATGATTCTCACTCATGATGAGGCATACTCAATGTCAGTGACTTGTGACAGTTGTTAGTAATGATTCTCACTCATGATGAGGCATACTCAATGTCAGTGACTTGTGACAGTTGTTTGTAATGATTCTCACTCATGATGAGGCATACTCAATGTCAGTGACTTGTGGCAGTTGTTAGTAATGGTTCTCACTCATGATGAGGCATACTCAATGTCAGTGACTTGTGACAGTTGTTTGTAATGATTCTCACTCATGATGAGGCATACTCAATGTCAGTGACTTGTGGCAGTTGTTAGTAATGATTCTCACTCATGATGAGTCATACTCAATGTCAGTGACTTGTGGCAGTTGTTAGTAATGAATCTCACTCATGATGAGGCATACTCAATGTCAGTGATTTGTGGCAGTTGTTAGTAATGATTCTCACTCATGATGAGTCATACTCAATGTCAGTGACTTGTGGCAGTTGTTAGTAATGATTCTCACTCATGATGAGGCATACTCAATGTCAGTGACTTGTGGCAGTTGTTAGTAATGATTCTCACTCATGATGAGGCATACTCAATGTCAGTGACTTGTGGCAGTTGTTAGTAATGATTCTCACTCATGATGAGGCATACTCAATGTCAGTGACTTGTGGCAGTTGTTAGTAATGATTCTCACTCATGATGAGGCATACTCAATGTCAGTGACTTGTGGCAGTTGTTAGTAATGATTCTCACTCATGATGAGTCATACTCAATGTCAGTGACTTGTGGCAGTTGTTTGTAATGATTCTCACTCATGATGAGGCAGACTCAATGTCAGTGACTTGTGGCAGTTGTTTGTAATGATTCTCACTCATGATGAGTCATACTCAATGTCAGTGACTTGTGGCAGTTGTTTGTAATGATTCTCACTCATGATGAGGCATACTCAATGTCAGTGACTTGTGGCAGTTGTTAGTAATGATTCTCACTCATGATGAGGCATACTCAATGTCAGTGACTTGTGGCAGTTGTTAGTAATGATTCTCACTCATGATGAGGCATACTCAATGTCAGTGACTTGTGGCAGTTGTTAGTAATGATTCTCACTCATGATGAGTCATACTCAATGTCAGTGACTTGTGGCAGTTGTTAGTAATGATTCTCACTCATGATGAGGCATACTCAATGTCAGTGACTTGTGGCAGTTGTTAGTAATGATTCTCACTCATGATGAGGCATACTCAATGTCAGTGACTTGTGGCAGTTGTTAGTATGATTCTCACTCATGATGAGGCATACTCAATGTCAGTGACTTGTGGCAGTTGTTAGTAATGATTCTCACTCATGATGAGGCATACTCAATGTCAATGACTTGTGGCAGTTGTTAGTAATGATTCTCACTCATGATGAGTCATACTCAATGTCAGTGACTTGTGGCAGTTGTTTGTATGATTCTCACTCATGATGAGGCATACTCAATGTCAGTGACTTGTGGCAGTTGTTAGTAATGATTCTCATTCATGATGAGTCATACTCAATGTCAGTGACTTGTGGCAGTTGTTAGTAATGATTCTCACTCATGATGAGTCATACTCAATGTCAGTGACTTGTGGCAGTTGTTAGTAATGATTCTCACTCATGATGAGTCATACTCAATGTCAGTGACTTGTGGCAGTTGTTAGTAATGATTCTCACTCATGATGAGGCATACTCAATGTCAGTGACTTGTGGCAGTTGTTTGTAATGATTCTCACTCATGATGAGTCATACTCAATGTCAGTGACTTGTGGCAGTTGTTTGTAATGATTCTCACTCATGATGAGGCATACTCAATGTCAGTGACTTGTGGCAGTTGTTAGTAATGATTCTCACTCATGATGAGTCATACTCAATGTCAGTGACTTGTGGCAGTTGTTTGTAATGATTCTCACTCATGATGAGTCATACTCAATGTCAGTGACTTGTGGCAGTTGTTAGTAATGATTCTCACTCATGATGAGTCATACTCAATGTCAGTGACTTGTGGCAGTTGTTTGTAATGATTCTCACTCATGATGAGGCATACTCAATGTCAGTGACTTGTGACAGTTGTTAGTAATGATTCTCACTCATGATGAGGCATACTCAATGTTAGTGACTTGTGGCAGTTGTTAGTCATGATTCTCACTCATGATGAGGCATACTCAATATCAGTGACTTGTGGCAGTTGTTAGTATGATTCTCACTCATGATGAGGCATACTCAATGTCAGTGACTTGTGACAGTTGTTAGTAATGATTCTCACTCATGATGAGGCATACTCAATGTCAGTGACTTGTGACAGTTGTTAGTAATGATTCTCACTCATGATGAGGCATACTCAATGTTAGTGACTTGTGGCAGTTGTTAGTCATGATTCTCACTCATGATGAGGCATACTCAATATCAGTGACTTGTGGCAGTTGTTAGTATGATTCTCATTCATGATGAGGCATACTCAATGTCAGTGACTTGTGGCAGTTGTTAGTAATGATTCTCACTCATGATGAGGCATACTCAATGTCAGTGACTTGTGGCAGTTGTTAGTAATGATTCTCACTCATGATGAGTCATACTCAATGTCAGTGACTTGTGGCAGTTGTTAGTAATGATTCTCACTCATGATGAGTCATACTCAATGTCAGTGACTTGTGGCAGTTGTTAGTAATGATTCTCACTCATGATGAGGCATACTCAATGTCAGTGACTTGTGACAGTTGTTAGTAATGATTCTCACTCATGATGAGGCATACTCAATGTGAGTGACTTGTGGCAGTTGTTAGTCATGATTCTCACTCATGATGAGGCATACTCAATATCAGTGACTTGTGGCAGTTGTTAGTATGATTCTCACTCATGATGAGGCATACTCAATGTCAGTGACTTGTGACAGTTGTTAGTAATGATTCTCACTCATGATGAGGCATACTCAATGTCAGTGACTTGTGACAGTTGTTAGTAATGATTCTCACTCATGATGAGGCATACTCAATGTTAGTGACTTGTGGCAGTTGTTAGTCATGATTCTCACTCATGATGAGGCATACTCAATATCAGTGACTTGTGGCAGTTGTTAGTATGATTCTCACTCATGATGAGGCATACTCAATGTCAGTGACTTGTGGCAGTTGTTAGTAATGATTCTCACTCATGATGAGGCATACTCAATGTCAGTGACTTGTGGCAGTTGTTAGTATGATTCTCACTCATGATGAGGCATACTCAATGTCAGTGACTTGTGGCAGTTGTTAGTAATGATTCTCACTCATGATGAGTCATACTCAATGTCAGTGACTTGTGACAGTTGTTAGTAATGATTCTCACTCATGATGAGGCATACTCAATGTCAGTGACTTGTGGCAGTTGTTAGTAATGATTCTCACTCATGATGAGTCATACTCAATGTCAGTGACTTGTGGCAGTTGTTAGTAATGATTCTCACTCATGATGAGTCATACTCAATGTCAGTGACTTGTGGCAGTTGTTAGTAATGATTCTCACTCATGATGAGGCATACTCAATGTCAGTGACTTGTGGCAGTTGTTAGTAATGATTTTCACTCATGATGAGGCATACTCAATGTCAGTGACTTGTGGCAGTTGTTAGTCAAGATTCTCACTCATGATGAGTCATACTCAATGTCAGTGACTTGTGACAGTTGTTAGTATGATTCTCACTCATGATGAGGCATACTCAATGTCAGTGACTTGTGGCAGTTGTTAGTAATGATTCTCACTCATGATGAGTCATACTCAATGTCAGTGACTTGTGGCAGTTGTTAGTAATGATTCTCACTCATGATGAGGCATACTCAATGTCAGTGACTTGTGGCAGTTGTTAGTAATGATTCTCACTCATGATGAGGCATACTCAATGTCAGTGACTTGTGACAGTTGTTAGTAATGATTCTCACTCATGATGAGTCATACTCAATGTCAGTGACTTGTGGCAGTTGTTAGTAATGATTCTCACCCATGATGAGGCATACTCAATGTCAGTGACTTGTGGCAGTTGTTTGTAATGATTCTCACTCATGATGAGTCATACTCAATGTCAGTGACTTGTGGCAGTTGTTAGTAATGATTCTCACTCATGATGAGTCATACTCAATGTCAGTGACTTGTGGCAGTTGTTAGTAATGATTCTCACTCATGATGAGGCATACTCAATGTCAGTGACTTGTGACAGTTGTTAGTAATGATTCTCACTCATGATCAGTCATACTCAATGTCAGTGACTTGTGGCAGTTGTTAGTAATGATTCTCACTCATGATGAGGCATACTCAATGTCAGTGACTTGTGACAGTTGTTAGTAATGATTCTCACTCATGATGAGGCATACTCAATGTCAGTGACTTGTGGCAGTTGTTAGTAATGATTTTCACTCATGATGAGGCATACTCAATGTCAGTGACTTGTGGCAGTTGTTAGTAATGATTCTCACTCATGATGAGGCATACTCAATGTCAGTGACTTGTGGCAGTTGTTAGTAATGAATCTCACTCATGATGAGGCATACTCAATGTCAGTGACTTGTGGCAGTTGTTAGTAATGATTCTCATTCATGATGAGGCATACTCAATGTCAGTGACTTGTGGCAGTTGTTAGTAATGATTCTCATTCATGATGAGTCATACTCAATGTCAGTGACTTGTGGCAGTTGTTAGTAATGATTCTCACTCATGATGAGTCATACTCAATGTCAGTGACTTGTGGCAGTTGTTAGTAATGATTCTCACTCATGATGAGGCATACTCAATGTCAGTGACTTGTGGCAGTTGTTAGTAATGATTCTCACTCATGATGAGTCATATTCAATGTCAGTGACTTGTGGCAGTTGTTAGTAATGATTCTCACTCATGATGAGGCATACTCAATGTCAGTGACTTGTGGCAGTTGTTAGTAATGATTCTCATTCATGATGAGTCATACTCAATGTCAGTGACTTGTGACAGTTGTTAGTAATGATTCTCATTCATGATGAGTCATACTCAATGTCAGTGACTTGTGACAGTTGTTAGTAATGAATCTCACTCATGATGAGGCATACTCAATGTCAGTGACTTGTGGCAGTTGTTAGTAATGATTCTCACTCATGATGAGGCATACTGAATGTCAGTGACTTGTGGCAGTTGTTAGTAATGATTCTCACTCATGATGAGTCATACTCAATGTCAGTGACTTGTGGCAGTTGTTAGTAATGATTCTCACTCATGATGAGGCATACTCAATGTCAGTGACTTGTGGCAGTTGTTAGTAATGATTCTCACTCATGATGAGGCATACTCAATGTCAGTGACTTGTGGCAGTTGTTTGTAATGATTCTCACTCATGATGAGGCATACTCAATGTCAGTGACTTGTGGCAGTTGTTAGTAATGATTCTCACTCATGATGAGTCATACTCAATGTCAGTGACTTGTGGCAGTTGTTAGTAATGATTCTCACTCATGATGAGGCATACTCAATGTCAGTGACTTGTGGCAGTTGTTAGTAATGATTCTCACTCATGATGAGGCATACTCAATGTCAGTGACTTGTGGCAGTTGTTAGTAATGATTCTCACTCATGATGAGGCATACTCAATGTCAGTGACTTGTGGCAGTTGTTTGTAATGATTCTCACTCATGATGAGGCATACTGAATGTCAGTGACTTGTGGCAGTTGTTAGTAATGATTCTCACTCATGATGAGGCATACTGAATGTCAGTGACTTGTGGCAGTTGTTAGTAATGATTCTCACTCATGATGAGGCATACTCAATGTCAGTGACTTGTGGCAGTTGTTAGTAATGATTCTCACTCATGATGAGGCATACTCAATGTCAGTGACTTGTGGCAGTTGTTTGTAATGATTCTCACTCATGATGAGGCATACTCAATGTCAGTGACTTGTGGCAGTTGTTAGTAATGATTCTCACTCATGATGAGGCATACTCAATGTCAGTGACTTGTGGCAGTTGTTAGTAATGATTCTCACTCATGATGAGGCATACTCAATGTCAGTGACTTGTGGCAGTTGTTAGTAATGATTCTCACTCATGATGAGGCATACTCAATGTCAGTGACTTGTGGCAGTTGTTAGTATGATTCTCACTCATGATGAGGCATACTCAATGTCAGTGACTTGTGGCAGTTGTTAGTAATGATTCTCACTCATGATGAGGCATACTCAATATCAGTGACTTGTGGCAGTTGTTAGTAATGATTCTCACTCATGATGAGTCATACTCAATGTCAGTGACTTGTGGCAGTTGTTAGTAATGATTCTCACTCATGATGAGGCATACTCAATGTCAGTGACTTGTGGCAGTTGTTAGTAATGATTCTCACTCATGATGAGGCATACTCAGTATCAGTGACTTGTGGCAGTTGTTAGTAATGATTCTCACTCATGATGAGGCATACTCAATATCAGTGACTTGTGGCGGTTGTTAGTAATGATTCTCACTCATGATGAGACATACTCAACGTCAGTGACTTGTGGCGGTTGTTAGTAATGATTCTCACTCATGATGAGTCATACTCAATGTCAGTGACTTGTGGCAGTTGTTAGTAATGATTCTCACTCATGATGAGGCATACTCAATGTCAGTGACTTGTGGCAGTTGTTAGTAATGATTCTCACTCATGATGAGTCATACTCAATGTCAGTGACTTGTGACAGTTGTTAGTAATGATTCTCACTCATGATGAGGCATACTCAATGTCAGTGACTTGTGGCAGTTGTTAGTAATGATTCTCACTCATGATGAGTCATACTCAATGTCAGTGACTTGTGGCAGTTGTTAGTAATGATTCTCACTCATGATGAGTCATACTCAATGTCAGTGACTTGTGGCAGTTGTTAGTAATGATTCTCACTCATGATGAGGCATACTCAATGTCAGTGACTTGTGGCAGTTGTTAGTAATGATTTTCACTCATGATGAGGCATACTCAATGTCAGTGACTTGTGGCAGTTGTTAGTCAAGATTCTCACTCATGATGAGTCATACTCAATGTCAGTGACTTGTGACAGTTGTTAGTATGATTCTCACTCATGATGAGGCATACTCAATGTCAGTGACTTGTGGCAGTTGTTAGTAATGATTCTCACTCATGATGAGTCATACTCAATGTCAGTGACTTGTGGCAGTTGTTAGTAATGATTCTCACTCATGATGAGGCATACTCAATGTCAGTGACTTGTGGCAGTTGTTAGTAATGATTCTCACTCATGATGAGGCATACTCAATGTCAGTGACTTGTGACAGTTGTTAGTAATGATTCTCACTCATGATGAGTCATACTCAATGTCAGTGACTTGTGGCAGTTGTTAGTAATGATTCTCACCCATGATGAGGCATACTCAATGTCAGTGACTTGTGGCAGTTGTTTGTAATGATTCTCACTCATGATGAGTCATACTCAATGTCAGTGACTTGTGGCAGTTGTTAGTAATGATTCTCACTCATGATGAGTCATACTCAATGTCAGTGACTTGTGGCAGTTGTTAGTAATGATTCTCACTCATGATGAGGCATACTCAATGTCAGTGACTTGTGACAGTTGTTAGTAATGATTCTCACTCATGATCAGTCATACTCAATGTCAGTGACTTGTGGCAGTTGTTAGTAATGATTCTCACTCATGATGAGGCATACTCAATGTCAGTGACTTGTGACAGTTGTTAGTAATGATTCTCACTCATGATGAGGCATACTCAATGTCAGTGACTTGTGGCAGTTGTTAGTAATGATTTTCACTCATGATGAGGCATACTCAATGTCAGTGACTTGTGGCAGTTGTTAGTAATGATTCTCACTCATGATGAGGCATACTCAATGTCAGTGACTTGTGGCAGTTGTTAGTAATGAATCTCACTCATGATGAGGCATACTCAATGTCAGTGACTTGTGGCAGTTGTTAGTAATGATTCTCATTCATGATGAGGCATACTCAATGTCAGTGACTTGTGGCAGTTGTTAGTAATGATTCTCATTCATGATGAGTCATACTCAATGTCAGTGACTTGTGGCAGTTGTTAGTAATGATTCTCACTCATGATGAGTCATACTCAATGTCAGTGACTTGTGGCAGTTGTTAGTAATGATTCTCACTCATGATGAGGCATACTCAATGTCAGTGACTTGTGGCAGTTGTTAGTAATGATTCTCACTCATGATGAGTCATATTCAATGTCAGTGACTTGTGGCAGTTGTTAGTAATGATTCTCACTCATGATGAGGCATACTCAATGTCAGTGACTTGTGGCAGTTGTTAGTAATGATTCTCATTCATGATGAGTCATACTCAATGTCAGTGACTTGTGACAGTTGTTAGTAATGATTCTCATTCATGATGAGTCATACTCAATGTCAGTGACTTGTGACAGTTGTTAGTAATGAATCTCACTCATGATGAGGCATACTCAATGTCAGTGACTTGTGGCAGTTGTTAGTAATGATTCTCACTCATGATGAGGCATACTGAATGTCAGTGACTTGTGGCAGTTGTTAGTAATGATTCTCACTCATGATGAGTCATACTCAATGTCAGTGACTTGTGGCAGTTGTTAGTAATGATTCTCACTCATGATGAGGCATACTCAATGTCAGTGACTTGTGGCAGTTGTTAGTAATGATTCTCACTCATGATGAGGCATACTCAATGTCAGTGACTTGTGGCAGTTGTTTGTAATGATTCTCACTCATGATGAGGCATACTCAATGTCAGTGACTTGTGGCAGTTGTTAGTAATGATTCTCACTCATGATGAGTCATACTCAATGTCAGTGACTTGTGGCAGTTGTTAGTAATGATTCTCACTCATGATGAGGCATACTCAATGTCAGTGACTTGTGGCAGTTGTTAGTAATGATTCTCACTCATGATGAGGCATACTCAATGTCAGTGACTTGTGGCAGTTGTTAGTAATGATTCTCACTCATGATGAGGCATACTCAATGTCAGTGACTTGTGGCAGTTGTTTGTAATGATTCTCACTCATGATGAGGCATACTGAATGTCAGTGACTTGTGGCAGTTGTTAGTAATGATTCTCACTCATGATGAGGCATACTGAATGTCAGTGACTTGTGGCAGTTGTTAGTAATGATTCTCACTCATGATGAGGCATACTCAATGTCAGTGACTTGTGGCAGTTGTTAGTAATGATTCTCACTCATGATGAGGCATACTCAATGTCAGTGACTTGTGGCAGTTGTTTGTAATGATTCTCACTCATGATGAGGCATACTCAATGTCAGTGACTTGTGGCAGTTGTTAGTAATGATTCTCACTCATGATGAGGCATACTCAATGTCAGTGACTTGTGGCAGTTGTTAGTAATGATTCTCACTCATGATGAGGCATACTCAATGTCAGTGACTTGTGGCAGTTGTTAGTAATGATTCTCACTCATGATGAGGCATACTCAATGTCAGTGACTTGTGGCAGTTGTTAGTATGATTCTCACTCATGATGAGGCATACTCAATGTCAGTGACTTGTGGCAGTTGTTAGTAATGATTCTCACTCATGATGAGGCATACTCAATATCAGTGACTTGTGGCAGTTGTTAGTAATGATTCTCACTCATGATGAGTCATACTCAATGTCAGTGACTTGTGGCAGTTGTTAGTAATGATTCTCACTCATGATGAGGCATACTCAATGTCAGTGACTTGTGGCAGTTGTTAGTAATGATTCTCACTCATGATGAGGCATACTCAGTATCAGTGACTTGTGGCAGTTGTTAGTAATGATTCTCACTCATGATGAGGCATACTCAATATCAGTGACTTGTGGCGGTTGTTAGTAATGATTCTCACTCATGATGAGACATACTCAACGTCAGTGACTTGTGGCGGTTGTTAGTAATGATTCTCACTCATGATGAGTCATACTCAATGTCAGTGACTTGTGGCAGTTGTTAGTAATGATTCTCACTCATGATGAGGCATACTCAATGTCAGTGACTTGTGGCAGTTGTTAGTAATGATTCTCACTCATGATGAGTCATACTCAATGTCAGTGACTTGTGGCAGTTGTTAGTAATGAATCTCACTCATGATGAGTCATACTCAATGTCAGTGACTTGTGGCAGTTGTTAGTAATGATTCTCACTCATGATGAGGCATACTCAATGTCAGTGACTTGTGGCAGTTGTTAGTAATGATTCTCACTCATGATGAGGCATACTCAATGTCAGTGACTTGTGGCAGTTGTTAGTAATGATTCTCACTCATGATGAGGCATACTCAACGTCAGTGACTTGTGGCAGTTGTTAGTAATGATTCTCACTCATGATGAGGCATACTCAATGTCAGTGACTTGTGGCAGTTGTTAGTAATGATTCTCACTCATGATGAGGCATACTCAATGTCAGTGACTTGTGGCAGTTGTTAGTAATGATTCTCACTCATGATGAGTCATACTCAATGTCAGTGACTTGTGGCCGTTGTTTGTAATGATTCTCACTCATGATGAGGCATACTCAATGTCAGTGACTTGTGGCAGTTGTTAGTAATGATTCTCATTCATGATGAGGCATACTCAATGTCAGTGACTTGTGGCAGTTGTTAGTAATGATTCTCACTCATGATGAGGCATACTCAATGTCAGTGACTTGTGGCAGTTGTTAGTAATGATTCTCACTCATGATGAGTCATACTCAATGTCAGTGACTTGTGGCAGTTGTTAGTAATGATTCTCACTCATGATGAGGCATACTCAATGTCAGTGACTTGTGGCAGTTGTTAGTAATGATTCTCACTCATGATGAGGCATACTCAATGTCAGTGACTTGTGGCAGTTGTTAGTAATGATTCTCACTCATGATGAGGCATACTCAATGTCAGTGACTTGTGGCAGTTGTTAGTAATGATTCTCACTCATGATGAGGCATACTCAATGTCAGTGACTTGTGACAGTTGTTAGTAATGATTCTCACTCATGATGAGGCATACTCAATGTCAGTGACTTGTGGCAGTTGTTAGTAATGATTCTCACTCATGATGAGGCATACTCAATGTCAGTGACTTGTGGCAGTTGTTAGTAATGATTCTCACTCATGATGAGGCATACTCAATGTCAGTGACTTGTGGCAGTTTGGTGGTTTACTGGAAGTGTTCCAGTTTTCTCCACCAATAAAACTGACCACAATAATACAACTGAAATATTGTTGGATGTGGTGTTGGGCCTAATTTCCCTTAACCTTAAGTATTTATATCACACAAAGATATAGAATTCATACTCATCAGAGCCTCACTTAAATATTTAACTATCACTCCACCTTTCACTATACTAATAAAATCATCTTGATCAGAAAGAGTTCTGTATATTGAAAGACTGGATTAGATCAATATAAACACTGATTTTTCCCACCCCAAACCAGAATACTTGTATATTTATATGTACATGTATGTAAATATGTACATGTACATGTATGTAGAGTCTAGAATGCATTTCTCTTAAATAAATCTGAAGATATCTGATATGATATATCACTCAAAACGAGGACCAAGAACATTTTTTAACTACATAATAATTTAACAAAAAATCCTTGTAAAATCCTAAAAAAAATCCTAATAAAAGGATAGATGAGCATCAAGCCTTCTCGCTGGATTCATCCTTGTGTGGACCTATTTATATCCTCATCGGACCTACTTGTGTCCTCATGGGAACTCATTTATATCCTTCTGGGAACCAAATTATATCCCTTTGAGGACCCAATCTGGACCATTTATATCCTCGTGGGGACCTATTTATACCCTCATCGGACCTACTTGTGTCCTCATGGGAACTCATTTATATCCTTCTGGGAACCAAATTATATCCCTTTGAGGACCCAATCTAGACCTATTTATATCCTCAAGGAGCTTCATTAATATCCTCACAAGGTTAGGTTTTAAGAAAGAAATCTAGAATTGTATACATATGGATCTATAACTATACAATAGACAGGAAATGATATCATTTCACAGGTGTAAAATCTAGGTGGTGACAGCTATATATATGTATTATATCTTGACATGTTTTTATTTAAGATGATAATTAAACCTGGATTTTAAATTGAATTTGATTATTATTTGATATGATTGTCATAAGTTTAAAGGGTATGATCATTTGATTGGTAAATATTGATCTACTAAACAAATGGACAATAAGATATGTTAGTGGTTAGGTGCACCTGCCCTATAGTAAATAAATATTGATGTACTAGATTTACTGACTTTGGATGTGTGGATATTTACAATACCTAGAAAAATATGGCTTTAGTCTTCGTCTGAATGTGGGGCATATAAGCCCAGCCATAAAACATCACTGCCACTGGTTTTGCTGTTTATCAACCAGTCCTATGTGTATGTTCCTAGAATAAATGTTATTATGGTTTCTTTTTGTTTTACTATTTTATCATGTTTACTACAAGAATGTGTCTTTTTGTAATTTTGAAGAAGAAAACTTTGCCTACCTACCTGCCTTCCCACTTCTCCCATTATGGGTAGAGAAACATCAAATTAACAGCATGATTAATGACAACCACTGACCCGGCAGGCTGCATTTCTAGTTTACAATTACAGTCAAACCTGTCTTATATGACCTTATGTGACCTTCCATAAGTGAAATATGGTCACATAAGACAGGTGGTCACTTAATACAGGTTTAATTGATATGAAATGCATTCTGAAGGGAAATAACAATTAAGGTCACATAATACAAGTTATTGCTTAATAGAGGTGGTCACTAAAGCAGGTTTGACTGTAACTTAATAGAGGTGGTCACTAAAGCAGGTTTGACTGTCACTTAATAGAGGTGGTCACTTAAACAGGTTTGACTGTAACTTAATAGAGGTGGTCACTAAAGCAGGTTTGACTAACTTAATAGAGGTGGTCACTAAAGCAGGTTTGACTGTAACTTAATAGAGGTGCCCACTAAAGCAGGTTTGACTGTCACTAAATAGAGGTGGTCACTAAAGCAGGTTTGACTGTAACTTAATAGAGGTGGTCACTAAAGCAGGTTTGACTAACTTAATAGAGGTGGTCACTTAAACAGGTTTGACTGTAACTTAATAGAGGTGGTCACTAAAGCAGGTTTGACTAACTTAATAGAGGTGGTCACTTAAACAGGTTTGACTGTAACTTAATAGAGGTGGTCACTAAAGCAGGTTTGACTGTAACTTAATAGAGGTGCCCACTAAAGCAGGTTTGACTGTAACTTAATAGAGGTGGTCACTAAAGCAGGTTTGACTGTATAATATTAGTAGAAAAAGAATCAGAGAAAATATGACAATAACAAATTAAAGATATTCAAACATGGTGTATGTTCTACTGATGTTACAAATATAAAATGATTCTATTAAAATTTTACCCTAGCGACAGCAAGACACCTGAAACTAGACACTATCATTTGAAATTTTCGTCAACTAGGCAGCAAGGAGCATTGAATTGGTAAAACTTTCACCCTAAATGTCAGCAAAGAAATCACAGGTACATCGCTATATCTGTTGGTGACACATATTTTTGTGTAAAAAGCAATCACAACTTTTACCAGTGACTTTTCAGTTTGGTTGCTGTGTGTCGTTTGTTTACTTTTGAGAGTATTAAGCACATTTTAAGGTTCATGTTTCTCTTATAGACCATTTTAGGTATCAATAATTTTTGATACAGTTGACAGTAATGCTCTGAAGAAAAAGGTAAAATATCTTGTCAGAAATTGTATTACTGATTGTCATAAGGGACCCTTGCTAATAAAAGGTGTGTAGTTTTTTGGAAATAGTTTTTTAATCCAGTAAGTCACCAGTTAATATCACTAACCAGTTGTTCCACTGGTTTAAAGTTTAATTAAGAGGAAAAGGTAAAAAAGAACTCAATGCTTGTTCAGGATATCTTCATTGCTTTTTTTTTATGTCAAACTTCTGATGTATTTTTAATAATATTTTCTATTAATAGTGAGAGTTATCTCCCTTATCAAATAATTATTTAAGTGTTAAATTTTCGCCGTGAGTACTTTCTGACTAAGACCATACCTCAGTACGTTTATAAGCATTTTCAATATACAGATACATATATAGCATAGTAACATATTTAGTCAATTATTTTTTTTATCTTTTTACTCGGGTAACTTTTGAAATCATCATAAATATTTTACATTTAAATTTAAAATTGGTAATCATTTTGAATTTAGATTATAATTGAGGGGGATAATTAGACATTTAATTCCTTGTTGTAAGCAAAACCACTACCCATGAAGAAATTAAATTGTTGTTCCATTTAATTTAATTTGTAAACTTTTCAGCAAGATTTTTTTCCTTGACAATTTGTTGACGTATTATTAATTTTCAAGGCTGTTATGTTATAATGAGTTTAACTTTTTTAAGCACAAATAAAAGAGCCATTCAATGTTTATGGTAGACCCTTCTCTGACAGCTAGCTGTGAAGAAGTCATTATAAGGCCTCTGTAGTCATATTGATGAAGTTGATCCCAGTTACTGGTTTGATGGGAAAATATGAATCTTTTAGATCAATCTCACAATCAAGATGAAGGCTTGTTGCTTTGAACTTTGAAAGTTCAAAATTTTTGCCCTGATATCTTGAAATAGGACAAGATTGATAAAAACTAATGACAAGATTGGATAAGCTCTTTTCTAGAAGGATTTCAAATAAGCTAACTGAAAAAAAAATGAATCCATAATCGTGGATTTTATATAAGCAAAGTTCAAAATAAAGATCATGACTTTGAAATTTGACCTTGTGACCTTAGTTATGGTCAAAGGTCAAGAGGATCAGTAATGAAGTCACATGTATATGACTCTTGGTTTATGGGTTGTAACAGTTAAATATTTAAAGGGAGATAACTTGAAGTCAACATTTTTTATCAAAGGATAAAAAAATTGCCTTAAGAATTCCATAACATTTTAGAGTACTTACTGGTAATAGTTTTTTCAAATTTTTTAAAGGATCACAATAATTAGGTTATTGGTCATCTTAGAATATACATTGAGGTAAAGATATGGTTTTTCAAGGAGGATAACTCTTCTATACCCAACATTCTATTTCAATATTATGCTTAAGGTTTGTTATAGAAACAATAGTGATGATCATGGCACAGAAAGACAATATGTGTTTCCTTTATTAAGAGGAAATCCTACAATACTCCTAATAATTATCTGTTCATATAAAACTCTAAAATGTAGAGGGGACCGGGTGGCTCAACGAGTTAGGTCTTTGGATCTAACAACTCATACAAACCTATCACCAATACGGCGTGGGTTTGCGGCTGGCTTTGTAAATGACAAAAAAGGGTGCACTCGACTCACAGCCACAAGTGATAAAGTTTACCAGTTGCTTGCCCATCCATGGTTGGTAGTTCTCTCCGGGTACTCCTGCTCCCTCAACCACTAAAACTGGTCGCCATGATATAGCTGAAATATTGTTGAAAGTGGCATTAAAACACCAAACATCAAAAAATCTAAAATGTAGATCTTCTGTAATATCATAGTTACATGTTTACTCAGTGGATAAGTTACTATTCCTTAACTTTAGAGTTTTACCTGAGTCTTAGCTTTAGAGTTTTACCTGAGTCTTAACTTTAGAGTTTTACCTGAGTCTTAACTTTAGAATTTTACCTGAGTCTTAACTTTAGAATTTTACCTGAGTCTTAACTTTAGAGTTTTACCTGAGTCTTAACTTTAGAGTTTTACCTGAGTTTTAACTTCAGAGTTTTACCTGAGTCTTAACTTTAGAGTTTTACCTGAGTCTTAACTTTAGAGTTTTACCTGAGTTTTAGATTATTTTCATGTTCAGTGACATTCACCTTAAGTAGGGCTGCTGTGGCCATGATCATATGGTAGTTGGCTTTTATCAATAATTTAATTTGATTTGAATACTGCAATCTGATTGGCTAATCCGCCTGGAGAAAATTTTGGTTATGCTTGATAACCTGAGTTGGTATTGTGACGTCACCAACGTGTTCATCCGCCAACGACAAATTCAAATAGTCACATGAAATAATCGTAATTAAAATCGAGGAATCATTAAATTTTGTTGTAAAAATTAAATTATAAGGAATATTTTTAATTTTTGAATAGGTTATACTTGTATAACCTATTTTTGAATAGGTTATACTTGTATAACCTGGTTTGGAACAGTTTACGCTTTTCATAAACCCCTTCACGGTTTATTAAGCGTAAACTGTTAAAAAATTAGAAATATTTCTTAAATAATTTATAAATTTTTCCTTTGATATCACTGAGAGATGCTGTCAGTATCAATAGACTCTCTCTGATACTGAAAATTATCAGGCAGTATAATGTCAAACACATTATGACTTCTGTTGACCTGTAAAAATAACATCAGTTTTAAATGTCTAGATACTCAGACTCACTGCTTTACTTAGAACTTATGTCTGTGTTTAACTTTATATATGCAGTTGTTCTATAATTACATCTACCTATGTAATCAATGCCCTATACCAGGAAAGTTGTGAGTTTAATTTTCACCTATGACAGAATGGTTTACAGTAACGTCCTGATACAGCTTTACATGTTAAAGTTCCTCAGGTAGTGCAGTTTCCTCCATCAATAAAACTGACTTGTCACGATTTAGCTACAATAAAAAATATATACACGTATATCTAATTTAGTGTGCATGTCAGGTTTCTAGAATAACTTTCATCAGGTGACGCTCAAAATAAAAAAACTGGAAAACCAAATAATTTAAAAGTTTTTGGGAACAAGAAAAGCAAAGATCCTAAACAGAATAGCCAAAATCTGCTACGGTCACCTACGCCTAAGGGAGGAGAACCTTAGAACCTAAACAGAATAACCAAAATCTGCTAAGGTCACCTATGTCTGAGGGAAGAGAACCTTAGTTTTATTAACAATTACTTTATTTAGGAACTGTAAATTTCAGTAATAAATATACAATATTGTGAAAAATGGCTTTAATAATCAATAGCCCTAAAAATAGACTAATTATAATAGGTATCACTACAATAATAACGATATTTTGGTCATCGGTTTAGGTTGGTTGGTTTATGGTGTTTAACGTCACTTTCAACAATATTTCAGTTATATATCGTGGCGGTTAGTTTTATTAGTGGTGAAAACCACTGACCTGTCGCAAGTCACTGACAAACTTTATCACATAATGATGTATCGAGTTCACCTTGCCATGAACACGGTTCGAACTCACAACATTAGTGGTCATAGGCGCTGATTGCACAGGTACTTGTAAATCCTACTACCATACAATCACGACCACGACAGCCCCAGGGTTTCTATCATATAGATTGGACATTACAGATGACAGACATCAAGTGGTACAAATATGTTAAAAACTGAAATATAAACTGTTTTTTATGAACTTTTTAAGAAAACTTTTATATACTCTGGACCAAAGCTATGGAATGAACTTCTGTTTTTGATACAGCAAGCTTCTTCTCATAATGCATTTAAAACAAAAGTTAGTCTCATTTTAAATGATGATGTACCTTAAATTACCATTAAATATTTACTAAATCTTTTTGTGTATACTTATTACAATGTATTGCTTCTTGTGTATAACTTTTATATAGTGTACTTTACAATGTATGTTTCAATATGTCAATGAGGGCCTCAGGGAAGATTAGTTATTAACTAACTGTGTAACTCTCTATAAATACAGAATTTATTATTATTATTATTATTATTATTATTATTATATTTTAACAGATAGTGGAAGATGGAAAGGCAGATCAAAGTGAACAATTAGAAATTGGGGATTATCTTCTGGGAGTAAATGGTATAAAATGTGTATCTCAAACAGAGGCTGTGGAACTAATTCAGGGAGCATTTAGAACCCTAACATTAACTATATGGAGGTAAGTCAATTCTGATTACCCCTTTACTATCTTCAAACTCTCCAAGTTACGTATTGACTAACAGGTAGTGTGAGACCAATATATCAATAGTTATTCTGGCCATATGAAAACCCCATCTTTATTGGGACCCAAATGTATTTTAATCTTATAATGGGATACAACACAAGGTTAACCAAAATAGTTCTGTTATTTTTTGGTTGCAGAGATATTCAAGTTATCATAATCAGGATTGGTTTTTTTTCTTGTCAATTTAGACTGCCCCCCCTATGTTTTGCTGATTTTTACTGTCCACTGACTATATTAAGTCATATATCACCTTAAATTGAGGAGTCGTGATTGTATTGTAGTTGGATTTACAACTACCCATGTAATCAGTTCCTATCACAACTAAAGTTGTGAGGGCAAATCCTGCTCATGACGAGGTGTACTCGATAGTGTTATGTGATAAAGTTTTTCAGTGACTTGCAACAGGTCAGTGGTTTTCTGCAGGTACTCCGGTTTCCTCCACCAATGAAACTGACTGCCACGATATAATTGAAATATTGTTGAAAGTGGCATTAAACACCATAAATCAAGCCTACCCAAACCTTAAATTGACATGATTTTCATTGTAATACACATTTGTTTGTTCACACTTCTTTTTGATCGTCCATCAATAATTATTGGTCTTCAGTTTTCTTACTGATCAACCAAAATCACTCAAGCTCATGAAAATTCATTATGGTTTTCTAAAAAAATGTTTTTTTTAAAATAAATTTAGCATGTTTTTACTTAAAAATGTCTTTTTTGGAATATTTGGAGGAAAAAAAGTAATCACCTACTCAAGTCTTATATTGTAGGTAGAGAAACAAGTCAATTATTTTTTTTAGCATCTTTTTGTACTAGGGGCAAGAACTGAACTGCACTCAGTATTAATGACTATTTAAACAGCATGGGAGATAACTCTGCTTTCCCTAATTGAAAAAGCTTAACACAGAACATTGATAATTATACAAAAATCATGAGAATAATATAAAACTAATATTAAAGTCAGACAGTATTGTATCCTTCATCGCTGAACACAATCTCAATAGTTCACATCTAATTGAAATTGAATTAGTTTTTCTTCTACTCCCAGCGACCACTAACAACCTCAATTTTCTCTTTAAGCTAAGTTTGATACTATTGAAAAGTTCAATTCAATGACATCATTTGAATATGAATTAAAATGATATTTAAAGGATTCATGTTGGTGTGACCAGACGAAGCGCTCAATGTCATTTTCAAATTTAAAAATCGGAATGTAAAATCAAAAGTTATAGATTTTAAAATGTTTTGAACGTTTGAAAATGGGAGTTTAAGTTTTCGTGAGAGACAATGGATTTTTACAAGGATATTGATCCGTGGGATGTCTTGAAAGCTAGAATTCAATTAAGGTATGTAAACTTATTGTATTTCAATTTGATGTTAAACTATCTACGTGAATTCTTTATTTCCCGTCACATCTGACTACGACAAGAGAGGTGAAACATTGTTGTTCTCTGGGTAATACTGGAATATAAATGTTGAATTGACGTTTGTTTTAGGGTTACTCAGTAAATTTGTATTTAAACGTATTTATCTCATGACGTTACGAAAATGACTGTTTGTGAATTATTATTTGATAACAGTATCAGAGAAGACAAGTCCTGGGATGACAACTTCTTTACATTTAAGTAATGTGTCTGACAGGTATCCAGGTCTAATTTATTTGATGAAATATGTAGATTTCTGGTTATGTTTTCTTTAAAAGATTGCATAATATTTTAGTATAAACTTCAAACAAATAAGATTTATATGAATTAGAATGACTTTTCCTTGTATATAAATGTCATATTTGAACCCTTCTTCCTGACATTTGATGTAGAACCAGTATCAGTATTAATATGTTCTCCTTCTGGGGGAGCAAAACATTTGTATGTCACTATTACCTTAATTAAGAGCACAAAAAGGTAGGAATTAAACATTTTTATTTTTCATACAATTTTAATGCAGCTTTTTTGTAAAATGATCATCCTTATGAGTTATTAAAGTGCAATAAAAAAACCTAGTTATTTTATTTGGAAGATGGGTATAAAGAACCTAAAAGGGGCCCAAATTTCGAAATTTCGTCTATTTGGAAATAAATACAAATACAAATACTTTATTAGTGCAATTCATCAACAATAAATGGTTAAGGCTTAGAATATATGATAATACACAAAAACATAATATGCATGTAGTGGAACAAATCATAATAGTTACAGTATAAAATGCTATAATAATCATAGCAAATCTTTTCTTATATTCAAACAGTCTGATATGAAAGAGGAAGTCAATCTAAGAATTGAGTATGACTTATTATTAAACAAAACGCTTATGTTGTTGTTAGCATTTTTATAACTTGCATTTTCAAGTATATTTGATATTTTTTCATTTAATATGTTTCTTTGGGTATTGAATTTTTAACAATGTAGGAGAAAATGTTTTTCATCTTCAATATACAGTTTTGATATGTTTTTTTTAATTGATTGTGCTGAGAGGTTTCAGTAATATTAATTGATTGTGCTGAAAGGTTTCAGTAGTATTAATTGATTGTGCTGAGAGGTTTCAGTAATATTAATTGATTGTGCTGAGAGGTTTCAGTAATATTAATTGATTGTGCTGAGAGGTTTCAGTAATATTAATTGATTGTGCTGAGAGGTTTCAGTAATATTAATTCATTGTGCTGAGAGATTTCAATAGTATTAATTGATTGTGCTGAGAGGTTTCAGTAGTATTAATTAATTGTGCTGAGAGGTTTCAGTGGTATTAATTGATTGTGCTGAGAGGTTTCAGTAGTATTAATTGATTGTGCTGAGAGGTTTCAGTAGTATTAATTGATTGTGCTGAGAGGTTTCAGTAGTATTAATTGATTGTGCTGAGTTTTCAGTAGTACTAATTGATTGTGCTGAGAGATTTCAGCAGTATTAATTGATTGTGCTGAGAGGTTTCAGTAGTATTAATTAATTGTGCTGAGAGGTTTCAGTGGTATTAATTGATTGTGCTGAGAGGTTTCAGTAGTATTAATTGATTGTGCTGAGAGGTTTCAGTAGTATTAAATGATTGTGCTGAGAGGTTTCAGTAGTATTAATTGATTGTGCTGAGTTTTCAGTAGTACTAATTGATTGTGCTGAGAGTTTTCAGTAGTATTAATTGATTGTGCTGAGAGGTTTCAGTAGTATTAATTGATTGTGCTGAGAGTTTTCAGTAGTATTAATTGATTGTGCTGAGAGGTTTCAGTAGTATTAATTGATTGTGCTGAGAGTTTTCAGTAGTATTAATTGATTGTGCTGAGAGGTTTCAGTAGTATTAATTGATTGTGCTGAGAGTTTTCAGTAGTGTTAATTGATTGTGCTGAGAGATTTCAGTAGTATTAATTGATTGTGCTGAGAGGTTTCAGTAGTATTAATTGATTGTGCTGAGAGGTTTCAGTAGTATTAATTGATTGTGCTGAGGTTTCAGTAGTATTAATTGATTGTGCTGAGAGATTTCAGTAGTATTAATTGATTGTGCTGAGAGTTTTCAGTAGTATTAATTGATTGTGCTGAGAGTTTTCAGTAGTATTAATTGATTGTGCTGAGAGGTTTCAGTAGTATTAATTCATTGTGCTGAGAATTTTCAGTAGTATTAATTGATTGTGCTGAGAGGTTTCAGTAGTATTAATTGATTGGGCTGAGAGGTTTCAGTAGTATTAATTGATTGTGCTGAGAGGTTTCAGTAGTATTATTGATTGTGCTGAGAAGTTTCAGTAGTATTAATTGATTGTGCTGAGAGGTTTCAGTAGTATTAATTGATTGTGCTGAGAGGTTTCAGTAGTATTAATTGATTGTGCTGAGAGGTTTCAGTAGTATTAATTGATTGTGCTGAGAGGTTTCAGTAGTATTAATTGATTGTGCTGAGAGTTTTCAGTAGTATTAATTGATTGTGCTGAGAGGTTTCAGTAGTATTAATTGATTGTGCTGAGAGGTTTCAGTAGTATTAATTGATTGTGCTGAGAGGTTTCAGTAGTATTAATTGATTGTGCTGAGAGATTTCAATAGTATTAATTGATTGTGCTGAGAGGTTTCAGTAGTATTAATTGATTGCGCTGAGAGGTTTCAGTGGTATTAATTGATTGTGCTGAGAGGTTTCAGTAGTATTAATTGATTGTGCTGAGAGGTTTCAGTAGTATTAATTGATTGTGCTGAGAGGTTTCAGTAGTATTAATTGATTGTGCTGAGAGGTTTCAGTAGTATTAATTGATTGTGCTGAGTTTTCAGTAGTACTAATTGATTGTGCTGAGAGTTTTCAGTAGTATTAATTGATTGTGCTGAGTTTTCAGTAGTATTAATTGATTGTGCTGAGAGGTTTCAGTAGTATTAATTGATTGTGCTGAGAGGTTTCAGTAGTATTAATTGATTGTGCTGAGAGTTTTCAGTAGTATTAATTGATTGTGCTGAGAGGTTTCAGTAGTATTAATTGATTGTGCTGAGAGTTTTCAGTAGTATTAATTGATTGTGCTGAGAGGTTTCAGTAGTATTAATTGATTGTGCTGAGAGTTTTCAGTAGTATTAATTGATTGTGCTGAGAGGTTTCAGTAGTATTAATTGATTGTGCTGAGGTTTCAGTAGTATTAATTGATTGTGCTGAGAGATTTCAGTAGTATTAATTGATTGTGCTGAGAGTTTTCAGTAGTATTAATTGATTGTGTGGAGAGTTTTCAGTAGTATTAATTGATTGTGCTGAGAGTTTTCAGTAGTATTAATTGATTGTGCTGAGAATTTTCAGTAGTATTAATTGATTGTGCTGAGAGGTTTCAGTAGTATTAATTGATTGTGCTGAGAGGTTTCAGTAGTATTAATTGATTGTGCTGAGAGGTTTCAGTAGTAATATTGATTGTGCTGAGAAGTTTCAGTAGTATTAATTGATTGTGCTGAGAGGTTTCAGTAGTATTAATTGATTGTGCTGAGAGGTTTCAATAGTATTAATTGATTGTGCTGAGAGGTTTCAGTAGTATTAATTGATTGTTCTGAGAGGTTTCAGTAGTATTAATTGATTGTGCTGAAAGTTTTCAGTAGTATTAATTGATTGCGCTGAGAGGTTTCAGTAGTATTAATTGATTGTTCTGAGAGGTTTCAGTAGTATTAATTGATTGTGCTGAGAGTTTTCAGTAGTATTAATTGATTGTGCTGAGAGGTTTCAGTAGTATTAATTGATTGTGATGAGAGGTTTCAGTAGTATTAATTGATTGTGCTGAGAGGTTTCAGTAGTATTAAATGATTGTGCTGAGAGTTTTCAGTAGTATTAATTGATTGTACTGAGAGGTTTCAGTAGTATTAATTGATTGTGCTGAGAGGTTTCAGTAGTATTAATTGATTGTGCTGAGAGGTTTCAGTAGTATTAATTGATTGTGCTGAGAGTTTTCAGTAGTATTAATTGATTGTGCTGAGAGTTTTCAGTAGTATTAATTGATTGTGCTGAGAGGTTTCAGTAGTATTATTTGATTGTGCTGAGAGGTTTCAGTAGTATTAATTGATTATGCTGAGAGGTTTCAGTAGTATTAATTGATTGTGATAAGAGGTTTCAGTAGTATTAATTGATTGTGATGAGAGGTTTCAGTAGTATTAATTGATTGTACTGAGAGTTTTCAGTAGTATTAATTGATTGTGCTGAGAGGTTTCAGTAGTATTAATTGATTGTGCTGAGAGGTTTCAGTAGTATTAATTGATTGTGCTGAGAGGTTTCAGTAGTATTAATTGATTGTGCTGAGAGGTTTCAGTAGTATTAATTGATTGTGCTGAGAGGTTTCAGTAGTATTAATTGATTGTGCTGAGAGTTTTCAGTAGTATTAATTGATTGTGCTGAGAGGTTTCAGTAGTATTAATTGATTGTGCTGAGAGTTTTCAGTAGTAATAATTGATTGTGCTGAGAGGTTTCAGTAGTATTAATTGATTGTGCTGAGAGGTTTCAGCAGTATTAATTGATTGGGCTGAGAGTTTTCAGTAGTATTAATTGATTGTGCTGAGAGGTTTCAGTAGTATGTCAAAGTATTTCATCTTACTCTTTACAATTTTTGGGATAAACTTGCTTGTAATTAAGGGGCCAAAATACTGCCAATTTCCAAATTTTGAATGTTTTTTTTTTCATCCATTTTTTTGCAAAACAATCATCTTTATGTGTTATTAATGCACACTAATTTCGATATCTACGTTTCTATTCAAGCCCATTGTATATGAAAGAAACATTATTTTAAAGGTTTCAGTAAAACTAACTATGTGTAAACTATTGAAGTTATAAATGATGTATATGTATGATGACAACATTAAATATGGGATAAAATCTGAGTTATCTCCCTTATACCACTTCTCTAAATTGACTCTGGATAGTGTGAAATATTTGTTGTATTTGCTGATGAAGATATACACCAGTTAATCAATGTCACATGATAATCTTGATGACAGCACACTAAGTAAATACTGTCATTAAATGTTTACCCTTTAGTTCTGTGATAATTATAGAGAGAGATGAGATTCTTCACTCATTGTGTGGTGCAGGGGACAGCCATTATACATTAGACAGTTTAAGATGATCAATGTGGTTATGATGACTTTAGATTAAGCACCGTCACTTTACTACTAAAAAGTTACATTTAGAAGACATTTATCTTCAAGTTAAATGAGTTTTGTTGAAAAAACCCTATTGGAAAAAATAAACATAGGGTTTTATTAAAAGTCTGCACATTGTTACGGATTGATGAAGAAAATGATAAGAATTTAAATTTCATGATGAATAGGAAAAGTTCAATCTTTATATTTCAATAATATTCAATAAAAGGAAAGGTCAAATTTGTTCAGCAGAAATTTTTCATATTTGAATTTTTAGGAAAATATGTTACCAGTGATAGACAGTTGTTATGTTTGACATGCATTGAATGAGTCTAGTTGTTGATAGAACTAAAGAGACAGTTGTTAAGTTTGACATGCATTGAATGTGTCTAGTTGTTGATAGAACTAAAGAGACAGTTGTTAAGTTTGACATGCATTGAATGAGTCTAGTTGTTGATAGAACTAAAAAGACAGTTGTTAAGTTTGACATGCATTGAATGAGTCTAGTTGTTGATAGAACTAAAGAGACATTTGTTAAGTTTGACATGCATTGAATGAGTCTAGTTGTTGATAGAACTAAAGAGACAGTTGTTAAGTTTGACATGCATTGAATGAGTCTAGTTGTTGATAGAACTAAAGAGACAGTTGTTAAGTTTGATATGCATTGAATAAGTCTAGTTGTTGATGGAACTAAAGAGACAGTTGTTAAGTTTGACATGCATTGAATGAGTCTAGTTGTTGATAGAACTAAAGAGACAGTTGCTAAGTTTGACATGCATTGAATGAGTCTAGTTGTTGATAGAACTAAAGAGACAGTTGTTAAGTTTGACATGCATTGAATCAGAATTTGTCTAGTTGTTGATAGAACTAAAGACACAGTTGTTAAGTTTGACATGCATTGAATGAGTCTAGTTGTTGATAGAACTAAAGAGACAGTTGTTAAGTTTGACATGCATTGAATCAGAATTTGTCTAGTTGTTGATAGAACTAAAGACACAGTTGTTAAGTTTGACATGCATTGAATGAGTCTAGTTGTTGATAGAACTAAAGAGACATTTGTTAAGTTTGACATGCATTGAATCAGAATTTGTCTAGTTGTTGATAGAACTAAAGACACAGTTGTTAAGTTTGACATGCATTGAATGAGTCTAGTTGTTGATAGAACTAAAGAGACAGTTGCTAAGTTTGACATGCATTGAATGAGTCTAGTTGTTGATAGAACTAAAGAGACATTTGTTAAGTTTGACATGCATTGAATGAGTCTAGTTGTTGATAGAACTAAAGAGACAGTTGTTAAGTTTGACATGCATTGAATGAGTCTAGTTGTTGATAGAACTAAAGAGACAGTTGTTAAGTTTGACATGCATTGAATGAGTCTAGTTGTTGATAGAACTAAAGAGACAGTTGTTAAGTTTGACATGCATTGAATGTGTCTAGTTGTTGATAGAACTAAAGAGACAGTTGTTAAGTTTGACATGCATTGAATGAGTCTAGTTGTTGATAGAACTAAAAAGACAGTTGTTAAGTTTGACATGCATTGAATGAGTCTAGTTGTTGATAGAACTAAAGAGACATTTGTTAAGTTTGACATGCATTGAATGAGTCTAGTTGTTGATAGAACTAAAGAGACAGTTGTTAAGTTTGACATGCATTGAATGAGTCTAGTTGTTGATAGAACTAAAGAGACAGTTGTTAAGTTTGATATGCATTGAATAAGTCTAGTTGTTGATGGAACTAAAGAGACAGTTGTTAAGTTTGACATGCATTGAATGAGTCTAGTTGTTGATAGAACTAAAGAGACAGTTGCTAAGTTTGACATGCATTGAATGAGTCTAGTTGTTGATAGAACTAAAGAGACAGTTGTTAAGTTTGACATGCATTGAATCAGAATTTGTCTAGTTGTTGATAGAACTAAAGACACAGTTGTTAAGTTTGACATGCATTGAATGAGTCTAGTTGTTGATAGAACTAAAGAGACAGTTGTTAAGTTTGACATGCATTGAATCAGAATTTGTCTAGTTGTTGATAGAACTAAAGACACAGTTGTTAAGTTTGACATGCATTGAATGAGTCTAGTTGTTGATAGAACTAAAGAGATAGTTGTTAAGTTTGACATGCATTGAATGGTACTTATGATACCAGACCACTTAACCTCTGTGGTCCAATAACATACATATGATACCAAGCCACTCTAACTTTGCAGTCCAGTAACACACATTTGATATCAGACCACTTGACCATTAGCACACAGTTTTATTAAACATAGCTATTTTATTTTATCTTCTGTTTATACCAAATAGCATATATTTGTGTCATCTTTTGTACTTGAACCTTTGAAATATATGTGTCAAAGATTGAATTTTCTCATTTATCTTCCATAAACACAGTTTACTGTCTATGTCATTCTTCATTGAATGACTTCAAAAGAATTTTACTGACTTAGCAGGCTTTATTCTCCATGAAATTTATGGCCATGATCATATGGCAGTTGGATTTACAACTACCTATGCAATCAGTGCCTATCACCACTGATGTTGTGAGTGCGAATCTCGATCAGGGCGAGTTGAACAACATGTTATAATAAAGTTTGTCAGTGACTTGCGACAGGTTGGTGGTCTTCTCCGGGTCCTCCTTTTTCCTCCACCAATAAAACTGACCGTCACGATATAGCTGAAATATTGTTGAAAGTGGCATTAAACACCATCAAACAAATATCTCCATGAAATTTGAAATATTGAATACAGAAATTATTTGAAAGGGAGATAACTTTTTCATGGTCTTTTTTATGTTCAATGATTAGATAGATGGTTGTTTGTTTTGTTGAAATGTTGATCATCACTGTATAAGCTTTCTTTTCATAATGTATCCATTATAATCAGCTTACATGCCAAAAGAATAAAATTGTCAAGTATTCTGAAACCTGTTGTTTTGTTAATGGAAGGCTAGCCAGAATGAAACCCTAGTTTATGTTGATATAACTTAACCTTTAAAACATTGCTCCCTACAGGAGAAAAATTGTGTTCCTGTGTGAACTGCAGTACTGGTTATGTTTTTCATCTTTATCAACTAAGTACTAAATTAACATGAAATCAAAATAAGATGGGGTCGTCATGGTCGTGATCATATGGTAGTTAGATTTACAACTACCTATGCAATCAGTGCCTATCACCACTGATGTTGTGAGTTAAAATCTCGATCAGGGCAAGGTGTAAAACATTTTGTGATAAAGTTTGTCAGTGACTTGCGACAGGTCGATGGTTTTCTCCGGGTCCTCCGGTTTCCTCCACCAATTAAACTGACCACCACTACATAACTGAAATATTGTTGAAAGTGGTGTTAAACACCATCAAACAAACAAACAAAGTAAGGTTATTTACAATGATCTTAATACAAGGCTTTTATAACAAATTTCAATGTATTTGTATGATAGGAAGATCAAACTTCTGCTGACATCAGCAGATATATATACCAGTATATATATAGTAGATACTTTGTTGGTAACAAGCCACAATTATTCAATGTCAGAAATTATACATTAAGCTTAATAATTCTCCTTCTTTGAAATTAATGATAAAGTAGCCACTGGTGTCTTCCTAAATATTTGACAAGTAAATCTCCCTAAAGTAGAAATTGATCAGGTGTCATTATCATAGTAAATGTAGCTATTTATACTGTATAGAAACTGACCAATCAGAAATCTTGATTTCTTATTGATATTAAATGAAATGTGACATGTTTAAAATAACTTATATCAAAAGATTTAAGTAAATTTAAGACCAAATTAAGATGGGATCTGTTGAGGGTTGACAATACATCTACTGTTAGCTTTACATGTTAAAGTATTTCAGGAATGTATAATTCAAGCTTTGTATGTAGTTAAATCTTCTCTATCCATCAATGTCAAATTTGTTGAGATGCTGTTAATTTTTATATAGGTTTTGTCACTGCAGTTTTCCCCTGATATCCTCAGTTTTTAAAGATTTAGTTTTTCCTTTTTCTTTACTGTAAAATCAGTTGAATCTATGTACAGAAACCAAATTATATTTCTACAAATTCATGGACCATAGTGGGTAATGTGTTTGGAGAGTGCCATGAACATTGAAGGGTGTGCTATATGTGTTAAATCTCTGTCCAAAGCTTTAGTCTAAGGCGACTAACAAAAGTACATGGCTAGATCATATCATATAAGAGCGGCGAGATACATGACCAACCGTCATCACAACACATCATCCGTCAGCTCCATGATAGAAGATCTCAATTGGAAATCACTGAAAGATCGTAGGAAAATAGCGAAATTAACAATGATGTACAAACTGGTAAATGGATTGGTACTAGTAAATACAGAGGATCGTCTAATTCCACCAGACAGAATATCCAGAAATAACAACACAAAGGCATACCAAATACCATCTTGCAGCGCAGAAATAAGAAAAGAATCCTATTTTCCTAGAACCATCAGAGACTGGAATGTGCTACCGGACAACAGCATCACCATCGGGAGCCTTGAAACCTTCAAGGCCCACCTTCAGGATCTATTCTAAACCACTCCAGGATGTTTTTATCTTCACTGTATATATGTAGAGCACTTCAAAAATTCAAACTCAAATGTATATATATATTTTTTTTTTGCATGCGCATCCAAAAAAGTGGCAGAATAATCAACGAATTGATGGTGGCCACATTCTGGTAGAAGTAGAAGTAGAAAACTATGACCTTGATTTTCTACAGTTGAAAAGTAAGACAGTAAAACCTGTCTAAACCAAACCAAAGAGTTCAGTTTAGACAGGTGTTTGGTTTACACAGGTTCAAATTACAGACATTTATTAGATGGAACTGTAAAGTCTGTCTGGTTTAGGCAGGTTTTCTGTTTACTCAGTGTTCAGTTTAGACAGGTGTTTGGTTTACACAGGTTCAAATTACAGACATTTATTAGATGGGACTGTAAAGTCTGTCTGGTTTAGGCAGGTTTTCTGTTTACTCAGTGTTCAGTTTAGACAGGTGTTTGGTTTACACAGGTTCAAATTACAGACATTTATTAGATGGGACTGTAAAGTCTGTCTGGTTTAGGCAGGTTTTCTGTTTACTCAAGTGTTCAGTTTAGACAGGTGTTTGGTTTACACAGGTTCAAATTACAGACATTTATTAGATGGGACTGTAAAGTCTGTCTGGTTTAGGCAGGTTTTCTGTTTACTCAGTGTTCAGTTTAGACAGGTGTTTGGTTTACACAGGTTCAAATTACAGACATTTGTTAGATGGGACTGTAAAGTCTGTCTGGTTTAGGCAGGTTTTCTGTTTACTCAGTGTTCAGTTTAGACAGGTGTTTGGTTTACACAGGTTCAAATTACAGACATTTATTAGATGGGACTGTAAAGTCTGTCTGGTTTAGACAGGTTTTCTGTTTACTCAGTGTTCAGTTTAGACAGGTGTTTGGTTTACACAGGTTCAAATTACAGACATATATTAGATGGGACTGTAAAGTCTGTCTGGTTTAGGCAGGTTTTCTGTTTACTCAGTGTTCAGTTTAGACAGGTGTTTGGTTTACACAGGTTCAAATTACAGACATTTGTTAGATGGGACTGTAAAGTCTGTCTGGTTTAGGCAGGTTTTCTGTTTACTCAGTGTTCAGTTTAGACAGGTGTTTGGTTTACACAGGTTCAAATTACAGACATTTATTAGATGGGACTGTAAAGTCTGTCTGGTTTAGGCAGGTTTTCTGTTTACTCAGTGTTCAGTTTAGACAGGTGTTTGGTTTACACAGGTTCAAATTACAGACATTTGTTAGATGGGACTGTAAAGTCTGTCTGGTTTAGGCAGGTTTTCTGTTTACTCAGTGTTCAGTTTAGACAGGTGTTTGGTTTACACAGGTTCAAATTACAGACATTTGTTAGATGGGACTGTAAAGTCTGTCTGGTTTAGGCAGGTTTTCTGTTTACTCAGTGTTCAGTTTAGACAGGTGTTTGGTTTACACAGGTTCAAATTACAGACATTTATTAGATGGGACTGTAAAGTCTGTCTGGTTTAGGCAGGTTTTCTGTTTACTCAGTGTTCAGTTTAGACAGGTGTTTGGTTTACACAGGTTCAAATTACAGACATTTATTAGATGGGACTGTAAAGTCTGTCTGGTTTAGGCAGGTTTTCTGTTTAGACAGGTTTCAGTGTATATACATTTTTATATAAACATTTTTTCATGGATTATACACAGAAGCCAAATTATTGCTTTTTACAAATAACATCTACAATCCAGTTTTCAGAGTAGATTCCAGTATTTAATAAAGATTTGTTAATAATACCATGGTAACAGATTTAACAAGTGTTAAAACAAATTAAGATATTACTATATCAACAAATATCTGATCAATGTAACAATGTATTGTAACAGATTGAAGTATTATTTGATAAAAGGTCTGTACAATGATTTGTTATATTAAACACTTATTTCAGTCAGAAATTGTTTTGATTATAAATCTTCTTGATGATTTCTGTTGAAGGTCTTTGGGGACCCTGTATGAAATATCTTTTTTATGTGTTTTGTTTGACTGTTGTGTTCAACAATAGATAAAGTTGTAATTTTCAGAAATCTAGTACATGTACTTGTGTTAGGGATTCATATTGTGTTCAACAGTGAAGAAAGTAAAAGTCTTAACAAAAAAACCCAAAACTGTTCCTTGCTGGTGTGTAAGTAATAAAACCCTGTTACTGGAAATTTGATGTAGGTCAGGCAGGTACCAGATATTTTTGATTTAATCCATATTTCAGATATCATAACATTCAACATATCTCAGTTAAATTTTTGGGTTAATTTTTTCTGATAATGAATGATTAAAATTCTAAACTTTTTGAATTACTACTATTTTAAATATGGCCCCCAGGACTTGGGAAAATATGGTTGCCATTATAACTTTTAAAGTTATAGTGCAAGCTGTACCCCAGATACTACTTGACATAATAGAATTACCCAACAGTTGAAAGAGAGTAACTATAATTACTTTAGAGGATTTTCTGAAGAGAGTTATTTCCCTTTGCAATGTTTTTATTTATTAGTCTTAAGCCTTGTATTGGTTTTGTTGAGGAGAAATGTTTTATAGCCTCCAGACGGTTAATAATCTTCTTTAAGTAAGGAAAGCATTAAATTAAAAAGACAATCAGCCAAGATATTTTGTATCATTATTCCAAAAATTTGTAAAGTATTTAAAATTAAATGTTTAAATGGGACTGCTGACAACTAGGGGGTGTCGGCTTAATATTTCTTTGTATAAAGACAGTGTTTAGACCTTACTCCTAATAAGATTAGTCTTTATTGAGTAAATGTGGCACAAAGGCTCCGATCATTTTAAAAATTGTAATACTTTTTAAGCTTTGTAATTTTGACCAATCATCCATTCATGTGTACAGCTTTTAAAAATAATTAAAAAATACAATATTACTTTTAATGGGGTAATTAGCATTTTTTTTCTCAATCTTGCATAAGGTAGTACATGTTTTACATCTACAATTTTCTTTTGGATATTTTCCCCCACTGTTTTGTCTGTTACAATGTTGCAGAAAATAGGACATTCAAATGTCTGGTCTCATTTAATAATTTTGGTAAAAGATTAAATTGTACTTCATTCAATTATACCGTGGAAGAAGAAAAGGTTCAATATTTTTATTATATTTTAATAATTTAAGAGGATTAATTTAAGTTCATGAAGTTTTAATATTACAAAGGAATAATAAAGGAATGACAAACCTACATGTATGACTATTGTTTGTTGACTTTGATGTTTTTCTAAGTCTTACACAAAATAAATATTCTCTATTACATTTTACATGTATTAGATTGTTCATGTAGCTGTGAGATTAAATGTGCATTTATCATCTAAAACATTATTTTTTTTATGATATGTCTACTGGAATTTATGATTATATTGGATTTCATTATATGGTGTTTTGAATGATTGTTAAAAAAAGTGTAGTGTTAGTATCAGATCTTATGTGGTGTTAGTATCAGGTATTCATATAGTATAACTTAGATTTTCTTGGTATCAAGTCTTGTTGTAATGGTGCACTGTAACCTAGATTTTCTTGGTATCAAGTCTTGTTGTAATGGTGCACTGTAACCTGGATTTACTTAGTGATACATTTTTGAAATATGAATTACTTGTGGAAAATAATCTTGGAAAATGCATGTAGTGAAAAGGAATAAATATGAGTAAACCTCCAATTCATCAGGCCCTGAGGAACAGGAGTCCAAGTCCTGTTTTGAGGTATAACCAAAGGGCTATTCATTCAGATATATGTGATGGGACTGTGCAACAAACAAGGCCCATTTCTAGTCCACACGCATCGAGAACTAGCAGTAACCAGAGTCGGTCCAGGCCAAGTACACTAACTATTCATGAATCTACCAATCAGAACAGTCAATCTCAGACAAGTCCAGGAGTAGCATATGGGACTCCCAAAAGGAGCTCCAGTCAACCGTCAGTCCCACATAGTCCTCAAGCAAGAAGTCCTAGTCCAGGATTGATTCCATCAAGTCCTCGGAGTCCTAGTCCTAATGTCACACAACAAGTCCAGCGTATTAGGAGTACAACTCCATCACTCCTAGAACAGCTGCTTAGAAGGACAAGGTCCAGCTGGGGAGGGTAGGTGTTTATCTTTTACATTGAAGGAGACTTCCTATGTATGGTACACTTTAAGGGCCGTCGTGCCCGTGATCGTATGGTAGTTGGATTTACAACTATCTATGCAATCAGTGCCTATCACCACTGATGTTGTGAGTTCGAATCTCGATCAGGGCGAGGTGTACAACATTATGTGATAAAGTTTGTTAGTGACTTGCAACAGGTCGGTGGTTTTCTCCGAGTCCTCCGTTTTCCTCCACCAATAAAACTGACCACCACTATATAACTGAAATATTGTTGGAAGAGGCGTTAAACACCATCAAACAAACAAACAAACTATGTACAATTTAAAAGTGATAAGTTGAAGTTGCATGTCCAATTAATGAGAACTGAAAGAAAATCTACCGTTAGTAAAGACCAATATTTTATAATGTCTTTTATCGTGTCCAAACTTATTTTGTTGTGTTCATGAAAAACATTCAAAATCTGTATTATTCCCCATATTTATATTCCTTCATTTTGTTCTGAATACCAGTTTTGTAATGATCACATTATTAATTTCTCCTTTGAGTTATGCTTTTGAAGAGAGAATTCGAATTTTTTATTATTAAATGTTTAATTTGTCCCTTGTAAAAATTATTGAAATAAATATTGATGAATTTCTTAAGAAAGTTTAAAGAAAGGTATTAAATATTGTCACAATTCTATTCAAAGTTTACAAATGTGATTTTTAAATTAATCATAATTTTACAGATATGTATGTTGAATACTTATATAATAACCTGATAGAATGAAGTAATTAAATTAAATTAATGTCACATTCCTGTTTATAATGTCAATAACTTGTAATTATAGGGCAATACATTTAAAATACTTTGTCACAACTCGTAGACCCTATTTCTGGACCAAAAACATGACTAAGCATTGCATACAGATGTATTTAACACTGTCAATTTGTGGACCAAAAGTCTGACTAAACATTTCATACAGATGTGTTTAACACTGTCACTTTGTGGACCAAAAATCTGATAAACATTTCATAGAGATGTGTTTAACACTGTCACTTTGTGGACCAAAAGTCTGACTAAACATTTCATACAGATGTGTTTAACATTGTCACTTTGTGGACCAAAAGTCTGACTAAGCATTTCATACAGATGTGTTTAGCATTGTCACTTTGTGGACCAAAAGTCTGACTAAACATTTCATACAGTCAGATGTGTTTAACACTGTCACTTTGTGGACCAAAAGTCTGACTAAGCATTTCATACAGATGTGTTTAACATTGTCACTTTGTGGACCAAAAGTCTGACTAAACATTTCATACAGATGTGTTTAACACTGTCACTTTATGGACCAAAAATCTGACTAAACATTTCATACAGATGTGTTTAACATTGTCACGTTGTGGACAATAAGTCTGACTAAACATTTCATACAGATGTGTTTAACACTGTCACTTTGTGGACCAAAAGTCTGACTAAACATTTCATACAGATGTGTTTAACATTGTCACTTTGTGGACCAAAAGTCTGACTAAACATTTCATACAGATGTGTTTAACATTGTCACTTTGTGGACCAAAAGTCTGACTAAACATTTCATACAGTCAGATGTGTTTAACACTGTCACTTTGCATTTCATACAGATGTGTTTAGCACTGTCACTTTGTGAACCAAAAGTCTGACTAAACATTTCATACAGATGTGTTTAACACTGTCACTTTATGGACCAAAAGTCTGACTAAACATTTCATACAGTCAGATGTGTTTAACACTGTCACTTTGTGGACCAAAAGTCTGATAAACATTTCATAGAGATGTGTTTAACACTGTCACTTTGTGGACCAAAAGTCTGACTAAACATTTCATACAGATGTGTTTAACACTCACTTTGTGGACCAAAACTCTGATAAACATTTCATACAGATGTGTTTAACACTGTCACTCTGTGGACCAAAAATCTGACTAAACATTTCATACAGATGTGTTTAACACTCTCACTTTGTGGACCAAAAGTCTGACTAAACATTTCATACAGATGTATTTAACATTGTCACTTTGTAGACCTAAAGTCTGACTAAACATTTCATACAGATGTGTTTAACATTGTCACTTTGTGGACCAAAAGTCTGACTAAACATTTCATACAGATGTGTTTAACACTGTCACTTTATGGACCAAAAATCTGACTAAACATTTTATACAGATGTGTTTAACATTGTCACGTTGTAGGACCAAAAGTCTGACTAAGCATTTCATACAGATGTGTTTAACACTCACTTTGTGGACCAAAAGTCTGACTAAACATTTCATACAGATGTGTTTAACACTGTCACTTTATGGACCAAAAGTCTGACTAAACATTTCATACAGTCAGATGTGTTTAACACTGTCACTTTGTGGACCGAAAGTCTGATAAACATTTCATAGAGATGTGTTTAACACTGTCACTTTGTGGACCAAAAGTCTGACTAAACATTTCATACAGATGTGTTTAACACTCACTTTTTGGACCAAAACTCTGATAAACATTTCATACAGATGTGTTTAACACTGTCACTTTGTGGACCAAAAGTCTGACTAAACATTTCATACAGATGTGTTTAACACTGTCACTTTGTGGACCAAAAGTCTGACTAAACATTTCATACAGATGTATTTAACATTGTCACTTTGTAGACCTAAAGTCTGACTAAACATTTCATACAGATGTGTTTAACATTGTCACTTTGTGGACCAAAAGTCTGACTAAACATTTCATACAGATGTGTTTAACACTGTCACTTTATGGACCAAAAATCTGACTAAACATTTTATACAGATGTGTTTAACATTGTCACGTTGTGGACCAAAAGTCTGACTAAGCATTTCATACAGATGTGTTTAACACTGTCACTTTGTGGACCAAAAGTCTGACTAAACATTTCATACAGATGTGTTTAACATTGTCACTTTGTGGACCAAAAGTCTGATAAACATTTCATACAGATGTGTTTAACACTCACTTTGTGGACCAAAACTCTGATAAACATTTCATACAGATGTGTTTAACACTGTCACTTTGTGGACCAAAAGTCTGACTAAACATTTCATACAGATGTGTTTAACACTGTCACTTTGTGGACCAAAAATCTGACTAAACATTTCATGCCGATGTGTTTAACACTGTCACTTTGTGGACCAAAACTCTGATAAACATTTCATAGAGATGTGTTTAACACTGTCACTTTGTGGACCAAAAGTCTGACTAAACATTTCATACAGATGTGTTTAACACTGTCACTTTGTGGACCAAAAGTCTGATAAACATTTCATAGAGATGTGTTTAACACTGTCACTTTGTGGACCAAAAGTCTGACTAAACATTTCATACAGATGTGTTTAACACTGTCACTTTGTGGACCAAAAGTCTGACTAAACATTTCATACAGATGTGTTTAACACTGTCACTTTGTGGACCAAAAGTCTGACTAAACATTTCATAGAGATGTGTTTAACACTGTCACTTTGTGGACCAAAAGTCTGACTAAGCATTTCATACAGATGTGTTTAACACTGTCACTTTGTGGACCAAAAGTCTGACTAAACATTTCATACAGATGTGCTTAACATTGTCACTTTGTGGACCAAAAGTCTGACTAAACATTTCATACAGATGTGTTTAACACTGTCACTTTGTTATGATGATATCAGGAATATGATCAATTTATATGAAATATAAAACTAAAAATCCATGGAGGTAGAATAAAATATGTTTTTTTTTCAGCATTGACCATACCAGTTTTCAGATTAAAAGAATATACAGTCAAACCTGCCTTACAGGGCACATCTATATTACAAATTCCTAATTAATGACTAGTCTAGTGCATAAAAATTTAACCTATATATAAAGGGCAGCTGTTCATAAAGGGCATAATTTTCTGGTTTCAATGAGTGCCCTTAATATACAGGTTTGACCAGTGCCGTCTTAACGCATGGACATGCTGGACAGTTGCCCGAGGGCCACACGAGCATAGGGGCCCCATGCTAATCTATGTATGTTGTGTATGCCATGTTTTTTAATGTTTAAACACTGATTTTGTTTCTAAGTACCCGGTACCAATATAATAAAAATATGTTTAATTTTATCGACATTTACAGTTTTATTGCTGTGAGTGGTTGCAATTGTGTAGGTATGGGCCCCAGAGCACTGCTTTGCCCGAGGTCCTATATTGATGTTAAGATGGCCCTGTATGATTGTATACATATTTTGTAGGATCTAATTGGAACATTTATTGGTCTGTAATATGTTTAGGGGTGAATTCTTTGATATGTACACTACTAGGTTGACTTCAGTTTAACCAGATTAATTCAGTGTTTGTCTTAAGGGTTAGATAAATAGTTGATATTTTATAAATATGACAGTTTTATAATGTATTAGGGATAAAAGTGTTGTTATTCACACCGTGAACTTTTACACCTGTCCCAGGTAAGCTACAAAGTTATGGAGAATTTTGATCCAATTTTTTCAAGGTTTGCTGAAGGGGACCAAACTTTGGTATTTGGACAGTTGTCTAAGTTTGACCATGATAACACTTTAGACATGTGACATTGATGTTACTGTAGCACAATAAACGGAAATAACTCTACAGAACTATCACAATCAGATCATTCTCTGATCTTTCTACTAGTAGCTGGTAAAGAGACCTTGGCGATAAGTACTGGGAATATTTTATTACGGACAAAATATTGCTCCAAATGTGATACAGTTAATCAACAAGTTCTTCTCTTATGATAAAAAGGTAGATATGTAATTTAGTGTGCACAACACATTTCTGGAATAACCTTCATCAGGTACGCTCAAAATAACCTTCATCAAGTACGTTCAAAATAACCTTCATCAGGTACGCTCAAAATAACCTTCATCAGGTATGCTCAAAATAACCTTCATCAGGTATGCTAAAAATAACCTTCATCAGGTATGCTCAAAATAACCTTCATCAGGTACGCTCAAAATAACTTCATCAGGTACGCTCAAAATAACCTTCATCAGGTATGCTCAAAATAACCTTCATCAGATACGCTCAAAATAGCCTTCATCAGGTACGCTCAAAATAGCCTTCATCAGGTACGCTCAAAATAACCTTCATCAGGTACGCTCAAAATCAAAAGATTGGAAAGCCAAATATATTGTTGTGATCTGTTTTATTGGTAGAGAATAACAGAGTTTCCGTAAAAAGCCAAGTCACTGACAATGTTAGTATATAGAGTTGTATCCAGTACACCTCGCCATAGGTTGTGATAAGCATTGATTGTATTGTTTTATCCATTCAATTGTGACCATGACGACCCTTTTTGAATCTGAGAATCGTTTGAAGACACCACAAGGGTCAGTCAGAAGCTGTATGTCAATGACTGATTGATTGGTTGTTTAATTCTCAGTGTTTTTGGGGGAATGTGACATTTGTACATGTTGTATAAGGATGGGAATGCCCTTTATCTGCATTGGTGGTGTAATGGTTCAAATGCTCCCCATGAGTATGGGATATCTTGGGTTCTTGAGCCCTATTCGGGTCAAACTAAAGAGTTTTAATATTGGTATTTGCTGTTTTTCCACTAAGCATGTAGCATTGATGAGTAAGAGGAAAGACTGATTAGATCTAGATCAGGATAATGTGTCAGAGTGGAGCAACATGTCTGACCGCAGACTGTTGTTTCAGTGAACTAGCACTATAAAGCACCAACTAAGCTTGTTGGACTAGTACAAAGTAGACTTCATCATCAAGGTTATTGCTTGATCATTTCAGGGTTTTAAGACCCTATCTGTGACTGTAAATTAAGATAATACCCGATAATTTGTTGGTTAGGTGGACAGTTGTATTGGTGAAGAAAAAGCTGTATTCGAAGGAAATCAAATTTTGTTGGGTAGGAATATTGGGTTATATCATGACGGTCAGTTTTGTTGGTCGAAAAAAATAGTACCGGTATTTAGAGAAACCAATGTATTTGCTGGTTAAGATTAAAATAAGTAAAAAGTAGACATAAGAACATTATAAACACATTCAGAAGATGCACCTGCACATTTCTTCATAAAACACCCAAATGTTTTCTTCTTAATCATTAACAGAAAGGGGCATTCATGGCCACAATCCTTGTAATAAGTGTTACTCTTATATATAGCAGTGAAACATTTAATCTCCAAAAAATATCCTTGGTAGAATTAAAATCTGCCCCCACCTGACATTGTAAGCCATGCTATGTTCTGCTAACTGAGTTATATGATATCTTCACTGACACAAGGGTGCATATGAACCTAAAGTAATACAATTTCTTTATTCATTTATATTGAGAAGCTTCACCCATTAATCAATAATAAGAAATAGACTATAACTAGTTTTTGTGAAACAAGCTATACTCTTCAGGTGAAAGTTTACCTGTAAATGACCTTAAAATTAATCAATATGATTTTGTGCACCAGTATTGATGATGTCACAATAAAGAGTCTTCCTAAATAACTGTCATAATAATAGGTGAGGATATCATGTGCTTACCTGTATTTTACCCGAATCTTTTATTTCATTTATTTTTGGTTTTACAATAAGGATTTAATAGGTGCAATTTTGAGGTAGGTTAAGTATAATTGTGGACTGAGAGAGTGGAGGGGTACTGAGTTACTCTTGATTCTATATCACTCCATAATGATTGACAGCTTCCTGACTAGCTACTGATATTCAAATATAGGTTCTAATTACTCCACAATGGGTGACAGCTCCCATACTAGCTACTGATCATACCCAGATTCCTAACTGACATACAGAGACATTGCTTACTTCCCTTTCAAATCAAATTATTTTATTGGAAATAGCACATACATATATATGATAGGTGTGATCCAAGTACATGTACACATAACACTTACTCTGAGCAGTGTCCATAGCCATATCCTTGAGGCCGTAGTGGTAGTTAGTCATGAAACTGAAAGCTGAAGGCAGTATACATGGATATATGTATTTTATACCCCTAGTTAAATGTAATTATTAGTAGGGTACGACATTTACAAAATATATTTGATAAGGTGTTCGAAAATGTTACTTTTATTCTGATGGTGTCATTAAAATATCTCTGTCAGTTTATATAACCTTTCATTCCATTTTTATCAAATTTTAAACAACGACATCAGTGGTGTAATGGTTAGTGTGTTTGCCTTGAGTGCGGTAAAACGTGGGATTCAAGTCGAACCAAAAACTGAATAAAAAAAAATTTAATATTTGTTGCTTCTTCACCAAGCATGCAGCATTAAGGAGAAAGAGCAAGACTGGTTGGTTTGGAATCAGGATAATGTATCTGAGTGGAGCGACATGTCTTTCCTCGGACTGTTGTTTCAGTGAAATAGAACTATAAAAATCCAACAAAGCATGTTGGTCTAGTACAAAGCGGACAACATTACATTTCAGCGAATGTAACTTGTTCTCATCATGATATGGCTGAAAAATTGATCACACTCTCTCACTCCATCAAATTTTAAACAATGTTGAGTGTTTATTAAGAGATCCAAGACAGAATCTGAATGTTGTTCAATGTGGTTTATTTAATGTCTATATATTTCCATGTTAAGCTCTATCAAGTAGACAACTAAATAATTACTGGTAAGGTTTTGTCTAGCTAAACTAGATGTCTATCACTTTCAACTGATGTGTCTTTATGACAAAGGGGCCATCATGGCCGTGATCGTGTGGCAGTTGGATTTACAACTAGCTACCTATGCAATCAGTGCCTATCACCACTAATGTTGTGAGTTTGAATCTCGATCAGGGTGAGGTGTACAACATTATGTGATAAAGTTTGCCTGTGACTTGCGGAAAGTCAGTGGTTTTCTTAGGGTCCTACGGTTTCCTCCACCAATAAAACTGACCGCCACGATATAGCTGAAATATTGTTGAAAGTGGCAGTAAAAATCATCAAACAAACAAACATCTTCATGACAATAGTTAAGTCAATCTTCATTAGTCATTTTTAAATAATCAACTTTTATCAAGTTACACCCTTTTTTGTGATAATCGTGAAGTGATATTTCTGGTTTGTCTATTTGATATCATTTTCTGACAGACTATTTTGTTTGGCCTTTGATTATTCAACATTCTCCATACAATCAGTTTCAATGGTAGACTTTTAAGTGTTAATAACACATAGATATCTGGTGTTATATTTCTAATTATAAAACATAGATACATCATTGTTCAATCTTTGTTCTGTCTGATATTTGATCAATTATTTTAATACTCAACATTTACAATAAAGTGAAAAGCAAAAAATAACAAACTGTCAGAAAAGTTCTAAAATAACAAACTGTCAGATAAGTTCTAAAATAACACACTATCAGAAAAGTTCTAAAATAACAAACTGTCAGAAAAGTTCTAAAATAACAAACTGTCAGATAAGTTCTAAAATAACACACTATCAGATAAGTTCTAAAATAACAAACTGTCAGATAAGTTATAAAATGACAAACTGTCAGAAAAGTTCTAAAATAACAAACTGTCAGAAAAGTTCAAAAATAACAAACTATCAGATAAGTTCTAAAATAACAAACTGTCAGATAAGTTATAAAATGACAAACTGTCAGAAAAGTTCTAAAATAACAAACTGTCAGAAAAGTTCAAAAATAACAAACTATCAGATAAGTTCTAAAATAACAAACTCAGAAAAATTCTAAAATAACAAACTGTCAGATAAGTTCTAAAATAACACACTATCAGAAAAGTTCTAAAATAACAAACTGTCAGAAAAGTTCTAAAATAACAAACTGTCAGAAAAGTTCTAAAATAACAAACTGTCAGATAAGCTCTAAAATAACACACTATCAGATAAGTTCTAAAATAACAAGCTGTCAGATAAGTTATAAAATGACAAGCTGTCAGAAAAGTTCTAAAATAACAAACTGTCAGATAAGTTCTAAAATAACAAACTGTCAGAAAAGTTCTAAAATAACAAACTGTCAGATAAGTTCTAAAATAACAAACTGTCAGAAATGTTATAAAATAACAAACTTTCAGAAAAGTTCTAAAATAACAAACTGTCAGATAAATTATAAAATAACGAACTGTCCGAAAAGGTCTAAAATAACAAACTGTCAGATAAGTTCTAAAATAACAAACTGTCAGAAAAGTTATAAAATAAACTGTCAGATAAGTGCTAATATAACAAACTGTCAGAAAAGTTCTAAAATAACAAACTGTCAGATAAGTTCTAAAATAACAAACTGTCAGAAATGTTATAAAATAACAAACTTTCAGAAAAGTTCTAAAATAACAAACTGTCAGATAAATTATAAAATAACAAACTGTCAAAAAAGTTCTAAAATAACAAACTGTCAGATAAGTTCTAAAATAACAAACTGTCAGAAAAGTTATAAAATAACAAACTCAGATAAGTTCTAAAATAGCAAACTGTCAGATAAGTTCTAAAATAACAAACTGTCAGATAAGTGCTAAAATAACAAACTGTCAGATAAGTTCTAAAATAACAAACTGTCAGGAAAGTTCTAAAATAACAAACTGTCAGATAAGTGCTAAAATAACAAACTCAGATAAGTTCTAAAATAACAAACTGTCAGATAAGTGCTATAATAACAAACTGTCAGATAAGTTCTAAAATAACAAACTGTCAGATAAGTTCTAAAATAACAAACTGTCAGAAAAGTTCTAAAATAACAAACTGTCAGATAAGTGCTAAAATAACAAACTCAGATAAGTTCTAAAATAACAAACTGTCAGATAAGTTCTAAAATAACAAACTGTCAGATAAGTGCTAAAATAACAAACTGTCAAATAAGTGCTAAAATAACAAATGGTCGGATAAGTTCTAAATGGAATCGAAAAATCGTAGAAGCAGAAGCCAAATCAATTCTCCTAACACACAAATACATGACCAATCACTTGAATTAAAAGTGGTAAGGGTAAACTTTATGGGCCCAAACCTCCCCTCACAGAATCAATTCTTTGAAATTTGGTCAATCATTCCAAATTAAAAATAAACCAAAACTAACGAAGCTGTGCAAATTCATTCGTGTCCTACAATATCATGCTAGTCCTTCTGGTTAGCCACATATCTCTGTCATCCAAATGAAATGATGTTATTTCATTTGTGTTATTAATGTCTCCCCTTCGAACGAAGGGAGACATATTGTTTTAGTCTGATTTTTTCTTCGGCTTCCGTTTCCGCTTCTGCTTCTTCTCAGCAAAGCTTGTCCGAACCATAACTTTTTTGTCTTTCCAGATAGGTCAATTATATTTGGTATGTGGGTGCATGACCAGAAGGCTGTGTATCACGTACTATAATGACCTTTGTGGGACCTTGACCTTTGACCTCAAGGTCAAATAATGTTTTTTTAAATAGTATTTTCTTGTCCGGGACATAACTTGTTTGTCTTTCCAGATAGGTCAATGATATTTGGTATGTGGGTGCATGACCATAAGGCGGTATGTCACGTACCATAATGACCTTTGTGGGACCTTGACCTTTGACCTCAAGGTCAAATAATTGTTTTTTAAATAGTATCATTCAACTCATAATGTGTAACTTATTGTTGTACAGATTGGCCGCATTAAGGGGAGAAATAAGTTTTAGGTATCTAAAACAGTTCTTCCTAGTTATTATTTAATTTTGTAGACCATCTTGTCTTGCTATGTGTATTTAATATCTATTTATGTTAAATTGGCAAATTCTCTGTACCACTGTTTAAGCTATGGTTTTATGAGAAATAAAGAATCTTGAATCTTGGAATGATACAGCCATATTAGTGTTTTCGTAAAATGCCAACCCTCTCATATAACTGGGTGAGCAACATTGTTGTAAAGAATCTTAGAACTTGTAATAAATTAAATCTTTTGGACATATACATTTTTTTTTATTATGCCCCCGTGATGAAGAGTCGGGGGGCATATTAATTTACCTCTTGTCCAGGTAGTTCATCCATCCGGATATACATACATGGTTTGTCTGGCTATCTCCTCCTACAGTTTTGGAGCTACAGCTTTACTATTTTATAGGATGTTTATACACATAATGGAGGTGTGCATGTCCACAGGATTTTGATTTTCATCAAATATTCTCAAAATGACAGGTAGTTGAAATTAGTCATTTTGTTCGTCCGTCCGAATATAGATACATGGTTTGTCCGGCTATCTCCTCCTACAGTTTTGGAGCTACAGCTTTACTATTTTGTAGGATGTTTATACACATAATGGAGGTGTGCATGTCCACAGGATTTTGATTTTCTTCAAATATTCTCAAAATGACAGGTAGTTGGACTTAGTCATTTTTTTCGTACTAGCTGCATAAAGGGAACATGGTTTGTCCGGCCAACTCCTACAGTTTTAGAGCTACAGCTTTAATATTTTGCAGGATGTTTATACACATATACACATATACACATAATGGAGGTGTGCATGTCCACAGGATTTTGATTTTCATCAAATATTCTCAAAATGACAGGTAGTTCATCCATCCGGATATACATACATGGTTTGTCCGGCTATCTCCTCATACAGTTTTGGAGCTACAGCTTTAATATTTTGTAGAATGTTTATACACATAATGGAGGTGTGCATGTCCACAGGATTTTGATGGTCAGGCGGGAGCATCATTTGTGTCTTACAGACACACTTTCATTTTTAAAAAATCACTCCTAACTAAACAAATTTGTTCATAATTATCAAGTAGCAGGGACATACTTCTTTTCTAGTTTATTTAGGGTTTGATGGCGGCTATCAAAAGGGATATTTGTGCCATATAAATTGTCATATGTTGTCAAGTATTTATATAGATCTATTGACACAGATAATATTTTAATTGATTAACAGATCCATATTTTAGTGTTCATTAACAGTTTTAGAAACCTTGGAACATATGTTCCCCTATCAATAATTTAAATTGATTTATCATACACCTGGATATACCCTACATTGATATTTAGTTCTACATTTGGTCTGTGTAAGACATGTTGTCATCGAGTCTCATATCAACAGACAAATATGGTTCTACTTTTGGTCCTTGTAAAACTTATGCATTGTCATTGGGTCTGGTTTTAGAAGTAGAATAGATTAATACTGTTGAGATGTTTGTTGCCTTATTGCATCTGTTATTTATTAATGTTCAGTCAAATCTGTATTAAGAGGTCACCTTTGAAACAAAGAAAAAGTGGTCCAATTCATGTGATATTTTCTATGACAGAACAAGAAAGGGTGACCTTTTAATAAAGGTGACTGCATGGGCAGGTTCGACTATATTATAGTTATTATTGGATATGAGGTATCAAACTGATTTAATTGATTTTAAGTCTTAGGTACTAATTTTCCCAAACAGGGACTGAAGTTTGTTGTGAGAAGAGTATATTTATAATCAATAAAAAAAATGGGGTGGGGGGATTGATTCTAATTTTCTCAAGCAGGAAATTTTGATAGTTAAAAGATTGTAGTGTCTTAAGGTTCTATTTTTTTCCAAACAGATTGATTGGAGACAATTAAGCTGTAAAAAGGGGGGATTGTGGTGTTTAAGGTACTCATTTTGATGATTAATATATGTAAAGGGGAGGATCGTGATGTCTAAGGTACTCATTTTGATGATTAATCTATGTAAAGGGGAGGATCATGATGTCTAAGGTACTCATTTTAATGATCAATATAACAGGTTAATTTGGGGGGGGGGGGGGGGGGGTATATAGGAATCACCCTGTCCATCCATATACCTTGTAAGCGCAACTCCTCCAAAACGGCTTATTGGATTTTTATGAAACTTTACACATATGTAGTACACTACCTGCAGATGTACATGAAGGAATATGGTTGCTGTCCAAAATTTAAAAGGGGAGATAATTCAACTTATGCTTTCACGAAGAGGGAGGGGGGGGGGGCATGTACCTTGTAAGCGCAACTCCTCCTAAATGGCTCATTGGATTTTTATGAAACTATACACATTTGTATAGTGATGAAACCGTATTGGTTTTAAACAATCCCACTTTGTTGAAGACCTTGTGGCGACCCCTAGATGTATGTTCTTGGTTAGTTTATTTTGGAGATGGGATGTTGTCTCCTTGACATTACTCCATATCCGTTCTTTTTTCATAGGTAACTTGCTAATATACCTGTATTCCAAAGTTTGAACATGATAGTATTGCAAGCAGGGGGTATCTGACTCAATGAGGTCACTCACAGTTCTAGTTTATAGTAGATGTAATGGAGGAGAAATTGTATACTTTTATAATCTTAATTGATTGTATGACATTTTGACAATTGTGCTGACATTTGTGCTGACAATTGTGCTGATAATTTTGCTGACAATTAGCAGTCATCAGTTGATGTGCAATCCTATGAACTATTGATCATTGAAGCTGTTTAAAGTTTCTAAACCTGTATAAATGTTTTAGTAGTTTACACAAAACTTATTAAAAATTTATTATTGATGATGTTACAAAATGGAGTCTCTAGTGATAAATATCCTAATGATTTAAGACTGAGTTTTTTGTTTAGCTGAGTTAGTGTTATAACTTCACCAGTTTCTTGAGGTCTGGTTGTTTGTGAACTTATACTGAGTAAAGAGATGGAAACACCTACCAGAAAAAAAATGAGGAAATTAAAAATAATTCGTTATCAAAAATCAGTAATGAAAACATAACAAATTCATATGTGTAAGACTCAGATTGACGTCCAATCCTCAAATCTATGTCCGATTTCTACGTCACAGACATCTGAACCTCAGATCTATGTCCTTTTTTCAAATTTTCAAATCGGCATCCAATTCTCAAGTCTAAAAAAAATTGAACCAAAAAGTCACACAGATTGGTCGGTTGAAACAATCAACAGAAGTCAGAATATTAAGATCTATTTCTATAACCCAGGGTTCCTTTGGGAATTCTCACTAATTGTTAGATTGAACATAAAATATGAGAACTTTTCATGGCAGATCTAGAACCCTGTATGGTCAGATCTAGAACCCTGTATGGTCAGATCTAGAGCCCTGTATGGTCAGATCTAGAACCCTGTATGATCATATTAAGTTGCTATGAAGTAAACAGATTAGTTGTTTACTAAATGTTGTAATAAATGAGAGGATAGTCATTCATGTCTAACTTCAAGTGTTGCTTTATGTTCTTTATTTTAAAATATGGCTTTCACTGTTAAAACTTCAAAAACCGATTACAGTTTGAATAAGCTATGTTTGTCTCAATAATATATTATTATAGATTAAAAAAAGATAATTAATATTAGCATTTTGGATATAATGGTGGTTATATTAAAGAATATGATTTCATTTAATAAATATAATATTCAGTTTATTTCCTAATCCTGTATACTTTGTTATTATTTTGTCGGGGTATAATTTGCCTGTAAGGCAGTTTAAGAGTACTTATATTTAGAATTATTTGTACTTATGAATTATGCTATAAATTGCAGCTTTAAAGTATATCAATATGTCTGTACAATATAGAGAATTATATGATAATAACTTTGTGTAACGTCTACTAAACGTTGACAACCTTCCGTCTTTGGTTGTGGTTATGATCGTATAGTGGTTGGATTTACAACTACAAGTGCAATCAGTGCCTATCACCACTAAAGAGAACCAATCCCACTCATGGCAAGGTGTATTCAATACAACATTTGTCAGTTTGTCAGTAACTTGCAACAGGTCGGTGGTTTTCTCCGGGTACTCCCGTTTCCTCCACCAATAAAACTGACCGCTACGATATAACTGAAATATCGTTGAAAGTGGCCTTAAACACCATAAACCAAACCAATCTTTAACAACAAGATGAAGTCAATGAAGATTTAATAGATTTCATAATTTAGTGTTTGATAGCAGCTTTGAATGTTTCAACCGAGTCACTCATAACTATGGACTGTGGAAGCCTGTTCCAGTAAGATATCCTAAGAGTCAAAATTATCTATAAGCTGCCAATAAATACAAAAGAAACAATATTATTGTAGAATTATTTATTGTTTATTCACAAACATTTTTTGTAACCTGGCTAAGTGTATTGAAGAGGAGGATTATCAAAAATATTTTTTTAGAACATAAACCTTAGGACCATATCAATTGATTTAACCATCAAAACTTGGGGAGGTCAAATTAATGTGGAATTTATAGTCCAAACTATGATAAAACTATTGGTATTTTAATGTTTCTTGTTTAACCCATCTGTTAATAAAGTTATATAAAAGTTGTGGACAGGTAAAGGTTTACTTATACAAGTATTCTCTGTCCATATTAGGGTCCGTCGTGGTCGTCGTGATCGTATGGTAGTTGATTTTTATTGTAGCCCAATAATAAGGGTTATTGGTGTTAATCGTCACTCAGCAATTTTTCAGCTTTATCATGAATTAATTAATTTACTCAGTTGGCGTAAAATTTGAATTAATTTACAAAGTTGGGGTAAAATTTGAATTAATTTACTCAGTTGAAGTAAAATTTGAATTAATTTACTCAGTTGAAGTAAAATCAAATTTATTTACTCCTTTTAGATAAAATTATAATAATTTAGACAATGTATGATGATATTGTGTCTAGATTTGTAATCTGGATAAAACATTTTATGATATTTGTTTGCATGGTCAGTGCATTATTTGTATAACATATTTATTTCGGTCATGGTGGTCATCTGACTGTGTCTGATATAACATGTGACCTCACATATTTAGATTATTTCATGTCTGTACTGGACACTTGATAGAATTAAGTAACAGAAATAAGATAAAACATTTTGTTGACCTCTAAATTCCTTCATTCTTTATCTGTTGTTCATTCCTTTCTGTACAGTATTGAGGTCCCAAAAAGGGACTTTTTTTCTAACCTGCGACATCAAGCGTTTTAAAAGGAAACTCCCAATTTATTGGATATTATAAAAGAATATTTCACAAAAAGTGACTTCACCAAAACATTTACCTTAACACTGATTTTTTTTAGATTTTTCAATGTGACCATTTAATTCAAAATGGGATAATTTTTAGAGCATCATTATCTGGTTGTAATTAAGTTGTAACTAGATGACAAAAGATGATAATGTTATTATCAATGTTCAACTTCCTCCATGTTAATATTTCTAAGAAAAGAATGATTGACACTTCAGGGTATGGATGAGAAAAACTGATATCTTGACAGGTGTTACATTTGATAAATAACAATTGTCAGTTGGATTCTAATTAAAGAGGAATCTAGATCATAAATATCAGGAAAAGCTTTCATAAAAGTGAGTGAGTTAGAGATTGTTGTTTAACAACAACTCAGCAATTTTTCAGCTATATCATGGCGAGAACAAGTTACCGGTAATTTTCAATGAGATGATGATGAGGTCCGCCTTGTACTAGACTAACACATTTAGTTGGATTTTTATAGTGCTAGCTCACTGAAACAAGTCTGCGAATAGACATGTCACCCCACTCGGACACATTATCCTGATTCGGAGCCAACCAGTCTTTTCTCTTTCTTCTTAATGTTGTGTGCTCAACAGAGACGCAACAAATACCAATTTTATAGTCTATGGTTTTAACCGATTGAGGCTCAAACCCATGATCTATGACACTCAAGCGAGCATGCTAACCTTTGCATTACCGATGCTGTTTAAATCATCATGAATTCTATTTCTACTTGACACACCTAGTTACAAAATGAGTCAATATTTAATAGTATTTATTTTATTAATTCTTATATAATACATACTTAAAAAGTAATATTCTATAGTATTGATTTTTCTTTTGGTAAACATAAATAAAAATAATTGCCTATCACAATTAGTATAAAAATATATTTAGAGTTATCTCCCTTGTTTCATGACTGATACAGCATGCAATGTTTTGTTTGTTCTGAGGTTTTTTCCCCCACAATCTGCAGAAATAGCAATAAAATAAATTAGAGAATAATAGCCTTAGATGGGTTACTACTGCCTGTTGACCAAGCTATGTCTAGTATTTTCCTTCCTTTATTTAGTCTTGTCAGGATTATGTTATTTGATACCAATTTGAATATTTACAAATCATCAAATGTTTGACACGCTAGTTTTCCTGTGTCTTTTTAACTAAAAGTAAATATTTTGGTTGTATGGGTTAAAGTGGTTTGATATTTTTAGCTGAAATCAATCTGTATTAACAAGAATTTAAATGTAATTACATGATTGTCAACCTAAGGTGCCGTGACATGGAAAAAATTATTGGTGTTGCTGATTTAATTTGTCAGGAGGATAAAATCGTGACTGGATAATACTTCTACATTGTACATAGTGTTAGAAGGTCATTACCATCAACAATTGTCCCTTAGGTCAGTTTCACTGAAATTAATTGAGATAAGAATTTGAAAATTATTAGATAATGAAATAAAAATCAATTTAAGGGCTAATTCTTGCACCTGCATGGTTTAAAGATGATACTAAAAGGAAGGGGAGGTAACTTAATTTTTGTCCATTAGGGATTCACCCAAGGGAGATAATGGGCATACAGTGATTTTCCGACTGTGTGTCCGATCTAAATTGATTTAGAAAAAAAAAAAAGGTGCTTTAAAAATCAAATGTCAGTAATTTGGAGTTGAACATATTTTTATAATCTGCATTGGAACAATTATCTGTATTTTAAAGGCTTACTTTACATTTGAGAGGAGATGATCATAATGACATTGTTACACATGGACGGTCTAGAGAATTCCGAATGCATATGAAAAATCCAGCGCAAACTGGAAGTGGCTGTATCCGTTTCAATGACTGAAAAGTAGACGAAGCGACGTTCGCTGAATACTCTTGTCCAATTCGTCTGAGGGGGGCCCGGTAGGTATATTTAAATGTGGCTGTCAAAAAGAGAAATATCTCGGGAGTGTAACGGTATAATTGGGTCAGCGAAAGGATCACAAATAAGGGAAAAATATTGAGGCAAAGTGGAGAAGAGGAAAAGGGCAGATATTTACCTTGAAGTAAGGAAGAGGAGGGGGCATATATTTTTTGAATGAAACCAGTGCCTGTGCCAGTAATGATGGAAGCAAGTACAAGTAACTTGAATCCTTTGGATTAAAAGAAAAAAAGTTTTTACTTCCCGAGAGCAACAAGGTTGATGACGTTAATAAAGCTAGTGAAACTGTTTGTGCTTTGAACTTGAAGTGAATCCGACCCACTACCGGTGGTGTTTTCTATCAAATCCCACTTTTTAAAAATACATATTCCAAGTATTCCCACTTACAATAACAATAGATGTTGTTACAATTAATTTGTTGTATTTGCAATTAGTATCTAATTATTAATTACCTGTAATTTACCTGTATTTTATGTCAAATATTGCAGAAAAAGGCAAAATTATATTTGAGTGAAGCAAGTGTTATTAATAAAATAAAAAGAAATTGGAATGAAGCATTTTTTTCATATGGATTGAAATAAAGTATGACATAAATAGTAAAATACCTTTTAAAAAATATTTGTACCTTTGAAAAAAACATGAATCATAAGAATTTCATTAAAAAAATGAATAGTAACAAACATAAGCTAAGACATGCTTGTTTATTATTTCATGTAATTTAAAAAATAAATAATAAGTTCTATGGATGCTGAAATATAAATGTATTGATAGAGATATCATTTATTCATGTATGTATAGATCTGTGTTTTTTTTATTAGAATAAAAATGATAAATTACTATATATTAGTTCTCTATTCTCTGAGCAAGGTTTACCTGAAGTTAATGAGTTTTTGTTAATACACCGTAAGTCCCAATGTTTTCACATTGTTTATACAATAATTACAGCTATTCCCACTTGAAATTTTAGATTTCTAAAAAGTGGGATTAGGTGGACTCTACCGAACGCCGACACTAGTACTGATACATCATGCCCAGAAGTTGTTGAATGCCTTGTTACCACTGTCAGTGTCACTTAATCTTCAGAAACAACAAATTCAAATTCTTCATTACCTATAGCTAACACTGCTTCAAATTATATCCAACAACATGTAAATAGTGCAAATAGTGGTGATGTTGATACTGATTCGAACAGTTGTGCTCCAGAGGTCATGGTACCAGATGTCAGGGTTAATTCAGTTCAATAAAGAATGAACAAAAATACCCATGGCTATATGACAGTGTGGTACACCAAGTGTATTTATGTAAGTTTTGTGAACTGTTTTGTGGTCATTCTTCCTCATCACAAGAATTTGTTACTGTTGGCATTAACCTTGGTACAGTATGATCGCTATTACTGGACATCCAAACTAATCAATTTATTGCTCTTCCCATCTTTTCCCAATTCACATCATTTACGTGCTAATTTTCCCAATGATAAGGGACCTGGGCCCAAGATACAAATGAGTTGGAAAATCACTGGCATAAAGGGAGGTAATACTCAGGATGTATTGTACTTCCTAATTTGATGTAGAGATATATATTTTGATCTGTACTTGATACATTAAGAATGGTACTGATTTATGTGGGGAAAAGTTCCTTGTTTTCCTGGAGAAGTATAAATTTGTTTTTAATTGATAAGATTTTTTTTTCACATACCGGGTTGAATATCATCTATTTTAAAAACTGGATAGGCTTCCAGTGTTGTCAGGAACTTGTATTTTTGTTTTAAAATAAATTACGATGTAAATTTCGAATGTTTTCAAGGACGGATATGAAGTTTTGTATAACCTTCCCATGTTGTCAGGTGTTCCATACAGATACAAACTCTTTACTGGTTGTTTTGTTTGTAAAGGTTTTTGTTTAGTTGTAAACTTAAGTTACCTACTTTCTAGTTTTAATAGTTCTACAACATAGTTTTTACTTGTTAGGTTTTGGAATCTAATTTATCACATTTTCTGATTGATTCCAAACTAACAAAAGTCTTACATTGTACGAGTTTATTTTTAAGGTTTGTGTGGCTTTGTGAAAGTGAAACCTAATATATCTTTTAATTTGTATGTACTTTAAGAGTTTGTGTACAACAAACCCTATTTATTATATTTTTATACAAGGTACAAAAGTCTCTACCTTGGACCACTTAATCTTATTAAACAACTATTACATAATCTGTATATTATTGTACAGATTTACATGTAACTTTGGAGATGACATGCATTAAATGTTTTATATTCATGTTTACCTGAATAACCCTTGTCTATACTATCTTATTAAACTTACACAGTGTACAAAAGTCTGTTACATTTTACAAAAATTATATAGAGTCTGAATCACGCTCATGGCGAGGACTGGTGTACTCGATACAACATTATGTGATAAAGTTTGTCAGTGACTTGCGACAGGTTGGTGATTTTCTTCAGGTACTCCAATTTCCTCCACTAATTAAACTGACAGCCACGATATTTACTGAGCTATTGTTGAAAGTGGTGTTAAACACCATAATACTAACCCAAGTTAAGTGTCTCTTTTCAGTTTGAAGAGTTGTTGCCATCTTGGGTTTAAGATATTGATGTCCCATTAATTTTCAGAGTTCCTTACCTTTTTAGTCATGAACCTATTTGCCACAAGGTTGATTTTTTTGCTTGCTAACATCCAACAGCAAATATTTCATCCATATTCATGAAGAAAACAAGCTCAGCAATGAAGGTGACAACAGGGACAACTGGGACCAGGACTTTTGACTGGGATAACTGGGACCAGGACTTCTGACTGGGACAACTGGTACAAGGGCTTTTGACTGGGACAACTGGTACAAGGGCTTTTGACTGGGACAACTGGTACAAGGCTTTTGACTGGGACAACTGGGACAAAGGCTTCTGACTGAGAAAACTGGGACAAGGGCTTTTGACTGGGACAACTGGGACAAGGACTTTTGATTGGGACAACAGGGACAAGGGCTTTTGACTGGGACAACAAGGACAAGGGCTTTTGACTGGGACAAGGACTTTTAACTGGGACAAGGGCTTTATACTGGGACAACTGGAACAAGGACTTTTGACTTGGACAACTGGGACAAGGGCTTTTGACTGGGGCAACTGGGACAAGGACTTTTGACTGGAACAACTGGGACAAGGACTTTTGACTGGGACAACTAGGACAAGGGCTTTTGACTGGGACAACTGGTACACATGCTTTTGACTGGGACAAGGACTTGACTGGTACAAGGACTTTTGACAGGGACAACTGGGACAAGGGCTTTTGACTGGGACAAGGACTTTTAACTGGGACAAGGACTTTTAACTGGGACAAGGACTTTTAACTGGGACAAGGGCTTTTGACTGGGACAACTGGGACAAGGACTTTTAACTGGGACAAGGGCTTTTGACTGGGACAACTGGGACAAGGACTTTTGACTGGGACAACTGGGACAAGGGCTTTTAACTGGGACAAGAACTTTCTGACTGGGACAACTGGGACAAGGACTTTTGATTAGGACAACTGGGACAAGGGCTTTTGACTGAGATAACTGGGACAAGAGCTTTTGATTGGGACAACTGGGACAATGGCTTCTGACTGGGACAAGGGCTGTTGACTGGGACAACTGGGAAAAGGACTTAACTGGAACAACTTGGACAAGGGATTTTGACTGGGACAACTGGGACAAGGGCTTTTGACTGGGACAACTGGGACAAGGGTTTTTGACTGGGACAACTGAGACAAGGACTTCTGACTGGGACAACTGGGACAAGGGCTTTTGACTGGGACAACTGGGACCAGGGCTTCTGACTGGGACAACTGGGACAAGGGCTTTTACTGGGACAACTGGGACAAGGGCTTTTGACTGGGACAACTGGGACAAGGGCTTTTGACTGTGACAAGGACTTTTGACTGGGACAAGGGGTTTTGACTGGGACAACTGGGACAAGGGGTTTTGACTGGGACAAGGGCTTTTGACTGGTACAACTGGGACAATGATTTTTGACTGGGAAAACTGGGACAAGGGCTTTTGACTGGAACAACAGGGACAATGGCTTTTGACTGGGACAAGGATTTTTCACTGGTACAAGGGCTTTTGACTGGGACAAAGGCTTTTCACTGGAACAACTAGGACAAGGGCTTTTGACTAGAACAACTGTGACAAGGACTTTTGGCTGGGACAAGGGCTTTTGACTACAACTGGGACAAGGGCTTCTGACTTGAACAACTGGGACATGGTGTTTGACTGGGACAACTGGGACAAGGGCTTTTGACTGGGGCAACTGGGACAATGGGTTTTGACTGGGACAACTGGGACAATGGGTTTTGACTGGGACAACTGGGACAAGGACTTTTGACTGGAACAACTGGGACAAGTGCTTTTGACTGGGACAACTGGGACAAGGGCTTTTGAATTGGACAACTGGGACAATGGGTTTTAACTGGGACAAGGACTTTGACTGGAACAACTGGAACAAGTGCTTTTGACTGGGACAACTGGGACAAGGGCTTTTGAATTGGACAACTGGGACAAGCGCTTTTGATTGGGACAACTGAGATAAGGGCTTTTGACTGGGACAAGGCTTTTGACTGCCACTTGAAAAATAAGGAGAGTTGGGTAGAAATGAAAAAAATGGCCACAAGGAAATAAAGATAAATGATAAGTTGTCATACCTTGTGATTGATTATTAATTAGATACACACCTTTATACCTGTCAGATTTACCTGTCAGTAGTGATTGATTTATATAAATATGTATTGATCTTATTAAAGATCTGATGAAATTATATATTTCTATGTATTTAACTTCCAGTAAGGCGATCATTGTTATTTATTAAAACAAGTAAAAAAAATAAAAGTTTTTTCTCATGATTAACAAATTATAATTTGTCAACAATTTACAGTAGAAATGTTATGATGATTCAGTACAAGAAAGGTTACCTTTACTTGTACTCAAAATAATATACGTACCTAGTACCCATACATACTTCTGTACCAAATACAATATTTTGTATGAACGGCATGATTTAGTTATTATTAATAAAAACACACATGACAAAGCTAGCTTTATATATATATCTACCTTCTTAGAATTCATATAAACATATTACCAAATATTGACAATTTCTAGTTATTTTAGAACTGATCATTATATATTTGGCATTTAAAGGTCCATTACCAAGGAGTAAAACATTTTATTTATTTACTTTGCCTGTTTGGAGTTAATTTGACATAAAAATCTACCAACGATTGTTTACAATTTAATTACACAAATAATATGCTTTAAATTATTTTTCTACAATTTCTTTAACTAAAGTCAGAAATCAAAGACGTGGTGTGTCAATGTTTTTTTTAAAGTCTTTTTACTGATTTAATATGTCAAAGGGTTTAAAGTACATCATAGTCCAGTACAACACCATACAGGGTAGAGGGCATTGGGTAGATGATCTCTTTGTACTTCACACTGTTAAGTATCGATGGTACAGTGTATATTTCATTATCATTTTTATGATTTTTATGGCTGATTTATTATCATTATCATCCTTCCCTCCCACTATATCTACCTGCTGACTCCATAAGCAAAACTTGTATCAAAGTTATCTACCTGCTGACTCCATAAGCAAAATTTGTATGAAAGTTCGCGTGAGCTGAGCTGGACTTATCAACAGTGAGCAGGAGTTATCACCAAATTCTCCCAACATTTAAACGATAATTCCTGTGAAGATGACAAAAGTAAATACAATTCAGCAACACCATTAGCTAGTTAACATTTTATTTTTTAAACAAATATCAAATTAGGAACTGTCGTATCAGCAATATCAACAAACATGGTCCTACAAAAATGTACTTGTCACAATTCTTGATAACCTCTGCTGATATGTCAAAATTTGAAGTCATAAGCGAGGTCGTGATCTTTATGTTTTCTAAAGAGGAATGGCATTTGTAAACAAAACTGGTGAATTGCAGACTTTGATGTTTGTAATAAAATAAAACAATGAATATCACCATTAAAAGAAAAATTCAACAATCTTAACATTTATATAAACCTGTAAAAATGAATGGTATATTTGCAAACTACTTATGAACTATGTTTTGGGGAAGCGTATTTTGAATATTTTGAATCATGTGATTTTTTCCGCGAAAATACAAATATAGATGTAAGGATGAAAAACCTGTCATCTGAATGTGAATATGATTGATACTGAAAAATATCAGCCTGCTCGACAGAATATGAAATTTGTGACTCGTTCGCTTCAATCACTCGCCACCAAACTTCATATTCTGGCTCGGCAGGCTGATATTTTCGGTATCAATCAATTCACATCCAGATAACATATACTTATTATTTGGTGAAAACTGATTAATAAATTTTAATATGTCTACAATATGCATACAAAAATCTTTGATGAAATAATTTCTTAACCAGTGCCAGATGCATATTCTCACTTAAAAGGTGGAGAGTTCCTTAATTTATTCTACTGAGGAATAGGTAATCATTCATATCTTTTTGACAGCCATCTGACTTGTTTGTATTAACAACATACAGTCACTGTCAACTGTATTAAAAGGTCACCGTTTTCTTGTGCCAAAGGTGACCTCATAATAGAGGTTTGACTGTATTATGTTTACATCATTATATATATATATTAAACCATCATTAACCCCTTACATCTACCAGCTACTATTAAAAACTAACATCTTATCAGAATTCCTATTTTTTACTTCTTTGTACAAATGAGATCTTTATTTACTAGTGACCCATTACAATTGTATATCTTTGTGTTAGATTTAAAAGTTCTTATTTCAATAGATATAACAGACCCTGTATGTCTTAATATACATCTCTTTCTATTTGACCATTAAGTTTCAAGTGCTACAATTTGTTGTTAAAAGTAGGACCCCTAGATTTGATTGTCAAATCAACAGCCATTGTGTTGTCTGTCCTTCGATTTACAGATTCTGACTACCCCTTTGGTATCTTCAAACTCTTCTCATTAATAAAAGATTGATCTTGATAATTATTGATGAAATTAGATTTTATAGGTTTGGTTTATGGTGTTTAATGCCACTTTCAGCAATTTTATAGATAGGAGGAATACACTAATATTTACAAAATGACAATAAATTATTATTGAAGGACAAAATCTTAATAAAAAAAACCACAGATATCAAATTTAGTGTTCACAACACATTTGTAACCTTTATATTGGAATATTAAAATATTTGCTATGTTTCAATCACTCGAGCATAATATTGAGCATAGCATTACCAATCAATAGGTTGGTTTGATGATGTTTAATGCCATTTTCAACAATATTTCAGTTATATCGGGGCAGTCAGTTTTATTGGTGGGGGAAACCGGAGGACCCAGAGAAAACCACCGACCTTTCGCAAGTCACTGACAAACTTTATCACATAATGTTGTACACCCCGCCCTGATCGAGATTCAAACTCACATCAGTGGTGATAGGCACTGATTGCATAGGTAATTGTAAATCCAACTACCATACGATCACGACCACGACTGCCCCTACAGTATTATTTTGTCCACCACCTCTCTAATTACCCTGGTAATGTAGAAGTCCTTTATCTAACCTTATATTTATTGTCGGTTAAGTATGACAAGATGACAGATGGTTGGTCAAGGAGATAATTACATTGACGACTTATTATAATCATTTTATACACATGTAAAACCCATTTGATGGTCACCAAAACATTTTACATTCAAGAAGGCATAATAAACTGAAAAGCAAAAAATATCACACTGTCGGAACGGTTCCAAAATCCATTAGACAGAATCACACATATACATGATCGCCTACTTTCCTCGCTTGGTACTGGCATGTCAATAAAACATGGCGGGATGATTAAACTAGTTTTATAGACCCAAACCAATTGTATTTTTTTTTGATTGTTTTATGTAAAAAGTCTAGTTTTTTTATTAGTTCACCTGGACCAAAGGTCCAGGTGAACTATTGCCATCACTTGGCGTCCGTCGTCTGTCGTCTGTCAGTCTGTCGTCTGTCGTCTGTCGTCTGTAAACTTTTCACATTTCAAGCTTCTTCTCCGAAACCACTTGGCCGATTGGAACCGAACTTAGCAGGAATGTTCCTTGGATGGTCCTCTACAAAGTTACTGTTTTTCGTTCCAGTCGAATATTCAATATGGCTGCCAGGGCCAATAATATGCTCTGATTGGCTGAAATTTCAAAGATCTTCTTCTCTGAAACTAATGAACTGACTGAACCCAAACTGTAAAGGAATGATCATTGGAATGTCCTTTACCAAGTTACTGTTTTTTATGCCGATCGGAAATCCAAGATGGCCGCCATCGCAGGACATAGATTAACATTGGACCCTATGGGAAAATGTTCAAATGCCTTCTTCTCAGAAACTACAAATATTATTAAAGCCAAACTGTACATGAATGTTCATTGGATGGTCCTCTACAATCTTAAGGTTTTTTGTTCCGATATGAAATTCAAAATGGTGGCTACGGCAGGACTTAGTTTAACATTGGACCCTATGGGGAAAATGTTTCAAAATGCTTCTTCTCTGAAACCACTTGGACAGTTGAAACCAAACTGCCCAGGAATGATCATTGGAAGGTCCTCTACAAAGTTTCTGTTTTTTATGCCGATCGGAAATCCAAGATCGCCGCCACCGCAGGACATAGATTAACATTGGACCCTATGGGAAAATATTCAAATGCCTTCTTCTCAGAAACTACAAATATGATTAAAGCCAAACTGTACATGAATGTTCATTGGATGGTCCTCTACAAACTGTACGTTTTTTGTTCCGGTATGAAATTCAAAATGGCGGCTACGGCGGGGCTTAATTTAACATTGGACCCTATGGGAAAAATGTTTCAAAACGCTTCTTCTCTGAAACCACTTGGATAATTGAAACCAAACTGCCCAGGAATGATCATTGGAAGGTCCTCTACAAGGTGTGTGTTTTTTATGCCGATCGGAAATCCAAGATGGCCACCACCGCAGGACATAGATTAACATTAGACCCTATGGGAAAATGTTCAAATGCCTTCTTCTCAGAAACTGCAAATATGATTAAAGCCAAACTGTACATGAATGTTCATTGGATGGTCCTCTACAAACTGTACGTTTTTTGTTCCGATATGAAATTCAAAATGGCGGCTACGGCAGGACTTAGTTTAACATTGGACCCTATGGGGAAAATGTTTCAAAACGCTTCTTCTCTGAAACCACTTGGACAGTTGAAACCAAACTGCCCAGGAATGATCATTGGAAGGTCCTCTACAAATTCTATGTTTTTTATGCTGATCAGAAATCCAAGATGGCCGCCACCGCAATACATAGATTAACATTGGACCCTATGGGAAAATGTTCAAATGCCTTCTTCTCAGAAACTACAAATATGATTAAAGCCAAACTGTACAAGAATGTTCATTAGATGGTCCTCTACAAACTTTACGTTTTTTGTTCCGGTATGAAATTCAAAATGGCGGCTACGGCAGGACTTAGTTTAACATTGGACCCTATGGGAAATATGTTTCAAAACGCTTCTTCTCTGAAACCACTTGGATAATTGAAACCAAACTGCCCAGGAATGATCATTGGAAGGTCCTTTACAAGGTGTGTGTTTTTTATGCCGATCGGAAATCCAAGATGGCCACCACCGCAAGACATAGATTAACATTGGACCCTATGGGAAAATGTTCAAATGCCTTCTTCTCAGAAACTACAAATATGATTAAAGCCAAACTGTACATGAATGTTCATTGGATGGTCCTCTACAAACTTTACGTTTTTTGTTCTGATATGAAATTCAAAATGGCGGCTATGGCAGGACTTAGTTTAACATTGGACCCTATGGGAAAAATGTTTCAAAACGCTTCTTCTCTGAAACCACTTGGATAATTGAAACCAAACTGCCCAGGAATGATCATTGGAAGGTCCTCTACAAGGTTTGTGTTTTTTATGCCGATCGGAAATCCAAGATGGCTGCCACCACAGGTCATAGTATTAACACAGAACCATATGGGGAAAATACAGAAATATATTCTTCTCTGAAGCTATTGCACTGATTGAACCTAAACTGTGCATCAATCATTGGAAGGTCCTTTACAAACTTTGTGTTTTTTATGTTGATCGTAATTCCAAGATGACTACCACTGCAGGACATAGTTTTTACATAGGACCAATTGGTTTTTTTTATTACCAGGTGAACGATACAGGCTCTTGAGAGCCTCTGGTTGATAATTCAGATTAATTTGTCTATGTTGTATTAAGATAAGAAATCAATATCAGACATTTATTTACCTGTGTGTAATTATTTTCTGCTGAATTGCTTGCTTCAGACTTAATAATTACCTGAAGTCTTAGCTATACTATGTTGTCTTATATAGTCTACCTGACTGTTTATGTTAATCAGAAATGGCTACAATGTTGTCATCCTAGCACACCTGACTTCTATGGATTAACATGTTTATATAATTGGCTACTGTTTTGTCATGTGCATCATGGTACACCTGACTTCTATGGATTAACATGTTTATATAATTGGTTACTGTTTTGTCATGTGCATCATGGTACACCTGACTTCTATGGATTAACATGTTTATATAATTGGTTACTGTTTTGTCATGTGCATCAGGGCACACTTGAGTTGTATCCTAATTAAGATGTATATCTATTTACTTATCTCTATTGAATTCCTTTGAGAAAGCTTCAGTTGCAGTCACCTGTGAAGACAACAGAGTATTATCAATGGGAGGATCTATTAAACTGTAAATTAATTCAATTAATTAGAGATAGTTACCACTGATGTAATACTTCCTGTCATGGTGCTATAGTGTTAAATGCTTCAAACAAAGTCTATAGCTCATTGTACCTTATTATAAACTTCAGCTATGAAGGATTTTAAACTTAACTGCATGTCTTCAAGGTAAATCTAACTGTATTGTTTGTTAGTCTGGTACATCGTTCTGTCATTTAATGGTTAGCATGCTCACCTCGAGTGCAATATAATGTGTGTTCAAGCTCCGGTTAGGTCAAACCAAACAACATAAACTTTGTATTTCTTCTTCTCTGCTAAGCATGCAGCATTAAGGAGTAAGAGAAACGACTGGTTACCTAGGAATCAGGATAATTATGAGTGGAGCGACATATCTATCCACGTACTATTGTTTCAGGGAGCTAGCACTATACAATTTCTACTAAGTGAGATGATCTAGTACTAAAGTTTTTGATTGAGAAAGTGTGTTTGTCTGTTTGTTAATTGGTATGTGTCTGTATGTTTGTTGGGTATGTGCTTCTGTGTATTTGTGAATGAGTTACTCATAAATGTTAAATTTTTATGGCTGTGTTAAACCCCACTTTTATTAGACACCATTTTCTGAATTTTTACTTTTAGTTATAGCTTTTCCTTTTGCCAAATTCATATGTAGTGTTTCACATTTATCTGTGCATAGTTTTATTCTGTATATTGCTTTTTGCTTTCTGTAATTTGAGTTTTATTTTTTTTATTTTAATGTAAAGCGCTTTGAGTAATTTTAATATTAGATAATGCGCTATGTAAAAACTATGTAATAATAAATAATAATAATAAACTTTATTTTTAAAAACACTACAATAATATGGTTTTCATCTTGTTGAAAAATCACATTAACCCATCGACGTTTATATCTTGAATTGAATAATATAATTATCCCTTGACTGCCCCTTATGATATTTTTTGTCAACGGATAGTGAACTTATTTACAACTAGTTCCCCAAAGCTCAACATGTAAAACATGTGGAGGGGAACCAGAAGAACTAAATTTCAGCCGTTGACCGCAAATAACAAAAACATTATCCAGTCAGTGGAATTTGACTTCTCAAACCAATGCAGAATAAAGAGTGTAATACACAAATAATGTATTGTTGTTGTCTTGTTGAATTTTCTGTAAGATGGCATTATCAACATTTATACCTTGTTTTTCTATGAGAAACAGAAAAACTAATGTTATGTTTTGTTTGAAAGGAACAAAAGCTAAAATATTAGAAAAGTTAGTTTATGTAGACATTTGTATAAACTTCATAAATATTTGAGTCTTCTGACTTTTGTTTCAGCAGAAGTTTATATAAATATTTGTTTGTTTGATCTTTAGTAATCTGTATCAGTAGTATGTTTGTATTCCATGGCCATCTGTATCAGCAGTATGTTTGTCTCTTTGTCACTTATCATAATCCATATAAGATAAACTTGGGTCAGCTGCCGTATGGTCATAGGATCTTATAATGTATTCACTCGGAGGTTTGTGATTGAAACAGACTTTTGATTCACATGAACAATCTGTTACACAACCCATTTGAATGAGTGAGCAAGTGAATGCTGTTTAATGCCAAATGATCAATATTGCAGCTGTATCATAGTGAGAGCAAGTTACTATAAAACATACATTTATCAGGCCAAAATATCTTAACTGGAATTTTTTAGTGTCTACTCTCTGATATACCAGTCTGCATATTGAGATATGTTAATGTATTTCCACTTAACTATCTTATTTGACTTTGAGACAATTTTTTTTTCTCTTAATCCTTAAAGCTGCATGCTCTACTGGGGAAAGTTTTTGATAGTACAGTATTTGATATAACTCGAGGGATAAATCCTATGATCTACCACACTTGAGGTGAGCTCATCAACCGTTACACCACATGGACAGTTTGATCAGAAGGAAGTACTGTTATTGATCGAATTAAAAGCCAATTAAAACTGACATCTTTTTTTTTTATTGTTGTCTTGCTAGTATTTTTTAAAATGTTTTTGTTTAAATTAATATCAGTACAAAGTTTGAAATGTTTTAGATTTCATATTGAATGTCTTCACTAAAGTACAACAGGATCTGTTGATACAATGACGCTCACAGTTGGATGGTCATGAGAAAATTAAATTAGAGCTCATTATTGATAGGAGTGTAGTCTGATAATATCTGACTATTGTTTCTGTTTGTTTATTTCTTCATTGTATCCACTATAAGAGGTCGGAGGTCAGATGTCAGTCTTTACAGTAAATTAAGTTTTTATTATTTTTTAAACCTATGATCATTACCAGAAAGCAGGATTGTTATTGTCAAATTGACATTTAATTTGCCTTGTTTTAGAATTTTAAACTTGTGTACTTTCAAGATTTTAACAACAATAGTTTGAAAATACTTAAATTTCATTAAAAAAAAACTTGTTGCATATATTGTTTATTCTTTATTTAGATAATTTTTACGACTTTATAGTTATTCTTATGATATTTGTTCATTGGATAGAGCATACAATTTTTCCATTGTAATATTTTGCTTTATGCCCTGTTCCTTGGTCTATACTATGGGTCTGTCAACATAAGAACCTGTTCATACATATTTGGTTTCCAAGAAAGACAACTGTTAAGTTTATTATTGTCAATAAGAGAGAGAGAGAGAGAGAGAGAGAGAGAAAAGTGAATAAAAAGGAGAAATAAAAGATAAATCCTTCCTTAGATATAACATGTACTTGTTCCCATGTTAATTGTTTGTATACATGTACAATAAAAATCTTGTCGAACAGTCAGGTCTTGGTGGGTATTAGTTATACATGTACATGTAGGTATAAATAATGCATTAAAATATCCTGTTGACATGAGTAGTCATTTTTATACAGAATTAAACAGATAGGAAATCGAAATGGATATATGCCATAGAGATGGGACTTTCAGCCATTGCTTTACAAAATTGTCCAACTGATTCATTTTACTTGTGGTAGTCAAAGCAACTGTGTGTAGGTCGATCACTGTGTCCTTCTGTCTACCTTCTTGTTCTCATGAGCTGAAATACTGTCTAACTTGATATTAAACAACAATCAATCAATCAAGATGTGTGTGTGTGGTACATAATCATGTGTTTATGTGTACCTGTCTTTATTGTTGAACCAACCTTACTAAGATGTTTTTACTGACATAAATTACCCTGGATAAAGAAAGGTATAGAAATCCAAATTGATTTTATAATGTAGACTAATGCACCTTTAAAATAATTGTCTGTATTATATTGCTATGGTTTTACTTACCTGCTACTAGAACTCTTCAGGTGAATACATTGATATTATTGTTGTACAAGAGAATTTTGATAAATTTTAGGATTGTGTTTTCAAACAAAAACATTTTCCAACTTTGTGTTACAGTTTGATGGTGTTTTAGAAGTAGGAAGGACTAATGTAATTACACAGTAGTCATAAAAAGTCTGTCAATGTACTCATTTATATTAATAACAATATAAGTTATTCACGAGGTCACGAAAGGTCACCTATAAAAGTTTGTTTATATCCATTTAATTAGTTATCAGCTTTTTTTAATTAGTTTTCAGTAACTTTTACTGGCCACTGTAAGAAAAGGTTAGATATACATGTACCAATGGGATAATCAGAGGCTGTAATTCTATTTACTTATGTTCATCATTTTAATGTTAGTTTTATTTTTATTAATACTTAGGGGAGAAGCAACAAATACCAATGTTATATTCTGGTTTGACTCGACTGGGAATTTGTCTCTCAATATTGCAGTGTACAATGTACATTGGTAGAAAGATTGATTGATTGGTGTTTAACGCCAACATTAGCAGTATTTTAGCTATGTTGTGGCATTACATTGGAAAAACATTTGGATTGGTGATGTACGTTTTTTTCTAAGTAATGCAAAATAAATTGGAAATATGCCTGGTAACTAAATGATGAAATATGCCTGGTAACTAAATGATGAAATTTTACATTCATCTTTTGTGGGTGGACAAGTGAGTTTTTGTACTGGTGCCAATATATTCTGTGGGTGGACAAGTGAGTTTTGTACTGGTACCAGTATATTTTCAATATGTTCTTAAACGTTTTGTGAACTGATCCCAATAATATACAATGTATATATCAGCCATAATAATTAGACCGTTAATATATTTACATTGAAGAATCTTGGTGATGATGATGTTTTGTTTTACATTGTATAACTTAAGCCCGGTATACACGATGCAAGTTTTGCATCCAAGTCTCCATTCAAGTTTCTTGAATTCAAGTTTTTTGATCGTGTATACCATACAAGAAACTTGAATCAAAAAACTTGAACGGACTTGGATGGAATAGAAATGCATCCTATTTTTTTTCAACTTGGATGGAGATTGGCCAATCAGAAGACAGAATCCTTATCAGCATCAATTTGTGAATGTAAATAATAACAACTACACGTGTTGTGCAAAGATGGCGGGTAAAGAGGAAACTCCAACATGCAGGAAAAAGACAGTTACATGGACTATTGAAATGATTGAAGATCTAATAGACTTCATAGAAATACATCCCATCGTCGCCTTCGAAGCCATTTAGGAGCCATATTGACCTCTTTTTGGAGCTTAATCTCCTTCGCAGTACAATTGTACATAATAATGCAATACAAAGGGAAGCACCCTCCTCTCCTCCCAGAAATGCCATTTTGTTTGTTGTATCTCCTGCCAAAACTTGTGTGTATTCATCAAAATTTCTTGCATCGTGTATACACAAACTTGAATTCAAGTTTTCTTGATCCAAGTTTTCTTGAATGGAGACTTGGATGCAAAACTTGTATCGTGTATACCGGGCTTTATATATCATTGTTAACAGTACCTCAAACCATACTTAATACATGTTGTATAGCCCTAAGGACCCTTATTTAGTTATAAAACATAACCTTTATAATCTTGGACATAATGATTAATTTTAACTTTATGTACCAGGGGGCGGATCCAGGATTTCAAGTTGGGAGGGGCACACTTAAAAAAATTGTGCCGGGTGCGCCCCCCCCCCCCTGGATCCGCCCCTGTGTACTAACTAATACATATACAACTAAAGGAAAAACAAATCTTGTGATATTAAATTCCAATTATTTGTGCTACCACAAGAGAGTGGGAGTGTTTTGTTTATGGTAGTATGAAGTGTCTGTTACCCCCTCCCTCATCCACTTTCCAACATGACCACTTCATAATAATACTGTCAAACAATATATGTGTATATTAACATATTCCGAGCGCCTCTATATGATACCAAGTCAATATAAATTATTGGCTATAAGAGACTTTATGCCATTTCCTTATCTGGTGGATAGGGGTAGTGAAGTGCTGGATTTTATGATTGAATAGTATTTTTTTTTCATTTTTTGACACATAGTAATTTCAAAATGAATTTTTTCCTGAAAACCCCCCTCTCCCATAAGAAAATGATTTGAGCCTTAAATTAACAAGGATGTATTTTGACATATATTGTCTTATTCATTAGAGCTCAGACTTCTGTAAATGATGACTAACAAAAGATACATAGATCATATGATAATGAATGATCTATTAAACTTTTATAGACATTTTATGCAACTTGTTACATTTTTTGTGCATGTTATCTTTACATCCTTACAAGGTCAAAGATTGTTCAAGGTCAGACTGCTAGGCAGCCATGTCATACTTACAGAAAGAGATCATTTAACTTCCGAATAATATGATTGTAAACTTTTCTCCTACGTGTACATGTAATGAGTCACATTGCCCCAGTATTCCACCTGTATAAAGATAGTTTTTGTATTTTAAATAAATATATCAAGAGATTTTCTAACTTTCTTTTGAAAATGTTCTTAGGAAAATTAATCAGTTAATAAAACCAAATGAGTCAGTGTGAGAACTCGTTAATTGTTGTTATGTTGCACTGTAATGTGTTTTGATCCTTGTCCACTTTGAAGACAACTAAAACAAAGATAAAAGTAAGTATTTGGAAGACTTGCCTTTCTGAGGTAGACATATTTATTTCATTTTGTATGAACTTCTCCTACATTTTAACTAGGATTTCCTCAAAACTTTGCATGCTGGGTTATTACGAGTACACCTCACCATGAACGGTGTTCGAACTCACAACTTTAGTGGTGATAGGCACTAATTGCACAGGTAATTGTAAATCCAACTACCATACGATCACGACCATGATGGCCAAAAGAGAACAAGGCGTTATTACTAGTCCATGATAGGATAGGGCTAAATTTGTTGGCGAGAACAAGATTCCATTCCCTTTGGAAGCTATAAATAGATTTAAAAAAAAATTATTATGTAAGGACTTAAATCTGGAATTCCAAAAATGCAACGGAATATGCAGCACAACAGTAATTACTTGTCCTAGTAAAAGTTAGGTAATTCTATATTAATGTATTATGTAGTTAATGATATGGACGATGGTGTTAAACAAAGGTATTGAAAGTGTGAAATGTCGTCTCTTTGTGGAAGATTTTGTTAAAAAGTTGCTGTTTTATATCGTAGGAGTTGACCTGTTTACACAAAAACAACAAAAAACGTCTTGTCAAATACAAGTTAGTATTACAATCAGTAAAATCTTTTTCTTCAGCCCCGCTGACGAGAACAAATATGTTTTATTGTAAGTCTGAGGAACACAGTCCATGTTCCACTTTACGCTTAGATATAGTTCATAGATAAGATTTATATGGTAATCAATGTTTACATAGATTTTGATTGGGGGTCCAAAATTAATAAAGGGGGTTTAATTATAACCAAATACCAATTTCAAAATCCAATAAAAAAATTCAAAGGAAAGTTTGACACTTAAACCCAAAGTTGATTTGTTTAGTCAGATTAGAATACAACTGTTGTGATCGTGTGTGTCGTGTAAATAATTCACTATTGTTACGCTTACAAACCTTCGTAGACACACTTACTTTGGTGAATAGAACATTTTTTGTGACGGACACTCGACTTCTTTCAAATCTTTACAGTAGAAGACACTAAACACAATATTCACTTTAAATCTATTTGGAGGATTGTAGCTTTTGTTAATGTAACTGATGGGATATTTAAAGAAGTCATTTGGACATCATTGTAAGCCATTCAACAGTGAACATTTCAGAAATTTATTTCTCTTTATAAAGATCAGGATTTTTACTTCATTTTTGTCTGGATTTTAACTAGAAATAACTACTGATTTTTATTTTATGATGAAAACAAATGATGTGATTTATCAAAATATACATAAGAAAAAATACTTCAAAGGAATAAGTGAAAGATTATAAAAAGGAATAAGTGAAAAATTACGGAAAATTAGATTAAATGATTTATTTATGGTTTACATAGATAGTTCTGATATGATTACAGATGTAATTATTTACAAAAAAGTCATAAGTGAACTCCGATAAAAAAACAATAAGTGAATATTTAGACATCAAATATTTGATATAAGAATCAGAATTAGCTTCAGGTTAATGTAAAAAGTGGTGGTTTACATTTCATGGAACAATTTGTTTACAAAAAAACTGTAATTAAGACTGTAAAATTTTGTTACTATGTTCTGAACATCTGTGATGTCAAACTCTGATAGCTGACACACGTTTTTTCCAATTAATGATTAAGTAACGATTAAATGATGCCAAAAAAGTCGGAAGTTAATTTTCAATCAGAAAAACAGTCATGATTTTAATGTGATGACAGTGATTAGGATGCCAATGAGAGTTATATCATCATTTAATTTTAAACTGACCACCATGAGTTTGTTACTGAAGCAGATTACTTCTATTTCTGTCATTCTGGACATTGTAGGATAGTAATGTGACATTATTAGAATTAACTCATGGCTTATAAAGAGAATTTACCTAAGAGATCAGTCAGTTTTAATTATGCTGACTACTGGAATCTGATCAGGTAGGAATATACACCTGTTTGTCACCTGTATTCACACCTGGTATACTAATAGACTTGAAGGTAAAGAAAAAACCTTAAAGGGGCATTAGCTACGATTTTGACCAAAAAAATTATGTTTTGGAAATTGGTAAATAGCTTTAAAATGATGAAATAAAGGTAAATATTTCACATTAAACAGCTTATCGTACCACTTTTCGCCTTTTGAGAACGATTTATTATTTCCTTGCAAGCAAATAATTTGACCTCACTTTCTCAGTATGCAACTGAGCTTACTAGTGACAGGTAAAAACGAATAATTTGTATTTTGTTGCTTATTAACTGCAAACTTGCATGGTTCTTTGTCCGTAATTAACACTGACTAAAAGCAGATTCACAGAAAATAAGAAATAAGTGCATTGTTGTACTGATTTAATGACGATTCGGCAAACTCCGTAAACAATGCCGATAATTAATAAGATGGCATCCATTTCTTGATCGATCTCAAAACACGAGCAGTTGCACCTTTTTCCCCCGATGCACGTACATTTCATAACATTTATAAATTACAGAAACATGTTTTATTAAGGCATCAATCATATCTGATAGTTTTTATGGGTAGCAAAAATTTACGATTTTGGCAGATAATGCCCCTTAAAATATTACAGAAGTAACAAGACACTTTAAATGTATCCTGATTAAGGGGGGACAACCTATTACTAGTAATATTTTGCTATTAAAGGGGGATGACTTACTACCAGTTAATATTTGCCATTAAGGGGAGACGACTTACTACTAGTAATATTGGCCATTAAGGGGAGATGACTGACAATCAGTAATATTGGCCATTAAGGGGAGATGACTTACAATCAGTAATATTGGCCATTAAGGGGAGACGACTTACAATCGGTAATATTGGCCATTTAGGGGAGCAACTTACAATCAGTAATATTGGCCATTTAGGGGAGACAACTTACAATTAGTAATATTTCCTGTTAAGGGGAGACGACTTACTACAAGTAATATTTGCCATTTAGGAGAGACGACTTACTACCAGTAATATTTGCTATTAAGGGGAGACGACTTACTACTAGAATATTTGCCATTAAGGGGCAGACCACTTAGTTTAAGCATATTTTATTAATTAATTCAACATAGCATTACAATATTCAACTATATACATTACATAATAGGAAATAATTGATTGGATTGGGAAACAAGTTGCAAGAACTTATATTAATCCCTATCTGTAATACCATTTACTACCAGTAATATTTGCCATTAAGGGGCAGACCACTTACTACCAGTAATATTTTCTATTAAAGAGGGAAAAATTACTACCAGAACATTGCCATTAAAGGCAGACGACTTACTACCTATAATATTTGCTATTAAGGGGCAGATCACTTACTACCAGTAATATTTGCCATTAAGAGGAGATAACTTACTACCAGTAATATTTGTCTGTAAAATGGTGTTTACAAAAATCCCATCTAATTTGATTGCTTTGAACCTGAAATTGATATTGTATTATACATCCAAGTACAAGAATTATATACACTAAATATTTAAAATATTGTTAAACTTACATTTGATGTAGTCTTCTTTTAAATTGTATTGATACTTGTAATGTTTACATTGACAAGGGGAGATAACTTAACAAATACTTGATTATCTGTCTTGTGGTGTTGAGTAAAGACATTAATTCTACTTGTAGGCCATTATATGACTTTAAGTTAATATAATGTAAATATACTTTGATTACGACCTTGTTCTTACTCTCTACTCTTTGATTATGACCTTGTTTCTGCTCGGTAGGTGGTCGTAACATCTCTGTCAATATTTTGTCAATAGTAATTTAACATAATAGAAACAAATAAAAAAAGTTGTAGTAAACTTGCTGATTAGCACACTCTTTATACCACACAGTAAGATCTTAATATAATGGGCTCGTTTCATAAAACTGTTTCATAAAACTGTTTCACGATATTTAATTGATAAAATAATCGTTGATCTGCACAGAGATTAAACGTGAGCTTGATGCAGAAAAGTTGGAGATATTAAATGTTATTATTGAAGAAACTTCATTACATATTAAAGTGAATTGTTCACGTCAATGAATAAACAGGTATGTTCGTATTGTAAGTTTTAAAAAAAGGTTTACAATTGATTAAGAAATGGAAATTGAAGATCAGAAGATTAGGAGAGTTGGATATTTTCTGTAATTTTAGTCTTCACAAAGTTGTGTTTGTTTGCTATATAATTCCTGTGTAAGTACTACTTACTTTTACTCTTAATATTTAATTTATTTTTTGTGTCAATTAATATAAAAGGAGGGGGGGGGGGGGGGGGGGGGGGAGACCTCAGACATTTATAGAAAATGACAAAAATGTCTGGAAACCTTAGAGATGGACATTGAGACATATGCTAACTTCACATGTTATCATCAGTACTATATATATTGTGGTTAAATTAGTTCTCTTATTTTATGTTTATTTTAAGACACCTACACATGGCCGAGGGTTTCATGGGTCTGTCCCGTCATGTTTATTTTAAGACACCTACACATGGCGGAGGGTTTCATGGGTCTGTCCCGTCATGTTTATTTTAAGACACCTACACATGGCGGAGGGTTTCATGGGTCTGTCCCGTCATGTTTATTTTAAGACACCTACACATGGCGGAGGGTTTCATGGGTCTGTCCCGTCATGTTTATTTTAAGATACCTACACATGGCGGAGGGTTTCATGGGTCTGTCCCGTCATGTTTATTTTAAGATACCTACACATGGCCGAGGGTTTCATGGGTCTGTCCCGTCATGTTTATTTTAAGATACCTACACATGGCCGAGGGTTTCATGGGTCTGTCCCGTCATGTTTATTTTAAGACACCTACACATGGCGGAGGGTTTCATGGGTCTGTCCCGTCATGTTTATTTTAAGACACCTACACATGGCGGAGGGTTTCATGGGTCTGTCCCGTCATGTTTATTTTAAGATACCTACACATGGCCGAGGGTTTCATGGGTCTGTCCCGTCATGTTTATTTTAAGAAACCTACACATGGCCGAGGGTTTCATGGGTCTGTCCCGTCATGTTTATTTTAAGACACCTACACATGGCGGAGGGTTTCATGGGTCTGTCCCGTCATGTTTATTTTAAGACACCTACACATGGCGGAGGGTTTCATGGGTCTGTCCCGTCATGTTTATTTTAAGATACCTACACATGGCCGAGGGTTTCATGGGTCTGTCCCGTCATGTTTATTTTAAGACACCTACACATGGCCGAGGGTTTCATGGGTCTGTCCCGTCATGTTTATTTTAAGATACCTACACATGGCCGAGGGTTTCATGGGTCTGTCCCGTCATGTTTATTTTAAGACACCTACACATGGCCGAGGGTTTCATGGGTCTGTCCCGTCATGTTTAGTTTAAGACACCTACACATGGCGGAGGGTTTCATGGGTCTGTCCCGTCATGTTTAGTTTAAGACACCTACACATGGCCGAGGGTTTCATGGGTCTGTCCCGTCATGTTTATTTTAAGACACCTACACATGGCCGAGGGTTTCATGGGTTTGTCCCGTCATGTTTATTTTAAGATACCTACACATGGCGGAGGGTTTCATGGGTCTGTCCCGTCATGTTTAGTTTAAGACACCTACACATAGCCGAGGGTTTCATGGGTCTGTCCCGTCATGTTTATTTTAAGATACCTACACATGGCCGAGGGTTTCATGGGTCTGTCCCGTCATGTTTATTTTAAGATACCTACACATGGCCGAGGGTTTCATGGGTCTGTCCCGTCATGTTTATTTTAAGACACCTACACATGGCGGAGGGTTTCATGGGTCTGTCCCGTCATGTTTATTTTAAGATACCTACACATGGCCGAGGGTTTCATGGGTCTGTCCCGTCATGTTTATTTTAAGACACCTACACATGGCCGAGGGTTTCATGGGTCTGTCCCGTCATGTTTAGTTTAAGACACCTACACATGGCGGAGGGTTTCATGGGTCTGTCCCGTCATGTTTATTTTAAGACACCTACACATGGCGGAGGGTTTCATGGGTCTGTCCCGTCATGTTTATTTTAAGACACCTACGCATGGCCGAGGGTTTCATGGGTTTGTCCCGTCATGTTTATTTTAAGATACCTACACATGGCGGAGGGTTTCATGGGTCTGTCCCGTCATGTTTAGTTTAAGACACCTACACATGGCGGAGGGTTTCATGGGTCTGTCCCGTCATGTTTATTTTAAGACACCTACACATGGCGGAGGGTTTCATGGGTCTGTCCCGTCATGTTTATTTTAAGACACCTACACATGGCCGAGGGTTTCATGGGTCTGTCCCGTCATGTTTAGTTTAAGACACCTACACATGGCCGAGGGTTTCATGGGTCTGTCCCGTCATGTTTAGTTTAAGACACCTACACATGGCGGAGGGTTTCATGGGTCTGTCCCGTCATGTTTAGTTTAAGACACCTACACATGGCCGAGGGTTTCATGGGTCTGTCCTGTCATGTTTAGTTTAAGACACCTACACATGGCCGAGGGTTTCATGGGTCTGTCCCGTCATGTTTATTTTAAGATACCTACACATGGCCGAGGGTTTCATGGGTCTGTCCCGTCTTTCCTCCCACATTGATACTTATAGTCAAGATAATTTAACTGAAAAATTGTGGAATAAAATGAACACCAATAAACTGCATCAGTGGTGTAATGGTTAGCATGCTCGCATCGAGTACAGTAGATTGTGGATTCGAGCCCAATTGGGTCAACATTGGTATTTGTTGCTTCTCAGCTAAACACGCAGCATTAAGGAGTAAGAGCAAAGGCTGGTTGGCTCGGAATCAGGTTAATGCGTCCAAGTGGAGCGACATGTCTATCCTTGGACTGTTGTTTCAGTGAGCTAGCACTATAAAAATCAAATTAAGTGTGTTGGTCTAGTACAAAGTGAACCTCATCATCATTTCATTGAAAATTAACTTGTTCTCACCATGATTGATATAGATGAAAATTGCTGAGTTGACATTAAACAACAGTCACTCACTTAACACCAATAACCTTTCAACCCATCGAACCTAATTGTAATAATGTAATTAGATTGTACTCTTAATCAGTATAAAACACATGTTTATTACTTTCATTTAAAGATTTAATGTTAATTACAAACAAAATACAGTTTGAATTTATGGTACAGAAAATGTCAAATTATAAGGGAAAATTGTTTCATTTTGAGTTTGAAGTGTTAATATCACTTATAGTCTGTTTGACTTCTATTATAAATCTTCAGAAAAAAATTCTTAAAAATCCAATTTTCTAATCAACAATTTATTTTCTAGATGTATATTAATATATGATATATACGAACTCTGACAATTAATTTCAAAAATTTTGGTCCATTATTAAAAAAGTTACCCATTAGGTCTCTATGTTAATTATATTTTCTGAAGTGTAAAAATCTGAAAGGAGTGAGTATAAATAGTGTAAGAGCCCAACCATCAAAACAAAATAACAGACATGTGCTTTCAATGTATAGTTCCTTGTACCATGTGACCATAGAACATTTAAATATTTAAAGGCTACTCATTAATTGACCATTAAGGTGATAGTCAATTGTTATTGATGTCCTTATATTTAAATGTCCTATGTCACATCGTACAGTCTGTTATTTGTACTCACTCCTACCAGATTGTTGCACTTCAGAAAATATAATTAACATAGAGACCTAATGGGTAACTTTTTTAATAATGGACCAAAAATTTTGAAATTAATTGTCAGAGTTCGTATATATCATATATTGATATACATATAGAAAATAAATTGTGGATTTGAAAAATTGATTTTTAAGAATTTTTACTGAAGATTTATAGAGTAAATTTACCAGGTAAATATATCACAGGTTTTGTAGGACAAATAGGAAGGAAAAACCTATTGTTCTTTATAACTTACATCTGGTTGTTCTTGTCCTTTAATTCTACTGAGAACAATTACATGCTAAAGCTAGGTGTTGTGAAAACAAATACATCATCCCTGTCTTTGACTAGATCAACTTCGTAAATGATAGTGTTTTAAGTCAAGATGTTCATTTCTCATTTCAGGGGAACTTCCAAGTTAGAATCTAGTGTTAAGGTTCTCAGATCTTCATCATTCCTACAGAAAGCCAGAGAGGCTCAGGAGAGGGATAGGAATAGGCTAGGACTTCAAGATGATAGTATTGTACCTAGAGAATCCTCCACTAGTATGAAACAGAGACCTCGAAGGATAGAAAGCTTTCAGTAAGTCAAACTTCTTTTTTTTGGATAAATTTAGATAAATTGACTTGTGTCATATAAATGTTACTGTAGGTATGTTTATTAGGAAGCCTCTTGTTTTACAACATTTATAAATTAGGTCAGATCTATTTATAAACCAATTTACTTTTGTGACTGCCTGTATTAAGAGGTCCATTTTAATAGTCATGTGTTTGTGGTTATCTGTTACCTGTATAGCAAGGCCTCTTGTTTATGATCTATTTATAAAATAACCTTTGTACAGGTTGCCAGTACTAGTAGATCTGTTTGGCTCTGTATAAGATCATGTCAGAGGGAGGGATGTTTGGCTCTGTATAAGATCATGTCAGAGGGGAGGGGATGTTTGCTCTGTATAAGATCATGTCAGAGGGGAGGGATGTTTGGCTCTGTATAAGATCATGTCAGAGAGGAGGGATGTTTGGATCTGTATAAGATCATGTCAGAGGGGAGGGATGTTTGGCTCTGTATAAGATCATGTCAGAGGGGAGGGATGTTTGGCTCTGTATAAGATCATGTCAGAAGGGAGGGATGTTTGGCTCTGTATAAGATCATGTCAGAGGGAAGGGATGTTTCGATCAGTGGACTTTTGGTTGTTTTCAGTTCTCTAGCACTATAAAAATCTAATTTGACTGGTTGATCTAGTACAAAGCAGACACTGTAACTTATTCATCCTATGATATAACTTGTCTACCCAGTGTTACATAACAATCACTTATTATAGTTATGTAGTATGACAAGAATGATAGAGGTTGGAGGAGGACTATAGCATACAATGAAATTATTTTTTATTTGGTCATGTTTTCTTCAAATAAAGTACAAGAATGAAATAGATCAATAATATTTTTTACACCTGATACACCTGTCTAATTACCTTTAATTACAGGTAAGGTGTATTATATGTCTTATAATTACAAAGTTCAAAAGAAGTTACAATATCATACAAGCCACAGACCACCCTCTATATAAACTTATTATTAGCCATCATTTGATGGTTATCAGGAGGAACAGAACAAATCAGTGTAATGTTGTGATTTGTTCTGCATTCTACAGAAAGATATAACCATTGGAATATACCAATAGGTTTATTTATAACTTCTGAAATGTTCTGAATGGTAAAGAAGGTCAGGTAGATAATTGATAGTCTAACAGCTATTTAAGTAATTAAGAAAGTTAATATTCTTGTTATAATAAGATTGAGTTCTTCAGGTGCAGCTTTCTTGAATGATCTTTAAAATTATCTAGTTAAATTGTTAATTTACAGATGGCAAGGAAAACTGCACTAGGAAGTCCTTACCTATTATATAATAGGGTTTTATTGCACTAGGAACCCCTTATCTATTATATAATAGGGTTTTACTACACTAGGAACCCCTTACCTATTATATAATAGGGTTTTACTACACTAGGAACCCCTTACCTATTATATAATAGGGTTTTACTACACTAGGACCCCTTACCTCTTATATAATAGGGTTTACTACACTAGGAACCCCTTACCTATTATATAATAGGGTTTTACTGCACTAGGAACCCTTACCTATTATATAATAGGGTTTTACTACACTAGGAACCCTTACATATTATATAATAGGGTTTTACTACACTAGAAACCCCTTGCCTATTATATATAGGGTTTTACTACACTAGGAACCCCTTACCTATTATATAATAGGGTTTTACTACACTAGGAACCCCTTACCTATTATATAATAGGGTTTTACTACACTAGGAACCCCTTACCTATTATATGATAGGGTTTTACTGCACTAGGAACCCCTTACCTATTATATAATAGGGTTTTACTACACTAGAAACCCCTTACCTATTATATAATAAGGTTTTACTACACTATGAACCCCTTACCTATTATATAATAGGGTTTTACTACACTAGAAACCCCTTACCTATTATATAATAGGGTTTTACTACACTAAGAACCCCTTATCTATTATATAGTAGGGTTTTACTACACTAGGAACCCCTTACCTATTATATAATAGGGTTTTACTATACTAGGAACCCCTTACCTATTATATAATAGGGTTTTACTACACTAGGAACCCCTTACCTATTATATAATAGGGTTTTACTGCACTAGGAACCCCTTACCTATTATATAATAGGGTTTTACTACACTAGGAACCCCTTACCTATTATATAATAGGGTTTTACTACACTAGGAACCCCTTACCTATTATATAATAGGGTTTTACTACACTAGGAACCCCTTACCTATTATATAATAGGGTTTTACTACACTAGGAACCCCTTACCTATTATATAATAGGGTTTTACTACACTAGGAACCCCTTACATATTATATAATAGGGTTTTACTACACTAGGAACCCCTTACCTATTATATGATAGGGTTTTACTACACTAGGAACCTCTTACATATTATATAATAGGGTTTTACTACACTATGAACCCCTTACATATTTATATAATAGGGTTTTACTACACTATGAACCCCTTACCTATTATATAATAGGGTTTTACTACACTAGGAACCCCTTACCTATTATATAATAGGGTTTTACTGCACTAGGAACCCCTTACCTATTATATAATAGGGTTTTACTGCACTAGGAACCCCTTACATATTATATAATAGGGTTTTACTACACTAGGAACCCCTTACCTATTATATGATAGGGTTTTACTACACTAGGAACCTCTTACATATTATATAATAGGGTTTTACTGCACTATGAACCCCTTACATATTTATATAATAGGGTTTTACTACACTATGAACCCCTTACATATTATATAATAGGGTTTTACTACACTAGGAACCCCTTACATATTATATAATAGGGTTTTACTACACTAGGAACCCCTTACCTATTATATAATAGGGTTTTACTGCACTAGGAACCCCTTACCTATTATATAATAGGGTTTTACTACACTAGGAACCCCTTACCTATTATATAATAGGGTTTTACTACACTAGGAACCCCTTACCTATTATATGATAGGGTTTTACTACACTAGGAACCCCTTACCTATTATATAATAGGGTTTTACTGCACTAGGAACCCCTTACCTATTATATAATAGGGTTTTACTTGTTGATATGTTTGGTTAGGGTTATTGGTGTTTTGTGTCACTATCAGCAAATTTTTAGCTAAGATGAGAAGTAATTTGGAGGAGAGAAGGACTGATAGTTGTATTCTTCATATCAAGCAACATTTATTTATCCTGCACAGGTTCTGTTTGAGCAGTCAATTTACATTGACTGGATGATTTTTTGCTATATATGGTCACTGACCAAGATATAGTTTTTCTGGTACCTGATTCATGTTGAGCAATGGTAAGAAACGGTAGCAGTATAAGAGTGGACTTCACAGAGGACATCATAAAAAAAGATCAGAATGTTGCTTGTTTCTGCTTTTTTTAAGACAATTTGACAATTGTTTTGGGCTTCTTAACATTGCAAGATAAACACAATATACGTATATTGTCGGTAAATATAAAATTCATTTGCACTGGCTGCAAAATGGCAGAAAATCTTGTACAAATAAATTTGATGTTTTCCGACTATGTACCTGTATTGTCTATATATACATTTTTCACCACCTTACATGCTATTAGAGTACACGTTTTTAGTGATATTGTAGATCATAATTTTGACTTTTGGAGGAAATGGGTAGAAATTGATATTGACTTTTGGAGGAAATGGGGAGTAATCGATATTTAATGAATTAATCTATGGTAGTATAATCAAAATGTCCAAATAAATAAATAAAAAATAATTAGTTTATTCATAAATTTATCCATATACCTAATCTGTTGATGATTGATTTTAGTTTTACTCAGATAATAATACTATAAGATACATTATAAGTGGGATAAAATGTAGAAGCTTCGGTACTTTACAAAAAAAGTGGGAAATTTAAATTGAATTTAGGGAAATATATGCAAGTCATTATGTCATGCAAAAACCTTTTGTTAATGAGAATGCACTATTGTGATCAAGATATGAATGTCGATTGTCAAATGAGTTTTTTTCATGATTTTTTCGTGGTTTATTTTGTGTGTGACACCTTCTTGTTTTGTTTCTAGCAACCACAACAGTAGCTTATGACCTTGGGTCATGGCGAGACGATTCACAGTATTTATATACATTACAATTGTGAAGATTTTTCACGGTAGAGAGGTTCACAAAAGCTAGTAATTGGAGTTATAAAGCTGTGATTAAAGTATTACAAGAATTTCATTAACTTGAACAGTAATAGCTGGGTCATCTAATACATTTGAATGTTTGAATGAAACTGACTTTACCACATGGATAGAAGCACTTGTAATTATTACACTTTAATACTAGGTTTCTTTATTTGTTAGGCAGGAACAGTTCATAACGTTTTTAAGGGTAGGGAGCAGACACTTACTAATGATTTTATTTGAAGGGTTGGAGAAATTATTTTAAGGGTTTGAAATAGGCAGTTCCAAATAATTTTATTTGAAGGGCAGGTGTCAAAGATCCTAATAATATTATTTGAAGGGCAGGGGATATACAGATCCTAATAATTTTATTTGAACGGTAGGGGACGGACAGATCCTAATAATTTTTATTTAAAGGGCAGGGGACAGATCCTAATATTTTTTATTTGAAGGGTAGGGGACAGATCCTAATGATTTTTATTTGAAGGGTAGGGGACAGATCCTAATGATTTTTATTTGAAGGGTAGGGGACAGATCCTAATGATTTTTATTTGAAGGGTAGGGGACAGATCCTAATGATTTTTATTTGAAGGGTAGGGGACAGATCCTAATGATTTTTATTTGAAGGGTAGGGGACAGATCCTAATGATTTTTATTTGAAGGGTAGGGGACAGATCCTAATGATTTTTATTTGAAGGGTAGGGGACAGATCATAATGATTTTTATTTGAAGGGTAGGGGACAGATCATAATGATTTTTATTTGAAGGGTAGGGGACAGATCATAATGATTTTTATTTGAAGGGTAGGGGACAGAATATAATGATTTTTATTTGAAAGGTAGGGGACAGATCATAATGATTTTTATTTGAAGGGTAGGGGACAGATCCTAATGATTTTTATTTGAAGGGTAGGGGACAGATCCTAATGGTTTTTATTTGAAGGGTAGGGGACAGATCCTAATGATTTTTATTTGAAGGGTAGGGGACAGATCCTAATGATTTTTATTTGAAGGGTAGGGGACAGATCCTAATGATTTTTATTTGAAGGGTAGGGGACAGATCATAATGATTTTTATTTGAAGGGTAGGGGACAGATCATAATGATTTTTATTTGAAGGGTAGGGGACAGATCCTAATGATTTTTATTTGAAGGGTAGGGGACAGAATATAATGATTTTTATTTGAAAGGTAGGGGACAGATCATAATGATTTTTATTTGAAGGGTAGGGGACAGATCCTAATGATTTTTATTTGAAGGGTAGGTGACAGATCCTAATGATTTTTATTTGAAGGGCAGGGGACAGATCCTAATGATTTTTATTTGAAGGGTAGGGGACAGATCCTAATGATTTTTATTTGAAGGGCAGGGGACAGATCATAATGATTTTTATTTGAAGGGTAGGGGACAGATCCTAATGATTTTTATTTGAAGGGTAGGGGACAGATCCTAATAATTTTTATTTGAAGGGCAGGGGACAGATCATAATGATTTTTATTTGAAGGGTAGGGGACAGATCCTAATGATTTTTATTTGAAGGGTAGGGACAGATCCTAATGATTTTTATTTGAAGGGTAGGGAACAGATCCTAATGATTTTTATTTGAAGGGTAGGGGACAGATCCTAATGATTTTTATTTGAAGGGTAGGGGACAGATCCTAATGATTTTTATTTGAAGGGTAGGGGACAGATCCTAATGATTTTTATTTGAAGGGTAGGGGACAGATCCTAATGATTTTTATTTGAAGGGTAGGGGACAGATCCTAATGATTTTTATTTGAAGGGCAGGGGACAGATCCTAATGATTTTTATTTGAAGGGTAGGGGACAGATCATAATGATTTTTATTTGAAGGGTAGGGGACAGATCATAATGATTTTTATTTGAAGGGTAGGGGACAGATCCTAATGATTTTTATTTGAAGGGTAGGGGACAGAATATAATGATTTTTATTTGAAAGGTAGGGGACAGATCATAATGATTTTTATTTGAAGGGTAGGGGACAGATCCTAATGATTTTTATTTGAAGGGTAGGTGACAGATCCTAATGATTTTTATTTGAAGGGCAGGGGACAGATCCTAATGATTTTTATTTGAAGGGTAGGGGACAGATCCTAATGATTTTTATTTGAAGGGCAGGGGACAGATCATAATGATTTTTATTTGAAGGGTAGGGGACAGATCCTAATGATTTTTATTTGAAGGGTAGGGGACAGATCCTAATAATTTTTATTTGAAGGGCAGGGGACAGATCATAATGATTTTTATTTGAAGGGTAGGGGACAGATCCTAATGATTTTTATTTGAAGGGTAGGGACAGATCCTAATGATTTTTATTTGAAGGGTAGGGAACAGATCCTAATGATTTTTATTTGAAGGGTAGGGGACAGATCCTAATGATTTTTATTTGAAGGGTAGGGGACAGATCCTAATGATTTTTATTTGAAGGGTAGGGGACAGATCCTAATGATTTTTATTTGAAGGGTAGGGGACAGATCCTAATGATTTTTATTTGAAGGGTAGGGGACAGATCCTAATGATTTTTATTTGAAGGGCAGGGGACAGATCATAATGATTTTTATTTGAAGGGTAGGGGACAGATCCTAATGATTTTTATTTGAAGGGTAGGGGACAGATCCTAATAATTTTTATTTGAAGGGTAGGGGACAGATCCTAATGATTTTTATTTGAAGGGTAGGGGACAGATCCTTATGATTTTTATTTGAAGGGTAGGGGACAGATCCTAATGATTTTTATTTGAAGGGTAGGTGACAGATCCTAATGATTTTTATTTGAAGGTAGGGGACAGATCCTAATGATTTTTATTTGAAGGGTAGGGGACAGATCCTAATGATTTTTATTTGAAAGGTAGGGGACAGATCCTAATGATTTTTATTTGAAGGGTAGGGGACAGATCCTAATGATTTTTATTTGAAGGGTAGGGGACAGATCCTAATGATTTTTATTTGAAGGGTAGGGGACAGATCCTAATGATTTTTATTTAAAGGGTAGGGGACAGATCATAATGATTTTTATTTGAAGGGTAGGGGACAGATCATAATGATTTTTATTTGAAGGGCAGGGGACAGATCCTAATGATTTTTATTTGAAGGGTAGGGGACAGATCCTAATGATTTTTATTTGAAGGGTAGGGGACAGATCCTAATAATTTTTATTTGAAGGGCAGGGGACAGATCCTAATGATTTTTATTTGAAGGGCAGGGGACAGATCATAATGATTTTTATTTGAAGGGTAGGGGACAGATCCTAATGATTTTTATTTGAAGGGTAGGGGACAGATCCTAATGATTTTTATTTGAAGGGTAGGGGACAGATCCTAATGATTTTTATTTGAAGGGTAGGGGACAGATCATAATGATTTTTATTTACATGCAATGAAAAAAATAGAATATTTGTATCCCTGCATAGGGTAATGATAATGTCTTTTCCACTTTAATGCTGAACCCAACAGATTGTGTCTTGGCTCCTTTTTAAAGAGTTCAATGTAACTGAGGACATTTGTCTTCAGTTAAAATGTTCCTCATATTTACATACTATTGATAAGTTTCTTAGATTTTACCACAGAAAGATTATGGTAGAGTGTAAATGATTGTCTTAGCAAAGAGATCTCCTATTCAGTTATAGTTTTAGTAAGACTTACACTATTACTATGGGCCTATGGCAATATTTTTTTTTTTTATTGTATTTGATTTAAGTTGGCTTAATAAATTTTTATTTTTTCATAAAACAAAAAGTCTTTTAGAGAAAAAAAACAATGAATATGGAATTTAAACTTTTACAAGAATTTTTAAAAATAGTTCTCTAACAAAATAAAGAATACATTTCAAATTCTCTCCAAACAAATTCAGTCTTGTTGAGCTTGTTAAAGAAATTCAGATTACTAGGATCAACTTTTTATTGTTTCTCTTTTATTGAGGTTTTCGTTAGGTCATGAGGTACTAACAGATTTTAAACACATTTTGTATTTTTATTGTTTGAAATAGATAATTCATTTCCTTACCAGTAATAGAAATATGGTTATAGAATTGTAGAACAGGAATATATGTATGGCTATAGAATTGTACGACAGGAAGATTACGTGTGTCTCTAGAAATATTACATGTTGACTACACTTGACTGCCTGCCTATTGTTCTGATAATTAATGGCTGACGATTTATATTGGAAAAAATATGCATGTTATTTTTAAGGGAAAACTTGTGAAATTTGAAAAGTTTAATTTGATATTTGGATATGGAATTATTTGTTTGATAATTTTGAAATTCTTTGATATAAAGAAAATGTGTACAATAAATTGATAATTATGGGAAACAATATTCCACAGAAGAATTGTCGCAATGTAGATGTGGATCACAATAATAAGACAGAAGATTATCTACTAAATAAACAGGAGTAAGTTATCTGGAGGGAAGATGAAAGTCAAGGTCATTTAAAAGTCATACTATTTTATACTTTTAATATTCATTTTGTCCATCATCATTTTTTACATCTTCATATAGTATATTAAAAACAGCTATTAACAATAACCTTAACAGCCCAGGGGCACATTTAGGGGTTCCAGTTATACATCTTTTAATCTCTGAGTATTTATGAGGATTTTTTTGATTTGTTGGTTAATTATGATTTATTTAAGTAAAAAACAATTATTTGTTGTTTTTGGTATTAAAAATACTCTGGGTAAAAAAAAAAAAAATTAGAATAATTGACCTTTTATTCTACTTTCAATTATTAATGTGTCCTTGAATTATCAGAGCAGAATTAACAACAGTAAATATTGATATACGAAAAAGAGTAGCAAGAAATTACACTAATTGACTTTGTGGCCATGATCGTATGGTAGTTGGATTTACAACTACCTATGCTATCGGAGCCTATCACCACTGATGTTGTGAGTTCAAACAGCCCTCAGTGCGAGGTGTACAACATTATGTGATAACATTGACTTGCTACAGGTCGGTGGTCTCCATTTTCCTCCGTCAATAAAACTGACTGCCACGAAATAACTGAAATATTGTTGAAAGTGGTGTTAAACACCATAAAACCAAACCGAACCAAGCAAATTGACTTAGCATTAATTGATAACAAATAAACGACCTTGATTAATTTGTGTAGAAATATAAAAAAAATAAAAATACCTGAGTTTTATTTCTTCCCACAAGTAATAAACAAATGATTTTTATAAAATAACTGATCAATTTTATGCTAATAGTTTTGGCATTAATGATAATATTTAAGTATAAAAGACATTATATTTACTTGTTATATTAATAATCTTGAACATAAAATCTATTTTAGTATTAGCTTAGTCTTTATATAGTATTTTGACCTGAGGTCACAATATTTATGGACTAAGTTGGGGTATGGGGAATATGTGTGAGTTGGGGGAGGCAGAAGGGGTATGTTGGAGAGGTTAGTGAATTTGGTGACTTCTAAAGACTGGATACAATTTACAAATTCAACAATTTATAGATATTAAGTAGAATGAAAGGTGAAGATTACCAAAAAGTCAGATCCTGTTAGTTGTGTGGGGCATCATGTTTTTGTGGCATTTAACAAGTCAATTAAGGAGCCTCCACATTCCCCAGTTTTGTGGTGTTAAAGCAACAACCTCTCAATTCTCATGGTATATAACTTTTCCAATGTTTGTGATTTACTTTGATTTTTGAACTGTTTTTTATCAAGCAACAAAGACTAAAGAAATCATGTTTAATACAGAAATGCTAAAGTGACATCTGGTCTACAAAATTAAATGTTACATATATTTGATATTTTTCAACGTTATGTCCAAATTTGACCTTTATATAAGATATTCTAACAGTCAACAAGTATTTAAAAAGTCGTCGTCTTGAACGATTAAGTGTAGATTATACAACATAAAAATAAAAATCTCTCTTCAAGAAGATCAGAAACGATTTACCCCCAAACAACTTTTGATGGAATAAGGCTAATTATATTGACTTGGTCCACATTTTTATTAGTCAAGGTTAAAAGTTGTTTTTATAAAAACACCCATTTTGTAATATTGTTTTATTTTGATAATAAAAAGTTAAAATTCCTGACAACAACATAAAAATGTATTCTACCAAAGTAAATATAACTCAATAGGTATTCTATTACGTTTTATTTTGAACATTTTTATTTAATTTGAAACATTCCCTCTTGAAAAATATAATTAAAACTCGTTTTGTCTATCTTGTAGTAAAATTTCCGCTTTTATTTACAAAGAATGAGACTTAGATCTAATGTGTCAATATTAATTGTCAAATATAGAAATCTTGTGTTTTGATGTAGGAACACTTGTGATATAAATGTTTGCCAGATTTAATTGATCTAAGATAGCTTCTCACAGGGTAGTACCACAGTACATATTAAAAGGAAATGTGTTAATCCTTATGTAAAACAGACCGTGGACACTTGGGAGACATTTGTCTTGTTTTGTATCTTCAGTTGATTTTTTTTTTCAGAAAACAAATGTACTTTATAATCTGCATCGGAAGTAAAAATTGAAAGGGCACTCCCAACTAAATGCAAAACATAGATTTTTGGGTAACTGTAAATTTGCCATCATTCTGGCTTAAAAAAACTGATTTTGTTTGCCAATATCTTATGTACAATTGTACTCTGTGGCTGAAATCTGGCTGCTATTTATTTGCCATTCATGTTCATCTTCATTAATATTCCTTAATAATCTTCTTTGAAATAATTTGGTTGGTTGAAACCACTCAAGTTGTGAGTTCGAACTCTGTTCATGGTGAGGCATATTTGATGCAACATTATGTGATAAAGTTTGTCTGTGATTTGCGACAGGTCGGTGGTTTTCTCCTGGTACTTCGGTTTCCTCCATCAGTAAAACTCACCACATGATATAACAGAAATATGGTTGAAAATGGCATAAAATACCATAAACCATAAAAACCATGTTGAATCCAAGCAATAAATTTCTCTGAAGCCCCTTTGCCTGTTGAATCCAAACAATAATCTTCTCTGAAACCACTTGGTTGGTTGAATCCAAACAATAATCTTCTCTGAAACCACTTGGTTGGTTGAATCCAAACAATAATCTTCTCTGAAACCACTTGGTTGGTTGATTCCAAACAATAGTCTTCTCTGAAACCACTTGGATTGTTGCATCCAAACAATAAGCATCTCGGCTACGCGTCACTAGGTAAACTCAATTTGCAACCGTAAAACAGATGATTTATATCTGCAGTCTTAAAATACAATACAGTTATCTCCTTATTATCGCACCTGCAAGTTAAACCTGAGTTTATTTACAGAGACAATTTTACCAATATTGTGGATTACATTTGCTCATATCAAAATATTAAAAGGAATCTATTTATGTCATGGAATTATATCTTATTTTCAAAATTAATTAATTATTTTACTATTGATAAATGAATCATAAACATTCCACATTATTTAAAACAATTCAGCCACACACTTTGTCTTCAAAGCCAGTCTGCAAGTACTTTCAGATCTTTGATAGTGTTACAACTGATGTTTCAATGATGCTGAAGTAAATGTACAGTTGAGATTTATATTCAATATTTCATTGCATGTCTACTTCTGTTAATAAGATTTAGGATTGAGTTATTACTGTTTAACTCTTCTTTCAACAATAGTTCATTTATTTCATATATGCACTCCGACAAAAGTTAAGCACCACCCTATATTTTTATCGATATATTTTTTTACATCAATACTGTTAAAACAATGAAATAGATATCACCATTGTTCTTACACTTCGCAAAGACTACACCAAGGGCTCTAAAATTACTAATCTACGAAGTATTTATCATCATGAAAGACGTGACTATGACGTGGCAAAAATGGGGTTCAAAACAAGCGCTGGAAAAACGTAAAACCAGTTTGTCTTTGATGGAAGTTTTTAACATTGCATTAAAATGCAGAGTCTTCAGATTTTAAGAACTTTTAAATGCATCTATTGTGCGTATGTGTAAGGCATAAAAATTAATAACGAGTATATCCACCGCATTTATTGTGAAGTTCTGTAACATGCCTCGTCATGTTTCGCACAAGACGCCTAAGCTATTCTTGGGGGAACTGTTCCACTCCTGTAAAATAGCAATTCTTAATTCGTCAATATTTTGACATTTTGGATTGCGTTGGTTAATTTTTCGGCCAATAAAGTCCCATACATGCTCAATAGGGTTCATGTCTGGTGACATCGCAGGCCATGGAATTGTCTGAACAGCCTCTTGCTGTAAAAAATGTTGTACAATTTGGGCTCTATATGGCCTAGCGTTGTCGTCCATGAACATTGGCCTGTCAGCCAACGCATGATTGTTGAAATGGGGGACTACGCATGGAGCGAGCACATTGTCACGGTATTTCTGGCCTGTCAGATTACCATCAAGAACGTACAAGTCCAACTTACAGTCAAAGGAAAAACAACCCCAGACAGTTACACCCCCACCCCCAAAAGCAGTTGTGCCCAAAATGTGGTTGTCCTGAAGTGTTTCGTTGGCACCAAACCCTTGCACGACCGTCGGTAAGGTGTAGCAAAAAACGACTTTCATCAGACCAGTGGACCTGTCTCCATGTGCGAATAGTCCACCCCAAATGATCATGTGACCAGTCAAATCAAGCATGGCGATGACGTAATGTCAACTGTGGACGTTTTATGTGTCATTGCGATCCAATTCCCTGATGGTAGAGGCGTCTGATTACAGTGTGTGTGCTAATGTGGCCTCCAAACGCTAAATTACCACGAAGTGCACCAGCTGTACTGAATGGCCGTCGCCGCGCCCGTCTGGATATGAGCCGGTCCTCTCTCGGCGTCGTTTTGCGAGGTCTTCTTGCACATGGACGGTCAGTAACATTCCCCGTTTGACGAAAACGCTGCATCAGTCGTACAATGATGGAATGGTTAACCCTGAAGTGGTCTGTCACCTTTCTATGGCTAAAACCACCGTTATGCATGCCAACAGCTTGCCACCTTTCTGGTATGGTTAATTTTCGCCGCACCATACCAAACCAATAGAGAATGAATCTTAAAACTCTACACAAAAAAAATCGGCTTTCGTTCGCAAACACAAATGTTGAAAAGTACACGTGGCACTTTACACACCCTGTCATATACACATAAATAAAAATCGATCAATAACCTGTTTCACAGGTAAGGAAGTATGTGTGTACAGGTAGTGAAAACAGCAAACCGATTTGAAATAAGTTCATTGTTGGAAAAGATATTATTGAAACAAGTCAGGTGGTGCTTAACTTTTGTCGGACTGTATATATTGATTGTTTTCATTTGTTGAGGAAACTGGTGTACCAGAAGTTACACACCTGTGGCAGGTAAACAGAGAAAAACTTCACCATCTAAATTTATATTGAATATGAAAATTTAGTGTTGATTGAATTAGAATAGATTTGGATGCAAATCGCCATGGAAATAAATCTAGCTGAAACTTGGATGGCAATAAAAATAGTTTTTACCAAAAAATCCATCATTGTGAAATGAGACATGAATCATGGAAAAACAAAAAGTCTCCATATAGACCTATGATATAGTACACATGTTAGTTGATACATGTAAGTAATGATATACCCAATGATATGTAAATGAACACTAAAGAACATCCCAACAACACATATATGTTGACATTATATTCTGAATGTCATTTATTCTACCTATTTTGAGGATCACATCATGTTTTTTTATTTCGACTTCTTATTACAAACTATTTTATATTTTAAAGTTATTTTGATTCTATCAGACAACAAAATTACTAAGATATTCATTAATGAATCCAGACTTTCTGAAAATGGAGGGAGCCAACTAAAATATCGACAAAAATTGTAGATGAGGCCCCCTTGATCTGTCTGTGGTTAAATGGAGAAATTAGTTGACTTGCTATCTCCCCTCCTCCCCCAACCCTGTTTTTGTTTATTTTATCCTTATATGTCTACTATTCGTCTATATAGTATAATAAATTGATTAATCATTAGCTAAGGAATATTATGGTAGATTAATTATAGGTAATGAGACTTTCACCTAACTGTACATGATGTAACAAGACAGGTAATTACCTCCTGTCATTTTAGATTGACCAATCAGAGACATTGTTACTTATAACTATTTCCACCTTGTCCTAAAATCATTTTACCTGTATTAAGTCAAGGAAATAAGATGTTATTGAACTAATCTTATGTCAGCTGTTAAAGTGATTTCTGTAAAACCTGTTATAACTATTTGTAAACTTTTATTACAAAACTTTATGATTCAGGATTTAATGTTGTTTTATGGTTAAATCTGCATAATATAGGTAAGTGTCTTATTTGTATACTAAAATAAATATATTTTATAGGAAGTTTGTCACCAAATAAAAACAAAATAAGAAAAACAAATATTTATGTGACATAAGAAATTTTTTGTCCAATCTTGATGTCATCATTCATTTATTCTGTACTGCCTTTACCCCCTCCCCCACAAAAACTGCTGTTTCATTCTGATATAGAATAACTGCAGACATATATACATGATATAGTACACATATTAGTTGATACATGTACAATGTAAGTAATGATATACCCAATAATATGTAAATGAACACTAAAGACCATCCAACACTATACATATATGTTGACATTATATTCTGAATGTCATTTATTCTATATATTTTGAGATCACATCATATTTTTTTATTTCGACTTCACATTACAAACTATTTTTATATTTTAAAAGTTATTTCGATTCCAAACTATTTTATATTTTAAAGTTATTTTGATTCTATCAGAGACAACAAAATTACTAAGATATTCTTTAATTACTGGTATTTTCTTTTACTTTGCCTAAAGACAGAAATAAAGAATACATATTTTGGGGATCAAACACGATTTTAACTAGGATCAATAATACCATTAAAATGTAACAGGTTTTGTCCCTTCACATCAAAGGTATAAATCTTAAATAAATATAACAGTAATCCAAGTTATCCAACACTAACTTACACCAGTTATTTCTGTCCTAATTATATTTTTACAAAATACTGTTTGAGATGTGTACATTTCTTGGTACTTGTTTTTTTTCTTGAGTTTTTTTTAATGTAAGCTATACAACTTTATTCAGTTAACGTGTTTATTGATTAACTCTAAATAATGAACAATTACATATAAGTCAGATCCACACATAACGGTCAGATCCACACATAACAGTCAGATCCACACAACAGTCAGATCCACACATAACAGTCAGATCCACACAACAGTCAGATCCACACATAACAGTCAGATCCACACATAACGGTCAGATCCACATAAGTCAGATCCACACAACAGTCAGATCCACACATAAGTCAGATCCACACATAACGGTCAGATCCACACATAACGGTCAGATCCACATAACAGACAGATCCACACAACAGTCAGATCCACACATAAGTCAGATCCACACATAACAGTCAGATCCACACATAGCAGTCAGATCCACACATAACAGTCAGATCCACACATAACAGTCAGATCCACACATAGCAGTCAGATCCACACATCAATCTTTTAATTCGTTTTCTTTGAACAGCAAATGTTTTATTCACAAAAATATTTGCATAATATGACCCAGGTTATCGTTAGGCTAATTTAAAAGAAATTTTTAAATACTATTCAAATGACTTTAAAACTGATAATTTTTAAGGAGAAATCCATGTTTATTTGGGTACTCAGAATATTTTCTATAAATTGACTAAAATATTTGATGACTTAAAGTAATATTACACCAGTTTTGGGTGAAGAAAATTTTTCCCTGAAAATTCTATTTGGAATACGGCGGTACCTTTACTAAGCTATTCATGCATGCTTCAAGTCGAAATATGTTCCCAACAACTAGAAATTTGCAAATCCGTGTGCATGTTTATCGTCCTCACCATTATTATGGAGACTGATTAACTTTCGATTGTTTTGTTCCGATGATTGCCAATCATAACCTCATGAAGAAAAGTTTTGGTCCGATGATTGCCAATCATGACCTCGTGAAGAAAACATAAACAATCATGGATGCTGAGGTAAGCACGCACACATTCCTGACAATGATTATTGAAGAATCTGTCTGTTTCATGTCGTGTGAACCAATTTTTTTTTGCAATTATTCTTATGTGGTACACACGGAATATTATATGTTATTCAGCTATCAGACAGGGTATATAATGTGACATTCCCAGTTTAGGATCTATATTCTCCGAGGCGCAGCCAAAGGGAATATATATCATAAGCCGGGAATGTCACATTATATACCCTGTCTGATAGCTGAATAACAGATATACAGTGTATTACGGATTTAACCATTGGTTTTTTTTAAATACAACATCCAACTGTATTAAATAAACTTGGGTGTTTTATTTTCATTTTCCGTATCTCTAGATGTCCGTTTCCGTACCTTTGACAATGACGTCAAAATATGTGTCACGTCATATTTCATGTATGGGGTGTCTCATGAAGGAAAATACTGTACTAAATTGCTAAATCAGTACAGTTTCATATGTAGTAAATTTTATAAACTTTATAAATATAACATTAATATATCACATAACAAAATAACGGGTTTGCGAAACAGTTTCAATAATATAAATGTTAACATGTAAATAAAACTTTGGTGTGGCCCCATGACGTCGAAAGTTTTCAAGGCTCAACGTTTTGTTTATTTGTTATGGTACAGTCGTGGAACATAGGAGTTTGCTGAATCGATCAGGTATTTGTGACGGAATTAACCGTTGTAATATTTTTTTGTTCATGCAGCCGTTTTGAGTATAAAAACAGCATTTAATTTGGTAAAAATACATTTATTATTCCGTATTATACCATTGATTCAGTGAAGCGTAATGTTTTAATCGTTTTTGGGGACTGAAATATATACCCCATCTGTTTTCCGAATATATGCTGACATTCAGGGTTGAAGAACCAATGAAAATATGTGTAACAAACTAAATCCGTAATATATATATATATATATATTTTTTTTTTCATCAACTGAACATTGTGCATGAGCGATTATCTCCCCGAAAGAGTTCAAATCTTGTGTCACGTGCATATCATTTGCATTACTGTATTGGAGAACAGAATTATCTGCTGACAAATATTTTGCGATTTGCTCTTAAATCTGCTTTTGAGCGGATTTTTAATGTTATGCAGTTGATTTTTGTTAAAATTAAGTGACATATTTAAAGTAAAAATATTTAATCCAAAAATTCTATGATATTGGCCTTTCATATTACTTTAACAAATCATTGCTATATAAACATCTCAAAGAATACTATGCAGTAAAATATTAAATATTGATCATGTTTTGATCTAAATACATCATGTACTAGATGTCTAATGCATGTCTTGATATATCGTCAAACATTTAAGCAAAATTGTATTATACAAAAATTATTACATTATTAAAAATGATAATTACCTCTTTATTCATCAAATTATTTTATTAAATTTAGATAAAGTGTCTTTGCTGAATAAATTTAAACAAATCTGCATGGATATAATAGTTTTAAGACTGTTTGCCAGGTATAATGGCATGATACGCCATTAAAGATGATTTTAGTCAGTTTTCTACAGAATTACTTGTCAAGAATTTGGTTATGAAGTGAAAAAAAACAAAAATTGAGACACCAACCATTTTCTTATCCTTGTGTGAGTGTGGGGGAGGGGGCATGTTTTTATGGCATATAAGGAAAAATGGGGATATTTAAGCTCAAAATAAGAAAATGGTTGGTACCTTAAACTTTTCGTAAACTATTTGGCCAAATTATATTTCTTTAAAACGCCACAATATAGCTGAAATATTGCTTAAGTTGGCATCAAAAACCTATCAATCAATCAATCAATTATATTTCTTTAAAGGAAACCAGAAAGTGTATGTTGTGTTTGTCTTGAAGTTAATTTGAAAAAATACTTTATATTTCTTAAATAAAAACAAAGATAATTACATTTCATTTTATCACTACTGTGTCATGTGACAAATATTAAATTGGCCAAATCCTTAAAGCATAATAATAAAAAAATGGCCATGGCAGGTTGTTCTACACATTGGTTTGTTAGCGTCATTGCTCCCCTGATTGCACCTCATTATTAACCTAACATAATATCCCCCTTCCTGCCCTAGCCAGAGCTATCATTAATTAAAATTCCACCTTCTATAAATGATAACTATCAGAAGAAAAATTATTGTCAGATTAAAGGAAAAATTTGTGTAGTATATACATTGTATTAAGAATGCCTGGAAGACAATCAGATATGATATAAGGTGACAAAATCACCCAATGTCATCCACCATCTTTAAGGTTTTGTCACATACACTGTACATATTTTTATAGGGGACAAAAATAACCCCAGGTTAAATATAAATTATCTCATCAAAACTGAACAATTAATGACTTTGACAGTGAAAAATTTACATTGATAAAACACTGGACCTTGTTTTTGTTGATGTCGACATATTATAATATATGGACTGGTGCTGTTTATTGGAGACAAATGTTAATGTTTATTGGAGACAAATGATATTGTCCTGCATTTTAGACTTTAATAATTCTATAGTTCTTCTACATGTCTGTAGTAATGATCTTAACAATGAAGTAGATAATAAAATGAATAAAACATTTTATAAATCTGTAGGGGGCCATTGTGGCCGTGATCGTAACTACCTATGCAATCTGTGCCTATCGCCACTGATGTTAGTTTGAATCTTGATCATGATGAGGTGTACAACATTATATGATAAAGTTTGTCAGTGACTTGTGACAGGTCTGTGGTTTTCTCCAGGTTCTCCGGTTTCAAACACTAATAAAACTGACTGCCACGATATAGCTGAAATATTGTTGAAAGTGGTATTAAACACCACCAAGCAAACAAACATAAATTGATGTCTACAATGTTTACCAATGACAAAGGATACAGATGAACCTCTCTCTAGTTCATCATGTTTCATATCACTGTATCTTTGTTATTTTCAGTTTCTAATTATGATACCTTGATATTTTGTAATCTGATATTTCTTCATTATTTTTACCCCTGTAAATATTACACAGTAAACTGATACTTTCTCTATTAACTTGACCTAGATCGGCCATACCTTGGGTAGAGATATACATTGTATTGTATATCTCGTCAAATTCTAATTTTTTATGAAAATTAATTAATTCTTATGTTGATTTTCTTTATCCCTTTTTCATGCTCATTAATCTATTTCAACCACATATAATTTATTATTCTTTTAATGACAATTTCTCACCTTTTAAAAAAAAAGAATGACATAATAATTTTATCAACAAATATAGTATTGTTACATGTTTTTTTCCTTAATAGTGAATCACAACTGAAAACAAAACTTCTTGAAGATTTATAATTAGGAGAATCTTTATTGTCATAAAATGTCATGATAACAGCTGTGACTAACAAACAACAGTTTATCATTGTAAAGGTCGACCATATTGGTACAACAGGAGGATTGTCTCCCTTTAAAGGGTTACAAATCTTCTTCTTCTTCTAAATGCAGAACTAGACTCTAAGGATAGAGTGGGTAACGTCCCGGAACTGTGTGCTCTATGTACTTGGACAATTTACTTTTAGAAGTACATTGTATAATAAACAACAACAAAAAACAAAAAAAGAAATAATTATATAATATGTACCGTAGCTTGCTATATGTATTTAAAGGTGGGTTGGGAATCCTTCAAATGTTAATGTGGAGAAACCACTTTTGAAGGATTCTAGTGTAGGTGGAAGAGCTATTGACTTCAGGGAAAATGTGCATTAGAAATAAAACACTATGATAGATTAAGGAACAAAAATGTACTTTTGAAATGAATGGTAAATGGATTTTAAATTTTAACTGGAAATTTCTTTTCTATAAATTAAAGGATTTTTGAAATATGAATGTGAAGCATGTAGAAATGTTGTCTAAAACATGGCTAGAGGTATGGATAAAAACATTAAATATCTAGGTTTTTTAGAAAAACTTCCATTTGATTTGATAATGAAGGGTTTAAAATGTAGGATTAACTTGATGATTATAGATGTTTCTAACTTGTTTTATACAACAATAAGATCAGATTTTGTAGAGTGACATTTCCTATCTGATGGAATGTGGTCCCTAGCATTTCTTTGTAGTTGTCACAATGTTGACATGGATGGCAAGTGTTTACAGGAAACACACATTATTAACATATATGTTAAAAGCTGCATGTTGTAGTCCTGTTGTGTCTAACCACAGACAAAAAGTTTACATATCTTGTCATTACAAGAGGAAGTGCCATCTCTTAACCACTTTCTTTGTTCAGTAATAAAAATAACCATGTATATTATAAATCTTTAGAAAGTCTAAAACAACACCATCAAAGTAAATATAACAGGGTTATAAAAACACACTAAAAAAACAACAATTATTTCACATAACAGCTTCTTCAGTATCCTGATGCCAGCCTCGAATGAATGGCAGTATTAATGTATATATGTATTTGTATATGGTTGTTGGATTTACAACTACCTATGCAATCAGTACCTATAACCACTAACGTGAGTTTGAATCCCGTTAAGGCGAGGTGTACTCAATACTGCATTATGTGATAAAGTTTGTCAGTGACTTGGGGCAGGCAGGTCGGTGGTTTTCTCTGGGTACTCCTGTTTCCTCCACCAATAAAACTGACCGACACGAATTTTAGTGACTGAAATATTGTTTAAAGTGGCATTAAACACCATAGCCCTAACCTCTAACCTTTTCTTCTGCTACCAGTTGATTACGATATTTTTTCCAGTCGAGATAGAAAATTTTTCAAAATTTAACTATTGAGAGTGGAGAAATATGATAATCCACTGGTAGTAGTAGGAGAATCTGTTTCCCATGACCTAAAAAACGTTTAAAATATTTTTAAGTTGATAATTTCTTTTGATAATGGCATCAAAATGAAATTGGAGGGAATTCTCATGCAGCAAATCTAACCATGTGGTGATTAAAAATATTTGTATAGTAAAACCATGCTAAAAATAGTTTAAAAAGTAAAAACCTTTCATATATTTCCTTATATATTTTTTTTTTTACAAAATCATAAAATTGAATAATGTTTACAGTTATTTGGTTTGGCTTTATGGTGTTTAACACCACTTTCAACAATATTTCAGTTGTTTACAACAAGTATTGTTTATATTAAGTATAACTAACAGTACAGCTACCAAAGCTCTAACCAATTAATAATCAATGAACAGCCATTGAACAATCAACTAAGCAGAATGGTCAATGTATAATTATTTTAAATTCATTCCAATAGACTCTTGAACATGTTAATTATAGGATATAGAAGTTTTGACATCAGTTTCTTGTCTTGCTTGAGTTAAGAAATAAACTGAAGGAAGTAAACATATAATTATGTTGTAAATTAAAACTTATTGTTAATTTGTCTGGAAAAGAAAAACAAACAAAGCAGCTAATTCTATTATTGGTGATAATAACAAGAAAATTGTGCATGTTTAACATAGATCTGTATCAAAACACTGATTAACAATGTTGGAGGGGTTCATACATTTACAAGTGACATTTTTAGAACTGAAGAGCAGATCACCCTTTAGATCCGTTTGATCTACAAATTAGTATACAGTAAAATCCTGTTTTAATGCCCCCTGATTCATCGCCAAACTCGCATATCGCCATGAAATTATCAAGTTCCATTTTCTTTCCATGTTAAAAACCTGGTTATGATGCCAAACTAGGTACTGGTATTAGTAAGTACCAAGTATTCCAGGAATATGTACCACAGTATTAAACTGTCACGATATAACTGAAATATTGTTGAAAGTGACCATAAACCATAAACACCATAAACCTAACCACAGTATTAATCTTTTAATATCTTCTAATATCTCTATGAAATAACATTGTATAAACTGTTCAGTGAGAGATAAGACTCACATCAGGTACAAATCTTTTCATTTTTACTGCAGTTGCCAGCTGAGCTTCCTAACATAACATTTTTATTAGCCCAGCAAATATTTGTTTGGCCCAGAAACTGACTTTACACCTAAAATATTCAAAATTTCAGTTGCCAACTTGGTTACTGTCTGATAATTTCCAGGGGCCCAGGCATAATTTTAGAGGTTTTGGGCTACTGGGTCCCTGTTAAATTTCCCTGACTCATAAGAGAACAGTTAATGTTCTAAATAAATATGTTCATAAAAAATAAAATTATTGTCTTACATAGAATATTTAAATGACCAATCAAAAACTAAACATCAACATTTAAAGTAAGATCCTATAATTAACATGTCACTTGTTCCTATGAATCATATTCAAGCTCGTATGATGCAAGACTTGTGTAAACAAGAGACTCATGACATTTAACGTTTGTAATTATTTCCCCTTTGGTAGCCTTTAAACAAAAACAGACATGTAAAAAGCCCACAAAAAGTTATTTACATATTAAAAAATATAATGTAATATGTACATGCACTCGTTGAATACCACGGAAATGTGTTTTGTATGAATATATTCATATATACATATATACTATCATTGATTTGTTTTGCGAGATAAATTTCTGATAGCAATATCTCACTGAATCTAAAGCCTAAGATTTGAGATGAGAAGTCCATTTTGAGCAAAACATATCAACGTCATTCAACGATATTATGTTTATTGAGAATTTATTAAGGTGACATCAATGCATCTCACATCAGAAATCAACAATAATATATTTGTATCACACTTGTTGCTTTATAATATATATTATCCTGTGATCAAAAGGAAAAATTACAATTCATCAACAATTGGAAAATTTCTGGTTTTATCATGAAAATACGAGTGGCTTTGACAGTTTTCCGGTTGTTGACTGATTTTGTCTGTTTATATAATTATGAGTTTTGACTTTCCCTTTGTAAGATTGTTCAGAGTTCGGTAATTTTGTTATTACCCTTATGAAGATAAGTGCTTTTGCATGGATATCTTGGAAATAAACGGTTTTGCAAGAATATCAGAAAAGATTATTGTTTTGCACGTTTATCATGAAAATATTTGGTAGTCCGCAAATGTTTTGAAAATATGTGTAATTTGATATAGCATTATACTGTCTGGACTTTATTCAATAAAATATTTGAATTTTGATTATGTAATATGAGAAAAAAAATGGCTGATATTATTATACAATTAATGCCTGCACTTAAGGTGAACATCATAATTGTTCACCCTTGGGATGTTGTTTTCCCTCAGGCTATTGTTCACCCTTGGGATGTTGTTTTCCTGAAGGCTTTAGCCCGAGGGAAAACAACATCCCAAGGGTGAACAATTATGATGTTCACCTTAAGTGCAGGCATTAATTGTTTTATTATACTGAAACTCTATTTTTTTTGCATCGCTCTTATTTCTTTTGATAAATGTGAACATTTCTGTAAATCAACAGCCAGAATGGTTCCACTGGGCACACCGGCGGTGGCCATTTTATACATACTTACGTCACATACACGTTTTAGATCATGGTCATTTCACCGATATCGTAAGCGCTTTGGCGATCTAGAAACACTGTTCCCCCGATTATCAGGAAAAAACTGATGACCGGTGAAATAGAGAAAACAAGGAATATAGGATTTATTAGTTAAAATATTACACTTGATTTTCTATTGAAAAAAGATACTGAAGTATAACAAATATAGTATGATACATGGGTGTCATAACAAACCTAAATGATACTGTTACCGGTTAGTTCATTAATTTATTGGTATCAGTACAAGAACTTGATTCACATTTGTAGTGACATTTTGTGGTTTTTAGATAGATCTGAGTATATCTGTTTTATTATTTGTTTTTCTGATTTATATTTGAGTAGATGTATTTTATAAGAATTTGAATAAACAACCTTTAATATGATTTTTTTTCTCTTTTGTATGGAAATATAAAGCCACTTTTTGATAAAAAGTTAAAAAAGCAGATAAATTTGACTTGACATTCTTCCAGCTGTTCTGCCTTCAGGTAAAACCACAGGTAGACAGGTAAAAATGTCAATTTAAATTGAGATTAGTTAACTGTAAATCATTTAAATATAAAGTCTTCATTAAGAAGTCTAAGTACACAGTATCACAAATAGGACTATTTAAGGAATTCTGATAGTGTATATGTTTGTATGTATTTGTGTCCATTAGTGTTTGACATTTTGGACTGATTTATTAGGATACCTGTACACCAGTAGTCAAGTTCTCTTTACTATATTGATACAAGGTTTATAAAGATCTAAAAATGTTATAAACTTATTTCAGTGATTAGTAAAGAAAGGAAACAAAAAGTGGATGTTATTTAAATGTTCTGATACTATCTTTTATTTAGTTTACTGTTAAGATATACAATGTAGGGAGTTAAAAACCTTGTAATATTGGACTTAAGTTTGGGGAGGCCTTGTATTCTTGGACTTGTGTTTGAGGAGACCTAACTTCCTATAACAGTGTAAGTCTTTGATTTTTATTTACCAAAGATTATCACAAATATGTTTACATTCTGAATATTATGATCATTAACATCTGTTGGAAATGTAAATACTATCTTTATAATATGGATTATTGATAAATGCATCAGTTGAACTTATAAATTAGAGGTTTATAAAATCTGATGAACAACTAGACCCCCTTGTGGCCTTGTAACCATTCCCACATTCTTGCCTAAAAACAGGGGCGTCTTGGTCGTAATCGTCTGATAGTTGGATTTACAACTACCTGTGCAATCAGTGCAGATCACCACTGAAATTGTGAGTTCGAACCCTGTTCATGGCGAGGTGTACTCGATACAACATTATGTGATAAAGTTTGTTAATGACTTGCAACAGGTCAATGGTTTTCTCTGGGTCCTCCGGTTTCCTCCACCAATAAAACTGACCACCACGATATAACTGCAATATTGTTGAAAGTGGCGTTAAACACCTTAAACCAACCAAACTTAAAAACATGCCTCCTTCTTGCCTATATCCATCCACCCCTTGTTGCCAGTAAGAATGTCCCCTTTTTTCTTTAGTACAGATTTTAAAATTGATTTTCAATTTGTTTATTACCAGTTATAATTAAATATGAAAACTTTGTCATGTTGATTTTAATGTCTATTTACCACTATTGTATAAGGTCACTGGCTTTCATTCAAATAAATTTCTTCTCATAAAAAGGACAAATTTTATGTGAGCAAATTTTGAATCCTTATAGAAGTGCAAAAATATAGAATACATGCATAGCATTTATTATAACTAAAAATAAGGTCAATAGGTTAAAAAAAGCATATAAAACTAACAGACAAATAAATTATAAAAAAAAAACGTATAAAACTCCAAAGGACAATTACATTTTTAAAAAAAACCACAGGTTTGTGAAAATGTTATTCATTTTTTAATCAGAAAAAAAATGCCAAAATATGTTTATATAATGCCAAAAATACTAGGAATAGATTATTGAGCCAGACAAGATGATAATAACAATGATTTCAATCATTGCTTGCACTTATTGTCATGGAATTTAAAAAATGTGAAACCTCCATTGATGTTGTTTTATTTTCATTTCAATAATTCCATGAGTGGAGTGTCATTTATTCAGTAGAAATTGAAAAATATTTTAAAATTAAAAATTACTTTATGTGAACAGCAAAGAATAAATAGGTTTGAACGTTGAAATAGTCGAGGATTAATGCAATTGTGTGTGTAAATATGGAGAAGTTTAAAGTTAGAAAGTTTAGGGTCATGGTGGTGTAATAAAAGACTTAACAGATTAATACTACAAGACCACAAAGTAGACTGGATAGTACTACTAATATGTCATGTATAGTTTACAACTTATCCTTGTAGATATTATTCTATACTATACTAAACAGTCAAATATCAGAGATATTTATTTATGGTTCAACTGAGATTAATATCCACAATGGAGAAAGACTTTGGTGTGCTGATATTGTAGAAATAAAAGGGTATACATATAGACTTCTTGGTTCCCATGTGAATTATTTGTTTTTCTGTATTTCTGTTTTTGCTTGGGTTTAGAAATTTGAAATTCTCCCAACAGAGTCTGTTTGTAGTTCTGTAAATTCTTATCATGTGATTCTGTAAGCTAGCAGTTCTGTAAATTCTTATCATGTGAGTCTGTAAGCTAGCAGTTCTGTAAATTCTTATCATGTGAGTCGGTAAGCTAGCAGTTCTGTAAATTCTTATCATGTGATTCGGTAAGCTAGTAGTTCTGTAAATTCTTATCATGTGATTCGGTAAGCTAGTAGTTCTGTAAATTCTTATCATGTGATTTGGTAAGCTAGTAGTTCTGTAAATTCTTATCATGTGATTCGGTAAGCTAGTAGTTCTGTTAATTCTTATCATGTGATTCGGTAAGCTAGTAGTTCTGTAAATTCTTATCATGTGATTCGGTAAGCTAGTAGTTCTGTAAATTCTTATCATGTGATTCGGTAAGCTAGTAATTCTGTAAATTCTTATCATGTGATTCGGTAAGCTAGTAGTTCTGTAAATTCTTATCATGTGATCCGGTAAGCTAGCAGTTCTGTAAATTCTCATCATGTGAGTCCGTAAACTAGCAGTTCTGTAAATTCTTATCATGTGAGTCGGTAAGCTAGTAGTTCTGTAAATTCTTATCATGTGATTCGGTAAGCTAGTAGTTCTGTAAATTCTTATCATGTGATTCGGTAAGCTAGTACATTGTAGTTCTGTAAATTCTTATCATGTGAGTCGGTAAGCTAGTAGTTCTGTAAATTCTTATCATTTGATTTGGTAAGCTAGTAGTTCTGTAAATTCTTATCATGTGATTCGGTAAGCTAGTAGTACTGTAAATTCTTATCATGTGATTCGGTAAGCTAGTACATTGTAGTTCTGTAAATTCTTATCATGTGAGTCGGTAAGCTAGTAGTTCTGTAAATTCTTATCATGTGATTTGGTAAGCTAGTAGTTCTGTAAATTCTTATCATGTGATTCGGTAAGCTAGTAGTTCTGTAAATTCTTATCATGTGATTCGGTAAGCTAGTAGTTCTGTAAATTCTTTTCATGTGAGTCGGTAAGCTAGTAGTTCTGTAAATTCTTATCATGTGATTCGGTAAGCTAGTAGTTCTGTAAATTCTTATCATGTGATTCGGTAAGCTAGTACATTGTAGTTCTGTAAATTCTTATCATGTGAGTCGGTAAGCTAGTAGTTCTGTAAATTCTTATCATGTGATTTGGTAAGCTAGTAGTTCTGTAAATTCTTATCATGTGATTCGGTAAGCTAGTAGTTCTGTAAATTCTTATCATGTGATTCGGTAAGCTAGTAGTTCTGTAAATTCTTTTCATGTGAGTCGGTAAGCTAGTAGTTCTGTAAATTCTTATCATGTGATTCGGTAAGCTAGTAGTTCTGTAAATTCTTATCATGTGATTCGGTAAGCTAGTACATTGTAGTTCTGTAAATTCTTATCATGTGAGTCGGTAAACTAGTAGTTCTGTAAATTCTTATCATGTGATTTGGTAAGCTAGTAGTTCTGTAAATTCTTATCATGTGATTCGGTAAGCTAGTAGTTCTGTAAATTCTTATCATGTGATTCGGTAAGCTAGTACATTGTAGTTCTGTAAATTCTTATCATGTGAGTCGGTAAGCTAGTAGTTCTGTAAATTCTTATCATGTGATTTGGTAAGCTAGTAGTTCTGTAAATTCTTATCATGTGATTCGGTAAGCTAGTAGTTCTGTAAATTATTATCATGTGATTCGGTAAGCTAGTAGTTCTGTAAATTCTTATCATGTGATTCGGTAAGCTAGTAGTTCTGTTAATTCTTATCATGTGATTCGGTAAGCTAGTAGTTCTGTAAATTCTTATCATGTGATTCGGTAAGCTAGTAGTTCTGTAAATTCTTATCATGTGATTCGGTAAGCTAGTAGTTCTGTAAATTCTTATCATGTGATTCGGTAAGCTAGTAGTTCTGTAAATTCTTATCATGTGATTCGGTAAGCTAGTAGTTCTGTAAATTCTTATCATGTGATTCGGTAAGCTAGTACATTGTAGTTCTGTAAATTCTTATCATGTGAGTCGGTAAGCTAGTAGTTCTGTAAATTCTTTTCATGTGATTTGGTAAGCTAGTAGTTCTGTAAATTCTTATCATGTGATTTGGTAAGCTAGTAGTTCTGTAAATTCTTATCATGTGATTCGGTAAGCTAGTAGTTCTGTAAATTCTTTTCATGTGAGTCGGTAAGCTAGTAGTTCTGTAAATTCTTATCATGTGATTCAGTAAGCTAGTACATTGTAGTTCTGTAAATTCTTATCATGTGAGTCGGTAAGCTAGTAGTTCTGTAAATTCTTATCATGTGATTCGGTAAGCTAGTAGTTCTGTAAATTCTTATCATGTGAGTCGGTATGCTGGTAGTTCTGGAAACACCAATATTGTGATTCGGTATGTTTGAAGTTCTAGAAACACAAATCTTGTGATCCTGTGATCGGTATGTTATAGTGTGGTGGTATATTAAAATTAATTGAGTTATAAAAATTAATATTTCATATTATATAATTTATTATGGCCCTATAAATGTAACTAATGTGTGTTAAACACCATTAACTAATTAAGTGCATCATGTGTGTTAAACACCATTAAATTATTACACATAAAACTTCAATACAGATTTTGTATTATGAAACTAAATTGTCAATAAGAAATAAGACAAATGTAAAGTTATTTAAATTAAGATACCACATACATATAATAGATATAATATGTTAATACAGTGTTGTCTTTTGTCTGGTATTTCCACTATAAAAGAAAAGGTTACCTTTGAGAGGTCATGATAGTCAACATTATTCACATAGTTGTGACTGGTATCTCTCTAAACTACTGCACATTCATTGCATGTACAAATACATTTTCACAATGAGTTTTTTTTGTGTGCAGTAAATAATAAAATTGAACATTTAGTGGTCATGCTAATAGGAACAAAGAAGTTGAACTTGATACAGATAGACAGGTGCTGGGTACATTGATCTTAAGATCAAAGGATACCTGTTTGTTTCTTTAACATTGGTCATTCTATATAAAGGTAGATATCTTTTTTAAAGGCACATGTATATGATATTTTTCAAAATTATTTTTGTTAATTCTTTTTATAATATATAGGTTTCATCATTACCAAAGATAAATTCTATACTATAGAAGAGACAGCTAAATTAGATTGGTTAATTATGGCCAGTAATGTTATCCTGATTTCCTATGTAACATTTAAAACAAGCAATATCATATACAGGGCATTCCACTCATTTTCTAAATGGGCATGATAATCCTAAAGTTGAAGGGGATCTTGCAAAACCAGTATGCAAAGCAAAGCTGTATTTTGCTTTCACTTTGACATTTTCATTTTTGAAAACAAAGTAGCCAGGGGTAATCTGCAATTAGACGGATAATTTCATCCACTAACTTGCAGTTTTACAGTATAATTCACTATATCTAAGTCTCAACACTAAATCTCTTATTACCCAAATATACAATATGTACCTGTTAGCCTGACTTCTGTATTAAAGAGGCATTAGCTACGATTTTGACCAAAAAGATTATATGTTTTGGAAATTGGTAAATAGCTATAAAATGATGAAATAAAGGTAAATATTTCACATTAAACAGCTTATCGTACCACTTTTCACCTTTTGAGAACAAAAATTACCATCGATTTATTTTTTCCTTGCAAGCAAATAATTTGACCTCGCTTTCTCCGTATGCAACTGACCTTTACTAGTGACAGGTAAAAACGAATAATTTGTATTTTGTCGCTTATTAACTGCAAACTTGCATGGTTCTTTGTCCGTAATTAACGCTGACTAAAAGCAGATTCACAGAAAATAAGAAATAAGTGCATTGTTTTACTGATTTAATGACGATTCGGCAAACTCCATAAACAATGACGATAATTAATAAGATGGCATCCATTTCTTGATCGATCTCAAAACACAAGCAGTTGCACCTTTTTTCCCCCGATGTGCATACATTTCATAACATTTATAAGTTACAGAAACACGCTTTATTAAAGGCATCAATCATATCTGATAGTTTTTATGGGTAACAAAAATTTACGATTTTGGCAGATAATGCCCCTTTAAGTAACAGACCTTCAGATGTTGGGTTTGTGACCCTGATTGAGTTTACACCAACTGTATAATGACAGTGATTGTTTGACCTTTCACCTCTGTTTACCTTTGTTTACCTGTCTATTTCACACCTTGACTTTGATTTCATATATTATAAATAAGATTCAATGGTCACCCACCACATAATTAGATTCCACACTTGTCAATAAATGTGTGGTTACATTTGGCTGTAAATCTACCCGATATTACAACCACATAATCAATTTGTCTGAGGTTCAGAGGTCACCAACCATTCTTGCTTGGCTTCTGTGATTATCAGTAATTTGTACCAATTATTTGAATGGAAGATTGATATTTTGACAGGTGTCTTAAGAATAATTTGTTATAGATTTTAAACATTGATGGACCTGGCTGGATTTGAGTGTCATAAATTTTAAACTGATGGACCATGGCTGAATTTGAGTGTCTCATCACTTAAGTACTCAATTACAAATGTTTTAAACTTTGATATGATGTGTTGATAACCTTATTCTGATAACATGGACACATAAACATTGAATTATATTAAAACAAATCATAAAGATTGGAATGTGTTGGTGTTACTTGGTGGTACATTGTAGAACCTGTTATCAGGTACATTTTTTTATAGGTCAGATATTGTCTAGTAGATCTGGTATAGTCTGGTATGGTCTGGACTCTGGTATGCCATTTGTTGGAGGGAGAAATGTGAACTGTTTGAAAAGTTTTAATTTCATTGAAACTGTAACATGTATAGAGTCCTGGTTTAACTTACTGCTATTATAATATCAATACTAAGTCCTCCTCAGGCCATATTAAATGTTGTTTATTTCTAGCATTTTCTGGAGAAAAAAAACGGTCAACTGTAGTGTTGGGTTGTTGTTGAAGACATTTTGTGTTGTACAGTAATGTCAGCTCTACAGTGATCTTAAATACTAATCTAATCTTTTGATTTCTTAATTCCTGATTATAACATGATTACAACAGGTGATTATAAGAAATATAATATGATTGTAAATGTGCAAAACAGATTTTATTATACAAAATTGGTTGCTGTGGTTACAACATCCTGATCAGTTAATAGGGTTTCTGTTTGTATACCTGTGAACACAAAATCCCTCTGTCTTGTGAGAAGGACATAATTAATACAGTTACATTTATATTTGTCAATACTTTATTGTCATGTATTCATATTAAATTGTGACAAAAGCAAAATAAAGAATAGTTAACAACATGTGGTTCATAATTTAAGAGTCCTCAGTTAGTTAGAGAATCCAATATTTGTATCTGTTGAAAATTTATCGGATTTGAACTATTTTTTGTTCTTCTGTGTAGTTCAGATAGTCATGTTTTCAGATTTTAATTCGGAAAAAATTTGCTTTGTAACTTTTGCTTTATTTTTACAATGTAAAAAGAAATGAATGGAAGCTAAATGTATATTATAACCAAACCCAGAAATATGTAATTATAAATATCCATGACCACCAGATAAAAAGAGTTCAAAACAGAAGTATACATAATGTTTATTTGTTTAAATATGTAATCTGAAAATATTTTAAAATTATATCTATATAATTTGATTTGTCAACTTGAAAGATCAAATTTAACAAAATTTAGATTTTACCAAGATACATAACTGTTTTCAAAGGTTTTAAAGTTTTGTTTACACACAAAAAGATGGCATCAGTTAATTTTATAGAAAGGCAAAAATGTAATCAATAAACAATTTGATGAATAGACCTTTTCAACAATTACGTAATTTAAACATAGATTAAAACTATGGTATAATATAGCAATGTTAATCCATTAGTCAGGAGATGTATTATCTATTGTAAAGAATTAGAGCGTCATTAATAGGATTTGTAGAATGAAATTATTAAATAGTCTATCATTGTCTTTTGTTTGTTTATAGTCCTGGACATTCCATATTTAAATAATTAATTCTGACCTTGTATCTTTAATTTTGTAATATTTTATAACATGCTTTTAAATCATATAAATTGTTCAAGGGGTCAGAAGCTCTATTTATTTAATTTTCTATTCACGGATCAGTTTAGAAGGTCAGAATCGGCATAAAAAGTTAAGCTGTCGATTTCACTGAACATAAAATAATGAACATTTAATAGATCTCACCTTTACGGATGTGTCACATTTTCTATGTAATTATGTTATAATTTTTGGTTATTGTGAGATTCTAATTGGATGACAATGAAATATTGGGTGCAGTTTTAAGTGTCTGTGACATCTCTACACATATTTATTTAGTATAGTAGTTATATATTTATTATTGATAGAAGAATCTATGTATTATTAACAAAAGGTATGTCAGACTGAGGTAGTGACTTATTACAAGCTGTTGTTAACCTTTGTACACAGGTAGACACAGGTAAGTCAGCAATACTTTATATAGTTTTTGTTTCCTCCACCCCCAGTTAGAGGAGATGGGGAGAGGCATTGCTCTATATATTCCTTTGATATAATAGTTACACTGTTTTTACCTGAGTACACAGGTATATACAGGTAAGACAAAAGTCAGCAATACATCAAATGTATTTGTTTCCTCCACCCTCGGGTAGAGAAGATGGGGAGGGGATTTCTCTCTATATTCCATTGGTATAATACAAATGTAGTTACACAGGTAATATCTAATTACACAGGTATACACAGGTAATACCTAATATATTTTTGCTTCCTCCATCCTCAGGTAGAGGGAAGGAGGAGGAGGACGTTTGCTCTCTATTTTCTATTTGTTGAACAGTTGCAGTGTCATAACCTTTGTACACAGGTTACAGGTAGGACCAAATGATATTTTTTTATTTCTTCCATCCTCCGATGGGGGGTGGGGAGGCAGTTTCTGTTTTCTATTGGTATAAGAGTTACTCTGTCATTATCTCTGTACACAGGTACATACACAGGTAAGACGAAGTAAGGACTGTTTCCTCCACCTCCAGGTAGTTTGGGGGGAGGGCAATGTATATTCCACTGGTATAATAGATCAGATCAGCTGTTATTACCTTTATACACAGGTAATTCTGAATCTTATTGTACATTTGTTGTTCTTCTGTTTATACTGTTCATATATTCTTGTTTCCTCCTCCCTCATGTTATTGAGGGGGTGGGGCTCTGTATATTTCATGTCTGTAACAGATCAGCTATTATTATCTTTATACACAGGTAATTCTGAATGTTCTTCTTCTGTTTATACATGTCAGTTATGTTTAGACCAGGACTAAAGTTACAAAGGAGTGGGTGGGAATTGGAAACTTGACCCTATTATTGTAGAGGTCATGGGGATATCCAAAGCGACCCTATTATTGTAGAGGGCATGGGGATATCCAAAACGACCCTATTATTGTAGAGGGCATGGGGATATCCAAAACTTGACCCTATTATTGTAGAGGGCATGGGGATATCAAAAAATTTGACCCTATTATTGTAGAGGGCATGAGGATATCCAAAACTTGACCCTATTATTGTAGAGGGCATGGGGATATCCAAATCTTGACCCTATTATTGTAGAGGGCATGGGGATATCCAAAAATTTGACCCTATTATTGTAGAGGGCATGAGGATATCCAAAACTTGACCCTATTATTGTAGAGGGCATGGGGATATCCAAAACTTGACCCTATTATTGTAGAGGGCATGGGGATATCCAAATCTTGACCCTATTATTGTAGAGGGCATGGAGATATCCCAAATTTGACCCTATTATTGTAGAGGTCATGGGGATATCCAAATCTTGACCCTATTATTGTAGAGGGCATGGGGATATCCAAATCTTGACCCTATTATTGTAGAGGGCATGGAGATATCCCAAATTTGACCCTATTATTGTAGAGGGCATGGGGATATCCAATTCATTTTTAGCAACATTTAATTTTTTTGCTTAAATAAGTACACAAAGTTGAAGAATTATGATACTTGTATGGTGTATTAAGGGTAGGGAACAGAATATCAGTCCATTTCAAGTAACCAAGTCCAGCAAGACAGTACATTTTAAACTTGGCATGTAGCTGAACATTAAACATTCTGCATGTGCCTTCTGCCCTATTTTCTTATTAAAGCCATTATTTATACAATTATAGAACAAGTAAAGTTTTCAATTAAAAGGTTCTTAATAACAACAGAAGACAATAATAAAGGTACTTAATAATAAGTTAATAATAAAGCTTTTAGTAAAATACAGACGTTATCTGGTGCATTGAGTTTTGTGTAGGATTAGAGGGTTAAAGAGAACAAACCGATATATTAAAATGTAATAAAAAGACAAATTAATATTGTACAATAGTAGGATATCATTTGTGGGAGGACGGGGGTCGTCAAGTACTAATATTATCATGATGTTGTATATTTTATCAAATATTACAATCATCCTCGTTTCACTAATTTATTTATGTTTAGAATTAATTATATGGTTCATGATTTTTGAAAATACTAATGCATGTAAGTTAAAAAGTTTCATTTTTTACAGCTAACTGTATAAATATTGAAAATTCTCTCTTATTAAAGCTGAAATTGTGTTTTATTTGGAATAATTTGCTTTAAAATTTTGTAACTCATGTTTAGAGTACCTTGATAATCATGATTGTGTAACTCATGTTTAGAGTACCTTGATAATCATGATTGTGTAACTCAAGTTTAGAGTACTTTGATAATCATGATTGTGTAACTCAAGTTTAGAGTACCTTGAGAATCAGGATTGTGTAACTCATGTTTAGAGCACCTTGATAATCACGATTGTGTAACTCATGTTTAGAGTACCTTGATAATCAGGATTGTGTAACTCATGTTTAGAGCACCTTGATAATCACGATTGTGTAACTCATGTTTAGAGTACCTTGATAATCAGGATTGTGTAACTCATGTTTAGAGTACCTTGATAATCACGATTGTGTAACTCATGTTTAGAGTACCTTGATAATCACGATTGTGTAACTCATGTTTAGAGTACCTTGATAATCACGATTGTGTAACTCATGTTTAGAGCACCTTGATAATGAGGATTGTGTAACTCATGTTTAGAGTACCTTGATAATCACGATTGTGTAACTCATGTTTAGAGCACCTTGGTAATCATGTTTGTGTTACTCGTGTTTAGAGTACCTTGATAATCATGATTGTGTAGCTCATGTTTAGAGTACCTTGATAATCATGATTGTGTAATTCATGTTTAGAGTACCTTGATAATCATGATTGTGTAGCTCATGTTTAGAGTACCTTGATAATCATGATTGTGTAATTCGTGTTTAGAGCACCTTGATAATCATTATTGTGTAACTCATGTTTAGAGCACCATGATAATCAGGATTGTGTAATTTATGTTTAGAGTACCTTGATAATCATGATTGTGTAATTCATGTTTAGAGCACCTTGATAATCACGATTGTGTAACTCATGTTTAGAGCACCTTGATAATCACGATTGTGTAACTCATGTTTAGAGCACCTTGATAATCACGATTGTGTAACTCATGTTTAGAGCACCTTGATAATCATGATTGTGTAACTCATGTTTAGAGCACCTTGATAATCACGATTGTGTAACTCATGTTTAGAGTACCTTGATAATCACGATTGTGTAACTCATGTTTAGAGCACCTTGATAATCACGATTGTGTAACTCATGTTTAGAGCACCTTGATAATCACGATTGTGTAACTCATGTTTGGAGCACCTTGATAATCAGGATTGTGTAACTCATGTTTAGAGCACCTTGATAATCACGATTGTGTAACTCATGTTTAGAGTACCTTGATAATCAGGATTGTGTAACTCATGTTTAGAGCACCTTGATAATCACGATTGCGTAACTCATGTTTAGAGCACCTTGATAATCACGATTGTGTAACTCATGTTTAGAGTACCTTGATAATTATGATTGTGTAACTCATGTTTAGAGCACCTTGATAATGCGGATTGTGTAACTCATGTTTAGAGCACCTTGATAATCACAATTGTGTAACTCATGTTTAGAGTACCTTGATAATCACGATTGTGTAACTCATGTTTAAAGCACCTTGATAATCATTGATAATATCATTACATAATTTTACTCAATCTGATTTACACAGTGACCAGTCTTTACTATAATCAGAAACAATACTAACATCCACTACTAAAATACTAAATATAAAATGTCTATGCTTCCTATTTGTTATCAAAACATTTTTTTAAATGAAAAGAATTAATTTTGTCTGTTTAGAAAACAAACAGAAGGAGAATGTAAATCGTAACTAGCCATTACACAAATTGATGTTTTTATATAGGTTTAATCTTAACAAACGTAACATGACGGGGGGAAAAAAAGGAATTCCGACATTGTGTTAAGATTGGAAAATATTTAAAACTTGTAATATTGAAGTGATCAACGTTGATTTATACTGCTTCTTTGATTTAATAGGTTTTAAGTCGATTTCAAAATATTGGTTGTTTTATATTTTAGAATGTACAGGATTATTTATATTTGATATTTGAGATATATAATAGGCTGGAGGCCATGGCTCTAATACAGGTGTTCATGACACCTATAGAAATCTTCTGATCATAGATCTACACTGATATATAATTTAGTCTGGTGTGGACAAGTGTTGATTAAAGGTAGACATTCTTGCATGATTCTTAGCAATCAGGTAGGAAGAAATGTTTAGCATTTTAATAGAGAATGTCAGTAAAACATTGATTATGTCAAACACTGGTACTGGTTATGTCAACCCACTCGTACTCACCTACCTTGTATTATTTCATTAGTTCAAGTAAAACATTTACAAGTTAAGATTATATTATCTGTGGCATCAAATTTTACCTATTGAATGTGTTTTCTTGTGATTACTATTAATTATATATAAGATAACTAATTTTACATACCTGAGGATAGGAATGATTCTGATACATGTATCAAGCACTAAACAGGTGTGAATATTATACCAGTCTGTGCCAAATACATTTTAACAAACTAGCCCGAGCCGCATTTTCGAAGAATTGTTTGCTATTTGATTAAGCAAATTATGCAATTTTTACTAGTCTGAACCAATTTTTACTAGACTGGGGCATAGGGCTAGTGGCTTTGGGCACAGAATATTATACATGTATGGAACAGGTACTAGTACCTGGAGTCTAGGAGGGATCTGATCAGATACATGTATCAGAAACCTGCTGAACAGGTGTAAGTACCAAGACATGTAATGGATGTGGCTTATAATGATTGCTATGGGTTTTAGAAAGGTTCAAAATCAGACCAGAGAGCTAACATTCATGGTAAATGTTCCTTCTTTATTTTGGAAGGAAGGGGTGCTTCAAAGAATATTCTGGTATTTGTTTTTAATTATCAGGGTCATGAGTGAAAACAATGGGGGTAGGGGTCAGTGAGATACTAGTATCAGAAAGCCAATTAACAGATGTCAGTATAATAATTGTATGGAAGCCAGCTACAATAACTCTAGTTACTTGATCTGTAGTTTTATATTTTGTAGATAGTTGTTTGTCCTTTTATTCATTTTCTTTTGTTCAAACTCTTCTATCTGATATCTGTAGATTTTATACATAGATAATAAATCTATTTTGTGTAGGAGGGATGTGATACTTGTGTGAAAAATTTGAAAGTGAGAATCAGATTTGTACTCTTCACTATTAAGTTACAACCACAGGTAAAGACATGTGTTATGGAGGGAGATATTGACTCATACTCTTCACTAAGTTACAACCACAGGTAAAGACATGTGTTATGGAGGGGGATATTGACTCATACTCTTCACTAAGTTACAACCACAGGTAAAGACATGTGTTATGGAGGGGGATATTGACTCATACTCTTCACTAAGTTACAACCACAGGTAAAGACATGAGTTATGGAGGGGGATATTGACTCGTACTCTTCACTAAGTTACAACCACAGGTAAAGACATGTGTTATGGAGGGAGATATTGACTCATACTCTTCACTAAGTTACAGCCACAGGTAAAGACATGAGTTATGGAGGGGGATATTGACTCATACTCTTCATTAAGTTACAACCACAGGTAAAGACATGTGTTATGGAGGGGGATATTGACTCATACTCTTCATTAAGTTACAACCACAGGTAAAGACATGAGTTATGGAGGGGGATATTGACTCATACTCTTCACTAAGTTACAACCACAGGTAAAGACATGAGTTATGGAGGGAGATATTGACTCATACTCTTCACTAAGTTACAACCACAGGTAAAGACATGAGTTATAGAGGGGGATATTGACTCATACTCTTCACTAAGTTACAACCACAGGTAAAGACATGAGTTATGGAGGGAGATGTTGACTCATACTCTTCACTAAGTTACAACCACAGGTAAAGACATGAGTTATGGAGGGAGATATTGACTCATACTCTTCACTAAGTTACAACCACAGGTAAAGACATGAGTTATGGAGGGAGATATTGACTCATACTCTTCACTAAGTTACAACCACAGGTAAAGACATGAGTTATGGAGGGAGATATTGACTCATACTCTTCACTAAGTTACAACCACAGGTAAAGACATGAGTTATGGAGGGAGATATTGACTCATACTCTTCACTAAGTTACAACCACAGGTAAAGACATGAGTTATGGAGGGAGATATTGACTCATACTCTTCACTAAGTTACAACCACAGGTAAAGACATGAGTTATGGAGGGAGATATTGACTCATACTCTTCACTAAGTTACAACCACAGGTAAAGACATGAGTTATGGAGGGAGATATTGACTCGTACTCTTCACTAAGTTACAACCACAGGTAAAGACATGAGTTATGGAGGGGGATATTGACTCATACTCTTCACTAAGTTACAACCACAGGTAAAGACCTGAGTTATGGAGGGGGATATTGACTCATACTCTTCACTAAGTTACAACCACAGGTAAAGACATGTGTTATGGAGGGGGATATTGACTCATACTCTTCACTAAGTTACAACCACAGGTAAAGACATGTGTTATGGAGGGGGATATTGACTCATACTCTTCACTAAGTTACAACCACAGGTAAAGACATGAGTTATGGAGGGGGATATTGACTCGTACTCTTCACTAAGTTACAACCACAGGTAAAGACATGTGTTATGGAGGGAGATATTGACTCATACTCTTCACTAAGTTACAGCCACAGGTAAAGACATGAGTTATGGAGGGGGATATTGACTCATACTCTTCATTAAGTTACAACCACAGGTAAAGACATGTGTTATGGAGGGGGATATTGACTCATACTCTTCATTAAGTTACAACCACAGGTAAAGACATGAGTTATGGAGGGGGATATTGACTCATACTCTTCACTAAGTTACAACCACAGGTAAAGACATGAGTTATGGAGGGAGATATTGACTCATACTCTTCACTAAGTTACAACCACAGGTAAAGACATGAGTTATAGAGGGGGATATTGACTCATACTCTTCACTAAGTTACAACCACAGGTAAAGACATGAGTTATGGAGGGAGATGTTGACTCATACTCTTCACTAAGTTACAACCACAGGTAAAGACATGAGTTATGGAGGGAGATATTGACTCATACTCTTCACTAAGTTACAACCACAGGTAAAGACATGAGTTATGGAGGGAGATATTGACTCATACTCTTCACTAAGTTACAACCACAGGTAAAGACATGAGTTATGGAGGGAGATATTGACTCATACTCTTCACTAAGTTACAACCACAGGTAAAGACATGAGTTATGGAGGGAGATATTGACTCATACTCTTCACTAAGTTACAACCACAGGTAAAGACATGAGTTATGGAGGGAGATATTGACTCATACTCTTCACTAAGTTACAACCACAGGTAAAGACATGAGTTATGGAGGGAGATATTGACTCATACTCTTCACTAAGTTACAACCACAGGTAAAGACATGAGTTATGGAGGGAGATATTGACTCGTACTCTTCACTAAGTTACAACCACAGGTAAAGACATGAGTTATGGAGGGGGATATTGACTCATACTCTTCACTAAGTTACAACCACAGGTAAAGACCTGAGTTATGGAGGGGGATATTGACTCATACTCTTCACTAAGTTACAACCACAGGTAAAGACATGAGTTATGGAGGGGGATATTGACTCATACTCTTCACTAAGTTACAACCACAGGTAAAGACATGAGTTATGGAGGGGGATATTGACTCATACTCTTCACTAAGTTACAACCACAGGTAAAGACATGAGTTATGGAGGGAGATATTGACTCATACTCTTCACTAAGTTACAACCACAGGTAAAGACATGAGTTATGGAGGGGGATATTGACTCATACTCTTCTCTAAGTTACAACCACAGGTAAAGGCATGAGTTATGGAGGGGGATATTGACTCATACTCTTCATTAAGTTACAACCACAGGTAAAGACATGAGTTATGGAGGGGGATATTGACTCATACTCTTCACTAAGTTACAACCACAGGTAAAGACATGAGTTATGGAGGGGGATATTGACTCATACTCTTCACTAAGTTACAACCACAGGTAAAGACATGAGTTATGGAGGGGGATATTGACTCATACTCTTCACTAAGTTACAACCACAGGTAAAGACATGAGTTATGGAGTGGGATATTGACTCATACTCTTCACTAAGTTACAACCACAGGTAAAGACATGAGTTATGGAGGGAGATATTGACTCATACTCTTCACTAAGTTACAACCACAGGTAAAGACATGAGTTATGGAGTGGGATATTGACTCATACTCTTCACTAAGTTACAACCACAGGTAAAGACATGAGTTATGGAGGGAGATATTGACTCATACTCTTCACTAAGTTACAACCACAGGTAAAGACATGAGTTATGGAGTGGGATATTGACTCATACTCTTCACTAAGTTACAACCACAGGTAAAGACATGAGTTATGGAGGGGGATGGATATTGTTTTCTACAACAAAAACCACAGACTAATGATTATAGTTGTAGTTGTTATTACTACAGGACATGGAGTTTTTTTTCTGAACAGATTATGTTTGTAAATGACATATACTGGTAAATAGTTATTATAGATAGATGTAAACATTGCCACTGGTGGTTATCTCAGGAAATACGGGACCGACCATTTAACTTGCAGGGGGGGGGGGGTTATGGTTTTTTGTTTCGTTCAGAATTTTTTTTTTGGACAACACAAGACTTAGAATATTTATTTTTGTTGTTGTGCAAAGTGCGAAATTTTTTTCAAGAATTTAACATTAGGTTATATGACAAAAACTCTGAATCAGATTTTTTTTTTCCTTCACCAAAATCAGAATATATTTTTCAGCAACATTGGGAATCAGAATATTTTTTTAGAAAAAAAACCATAACCCCCCCCCCCCCCCCCCCCCCCTGGAAGTTAAATGGTCCGTCCCTAAAGGTGATTTTTGAGTCAGGTCAAATAAAGTATAGCATAATCATATAGCCCTACAATAACAGTTTGAAATTTCTTTTTGTTGATCAATTTTTACAACTTGCTACATCATTAGCCAGACGTAGGTTTAAATCAATTGTACAGTGAAACGTGTCTCAACCGAACCCAGAATAAAACAGAATCCTGTATAAACTGAACCCAGAATAAAACAGAACCCTGTATAAACTGTACCCAGAATAAAACAGAATCCTGTTTAAACTGAACTTAGAATAAGACAGAATCCTGTTTAAACCGAACCCAAAATAAAACAGAATCCTGTCTAAACTGAACCCTGAATAAAACAGAATCCTGTCTAAAAGTTGTTCTTTAGGAGGTTCAGCTTAGACAGGTTTTACTGTACATGGTCTGCTATATAGAATAGCTTTACAAATGATATAAACAGATATGACAAGGATAGACCGGACAGGTAGTCTCCTTGTCTTATACCTATGTTAATATGTTTATGCATCACTGTCACAACCTACGTAGGAGTTTTAACTGTTTTACAACGTTCTTGTCATATTATGTAATATATCAGATATTTTATGTAGTATAGCTATCTTGTAATGGATCAGATTTAAGATGCATTTCATCATTATTTGTTGTTTTGATGGAAATTTGTGTCCTGTAGTTTTGATTAGTATAGAAGTTTAAAGATTGAAGACAGTTGAAATTATTATTGTTGTGGCTATTCATTTTGATTTTAAAGATTGCGCCTGGTTTATGATGTATTTAATTGTTTGAAGTTCTTATTTCGGAGTACTGGTTAGACTGAGTGTTGATAACTTTCTAAATATGGAGACATTATATCATAGAAGTAGTTTTCGTGGATAGCTTGAATGTAATATTTTAAAAAAGGTTTGTTTAATCACAAATTTATTATTGTAACAGTTTTCAGAAAGTTGTAATTATAAAGATTTAGGAGATTTACAGAGTAAAAACTTTATTTACATATTTTCATAAAACTCCCCCCCCCCCCATAATTTCAAAATATGCACCATATTAGCATGTTGTCAAGTTTTTAAATTGTTCAATGAAGTGAAATGTAATATTTTTGTTCAGCCACAATCTTTAGCATCCATATCATAATTTAGAAATAATTTCTGACTTGTTAGAGGACCTCTGTTCAAGTGGTTAAGAACATTGACTTCTGACCACCAGCCTGTCACCACTTACATGGGTTCAGACCCTTATACCCACCTCCAGTATTCAGGTTTCTAAAAACCTACCCAAGGCTGAGGGTTTCACTTTTTAATTAGTTAAGACCTGTTCAGACTTTCCAAAATATGTTTGGAAGTAACAATATAGTTGATAGATTGCTTCCACCAGTTTGTTTATATTTGATTGGCTGTAAAATAGAGTGTATAATATCAGAGAAAGTTGTAGAACATTCAAACAAAACTCAGTTCAAAATATAAAAAAAGATGATAAAAACTGAATGTTCTTCATTAATTTGTTGTTTGTGATGTATGTCTTTACATATATACATGTACATGCTGATATATTTCTTTATTGGTAATAAAACCATTGAATCACATATATATATACTGACTCGGGGAAATAAAACCATTGAATCACATATATATATACTGACTCGGGGAAATAAAACCATTGAATCACATATATATATACTGACTTGAGGAAATAAAACCATTGAATCGCATATATATATATACTGACTCGGGGAAATAAAACCATTGAATCACATATATATATACTGACTCAGGGAAATAAAACCATTGAATCACATATATATACTGACTCTGGGAAATAAAACCATTGAATCATATATATATATATACTGACTGGGAAATAAAACCATTGAATCATATATATATATATATATACTGACTGGGAAATAAAACCATTGAATCACATATATATATACTGACTCGGGGAAATAAAACCATTGAATCGCATATATATATACTGACTCTGGGAAATAAAACCATTGAATCACATATATATATACTGACTCGGGGAAATAAAACCATTAAATCACATATATATATACTGACTCGGGGAAATAAAACCATTGAATCACATATATATATACTGACTTGAGGAAATAAAACCATTGAATCGCATATATATATATACTGACTCGGGGAAATAAAACCATTGAATCACATATATATATACTGACTCAGGGAAATAAAACCATTGAATCACATATATATACTGACTCTGGGAAATAAAACCATTGAATCATATATATATATATACTGACTGGGAAATAAAACCATTGAATCATATATATATATATATATACTGACTGGGAAATAAAACCATTGAATCACATATATATATACTGACTCGGGGAAATAAAACCATTGAATCGCATATATATATACTGACTCTGGGAAATAAAACCATTGAATCACATATATATATACTGACTCGGGGAAATAAAACCATTAAATCACATATATATACTGACTGGGAAATAAAACCATTGAATCACATATATATACTGACTGGGGGGAAATAAAACCATTGAATCACATATATATATATATACTGACTCGGGGAAATAAAACCATTGAATCACATATATATATACTGACTCAGGGAAATAAAACCATTGAATCACATATATATACTGACTTGGGGAAATAAAACCATTGAATCACATATATATATACTGACTCTGGGAAATAAAACCATTGAATCATATATATATATATACTGACTGGGAAATAAAACCATTGAATCACATATATATATACTGACTCGGGGAAATAAAACCATTGAATCGCATATATATATACTGACTGGGAAATAAAACCATTGAATCACATATATATATACTGACTCAGGGAAATAAAACCATTAAATCACATATATATACTGACTCTGGGAAATAAAACCATTGAATCACATATATATACTGACTGTGGGGAAATAAAACCATTGAATCACACATATATATATACTGACTCGGGGAAATAAAACCATTGAATCACATATATATATATATACTGACTCTGGGAAATAAAACCATTGAATCACATATATATACTGACTGTGGGGAAATAAAACCATTGAATCACATATATATATATACTGACTCTGGGAAATAAAACCATTGAATCACATATATATATACTGACTGTGGGGAAATAAAACCATTGAATCACATATATATATATATACTGACTGTGGGGAAATAAAACCATTGAATCACATAGATATACTGACTCTGGGAAATAAAACCATTGAATCACATATATATACTGACTCTGGGGAAATAAAACCATTGAATCATATATATATATACTGACTCTGGGAAATAAAACCATTGAATCACATATATATACTGACTGTGGGGAAATAAAACCATTGAATCACATATATATATATATACTGACTCTGGGAAATAAAACCATTGAATCACATATATATACTGACTGTGGGGAAATAAAACCATTGAATCACATATATATATATACTGATTCGGGGAAATAAAACCATTGAATCACATATATATATATATACTGACTGTGGGGAAATAAAACCATTGAATCACATATATATACTGACTCTGGGAAATAAAACCATTGAATCACATATATATACTGACTCTGGGGAAATAAAACCATTGAATCATATATATATATACTGACTCTGGGAAATAAAACCATTGAATCACATATATATACTGACTGTGGGGAAATAAAACCATTGAATCACATATATATATATATACTGACTCTGGGAAATAAAACCATTGAATCACATATATATACTGACTGTGGGGAAATAAAACCATTGAATCACATATATATATATACTGATTCGGGGAAATAAAACCATTGAATCACATATATATATATATACTGACTGTGGGGAAATAAAACCATTGAATCACATATATATACTGACTCTGGGAAATAAAACCATTGAATCACATATATATACTGACTCTGGGGAAATAAAACCATTGAATCACATATATATACTGACTCTGGGGAAATACCAATAAAATATTGTGGTTACAAATGAAAATAAAAACAACAATACAACCATGGATTTTTATTAATTTAGGAAATACATTTGACAATATATTTGTGAAAAAAAGGTTTTATTACACACTTTGTACATAAACTTGTGAAATATTTAATCTTTAGAAGACTTTCTATTTTATAATAAAGTGTTATTAAACAATTTATAAAACATAAAGATAACAAAGAACCCTTTCTTACTCCTGCATACTTGCACCTGGATTTTTTTTTTATTCAACATGGATAATTATTTTTTTTATCTTTTTCAAATTAGATATCAATATTTACATGTCTGTAATAACATATAACACATTGTTCATGGTCTAACAATTTTCCATATTATTAAAATTGATGCATGTTAGATCAGGAATAAACCCTGTATTGTATTCATTGCTAATTAATTATGCAAATAAATGATTTAACGACATTCTACTGCATGTTTATTAGTAAATACCTTATTCCATGTATTACAGTTACAAGGTTAACAGTGATTCGTGCAGACATTTTTGCCTGGTAATGAATTCATTTTACCTGTCAGAAGACATTGTAGTTGTATGTGTATAATAACCATTAATCATAGACATCTTCACAAATTATTTTTTATCTAAAAAAACTGATAGTATTTGAGTCATATTTATACATTCTACATAAGCATATGGTTGTAAGCTGTCACACATATATATATAAAAAAAGACTCAGTAATTTACTGGACTACGTGTATTCTAACATTATAAGAACCAAGAATGTTGATTAAAGGTTCTAAATATTTACTGTCTTTATCTTTTCAGTGGTTCCAGAAATCGTAGGCAAGAAAGTACTACATCAGTTAGTTCTTCTACAGAGATCAGTGTCCAGTCTTATCATACAGCCAACAGTAAAGGTGGCGCTACTGTACACGATGAAAAGGGAGATAATCAATTACCAATGGAACAAACCACTACTCCTACAACGAAAGGGAAAGAATGGCAAACGATGACCGATTTGACTCAACAAAAACGAATACAAAAAAATGTATTACCCAACAAATATGACGGTAACCATGGTTACCCCAACCCTCTACTGTCTCCATCAAAATCCTCACCTAGTTTGGCTGACAAGGAGGACGTTGTACCATACAGCATGAAAACTGTTAGTTATCAGCCATCTTTAATGAACAAATCTAGTCCAAATATCCATGACGATGTCAAAAAATCATCTGTACATAGTCCATCATCGTACTCAGCTAATCAAAAATGGTTGTCACCAAGTGCCTACCAAAAAAATTCACATGGACAATATTATTCTAGTGATAATTTTAATTCTGTTTCATCACAATTTATTAAACATAATTCAAATGATTATCAAAACTTTCAAGATATTCAACAAAGTATTACATCAAACCAAAGTCATGTGACTAACTATGGTCTTCATCCTCCAATCGAAAAGGAAGAATGTGAACCCGAGTTACAAGGATTAACAAAGGGAGATAATCGACCCCTTTGCTCGCCACCAGCTCCACCAACAAGAGATATATCAAGTCTGAAATATGTGCCATTATCTAGCCAAAGTCATGCAAAATATCCATCATGGCCTGTAACACAGCCGAGTGCCGAGAGTGAAAGTGGTGAGCCGATCACTGCTCCCTTAAGTGTCTTTAGTGAACATAATACAAACCCAAATAATGTTAGATCACTAAAGGACAGGAACAGTCCGATTTCTGAACGCAAGGCAAGTGATCGTAACGCTAGTGATCCGGGTTTTAAAAAGCCCATACCATTTTCTGTTTTTCTGAAACGACCCAATAAAAAGCAACCACAGTATGGAAGTACTGTTGAAACAGATAAAAAAGACCGTGATTCAAAAATGAACGATTTTTTTGATTCTCAACCTGGTTACCAACAGCCCATATTTGATCAGGATGGTCATCGAATTGGAGATGAAAAATATAATGTTTCACCTCCGGAACGTGAAAGTGATGGCCGTTTTCCGTCACATCGGAATGTTAATACAATGGAGACTAGACCTACACAACATCTATATAAAGGATACCAGGATTCTGCAAATTGTTCAAGGGATTCTGGAATAAACTCATTACTCAGTCCACCAGATAGGGACTCTAAACCACCCGTTAGTGGAATGAGGTACTCCACCTCTGACAAAAACTCTTTACATGTCACCCCAGATAATAAATTTACAGACAGTAGCACAAGTCCTATGCAAAGCCCAAACAAGGAATCAAACCCGGGTCTAGGATCAAAAGATAACTTACCAAATAATGTTCATACAAGTATTTACGACCCGAAAAATAGTTATTTTGTGAAAACAATGGTGTGTTATACAACAGGAACACAAACTGAATTCAATTCACCAAAAAACAAGATGTCATTATCACCTGGATATAATTCACATTTTCAGTTTGACAAATCAAATCAAGCGATTCAAACGTCTCCAGAAAACACAAATAAAGAAGATGAATTTCTTCAGAGACGTAAAGTGTCTAGAGACAGGCCGGAAGAAAGACAGAAAAGTACGAGTGAAAAAGACAAAATTTTGTTGAACAATATCAATACAGAGCTTGACTCTAATGATCAGCATTCAGCACCATTTATGCGAAAACTTGCTCGGGATCTCTTAGCCAATCAGAGTCAAGAAAGCATGAATAAAAGATGTTCTACAAGCTCTAGTGGAGGAAGTGGGTTAAGGAGTCCGAGTTCAGATTATTCCCATTATTTTGGTGAATTAAAGGAATCTGGGTCATGTAGTAGTGTCATTATTCATGATGATTTATCTGAAGCAGATTCTACTGCTGCCTTGTTAAGACAAGATGGTGCATATGACAGTGAAAAACAACATTTACATCAGTTTGAAAACAAGTCAAAAAGCGCACGACGTAGTTTTGATCCTGCAATGTTAACTCCAAAATTCAGTCGTAGTTTGCAAAATTCTAAATATGGATCAGAAGCACATCTGTTGAGTCACAGTAATAAGGATCATACATCTAGTATGATAAATATACCACGGTCAGCACGGGATGATGGTCGAACAAGAACATCACGTCCTAGTACAGATTCCTCATCTCATTCACACAGAACAGGAAGCTCTACTGATACCTTTTCTTCAACTGGTACCCATTATAGTTTTGATGCATCTCCTACTCCCTATGTTCCATCACCAGGACAACATTCTACAAGAAGAGAATCAAATGATTCAGTCTTTTCTGATGTAGAAAAATCTCCATTTGAGAAAAAGGGAGATAACTTTAAAGATTTTAAATCCCCAATTGTAGACAAACGACAGAAAGCCCCGGCATGGGTAGGTAGAACACAGTCTATGAAAAAGGCATATGGAACTTATGATGAAACTCATATTATTCACAAAAGACAAGAAAGTGATGTGTCCCCGACAAGTTCTGGTGGTGAAAATCATCAATATATTCACAGTAGATCACAGTCAGAAACAAATTATTTACCAATGGATGCAATAAGAGTTAAACAAACTAGTGAGAAAATGCTTGGAGCTATTAATGAGGAATCTTCTGAATCAAGATGGCAAGATGCTCTAAGGAGGTCACAAAGGGCAAGCCAGAGTTCATTTGATCAAACTTACACTGATCTTGATGTGAAAAAACATGTTAATGAAAAACTACGTGAGTATCAGTCAAAAACAGAAATGGAAAAATCCAATTTAAAACGAACTTCATCAGAACAATTCAGGCCAATGAAAGATAGGTTGGGTAATAAGTCACATTCTGAGTCTAAGTTGGAAGAACCAAAACAACAGTTGTTTCCTAGTAAGCATAAAATGTTAAGAACAAATTCTAGAGAAAAACTTGCTCAATCTCAAATAGATTTACTTAGCCAGTCAGGTTCTGATTCATCTTCTAAGAGAGATAACTGTAGACTGACGTCTCCATCTAGTTCTAGGACAGATTTACAATCCGATTCAGAAACTAAAAATGAAAGAAAGCTGTCCTCCCCATCACAATCTAGGACAGAATTATTTGGACCTAAGGAAGATTTAAAACGTGTTCAGAAAAATGCTCTTACAAATTTTATGCTGACGAAAACTGGCAGATTACCATCTGATGAAGAAGAAGAACAGCAAAGTCCTGGGAATGGACAACCTCAACCACAAACAACACCTGATCGTCCTACACGAATCTCTGTTACCGAGTCATTCCGTAAAAAATATGCAGAGGGTGATAAATTACGAAGATCCAGATCAATTTCATCCACTGATAGTGGAAATTACACAGAGATGAAACCTCCTGTTCGTCCACAACCAACAGAATGGTCAAGAGTGAGGTCACAGACAACACAACGACCATTGTCTGTGGGGTCAGATTCAGGTGCAAGTCTTGTCGATCCTTATGCTGTGACTCCAATTACTTCCTCGTTCGACCATCAGCGTACACCGTCGTTTGACCGCCAGCGGACACCCTCATTTGACCATCAGCGTACACCAAGTGATACAACTGAGAATCCTCTACAATCACCAAGAACTGAACAGGTATAATTCATAGTGATAGAAAACAATGTGAAAGGGAGGTAATTCATATTAAACCAAAACATGTATATGAAACAATGTTCAAGGGAAGTAGTATGTGAGTGAGTGTTGTTTAGCGCCAACTCAGCAAATTTTCAGCTATATCATGGCGAGAACAAGTTAATTATCAATGAGATGATGATGAGGTCCGCTTTGTTCAAGACCAACATGCTTAGTTGGATTTTTATAGTGCTAGCTCACTGAAACAACAGTCTGCGGGTAGACATGTCACTCCACTCAGACACATTATTCTGATTCCGAGCCAACCAGTCTTTGCTCTTTCTCCTTAATGCTGCGTGCTTAGTGGAGAAGCAACAAATACCAATTTTATAGTCATTAGTTTGACCCGACCGAGGCTTGAACCCACGATCTACCGCACTCACCTCGAGTGCGCTAACCATTACACCACTGATGCAGTCACACGGTAAGTAATTCATATTAAACATGCTTTGGCTTAATATGAATCAAAGGAAGTAATTCATATTAAAAACCAAGACATGTATATAAAACAATGTTCAAGGGAGGTAATTCATATTAAACCAAAATATGTATATAGAACAATATTCAAGGGAGGTTATTCATATATAACCAAGACATGTGTACAAAACAATGTTGAAACTATATTAAAACTAGAAATGTTGAAAAACAATGTTCAATACGGTTGTTTCGAATCATTTCCAATTTCCATTCTGTCAAAACTTTGTTATTTTCGTCCGCCAGATCACGTGATTTCGATGGAACTCCTGGCACTGAACTTCTGGTGTCAATGTACACAACAAAAGCTCCAATCGATATGTGCCATTTTAGCGTTCGATCCTCAACTTAAAAAAATCTTAACATTTTCTGTAAAAGACAGATATCAATTATTATCCCCTCGCCAACGAAGTTGCAAGGGGATATAGTAACGCTACCGTCCGTCCGTCACAATCCTTGTGAACACTCTAGGATCAACATCCTTCAATGGATTTTGACCAAACTTGGTACATATTTAGTCCTTAAGAGAATCTGGAACCCTGTTGATTTTCAAGGTCATAGGTCAAAGGTCAAGGTCACAGGGTCAAATTTTATCTGCAAAACATCCTTGTGAACAATAGAATCAACATCCTTCAATGGATTTTGACTAAACTTGGTACATACTTAGTCCTTAGGAGAGTCTGGAACCCTATTGATTTTCAAGGTCAAAGATCAAGGTCACTGGGTAAATTTTTTACAGTTTAACATCCTTGTGAACACTCTAGAATCAACATCCTTCAATGAATTTTGACCAAACTTGGTACATACTTAGTCCTTAGGAAAATCTGGAACCCTATTGATTTTCCAGGTCATAGGTCAAAGGTCAATGTCACCGGATCAAATTTTTACTGCGTAACATCCTTGTGAACACTCTAGAATCAACATCCTTCAATGGATTTTGACCAAACGTGGTACATACTTAGACCTTAAGAGAATCTGGAACCCTATTGATTTTCAAGGTCAAAGGTCAAGGTCACAAGGTCTAATTTTTAGGTGAGGGGATACGCCACGCTTTGTGTTGCCCTTGTTTTATTTGTATCAAAGACTTCAATGCAGAGACAAATACTTCTGTAAAATTAAATTTGTTTTCTTTCTTTTTTTGCGGCTGTCAGCATCATCAAAGGAAAACGATCTGCCCTTATGTATATATTTCTGATATCAGACAGATAGTAGGGTACCGAACACCAGTTTTTATTCAGCAGTTTCCTTGGCATCTCCATATTACAATTACTTATAATCTACCGCATCTACGACTATGATATGCTGATGTTGTCACAGTAATAGCGTAAACACCGGAAGTCGCCTGCCGATTTGTTCAGATGTCAGGACAAGAAAAAGACGGAACATGGTCGGAATTGACATGATTCGAAACAACCATATTGAGGTCATTCGTATTAAACCAAAAGATGAGCAGAAAACAATGATTAATTTTTTTTTAGCAATGTTAAAGGGAGGTTACTCATATAAACCAAAGCATATGTAGAAAACAAAATATTAACTAAGATATGTGCAGAAAACAATAGTCAAATGAGGTCATTTATAACATACAGATACATAAAGACTTAATGGCTACAGTAATGTAGTATGTCTATTTCTACTTCATGCATCTATAAATAAACATTGTGCACCATGTCAAACAAGATGTAATTCTATTCTATAAAAACATAATGTGTAAAACATTAAAAAAGCATGCCGTACACAACATACATAGATTAGCATGGGGCCCATATGTTCATGGGTTAAATACCCAGCGTGCCCATGTGCTAAGAGGGCACTGCATATAGTTGCTGGGCATAAAAGCAAAACGACTTGACCATAAAATGTAGCATTTTCAGATTATTAAATGGATGAGTTACTAGGACTGAAAATGTAAAAGAACAAAAAGAAATTAAATGTGTAATTAATTAAATGACATGTACATATTTATAATTTACAATGTGTTTTTACAGATATCAAGAGATATACAGACACCACAGTCACCTACAGACAATCCTCAGAGGTAGGTTATAGAACGAGTGTAGACACTGTACATAGTTTTGTTCACCATCACATAATACACTAGTTTGTTTAGCTCATCTGGCTGAAAGACCATGTGAGCTTTTGCCATCACTTGGTGTCCATTGTCTTAGCTTTTCACATTTGAATCTTCTCCTCTTAAGCCGCTTGGCCAAATGAACTAAAACTTGGTAGGAAGCATCTATGGAAGGTGCCCTATAAAGATTGCTCATTTTGTCCTAATCCATAAACAAATATGGCCACCATAGGCAATTCTTGTTCCTTGTTGGTCAATTTCTGAATAATGCAAAACTTTACACTAAGCATCTATGGAAGGTCCTCATAAAATTTCCTCATTTCACCCTGATTGGACAAAAATCATGGGTGCCATGGTCAATTTTTGTTTCTGATTGGCTGAAATTTAGAAAACCTTCTCCTCTGAAACTAGGAGGCACAATGAATTGTTATTTTGTAGGAATGATGTATGGGAGATCCTGTACAAAATGTTTATATTTCGTGCCGGGCATACAACTTATATGGCCACTATAAGTAGTTCTTGTTTGTGATTGGCCAATTTAGAAAAAATCTTCTCTTAAACCATTTGGCCAAAATAATTGAAATTTGGTATGAAGCACCTATCGAAGGTTCTGTAAAAAGTTTCCTTGGAACAAAATAATAGGTAAGCGACACGGGTTCAGTCCACATAACCTCTAGTTTAGTATTAAAACAACAAAGACACAAACAAACATGTTTACTATCAGTAAAAAATATACATTTATTCAAAATACCATTAATAATTCAAATGACTACAAAGATATTTAAATTAACATAAATACAATGTAGCTGCAGAGGTCCCCCCCCCCCATCCCTTCATATTCTAATACATTAAGTCTTTCTTCATACAGGACATGCTAATCTGAAGACTATAAAATATACCAGGGATTTTATGAGGTTGATAAATAATATGGTAGGATAAAAAAGCTATCAAATTTATTTTTAATGTCTAACCAAGATGTTACCAGTATTTTATAAATATTATCAAATATATTTATCACAGGGATGTTACTTGTTTATTAATAAATTTAATATAATGTTTTTTTTATTGAAAAGTTCTTCAAAACTCCAAGGATTTAATTAAACACTGAAATATATTCCTGACCTTGACCTATAGAAATATGACATTTAGTATTATAATGTTATTACTATTTTGTTGGCATGAGCAAAACCATTGTTAGGTGCTTCTCAATTGAAAAAAAACAAAACGTTAAAAGTAAATTTATGGAAATTTATACAGTCTTCTTATATTGTAAGACATATTTGGTGAAAACATAGGACAACTTGTAAACTCAGCTATTTAGAAGTAAAGTCATAGGTCGATTTAACTTTAACACCAGATTTGACTAATACCACTATATATTACAAGCTATCTATTATTTATTAATTTTACTACAGAAAAAAAAAAGATTTTTAGGGCAGTGACCTTTCTGTGGCAGAAAATACTTAACTTTATTTATAAAATATAAATTGTCAAGGTGCCCTAGTGGGTATTAAGGTATCAACTAAAGTTAAAAAAAAAACCACTCAAGATCATATTACAAATCAAACTTTACAAGTATACACTGTGAACTTGTGAACAAGAAAATATAAAATATAATAACAATATTTAATATTGAATTACAAAATAAATGTTTAGATTGACTTTTATATGATGTATCTATATAATATACACTTGAAGTGACCATCAGTTGACGTTAATCTATCTAATCTATAAAACAAGAACACTTTAGTTAGGATTTAATGTAGAGCTGTGTCAATTTGTCTACATTGAAAACTGATGCATTTAGACAAGTTTTCTAGATTCATGTCAATTATTTTTTTAAGAGAAAACACAATTTTTTGTGATTATCTGGTTGACTGTTATTTATAAGTTTTTGTGACTTAATGATTCTATACTAGGATGTAAACTTGAGAATTTATGTGTATTTGTTTTGTAAATAATGTTTGAAGTGGACTCTTACTTGCTTTCCAGGTAAGGGGGTAGTCAATATTATTTTCCACTTTTATTATTATATTAAGATATACATCAGTTTTTGTGATTTCTAAGCTAAAATTTATATTTTCTTGAAGGTCTTAAAAATAAGAATATCCAAAACCTGGGAAAATTAAACTTCAAAATAAAAACAACCAAGAAGTTCTATATTTTTAATAAACTTTCAATATTTTAATACAGTCAACCCTGCCCATGCGGTCACCTCTATTAAGTCAGCCCTGCCCATGCGGTCACCTCTATTAAGTCAGCCCTGCCCATGCGGTCACCTCTATTAAGTCAGCCCTGCCCATGTGTCGCCTCTTATTAAGTCAACCCTGCCCATGTGGTCACCTCTTATTAAGTCAAGCCTGCCCATGTGTCACCTCTTATTAAATCAACCCCGCCCATGTGGTCACCTCTATTAAGCAGTCACCTCTATTAAGCAGCCACCTCTATTAAGCAGCCACCTGTATTAATAGGTCAGAGTTTTCTTGTCCTGTTACAGAAAATTTCATATGAATTGAACTTCTTTTAAGAGGTTGCCTGTCTTGAAAGACCACCTTTTCTTCGTCCCAAATGTGACCTCTTAATACAGGTTTGACTGTACTTAAAATCTGTAGGGGGTCAATATTTGAAAAGTAAACAAAAACAAATTGGTAGAATAATTGTATAGTATTATTATTTAATTAGAAGACGAGGTTTGACACCCAGGAAACATGTTCCAATCATAATTCAGTCACCAAGATATTATGGGTAAGATGTTTGTCCTTAATATATAAAAAAAAACTTAATTACTGGTTGTTTGTGGAATCTGTTAATGTGGTTTGTGTTTAACCTTTGACCCTGCTATGGTGGACTAACCATGTGATTTCATTAATAATTTATAATTATGTTGTTTTCTTTAGTTAATATAGGTGAAGAGTATTGTTTTGTATTTATATTAATGTATGGGAGATAACTCTAGGTGACTTGAGGTAGAGTAAATCTTAAGGACTTGATAAATATCAAATGTTACATTTTTTAATTTTTATTTGTTGAATATCATAAGAAAACATGACTATAGTAGTTAGACAGAAATAATAAGAGGTACATAGTAGCGAGTGAGGTGTATTTATATGAACACAAGGGATAATATGAGACAGGCAACCTGTTTGAAGGACGAAATCCTAAAATTTCAATAATATGATGATCTGTACAAGTTATTATCTTTTATTTTGAATGAATTTTGTAGCCGATTTGTTATGGTTGTTCTGTTCATTTTACCTACTGTACGCCGCTCTTCCGTCGGGAGTTTCGTAGAGAGAGTTTTTTTTAATTAGAATTTTATTTCAAGTTTATTTCGATTTTGCATAGAGTAAATAATTAAAGAATTGGGAATTTTTCATTGAAATATATTTCTTTTGCATTTTTAAATTATCAATTGATCTATTTTTTAAACTTCCGGTGAACAGATATTTGGCTATCAATATAGAAGGAAAAATCGGACATCCTACCATTATGAAGTCCTTTATAACTGTAGTTGTGTTAAAAAATATGTGAAAATATTTTATAATGTGCATGATGATATTTACATATTTGAGATATCTGTTTAATAATTTAAATATTTTATAATGTGCATGATGATATTTACATATTTGAGATATCTGTTTAATAATTTACAGAAGAAATAAGAATTAATAATGTCATATTAATATACAGTAGACTAATATAGGAGATGGAATGTGATAATAGGTGTACATTCTCACCTGCATTTTTACCTGTCAGGTGTATATATAATTACTGAGGTGTTCTAAAGGGTTAAAACAATGGCTCCTTTCCTTTCTTGTTGTTTTATGTAGTAAAACATGCATAGCAACTTGTAAGGAGAATTCTTAAATCATCAAATATTTTCTTATCCAGATTTCCTGGCATTTGATAATTGAAGGAGGTGAAGCCAGCAGGTATTCTCTGCATTTTACCTCTATTTCAATGTGAAATTAGAAAAAAAAATTGTAATTCAAAACTGTCATGTAGTACACAATTTGAATAAAATCAAAATAAAAGACTTGATTTCATGTCAACAAGGAGTGGAGATTAAATCTATTACTATATTTAACTTCAGTTGACAAATGTGACATAATTAATTAGCACTGGAGTCTATGTAGAATCCCAAGGTTTATGCATAGTTTCACCTCCAATCGGTTTTTTTTTCCATATCAGAAATGATAATCATTTATTTGTTAATTACATAATGTGAGGGGCCGTCGTAGCCGTGATCGTATGGTAGTTGAATTTACAACTACCTATGCAATCAGTGCCTATCGCCACTGACATTGAGTTCGAATCTCGATCAGGGCGAGATGTACAGCATTATGTGATAAAGTTTGTCAGTGAATTGCGACAGGTCGGTGATTTTCTCCAGGTCCAGGTCTTTCAATAAGAGGCGGTACCAGGTACTTTCACCTGCCTAAGATGGTCTTTGGTACCTCCTGATTTTGAAGAGTGTTGTGTAAGATATTCATGAAAATTGTTCAAATTTTAATATAAAGTACTGCCTGTAAATAGTGAAGTACTGGTAGACTTCAAAAATATTGAAAGCCCTGCGGGTCCTCCAGTTTCCTCCACCAATAAAACTGACTGCCATGATATAGCTGAAATATTGTTGAAAGCGGCATTAAACACCATCAAACAAACAAACATAATGTGATGTCACTCCAGAAAAGGGGATTTAAATTACAAAGGGCCTTAATTCACTCAGATATGTTGGTGTCTTTATTACAATCCACTGCCTGATCTATGATGATCACTTGTTCTTGTTCATGTGTTCATATTCAGGATTTTGTTATCTTATTGCTGCAAAATTGCTAAAAATATTTATTAGTTCTCAAAATGAATCCATAAATTCATAGATGGATACCCAGGGTAACTCACCACTCCTTAATATCATCTCATCTCTCTTTAAAATACATATAACTGTGTTCTAAGCCCTGCCTTTGGCCAACAAGTATTAAGATGATTCTCTATAGTATTCAGGTTCTTAATGAATTTTATTCAGCTAGTATATTGGTAAAATAATGGTATCTTTAAAAAAATAATAATAAAATATTAGGATATGGTATGAGTAAAAATATATAATAAAATATTGGGATATGATTTGGGTAAAACAAAAATAATAAAATATTAGGATATGGTATAGGTACAAGAAAAATAATAAAATACTAGGATATGGTATGGGTACCCATGTGGGTAAACAAATTTAATTCAATATTAGGATATGATATGGGTAAAAAAAAAAATAAAAAATTAGGATATGGTATGAGTTAAAATATTAGGATATGATATGGGTAAAAAAAATAAAAAAAATATTAGGATATGGTATAGGTAAAAAAAAAATAATAAAATACTGGGATATGGTATGGGTACCCCAAAAAAATTAGGATATGGTGTGGGTAAACAAATTTAATTCAATATTAGGATATGATATGGGTAAAAAAATATGATAAAGTATAAGGATATGGTATGGGTAAAAAAATAATAATAAAATACTAGGATATGGTATGGGTACAAAAAAAAATTAGGATATGGTATGGAAAAAAAAAAAAAAATTAGGATATGGTACGAGTAAAAAATTAAATTAAAAAAATTAGGATATGGTATGGGTAAAAAAATTATAATAAATTATTAGGATATGGTATGGATAAAAAAAAAAAAATTAGGATATGGTATAGGTAATTTAAAATAAATAAATTTAGATATGGTATGGGTAAAAAAAAAATATTTGGATATGGTATGAATTCTGTCGGGTTCAAGAAATTGTTAGGTTGTCAAGAAGTGGATGAATGAGCTAAACAAGAAATATGTCCACCAATCTCTGATTATTACAAAAGGTATTTCTTATTGTTTAAAACTGTTAAATTAAGAAAATATTTCTAACTATCAATTAAATTATTTGATATTAATTGATCTAAAATAGGATTTGATAATTAAATGATTTGTTGATTGCTAAAAGACCTCAATTTACAAATGTCAGAATTGTATATTATGTAGATGTCAGTACATTTCTATATCTGTAACTATGACCTTTAACTAATGTTAATAGCCTGTGAAATCTATTAAAGGATCTGAATGGACTTAAATTGTCTAAATTCTTCATCATGGGGCTCAATCACAGGGCCTTGTTGACTATCCATGTATGTTACTATCATTTGTGTGTTAGGGGGTTAGGGCTGTGGTGCTTGTCTAAAATTCTTCATCATGGGGCTCAATCACAGGGCCTTGTTGACTATCCATGTATCTTATTTATCATTTGTGGGTTAGGGGGTTAGGGCTATGGTGTTTAACACCAATTTCAACAATATTTCAGTTATATCGTGGCAGTCAGTTTTATTGGTGGAGGAAACCGGACTACCCTGAGAAAACCACCGACCTGTCGCAAGTCAATGATAAAATTTATCACATACAATGTTGTATCGAGTACACCTAGCCATGAGTGGGATTCGAACTCACAACTTTAGTGGTGATGCCCACTGATTGCACAGGTAGTTGTAAATCCAACTACCATGCGATCATGACCACGGCAGCCATTATGCATTTGTGTATATGAATTGATTGTAACATACATGGATAGTCAACAAGGCCCTGTGGCTCTGTACTTAAAAACTTTGTACCATAAAATATATTGTATCCCATATGAGGTAGGCCATTTAAGTTCAGTTACAGAGGCTTAAGAGAAGACTTTTTTGAAGTCCCTGACTGAAATTTCCTTAATTCCTCATGAAGATTGGGAGGGTTATTCTTATACAGAAGAACTCTTTATCAGTCTTAGGAGGTTACTCATGTAAAAAAAACAGGAAGACTGAAATTGTCAGAATTACTCTTTAGGCATTGGAGGTTGTTCTTAGAAGAGTTTGGTGTCTCCATGACAGAAATTGTCAGAATGCCAGAATATTTCATTCTTGAGTTTAGTTTTTAGTGGGGTTCGTGTTACTCGATCTTTAGTTTTATGTTTATGTTTTATAGATCATTGTTTGTCCTTTTGTACTTTTTCTTTTGGCCATTGTGTTGTCTGTTCTTTTTCGATTTACATATTCTGATTACCCCTTTGGTATCTTCAAACTCTTCACAGGGCTGTCAAGTTTTTGAGATTGAAATGAGTGAGATCATACGCGGGGTCTGGAGGCCTTAATCTTATTGGCGTCGTAAAATCTGATTCAACCCACCATTTCTTTGGAAATGCCTGTACCAAGTCAGGGCCATTGCAGTTTTCCCAGTTTTCCGGTTGTTGACTGATTTTGTCTGTTTGCTTACTTATGAGTTTTGACTTTCCCTTTGTAAGATTACTCGGGAGTTTGGTAATTTTGGGTCTTCAAGGTAATTTTGGTAGGTACAGGTGTGCAGCTGAAATTGTGAAAACACCCCAATGCATATATTGCTATCTAATGAAACCTGAATTTACTTGTTATAACCTTTTTTGACAACCTTGACGCCATTGGCTAGGGTGGTCTTAAGAAGCGATGCTAGTCCATCGGATGGGGACAATAGAAGGCTGGTTTGTGTAAGGGGAGATCAATGCCATGATCACATTAAAGACATCCAGAAAAGAGTAGACTAATGCCACTACAAGAACTGCTCTTGCACTCCCCAGTGACATCACTTGTTTCAATCCACTATGAAGAAGTGATTTTAAAGTAAAATAACCTCTCAGTTCGGGGTAACGTCAGTTGGTTATTCATTCCAAACAAGTATCTCACCAATTTGTTGAAATAACAAACGGTGCTGTCATTTTCTGTTATATATTAAACAACAGTTAACTTTTCCTGTTTTTTTTAATTTGTAAACAAAAGTTCTGGTTCCAAAAAAGAAAACCACTCCTAATTGTCATTAAAATGTAGCAGTGTACACATGAACTATGAAAAGTTTAAAAGAAGTGACAGGCCAGATCGTTTCCGTAGTTTGACATTACTGTCAACGATTTTCTCTCCGTTGTTGGGGAAAAGTTTTTCAATGATTACCTAAGGATTGACACAAAAAGGTTTTCGATTTCTGTAAAATGAAATTCGTACATGTTGTATGATGTGCATTTTGCAGCAGATTGAATGAATAAATTTCCGAACCGTGGTCGTAGATACCAGATCGCAAACATTATATGTTCCCGAAGTTCGGGAGCGTTAATGGTAGAAGTATGAATATGTACTACTATGGCACTTCAAAATCTTCAACAATATGGCTGCCAAACCGGAAATAAATTAAAAGAAAAATCACGTGACCTAAACCGGAACTCTAGTCGAAATAAAAATGAAACAATGTTCGGTAGCGGATACGAAAACTGTCCGGAGTTTGGAGTTTTAGGTGGTGTTATTTTTAAGCTTGATATTTTGTAAACAGGAAGAAAAATTACTGTTCTTCGGGAGCGTTTCAGGTTGCACCTGCCTCATATTAAGTTGACAGAATTCTCTTTATTGTTCACAACTTTCCACTTCGTCCGTGATTTTTAACAATTTTAATAATTAAATCATAAAGAAACAAAAAATTATGTTTCTTTTCTAATATTTAGTGAATACTTGTGTATTACATGACAACGTGTAGGAAACGTGTATTGATTGGCTCGATAAAAATACATAATTGGGGAGAACAGTAAATTACATTAGCTGTTTATTCATTGGCTACAAAAATGTATTTGGACCAATTGCTGTGCTCGTAACAAACTGTTTTCGACTAGAACAGAAGAGTTATCTACCGTTACAGTTTATGTCGGGTTTTGGAAAAACAACAATTTTTAACGGTCTAATAGGCAATCGCCCAAACGTTTTTTGTTGGGCCAGTGACTACCTAATTTGGAGCAGCTTTTGGTCGCCCGAATAAGATATTAGTCGCATTTGGCGACTGGGCGACCGTCCATTTCAGGCACTGCATCCTGTGGTGGTTCAAATTTATTGCCATTTTTATTGTCAAAAGACTGCTGAGAGTTGTTTCATTCAAGTTCAGAGCATTTCTCACTGGAGTTTTAATTTGTTCATTTTAATAAAAGAAAACCCCATCTCTTCGTCTGCATTACTGTGTGGCAATGTTAAAACCAGTTTTGCCACTCTAGCTAATCTTTCAAATCTAAGATGATCAGTGAGAGAATCTCTCATAGATCCTAAATAAGCCCAGATTCTGTCTATATAGCAATAGTTAATGTCTTGATCATCTGAAGGCTCTTGTACACTAGCCTCAATCCATACAAATTGTAGTATTTCTGTTTTTGGTATTTTTTGGAAGTCAATGAATTCCTCAAAAAGCCTTTCTTAAGTCTTCACTGCTTTCATATTCAGAAGGCCATCATATCTGAAATTAAAATTTTAGAAGTTGTTATCACATATGTATATAAAGATTTAAGTTAACACAACAACATTAATTCATTTGTGCACATGTCCAAAGTCAGGACATATTTTTGGTTAAAGGAATTTCATTATTGAAGACCATGAAGTGACCTCCAGATAGAGTTTTTTGACACTGGTTCCATGTGTGACATTTTGTTGTCTTCAACTTGACTAATTGAAATTACACAGAAAGACTGAATGACAGAAGTTTGAAGAAGACTTTTCAGTGTTTTTAACTACCTTCACATTTTCAAATGAATTAGCAATACATTAGGGCTGTTCCAGAAAATACTATGTCCTCCTACCCCAGGAAGGCACTTAAAATCAATAATATATGGGTGGTGGGGGTTCAAATTACTTTTTTACAATGAAAATGCACAGATTTCTTTGATTAATTTCTATGGGTGGTGGGGGTAAAAAAAAAAGTTGCCTTCCTGGGGAGGGGTGGGGGGGGGGGGGCATAGTATTTTTCTGGAACAGCCCTTAACTTAATCACATCATCCTTAAATGGTAAATGACTGAGAGCATAGTTTACACCAGCTTCTAAATATACTCTTACACTGTCACCAGCTTCTTCTCTTCATACAGTGTAGAGGAACGAAATGAACAATTATTACTCTGGAAATGGATCAACACATATACCGTTTTACGTATTCAAAAAAGCATTTTGGAGATCATGATTCCGTTTCTTCGGACATCTCGGTATTTGCCGCACCCATTAAGGTACAAAATGAACTGGGGAAAAATACAACAAAAGCGATAAAAATATTCCTTTTGGATACAAGCGTGATATTTTTCTGCTTTTGCATGAGTTTTGGATAAAAGTGTGAGATTTTTCTGCTTTTGCGTGAGTGCGTGAGTCTCTAATTTGCGTGAGACTTGACAGTAATGCTTCAGTTAGAATAGAATTTGTCCATTTTGTATTCACGGATCCTAAGCTTTATAATGGCCATCTGTTGGTTCAGAATATTGATTGAATTCTCTTCACAACACACATCAGAGTGATATAAAAAAGTTACTCCTGACAGTAATGTGTTCAGAGTACAGGTGGTTGATGTTTTCTCTACCAGCCAGAACTGATGTAAATGTATTTTATCACTTTAAGCAGCATTTTGTCTGCCTGATTTTACTACAAAGGAAATATCTGGATGAAAATCAATAGATTAATTCAATAATTCCCATTAGTAAATATTGTCAAATATGTGTATCAGCCTCAATAAGTTGGGGCTTAAAATGGGTGAAATTTAGATAAATCTGTTAAATCAACCATGGTTTAATTCCTATTCTGTTGTTACCTAATGCCTTATAAATACACACATAACAAGATAATGTTGTTTTTATGTATATATATATATATATATATATATATACAGTAACTAAAGACTAATATGTGTAACCTACCAAACAAAAGTCATATATAAACAAATATTTTACAGGATAATATATATCAAATGTATAATTAAGGGAGGGTGTTGTACACATTATTAATACTTGGTATGTTAAATATATTTGATACTGGTAGTCGTTGTATTTCTAAATCTAACAATAAAGTGCCCCGAGGGAGCCTCATTTGTCATTAGCCTGTATGAGGTAAGGATCCATGTTCAGCCAGGTATTACTGTTGACAGTTGGTGAAGAAAGTCATGATCTGGTCGTAATTCATTCATCAATTTCGCCTGATAATTAAGGACCGTTATTATGTAGATTATTTTCGTCACAGAGTCCATCCTACCTTTGTACAATATGTATGTAAATAGTAAACAGTGATTGATTGGTTTGTTAGGAGTTTTAGTTCACTGTGTTTTCGTTGTGAAAAAATGTCGTGGAAAGTGAGGGAGTAGACATGGAATTTCCTGTTTATTTAGTGGATGGAGACAATTATTTAGATCGGAGGAATTTTCCGATAAATACGGTTGTTCCAAAACAGTATGAAGGTTGGAGGTATGTATACATGTGTATTGTGGGTATTTTAATAACTTAAATATTATTTGTCCTAGATATGGCTGTATAAATAAAAATGACATCACATATGTTTGACAATTATTTGTAGATTTATTATGGAATAATAGACTTTATTGTACAATAAAAGAGAAATAGTTGGTCTTATGTTGGGGGGATAATAAAAGAGAAATAGTTGGTCTTATGTGAGGGGAATGTGGTTTTTTGTGTGTATGCTGATCTTAACACTCTACGGCTACTAAGAAGGGATTGCTTTATCAGACATCATGTCAAGATAATCTGTACTCTCAATGGCTGACAACAGTCCTGATTTGTCTTTATATATTATATAGTAATGGGGAGATTTCTTAAGTGGTAGATATTTTAATATTTCTATAATTTTAACCTTTTTGACAAAGCCAGTGATCACATCAAGTATCACTTGAACTTCAAAAACTACTTGATTTATCTTGATTGCTTTATAACTATTTCATATGGTTACCCTTGGTAGTAAAACAGAGGTTCATTTGTACTTAAAGCAGGAGTAGGGAACTGAACAAAATAATACATGATTTGTTAGTGGTATCCTTCTCAGTGATTTAAAGTTAAGTCGGAATTCTGGTAAAAGACTTCAAGGGAGACAACATTGTTGCTATCCACTTTTTACCATAAAATATCTCCTGAAAAAAATGCAGATTTGCAGCATTTCAAGAAAAGCTATGTTTTATTGAATCTGGAGCCCTCTGAGTTACCCATGAACCAATGAGAATCAATATAAGATTAAAATAAAACTTTCTTTTACATAACAAACAACCCATTTTATAGAATAGTTTCTTAATGTGATTCCTGTTTGTCTTACCTACAAAAAGGGGGAAAAAGGGTGGTGGTGGTGATGCAAATCAGTATATTACAGATAAAATCTTATAAAGTATGAAATTTGGGTTGTTTATATGTATCCCATGACATGATATCAGTGGCAGTTTATTTCTCTGCAGTTCTTCATTTCATTGATCTGATATTTTGTATGTTGATAAAATGACCAGGTCCACAGGTCCAATAATAGTTTGTTTGTTACTTCAGGTCAGGGAACTTACAAAACTTCCCAGAAAGGTGTTGAAAGTTCAAAAATGACATATTTATTACGGTGTCCATCTTGTCGTAATTTATAGGTTGTGTATCAGAATTAACATGTACTTCCTCGAAGGGGGATCTTGGGTAAAATTACATCAAACACATAAAAAAAAACATGTAAATACAGAATAATTACTTATATAGCAGAAGCTATTCAATATAAATACAAAATTAGTTTATATACATTGTGTATGTATATTATGGAATATGTCAATTGTCTTTAAAGGCATACAGGCTGTCAGATTTTTTTTAAAACTGTTGATTAAAAGTTGCCAATATTGGATGTTTTATGCCGATTGCAGTTTAAATTTTTCATAATATCATAATAGCCTAGAGCGAAGGAAATATGTCGCTGTTTGATTCTGTTGTATCCAGTAAAATTTCAATGTTGACACGCGCAATATTCATACGACCTGACGGGAACTCATTCTGGAAAGCGTTTGCGCATGTGCAAATTTTTTAAATTGTTTGTTGATTGAAGAACACGTGCTCAAATCGAATCGTGGAAGCACAAAAACGTTGACAGATTCTACACGAAAACGACACTAAAAGGAGGATTTAGCAAGCTTTGTGTAAAAATTAAAAAAAGATGTTATACTGACCTACTCCATTTTTCAACACGTATACAGTAAGCATAATCTAGTATCTTTTTATGGTCGAATCGTATTTTGACAGTAGAATTGCATCGTAGTTTTTTTTATATATTCTATTTTTCAGGAGAAAACGCTAGGTGATATCTCTTTTAAATTAGAGACTAAAATAATGAACTTCATGTCTGTTTTTTTCTAAAAAAAATGTAATCAAGAACTCAAGTGTTGTCAATAATACAATAATATACAATACAATTTGTTTACAATTTTCGGTTTGCATAGTTTGGGTTTGTTTTTATTGATTTCATCACATATTTCCGATTTTAAGTGTCATTCTTACTAAATACCTTTATATAATATTAACTGATTACCCCAGGATCCAATTTCATAGATATATTTCTTAAATTAAATTAATTCTAGCGAATTTACATGCAACATGCTTCTTGGTTATTCATAGCAGTTATCAGTGTCCAGCAAACTTCGGAAAAGCAGCCGACTTATAATTAGGTGTGTTAATGACGATTTCACCAACAGACATTCGAATTCTTTTCACTATAATTACGACATTATAACATATTTTTTAAACCTGGCTTTTTGTTCAGAACATTGTATTAGAAACATCGAATATTGGCAACTTTTAATATAAACAAAAAAAATCAATTCTGACACCCTTTAAAGAAAACAAATATCACTTTTTTTCAATTCACATGTTATTCCTTAATAGTAAATAAACACAATTTTGTCTTTATATTGTATAGATTCCCATTTAAGATAAAAAGAACATTTATTTTGTATAAGATCTTGTATACAGAGTTTGTGATGATTTATTATTGTTGTTTTGGGTAGAATTGTGATGAATTAAAAAACCTGGTATTAATACAGTAGAAACTAATCAGTGCATGGTCAGTCAATAATGATCTGTAAATAATCAGTGCATGGTCAGTCAATAATGATCTGTAAATAATCAGTGCATGGTCAGTCAATAATGATCTGTAAATAATCAGTGCATGGTCAGTCAATAATGATCTGTAAATAACATGCATGGTCAGTCAATAGTGATCTGTAAATAATCAGTGCATGGTCAGTCAATAATGATCTGTAAATAATTGATGTTCCAGTAGTGCAGTCTGCTGCGCCTGAGTTTATTGAATAAAGTTAAAAGTCAACTCGGTACCCAAATTTGATTTTGGTGACTATTGTCATAAAAATGTTGATTTTAACTGTTCCATAAATCAAGATAATCAGGGATTATACAGGTATTTGACAGAAAACAAACACAAGAAATTATTTAATTCACAGGATTAACTTATATATTATACTTTGTCAAGTCAGCAGAGATAATCACTTATAATACTAAACCACTCAGAAGTCAATCAACTTGAATAGTAACAAATTTAACACTTGATTAATTAATTAAATGGAATTTTAATCTCAAAACGAAGTCAGCAAATTGAAGAGCTGTGAGAATTCTACCATGTTTGGATTTAAAACACACACCTTTAATTTGATTTAGTAAGTTTTGTTTATATCTATTTTCTACTATAATATTATTGTCCTAATTTGATATTGAAATAATTTAGATTTTATTTTTTTCATCATACAAAAGAGTGAATGATTATTGTTTAATGCCAAATGAACAATTATTCAGGGTATCATGACGAGAAGTTACATTCAATGAAACAAGGATGATGATGATGTCCTCTTTATACAAGACCAACAGACTTGGATGGATTTTTATAGTCCTAACTCACTGACAGTCCGCAGGGAGACATGTTGCTTCAGACACATTATCCTCATTCAGAGTCAAATAGTCTTTGCTCTTACTCCTTAATGCCACAACTTAGCAGAGAGGCAGCAAATATCTGTAACTATTTTATAGTGTTTGGTTTGATCTGACGCTAATGAACTCATACAAAAGAAAAATAGAATTAAAGCAAAATGTGTAAATTATATTTATATTTAAATGGTCGCTAATTATAGTTTCTTCAGATGTTATTACCAGCATGTGTGGTTCCTACCCACAGACTGGATGTTATTTATACTTAGGTATAATTAATTATCTCTCTCTCTCTCTTCAGACTGCATACAAACTTAATCGTTTGTAAAACTAAATGCACATTTTTACCATAGTAATATCTGCAACAGATTTCTACTAAAGTTCAAAAGGTTAATTTACAAAGTAATAATAGACATATCAGATGTTTATAAGCTATGATATAAAGAGGGAAGTAACATCTCCACAAGTCAAGTAGCCATTCACACTTCAGACACACAATAGTTTCACATATGTACTTTTAAAAAAAGTGAAGTTTCTGATCATGATTGACTCGACTCTGTTTTTTTCCTGTCTGGACCACTACAACCATCTTGTTGTCTTTACAATGTACATGTAGCTGATCTTGACAAGATGTGACAGACTTAGTTAAGTCTTTCCTGTGTAAGGGTCAGACTGACTGTTTAGAGAGGAGTATACTGAGAGATCTGTGTGAATGTTTACAGATGAACTTTACATGTAGTAGGTTTCCAGCTTTGATAATTAGTGAATTCATTGTTTGCAGTTTTAAGGAATTTTCAAATTATTTTATTTTGATTGAAATGGACTTAGTTTTTCTAACATCTAGGAACAGGATGATGTCGAGGTATGTACATTCTGTATGATTCTGGTCAAACAATACTGTGAAGATAGTTTTAATCTAGAAAAAAAGGACTATTTTTTTGTAAAAAAAAAAGAATTTGATGACATTTTGAGAAATGTTTATTCTTGTCTTTTGAACTAAATTAATATTAAATAACAAAAAACAAAAATTAAATGTTTTTGCTTGTTTTTGACCTAAATTAAAAAATGTTAATAAAAATATTTGAGAATGAAAGATTTGAAAAACGTGTATTTCTTGTTTTTTAAATTGATTTAAAATGTAAAAAATCTGGATGCCAAACAAAACTTTATATATCTCTACTTTACTGTACTTAAACATTCATTAAAGACATTGATCTCATTCTGGGCTGTATACTTATCATAAAGTAAATTTTGTTGATGGAAAACACTAGATAAATATGTATTTGGACAGGTGAATAGATCTTTAGGGCACATTCTAACCTATATTTGTCAGTATTCAGACTTTAAAACCACACAGAAAGTGACATTTATGTTGTATAAATATGAAAGGTTAAAGTTCATAATTTGTTTTATTACAATTTACTGGCTTTAGTTAAACAAAGTAAAATGGTGTTTAAAGTAGAAATAAAAACATTAGACCCTTTACATTGTATATTACAAATAATGAAATAGTCCAGTTTAGAAAACATTAGACCCTTTATATTACAAATAGTGAAATAGTCCAGTTTAGAAAACAAACTTGGTCTAGTATGTTATTCAGTTATTTATAGATTTCGGGTCCAAAATGATTTCAAACCAATAACAAAAATTTCAAAACTGACAGACCCCATTATTGATATGTGTATGCAGCAGATTATTCTGTAGTCATTTAGAGTAGATTACTTGGTAGTGTAATGGTTAGCATGCTCAGCTGCTGTGTGGTAGATTTTGATTCGATGCTTGCTCAGGTCAAATCAATGACTATTAAATCCTGATTTAAATAGTCCTTAGTCTACCATAATCTCAACTTGAATGGTCCTTGCATTTCAAAGAGGGGGCGGGGATATGGGGGAGGGAAGAAGGGAATATAAGTATGTATTTTAGGCCTGAGTTCAATGATTTGTGGCATTTTATAAATACATATATATATATAATTACACAATATACATTTTTCAATATCAAAATCTGATGTACAAAACTGAAATATTGTTGAAAGTAGCATTAAACACCATAAACCAAACTACAATTTATTTAGATGTACAATATTTACCCACATAAGCAAGCTAACACACATTATTTAATAGGAATAGGATATTTATAGTCAATAATTAAACATACAGGTATTTGACATCACCTACAGTTCTCAGGTAAAATATTGTCATCAGCAGCTGATACAAATATGTCTGGAATGTCTAAATCAATAATGATAAACCAGGCATCAAGTATAATCTACAGCATATTTTAATTTCCTATATTTTGATCCATGGAAAACTCAAAAAGAATAATGCAATGAGGAGACATAAAAAAGGGAGATGGAGAGGGCAAATATACCGTTGTCCGGAGGATACAGAAATCATGAGAGGGGCTCAGGAAGATCCAGAAATGATGAGGGGGCAGGGGGGAGTGGCTCAGGAGGATCTAGAAATGATGACAGGTGGACTCATGAGAACCCAGAAATGATGAGGTAGGGAGATAAACATACATATGTTGATATTTTGTCAGGAGGATCTAGAAATGATAGGGGTACTCAAGAGGATCCAGAAATGGCGAGGGGGTGCTCAGGGGCATCCAGGAATTAAAGGGGATTAACATTTCCATGATGGATATTATGTCAGGAGGATCTAGGGTCAGTGAGTTAACTTCTGTTTGATGGATATGCTAATTTTGAAAATATTTTTTGTAATATAAGAAAGGAGGTAATTTGTGAATGGTCATCTGAAAGGAGATAATTTGTGGTTATTGTCACTGGTCATCTGACATATACTGGTAATCTTGATTCACACAGTTATTAGGAAACATTTGTGGTCAGTTTATTTTACCTGAGAAGTTAACTAGGAAATCAACAAGGTGACAAATTTACCTGAGGACAGGTGACACATTCAGATATTAAAACTGATAAAAATATTTATTGGTATGAAATAATCATTAACTTTTTATCATTACAAGATTTGATTTTATATTATATCTTATAATTGTGAATTTTCTCTGGAATGTTGACTTATGGTTGTACTTTGTAGTAAATCAATTTCAATTTGGATTGGGGATAAAAGAAGTGTATTATCCACAAGGCACAGGATAAAAGTGCTCTCATATATCTAATAAAACACAGGATCGAAGGGTTTCCATAATTATCCACAAAACACAGGATTGAAGTGGTTCTCATTTGTCCACAAAGAATAGGAGAATGGATTAGTAAGAAAGGATATGGATGTAAATGAACATGAGAGACTATTTAAATTTAAGTAAAGGAACAGTGCTTTTATTGCAGTTCTGCATTTCAGTCAAGAATGAGTAAAACTTGTACTCTAAAATGAGAGTAAAACTGCCCATAGCGATACTCTTTACATCTGCCAATAAACACTACATCTGGGCCTCTTTGTTTTTGTCGTTTTGATGTTACTTGGTGTAAATAATTTAATATCCCAGATGAGTTCCCGTTTCTTAGAGGCAGGATGAAATTAGAGTTTTGATTTGTCATAGACTACTGTTTCTTATGAAGCTGGTACTGCGACAGTTTGTGAGCAACTATCCAAGTAATAGCTTTATCTTTAACCATATTGACTATTAATCAATCTTAAAGGGGCACTAGCTACGATTTTGACCAAAACAATTATGTTTTGGAAATAATTATGTTTTGGAAATTGGTAAATAGCTTTAAAATGATGAAATAAAGGTAAATATTTCACATTAAACAGCTTATCATACCACTTTTTGCCTTTTGAGAACGAAAATTACCATCGATTTATTATTTCCTTGCAAGCAAATAATTTGACCTCGCTTTCTCCGTATGCAACTGACCTTACTAGTGACAGGTAAAAACGAATAACTTGTATTTTGTCGCTTATTAACTGCAAACTTGCATGGTTCTTTGTCCGTAATTAACGCCGGCTAAAAGCAGATTCACAGAAAATAAGAAATAAGTGCATTGTTGTACTGATTTAATGACGATTCGGCAAGCTCTGTAAACATTGCCTAAACAATGCCGATAATTAATAAGATGGCGTCCATTTCTTGATGATCTCAAAACACGAGCAGTTGCACCTTTTTTCCTCGATGCGCATACATTTCATAGCATGTATAAGTTACAGAAACACGTTTTATTAAGGCATCAATCATATCTGATAGTTTTTATGGGTAACAAAAATTTACGATTTTGGCAGATAATGCCCCTTTAAGTTTTGATTCAGGTACAAACATTTTTATGACTTTCTAATAAAAGTACATATTACTTGTAAATCAAGGTTGGTGACATGTTTGAAGTATAGGACACTTATTTTATCATTTATACAAACAAAATTCTTGATCTTGAAAATGTTCAAGATTACATTTGAAGTTGACTTAATAAGTTTTTGATATCATTCTTGACACTCAGTGTTTTTATACCTGTCATATTTTCTGTGTTAAAGGTGTTTTTATATCTGACATATAATCTTGAATCTATCCATTAGATGAAGGTTATATGGTTAACAATTAATTAAATAAAATATGGTCCCAATGAAAGGAGTAGGAATCTATGGTCCAGGTGGAAGGTTGGGGACTGTGTGGTCCTGGATAAATCTTTGGTCTGGAGAATCTTGGGTCCACAGTCATTTCCAAGGTCTGTATGACATGTGGCAATGTCCAGTAAAAATTGGTTTGGTCCAGTAAAAGGTTATTCATTTCTGGTCCAAATGACCAGTAGGAATCTGAGCACCTCCTCTGTGGAGTATGTGAATGTCCTGTAAACTTGATGCTAGGTCCAGTAATTCGCACTGCTTTACTGGAATGAATGTCCATTCAACTTCAATTTACCTTGGAAAACACTGGGTCCAGATGGAAAATTTAGGAATCTATTGTACAGGTGAAAAGTTTTCAGTTGTTATTCTACATGGTAATTTTGGCTTTATGGAATTAGAATAGCCATCATTAATATTCCTGTTTTTAGGCAAATTCCCATATTTCATCAAATAATCTGTCTTGTATAAAATGTAATACTCAGACTCCCATTGTATAATAAAGGATAAAAATGTCAACAATCATCTACTTGCCCTAGACACCTAGACCCTGTCAGTTCTCTGTATAAAATCGACTTAAACCTATTTTGACATATTGTAGTGAAATATGGTTGTCAGATTATAACATAAATTTAAATAATTTTGACAATCTACCAATTGAAAAATTACAACATAAGATGTTGAAATGTATACTTGGGGTCAAAAGACAAGTCATCAAATATGGCCAGCAGACTTGAATGTAACAGGAGTCCAATATTGATTTTCTCATTATGTTTAATGTATAATTATTATATGAGACTAGTTAAAATAGATAGAGATAGAATATTATAGTGCATTTACCACAGATCAAGATTTAGCTCAAGAAAACTCAAAATGCTGGTTTTCTACACTAAATAAAATATTTAAAATACCTAAACTTGATATCAAAGATTTGGCAGATAATAGCGTTTTTAGAAATAATTTGATAGAATATTATCATCAGCAATCTGACTCACAACTACCAAAAATTAAATCTGGGGCTGTAGACAGTAAATTGATACTTTTTAACAATATTTTTATTCAAATTTTTGTTCCCTTCTATCTTGAAACCAATCTAAGCAAAAGTATAAAAAGTAAAATTACACAACTACATATCAGTGCTCATTGTTTAAATATAGAGCGAGGTAGATATGATAAACCTAAAATTCCAAGAGAACGATTCTGTAAATTCTGTACTGAAGTAGACAGAAGAACATTTTTTGATATCATGCCATAAATATAAAGATATAAGGAAAGCTTTTTTCCAGTCTTATGGTTTAGATCTAAAAGATTCACATAATACTTATTTTTACTGTCTAAACTTTTAAATCCAAAAAATATTATTGAATGTAATTATTTATATAAATTCATTAGGGACGCATTAGAAATAAGAAACACTTCTTAAAATATGTGTACAACTGTATTATTATATACTGCATGTAACTTTTAAATGTTGTTTTGTGTACTATCATATGATTTGTAAAGGAGAACACTAATGTATTATTATTAGTAATCTTTAATAAAGAATTGAATTGAATTGGTAATACAACCTTGACATTAATATGTAGATAATTTAAGGTTATTGAAATGAAATATAACATTTAAGTTATATATTTATATGATGATTAACAAGAGTAAGTGAAGAATACCTATATACCTGTTTATTAGTCATTTGTCATGAATATTTAATGAATGTTCTACCTATATCATTGTATATTGATAAGTATTGTTGTAATTTCTAAAGCCTTAGTTTATCAAGGGAGACTATTTCATTCTGTATTGCTGAGGTGATAATTTAAATGGAATTTTTGTGTAAATAGTGTTTTTTCACATTCTGCCCCACCAGCAGATTGGGAAATCTTTGGAATATGTTTATAAGAATGACTTTTAACACTGTAAAATGAAGGATTTACTGATTCCTAAATATTCTATGGAAAGGTTTGTTTTTATTTTCTAAACGTAGAGCGTAGCATCTTTATATCAATTATTGATCTCTCCATTTTTTATGGCTTTGTTTTTGTTTTTAAAGATTTTTTATTAGAAAAATATATATTGTATGGTATCTGTGTTCTGTCAGAATATAGAAAGTTTTAGAGCAGTATACATCTGGATTTATATAAACAAAACTTGAAATAAAGAAATTTTTAACATTCTTACTAGACAGGTTACATATAGACCTGTGTATAACAAACATTTTTGTTTATGTAAGAATGCAAGGAAGTATATTAATGGACATATCCAATTATTTTAATTTTTATAAAGATCTGTCTCGTTTTTATTGTAGGTCATTGCTATAAAGATATGTGTGCCTCTTTCTTAAGTAGGTCACTGTTAAATGTATACAGATCTCTCACTTTTTATGTAGGTCATTGACACTAAATAAAGACTTTATTATTAGAATTTATTTATTATTGTTTTTAACTGATTTTGAAATGTTTCCAATTCTGTCGTTAGTCAGTTTTGTGGTAGCATATTTAGAATTCTCCAATAAAAGTTTTAGCTTAATTTTAAAAATGTTTACAGGTAAACTGCACCTTTGTAAGGTTAATGTGACCTGCACTGTAGTATATACAGGGTACCAGTGTAGTACATACAGGGTACCAGTTCATACATAAGTCACATCTATTTTAACTCGAATAATACTGCGCCCTCTATCGGCACTATCACTTAATATAGCAAAGCGTAATATAATGACTGGATTATTCTGGTTAATTCTATTGTATAATGGCTTGATTTTGAGAAAATGTGACAAAAGGACTTTAATTTGCATCTTTTTTAAAAGTGCATTAAGACTCACCTGATTACTTATATATGTATATATGATATAAAACCTGGTTTGATTGATGGCCCCTTTAGTTTTTAAGTCTATAGTAGATGGTCAGTTAAACACTTATAAATGTCATAATCAAGGGCTAAGTAATCCTATAAAATTAGTCTTAAATAATCACCTACCCTTAACTTCAAAGAAACCAAATAACCTGAAAATCTATTGTAAAAAGTAATTCTTTGTATATACATTAAATAAGTGTTAAACAACTTTCTGAGATGTCTCCATGAAAAACACAGATGACACATACCTGTAAAATTGGGTCTGATCCAAAAAATTATGAAGAATTTTGATATTCTTAATGTGGATCAAGGTGCTACCATTTATATTAACCCAAAACATTTAAAAGATATTTGTATCATGAGGTGTTTGTGGTTTATGTTTGTCTTTTGAAACTTAGATAGACCATAGCTAACATATAACTGAATCAATCAATTATAATTGTGAATTAATTGTCTGATTTAAAACATGCTGGTCAAGTTTATACAGGAGTTATAACTATGCTGGATATGTCATATGTTAAGATCTGTCATATCGGGTAAGTTAACTTTTCTTCACTTACTATCCCTGCCCCTCCCCCCCCCCCCCCCCCCCAAATCAAATGTTTTAATATTTTTTTTATGATAAGTAAAACCCCCATTTTCAGTAATATAAAAATATTAAGAATACGAGGACATATTTTGATAAAATCTCAAGCTGACTCAAGGAAATATTTACACCCCCCTTTTTCCCTTTTCTAAAAGCATGGATCTACCTAGGCCTGCACAATAAAGAAAAAAAATTTGTTAAACATGAATATCTTGGCATCAAAGGTGAAGAAAAACCTTTAACCTTCATACACTAGAAAATAAAATGAAAATAAAAAAATACCACACCATCGGAACATTTCTAAAATCTAATTAGATAATCTTTTGATACAAAGGCAAAATCAATTGTTTTTTTAACTAATAGAGGTGATTTTGGGCTATCTAGATATGTTGAGGATGCATGGTAGAAGGAGAAAGGGAGGGTATGTTCTGTAGAAGGAGAAAGGGAGGGTATGTTCTGTAGAAGGAGAAAGGGAGGGTATGTTCTTCTTTTCTTTAGGGAGTTGAGAGCATGGGTATTAGTCTTAATTTACAAGAATCTCCAGAAGAAAACTGGGAAGATTACATGTATAATTTTATTTTGACCAAGTTGACTTTTATATCATTGCCCCAATGGCTAAATAACCTTGACAATATTCAGTAATAACTGAAGGATCAAAGAAGTAGAACTTTAGAACTTGTTATACCTTCTGTTTGTTGTAGATGAGGAATTTTTAGAATGAGTTTGAGAACCTGTGACATGATTGATACATGTATAACCTAGGGCTATGACATCCATACAACATGTGATTCTAGTTGTATAGTACAGGTTTATATCAGGACAAGTACCGTTAAACATACAAATCCTCCCCCCCCCCCCCCCCCCCCCTTGTAACTGATTCTAAGTTGTATGGTACATGTTTACATCAGGACAAGTAGACATGCACCCCTGTAACTGATTCTAAGTTGTTTGCTATACAGGTTTAAGTCAGATCAAGTCAACATATCCCTCCCTCGTAACTAATTCTAAGTGGTATGATATAGGTTTAAGTCAGGACAATTAAAAATGGTCCCCTACTTATAACTATTGCTACAAACTAGACTTCAGTAATATATTACATAGTGTCCATTTTATTCATGATATTTTTATTTTATTGGTTGGTAATGGTTATACCAAAGGTTAAATGGTTGATACATAGTATTCCTGGAACCAGTTATGGGACCAGATTGTAGTATATAGTCATTTGAAAATGTCAATATAGATTGTATAAATTTATCTTCTACAATAGAAATGTGTCTGGTGACTTTATAATATAACTGCCAGAATCCAGAGAATGGGGGAAGAAACCGTAATAATTTAACTGTATAAATAATGTAGAAATTCTAAAGGCCAAAGTTTATCACTCTGTTCTTGACTTTCAAGATGTTTGGACAGGACAAAATGATATTAATTTTATAGCCTCTTTAAGATAAATTTAAATAGATAATCCATCAAAATTCCATTCCTTAATTACAATAAACAAGAACAAATCTTGAAATCCCAACCCTCCAGACAATTTATTGCTTTTTAATATACACCCTTACATTTAAAAAGCTGCTTTATATGTTAGCTAGAAGTTAGGTTTATATAAAGTGGCAAAGGAATTTGGCTTTAAAAAAAAACTTGACAAGAATGTTATCTTTTTCACCCTAAGGATTCATGATAAAATATTTGAAGAATCTGTTTAGTATTTAGATTTAAAATCCATTTAATTATTTGTTTTATCCAAAAAAAAGGAATTATCCCAGAAAACTGACAAAATGAACATGTTGAAAATAGTAATTGAATAATAAAAAAAATACCAACATAATAATTTGGAATCTATTATAAGATTATCAAAAGAAAAAAATCATTATTAATTGTACATAATATAAATAGAAAGAATTTATTTTTGATAAAAAATATACTGTATTTGATTATATATATTTTAAAGATCTATCAGTTTATAATTTGACTGTCTGATCTAATTGGAGACTCTTTGATGTTTAAGACAGTCTAACCCAATATAAACATACTACAGAAACAACAGTGAAAAGCATGGCCACAGGGATCACATTTAGACATTCCTTCTCTAGATGTTTAAATCTTTGGTTTTATAAATCAATCTATGAAGTGACCCCATCCTGACCTGATGTTCTTTTAGTCTCTTGCCTTCTTGACTTTTGAGGGATATGAATATGGTGATGTGAACTAATTGAATACATTAAAAATTTTCTTGAAGGGTTGAGAAAAATACAATTTACAATTCAAACAATAAGTGGACAAGTTTTTGAAGAGTGAAATCAAGTGGAGACAATTCTAGTTATTTGAGGAGTTTTGTAGTAATATCATGTAGACAGACAGATTTTACTGTAGAGGTGAATTATTTTTTACAAAAAAGAAGGAACATATGGTTACTAGATACATGAATTATTAAAGTGTTTTATATATTGGAGAAATTAAATCAGAAAGTACATAGCACATCTAATACATTATACATATCAGAGACTCAATTTATTATTTGTTCTAACAGGACATAGGAGACTTAATTTATTATTTGTTCTAACTGGACATATGAATATTTTGTTGAAATAATATGAGGGGACCAAAATAAATACCAGATGTATCCCAGACTCTGCTTATTATTTTCGTAGCGGGGACATAGACCATTTTTTATATGGGAATAATATGAGAAGACAAATATACCGAAATCGTTTGACCAAGCTTTTTTATATGGAGATAATATGAGAATACAGATATACCGAAATCGTTTATAGCTGAAAAATTGCTGAATTGGCATTAAACAACAATCACTCAATCACTCACTGAAATCGTTTGTAGAACTTTTTTATATGGAGATAATATGAGAAGACAAATATAATGAAATCGCTTGACCATTATCTAAATCAATGAGTGAGAAACAAAGCTGAGTCATGTGTCAATTTCCCAGGAGCAACTAACGCTTTATATAAAACATTGATTGACATAATTCTACTGTCGGGAGTCAATATTGATATAAATACAGGATATTTATTGTCATCATTTAGACTAAATAATCAGAGGTTAAATATCCTTGTGGTTTTATTTATGTTGCTCAGATAACAGTGAGTAGACTTTCTGTACATTAAATCTTTTAAATAACTTTGGTGGATTATATCTTGTTTTAATTATACCATGATCCACACAGGTATTTTGTATTGTTATGATTTTTTCTTCAGTAATCACTAAAAATACATATTTCAAATATCATTAAACGCCTTCTATATATGGCACGATTGTGGGGATTTTGTGTTTAGTTTAAAATTAGACAGTTAAAGGAGAGGTGTGAGTAGCCATTTTCATGGTAACCTTTATAATATCAATTTCTGTAAATCTACCGAGGAAAATAGGGTCGTCTCGTCTTAAGTTCCATGTTACCTAGAGATGGTATACAGAGACACTGTTAATGATCTACATACAGATTATTGTGAGCTTCACATAGATAATCTTATGGATGAAATTTATTCAAAATTATTATAAAATTTGAGTAAAAAGTTGCCAAATATAAAGCCTAGATTAGAGATTTGGAAATAATCTCAAATTTTTTTTATTTTCAGTGTCTGAAAAATGTATATATAGTAAATGTGCTGGAATGATTTGCAATTAGTTTTCCAAAAAAAAAGTCATTTAAGAAAAAATATTTGACAGATATCTTGTTGACAACACAAAAACATTTAGGAAGACTACAAATAAATGGGAGCCTCATGTTTGGGGAAGAATAAAAATGACAACATTATAAACCTTAAAATATGAGAAAATTAAATCAAAGAAGAGTTGAATATAATATAAATGTACATGAATGTGCACTATATACAGTCAACTACGGTAATAAAAGGTGACTAGATACACATATTTAGACAATGACATCAAACACATCTGTCAAAATTATTTTGTCACTGTCAAGTTTTTACCTTAATTAATTGACTGTTTATGATGTGGGTTCTTTGTACTGCAGTATGTTGCAGGGTTATTGTTCTGATGGTAAATTTGTGGTTTTTAATGAGAGTTTTTTAAGTTTGATAAGTGGGATAACTTTGTTATTAGTTTTTATTTCATTTTCTGTACATGTACATGTGACATTAAATTATACCTGAAATCATGATATGTAAATAGAGTTAGCTCCCTTTGAATTTTATTATTTTAAAAAGAGTTCTGAATTTGTTTATATTTCTAGACAATGAGAAATATGGTACAAGGTTTTTCTTTACAAAAAATACTATAGTAAAAATAAGGTAAACATATCAGTTTTTGTGAAATAAGGTAAAAATATAAGTTTTTGTAAAAATAAGGTAAAAATATAAGTTTTTGTAAAATAATGAAAAAATATGAGTTTTTGTAAAAATTCCTGTCTTATCACCATTCATCATGTCATCCTATTTGTTATAAAACTCTGGGTTGACGCAGATAAATTAAGTATGATTAATTATAATATAATTGTCTAATATAAACATACCAACAATTTCTATAGTGATATTGGTTAGTGTTGTTTTAAAAAAAAAATTACTATAGAGATATCAGGACAGTGTTGAACTTTTTATTTCTGTTTTGATTGTTCCATTAATGATTTGATTGTCAAATGACTCAGGACTGATAAAGAGAAAAAAAGCCCAGAGAAATTCAATAATGTCCACTTGATACAAACATTGAGTCATTTTATTTAACTAATATTACACATTTAACACTTGTTGATTTTTCTATTAATAAGGAATCTGTCTAAGAGTTTATTTATAGATTTCTAGCTCCTGTCATTATACAATTTGTCAACTCACTTATTTTGACAGTAATATTTTGAGTCATTGTCTACTGAGGCTGCTATATAAATCTGCTCAGAGAAATCTTGAGGTCGTGAATTAAATACAGAAGATGGAAAATAAGATGACAATATATACTGGATCTCTTATAATAATGTTTATACAATTAGTGTCACTGGTATGAAAAATGGGAAAAAGTCACCTTGTGAAAAAAATGGACATTATTTAAAAGAAAAGAGAAATACATGACAAATTGGAGGTAAATAGTGTAATTAATCTAGACAGGTCTGGTTTATGGTGTTTAACACCACTTTCAACAATCTAGACAAAGTACCTGAACTAGAATACCATTTGTATTTGTATTGAACATTGTTAACAGAATTGTTTTGTTTTTGTCTTTTTCAGTCCAAGAATGGGGTCGTCTAACATCTATCAGAATTTGATGCAAGAACACTCTGGATATAGAAAGCCCCCTCCACCTCCCCCTCCAACAGATGAAGATAAACCCCCAGAATTACCACCAAGGAATTATCATGGTAAAGAGGCATCACAGTCAGACTCTCAACTTTTACCACCAAAGGAACAACAAACACAAGAAGATTCTCATGAAAAATATGTTGAACAATTACGCAAATTTTCACGTCGTTATTCTGAACAGCAGACAGCTGTCTCAATGGCGTATCTGTCATCTAAACCTCAGACTCATATAACTCAATCTTACCCAAAACCAGAGGTGAAATCATTAGAAGCAACGTCGCCGATGACAACAAATTCACCTCCTTCATCAATTTCGCCTGGGAGTCCAAAAATGTCAATGCCATTTGTATCGCAGCCATCATATGCAGCAAGTTTTACGCAGCCAACATCGCAAGCAAAGATTTCTCCAAAATCATCACACCAGCATAGTCCATCTTCATCAAGTTTCGAAGTTAATATTGAGAAACAAAATGAGAGTAGACATCAAGAACCAAGTCCACGACAAAGTCCTCCACCAAGACGTCCTCAACCAAGTCCACGGCAGTCTCCACCACCTTCTCTGCATCACCAGATTAGTTCTCCTGAACCTCCTCCTACCCCAGTGAAAGAGGGAGCAGAATTTGACCAGAAGTTGCCTCCCCCTCCTTCAGAAATCATGAAGGACATTGAACATACACAGGAAAGGTTAGTTGTATTATTATACATAAATATGTCTAAATGGTGCATGCTAGCCACTAGATTGTTAATCCCTGTCAAAGAAAGTTAAATTCTGGTACACCTGTATTTAGAAATAGTCTGATATAGCCAGATGTTGTCTAGTACCTGCCAAAGAATAGGCATCATTCCTGTAGATATTGAGAAATTCGGCAAAACAAAATAAAACTATAGCTGACAGTTTTCTTCTTTCTAACATTGATGTGGGGTAGCACCTTGATAACAACCTTGTTTTTATACACCATACAAAGGTTGGGGTTTCATTGGTCAGTTCCTTCTTCTTCCTCTTCTTTTGGTATACAGTATACCATCGACCTCAGATGATTACATACTGTTGCATGCATGGACTAAATACTAAAATGATTTAAAATGTGCCAAAAAGAAACAATGACAATTTAATTTGTAAATGATATGAAAGTAAATTAGTGCAGAAACAAATTTTTAGTGATTAAAACTATAGAATATTAAGGAAGAAAACTATAATAGGTTGCAGAGAACAACAGATGTTAGCTGTTCTCTGAAGCAGACGACTGAAGGTATATGGACAAGATTAAGTGTATTTATAGGGAGTTGGTTCCACTGTGGTATTGTGTATGGGAAGAATGAATGTCTATGAATATGTGTCTTTTAGAAGTATGAATTTGTCTATATGTTAGGGGGTGATATTTTCTGGTCCTTGTGTCTGAAACTATTAATGTGTCTGCCATTTTCTCCCTCAATAAGTTAGTTATGACATAGCTGAAATTGGTGAAAGTGACTATAAACATTAATGATCAAAAATAAGTTCTGGTCATGTAGGATATTTTTTGTGATCATATTTCTTGTGATCAAAATTAAAGTATTGGTATAAGGGAGATAACTCTATCTAAATCAGAAATGGCAGGTACACGATAATGTTTATCTGTGTGGTAATTTCACACATGTTGTTTAATTAAAACAAACCACCTTGATTAATGTTTACATAGAACAAATCTGCTTACTTATCTTATAGACTGATCTATTTATAGATCTCTGACATTTGAAAGGAAAAACTTGAACTAAAGACTGTTTTTTATTTTTGATATTTATAAACCAGCCATTTGTTCCTTCTTTTAACGTCACTCATTTATTACTTTTAATTTTATAAATAAATAGGGAGGATGGTCTTAGTTTTAATGATAATTACATCATAGTTTGTTCCAAATAAGTAATTTCCAAATTTATATTAAAATCTATGAAGTGTTTGATGTTTTTGTATGTAGAAAAAAAATACATGTAGTTTAAAGGTGTTTTATTTTAGGACCTTTGAATGTTGTTTTGAAATAATTTTTTGCAAAAACAGTATTTTATTCTTAATGTGGTATTTAATTTTTATAAAACTGTTGTTTTGCATTTATTATTTATCATAGATTTTAATATACATTTGGAAATGACTTTTTTGGAACAAACTATGATGTAATTATTATTAAAACTAAGACCATCCTCCCTCAGACATAGGTAACTGTAACATATTGTGGCTATCATGTGTTGGCTCTTTGCTTTTAATGCTCCAGAGACTTTTATATTTGGCTTCCAAACGTTTGACCTTGATAGTACCTGATGAAGGTTATTACAGAATTATGCTGTGTGCACTTAATTTTATATCTACGTTTTAGTCTTTTTTTTTTACTACAGTAAGTTTAGGGTTAGAGTTTGGTTAATTTAATTTTTAGGGACAATTTACGATTAAAACAGTTTTAGTGCTCCTAATTAAAGGAGGATTAACTTCCTTGTGACACATAAGGAGAATCCTTAATAACATTGCCTAATCTACCATTGTTTTAAGAATGAGGTCAGGTAAAGGGCACCTGTTACCTTTGATCATGTTTGATTATTTTATCTAATTAACTAAGGCATACATGTAATACACATCCTCTTGTATCCACCGTGTGAGAGTTAACGAGACCCAGATGGTTTATGCATTAAAAAACAGAGGAAGATAACATTTTGTACAAGATATTAATTAACAGATAGCATGTCAATGATTTTACATGTAATGCCTATTACTTGTTGTACAACATAATAAATACTTATGTTATGAACAATAACCTATTTATAGTTATATAATATGTAGGTCATGACACTTGCTTGGTACCATTACATAAGAATGTAGCTTGGACAAACAAATTAGACTTTTATTTGACAAAGACAAAAGGAAGACAATATATGGTGTCAACTTTGACTTTGATAGACTTTGTTCTGATAGTACACTGACTTTGATAGACTTTGTTCTGATAGTACACGTTGACTTTGATAGACTTTGTTCTGATAGTACACTTTGACTTTGATAGACTTTGTTCTGATAGTACACTGACTTTGATAGACTTTGTTCTGATAGTACACGTTGACTTTGATAGACTTTGTTCTGATAGTACACGTTGACTTTGATAGACTTTTTTCTGATAGTACACGTTGACTTTGATAGACTTTGTTCTGATAGTACACTTTGACTTTGATAGACTTTGTTCTGATAGTACACTGACTTTGATAGACTTTGTTCTGATAGTACACGTTGACTTTGATAGACTTTGTTCTGATAGTACACGTTGACTTTGATAGACTTTTTTCTGATAGTACACGTCGACTTTGATAGACTTTGTTCTGATAGTACACTTTGACTTTGATAGACTTTGTTCTGATAGTACACATTGACTTTGATAGACTTTGTTCTGATAGTACACGTTGACTTTGATAGACTTTGTTCTGATAGTACACGTTGACTTTGATAGACTTTGTTCTGATAGTACACGTTGACTTTGATAGACTTTGTTCTGATAGTACACGTTGACTTTGATAGACTTTATTCTGATAGTACACGTTGACTTTGATAGACTTTGTTCTGATAGTACACTTTGACTTTGATAGACTTTGTTCTGATAGTACACATTGACTTTGATAGACTTTGTTCTGATAGTACACGTTGACTTTGATAGACTTTGTTCTGATAGTACACGTTGACTTTGATAGACTTTGTTCTGATAGTACACGTTGACTTTGATAGACTTTATTCTGATAGTACATGTTGACTTTGATAGACTTTGTTCTGATAGTACACGTTGACTTTGATAGACTTTGTTCTGATAGTACACTTTGACTTTGATAGACTTTGTTCTGATAGTACACGTTGACTTTGATAGACTTTGTTCTGATAGTACACGTTGACTTTGATAGACTTTATTCTGATAGTACACGTTGACTTTGATAGACTTTGTTCTGATAGTACACGTTGACTTTGATAGACTTTGTTCTGATAGTACACTTTGACTTTGATAGACTTTGCTCTGATAGTACACTTTGACTTGGATATCAATTTCTATGATATTTGTTCTCTGTGGATAACTTGACCTTGTTTGAGTGAACATTGACACTAAGCAGTATGTATTCCTTGGGGATTCATTTGAGATTGTTTGATTGACCATGATGCTTTAACAAGTGTGTGTTCATTTGGGAATATTTTGACATTGTGTGATTAGTTTGGTTTGGTTTGGTTTATGGTGCTAAAGGCCACTTTCAACAGTATTTCAGTTATATTGTGGCGGTAAGTTTTATTGGTGAAGGAATCCTTAGTACCCGGAGAAAACTACCGACCTGTCGTATGTCACTAACAAACTTTGTTTGATTGGACACTGACTCTTAACAGATGTGTTCCTTTGGAAAATAATTGACATTGTTTGATGGTCATTGGCCCTAAGCAGGTATATGTTCCTTAGGGAATTATTTGGTCTTGTATTGATCAACATTGACCCCAGGTATGTGTTCCTTAGGAATTATTTGACTTTGTATTAGTCGACATTGACCCCAGGTATGTGTTCCTTAGGAATTATTTGACCTTGTATGAATCAACATTGACCCCAGGTATGTGTTCCTTAGAGAATTATTTGACCTTGTATGAATCGACATTGACCCCAGGTATGTATTCCTTAGGAATTATTTGACCTTGTATTAGTCAACATTGATCCCAGGTATGTGTTCCTTAGGGAATTATTTGACCTTGTATGAATCGACATTGACCCCAGGTATGTGTTCCTTAGGAATTATGTAACCTTGTTTGAATCGACATTAATGACCCCAGGTATGTGTTCCTTAGGGAATTATTTGACCTAGTATGAATCAACATTGACCTCAGGTATGTGTTCTTTAGGGAATTATTATGTCTCCCCTTCGAACGAAGGGAGACATATTGTTTTAGTCTGATATTTTCTTCTTCCGCTTCTTCTCGGTGAAGCTTGTCCAGACCATAACTTTTTTGTCTTTCCAGATAGGTCAATGATATTTGGTATGTGGGTGCATGACCATAAGGTGGTGTGTCACGTACCATAATGACCTTCGTGGGACTTTGACCTCAAGGTCAAATAATTGTTTTTTAGGGGAGACGTAAGTTTTAGGTATCTAAAACAGTTCTTCCTAGTTTGACCTTGTATCAATTGACATTGATCCCAGGTATGTGTTCCTTAGGGAATTATTTAGCCATGTTTGAATCAACATTGACCCCAGGTATGTGTTCCTTAGGGAATTATTTGGCCATGTTTGAATCAACATTGACTCCAGGTATGTGTTCCTTAGGGAATTATTTGGCCTTGTTTGAATCAACATTGACCCCAGGTATGTATTCCTTAGGGAATTATTTGGCCTTGTTTGAATCAACATTGACTCCAGGTATGTGTTCCTAAGGGAATTATTTGACCTTTTATGAATCGACATTGACCCCAGGTATGTGTTCCTTGGGAATATTTGGACATTGCTTGATTAGACATTGGCTCTAAACAGGTGTGTGTTACATGGCAATGAATAATATGTATAGACTTGGATATTGACTCTAAACAGGTATTTGCTCCATAGGAAATATGGAGGTGGATATTGACTCTGATATCAGGAATAGAATCAACATAAATATAAGAGAAAGTGATAGTAAAATAAACAAAGTTGATGTAGATTTCTGGGTGTCATAGATTACAGTGATAAATGATAATTATGACTACAGCTTGAATAATGGTCAGACAGGGGAGATAACTGTAACTATCTATCTTATAAGTTAATTGGAAGAATTTGTGACCTGGATTCTACCGTTATCAAACTTTGATGAATTAACTCTCACTGGGATGTACACATCTGTTTTAGTCCAGAATTTGTGTTCTTATTATAAAGTGTGCTACAGGTTGATACTTTAAGTGCTGTGAAGTTATTTCTTGTTATTTTTTTTAATTGGTGGTAAATTATAATGGAGTTTTCAATCTAGAACCTGGAATTTACTGATTTTTAGCCAACAAGGCCTATTTAGATAAATACAGATTTATAGGAATGTGATTTTCCAAAGGATTTGTAACAAAGAAAATAAAATATTTTCCTCCATAGAATAAATGTACTTTTGATGTGAAGGATTAGAGGTTGATGTGAACTTTAACATTAAAACAAGGATAAACATTTGAATAATGATCCTGATTTTTATTGTTCTCGACAACCTGTGGCGACATTCATTCAACTGACCTATATTATACTGATTCAGTTTTCATCTGACTTTTATCATAAAAATCCTGGGACAATTTATGCAAAGATTTTCTTGTGAAAAAGGTGTTACAATTTCCAGTGTGACTCACGTCGATTATTCTTTGTTTGTATAATTTTATCAATGTATAATCGAGTTTAAGATGAAAATTGGCAGCTGATTTTATTTAATATGTACAAATTCTGCTTCAATGAAAATGGAGGTAAACTTAAATATCGTAAGCAGGTGAAATTGAAATGTGATACCACAGAGTCTGAAGTTAATCAACTTTTGTGTCCAGGTGGAAAATTTGTGTTGGAGATAAAAATTTTATAAGTATGGACAAAGTCATCAGAGTGTAACACTGTGTATTGGTTTTTATTGGATATATCTAGATTTTAATGGAATTTGTAGATTTTTTCCTCTAGGACATGTAGATATGACCCTGATAGGTAGAAATCTATTGGATGACATCTATGACTGTATCACTGGTAAACATAAATCAAACCAGCCCGCCAAATTAATACACATTCTAGGGACAATTTAGAATTCAGCATTGTGTTTGTTCTTATAATGGGAGAGATTGAATTTTTATAGAATTATGGACTGATTATTTAAATTTGACTGGATTTTATTTAGACATTGTTTCAACAAGTTTTTTTATACAGAAAATAACCAGGAAATGGTTATGTATGCCAGGTATCAACGATGGGGTTTAAAGTAAGTTTACATATTATGTATATATTGTTAAATATTTGCTCTCTATGTTTATCAGCAATGTATTCTATCCTCTTAGTAAAAAAAAAAAAAAAATGTGTATAGATATGCATAAATTAAATGGATCAAAACTCTTTTTTTTTTAATTACGTGAAAAAGGGGGCAATGTATAAGAAATGGATAAGTGTATGTCATTAGCTGCCTATAATTGTATGGTATTTAGTATTTAATATTTTAATTTAAAATATTATATGATTCATATGTACCAATATTATTTTAAACATGAAAACAAATTCATTTGACAATAAAATTTGTTCTGGCAATGTTAGTTTATATTTTAAGGTTAATTCTCTGCTAAATCTTGATTACCAGACTTAAAAAGGGGGAGCAGGAAAGTTAGGAACTGGCAGTTAAACCCCCCAGCCATGGTTAGGTGTTGAGAAACCTTATTAAAATTCAAATATTTCATTGGATAAAACAGTCAGTATAATGAGTATATCTGAATTGTACAAGAAGAAAACTATATAAATAAACAATACCTAACAGTAACAAACGAACAAAAACGTAAACACTTGAAGTAGGTATCGTGGAGTGAACCCTCATCATTGTTGTTAGGTTAGAGGTCAGTTAATCAACAACCTTATAACTAGAAGTCAGAAAATTGACTGGAATAAGAAACAAACATGTTTATTGTCTCTTGAAGAGAACTTGTTCATTTTCCAAAAGACTGATACTAATTAAAGGAAATTGTAGATATTTATTTGCTGTTTACATAAGTATTTTATTACTTACTACTAGGGTATAGATGACTAAATTACACATAAGAATTACATTGTATACAACATCAAACAAACTACAACACACTGTACACTTACTGTTGGCAGAACATAGACATCATATGTATGATGTTTACTGTGTATTTATCTACAGTTATAACTTTGTCTATACCACACAGAATTTAAGTCAGGATCACAGGCGCATGGGGCATGGATTTCGTTTGCTCCTCCCCCCTTTTCTCTACTACCCCCCTCCCCCCCCTTTTTTTCAAAATTTTCATATAAATCATTCCTTTTTCAAAATTTTCATAATCATTCGTTTTTTCTTCATTTGACAATATCAGTAGACGTCATACATCATGAATAATACGTGTATTCTGTGTCCACAGTTTTTCGACTGATACAGTATAAGAGAGAAGGTAAGCAACTTCATTTTCATATTTCGTGCCATATCGCTCACCTCGGTTGGGAAACCCCCATGTTTTTTACACTTTTTACCTTGTCTACATATGGCACTGTCGTATCAAACTGTTTCTAAGACACTTACCTAATTGCCCATGTTCGAATTTCAGTCTGTACGTCGATCTTTTCCAAGAAATCTCGCCGAGAATAGCGAGGCAGCTTCGTTTCTAGGTCAAACTACATCATATGAGACGGAAGTGCAAGAACGGGAACCCTGGGATTTTTACGAATGGATTACCTGCAATGAAAAACCGAGATGCGCTCCGAATATTTTTCCCATAATGTTTTGGCGGGAAATATAAACCGCTGAAAAAACATAACAGCAGACGGATTATTTCGTAAAAATGGCACAGCGACCATCTGAATATGGAAACATTGAAATAATTTGATGGTAAATAACTGTTCAAAAAGAAATTCAAACTGAGAAATAGATGATTGAATGGTTAGAACTGAAGTCAAAATTTCAATGAAAAAGAAATATTCAGCTTGCCTCTACTTCAAATTATTAAAATCATACCCAAACAAATACATATACAACTAAAAAAAAAAGGAAGAAAAATAAATAAAAAAAAAACAAAGGAAGAAGAAGCTGAGAACAGCTATTGAATGGGACTATGGCATTTTACCCCCTTCCTCAATAAAAGGGCTCCCAACTGATAAAAATGTGTAAGGGAGCCGGAGGGACCATTTAACTAAGGGGGCTATTTCTTTTTCAGGGGTAAAAAATAAATAACTTGTTTAACTATTTGAACGTGAAATAATAATTCGTGAACTTCATTTTTCGCGCATTTAACATCCTCGCGAAGAAAACGAAAATTAAATACCCACCAAAATAACCACTTATACGGTAAAATAGGATTTTTTTTTCTGGATTTCAACACTGATTTCTGTTACTGCTGAAAAGTGGAGTTGCACAAGTTATTTATTTTTTACCCCTGTAAGACAGATTATTGTTTTATAAAATCAGTGACATGAAATGAAAAAGAAATAGCCCCCTTAGTTAAATGGTCTCTCCGGCTCCCTTACACATTTTTATCAGTTGGGAGCCCTTTTATTGAGGAACGGGGTAAAATGCCATAGTCCCATTCAATAGCTGTTCTCAGCCTCTTCTTCCTTTGTTTTTTTTTTATTTATTTATTTTTATTTTTTTTTTAGTTGTATATGTATTTGTTTGGGTATGATTTTAATAATTTGAAGTAGGAGGCAAGCTGAATATTTCTTTTTCATTGAAATTTTGACTTCAGTTCTAACCATTCAATCATCTATTTCTCAGTTTGAATTTCTTTTTGAACAGTTATTTACCATCAAATTATTTCAATGTTTCCATATTCAGATGGTCGTTGTACCATTTTTACGAAATAATCCGTCTGCTGTTATGTTTTTTCAGCAGTTTGTATTTCCCGCCAATAACATCATGGGAAAAATATTCGGAGCACATCTGGGTTTTTCATTGCAGGCAATCCATTCGTAAAAATCCCAGGGTTCCCGTTCTTGCACTTATATCTCATATGATGTAGTTTGACCTAGAAACGAAGCTGCCTCGCTACTCTTGGCGAGATTTCTTGGAAAAGATCGACATACAGACTGAAATTCGCACATGGGCAATTAGGTAAGTGTCTTAGAAACAGTTTGATATGACAGTGCCATATGTAGACAAGGTAAAAAGTGTAAAAAAACACAGGAGTTTCCCAACCGAGGTGAACGATATGGCACGAAATATGAAAATGGAGTTGCTTACCTTCTCTCTTATACTGTATCAGTCGAAAAACTGTGGACACAGAATACACGTATTATTCATGATGTATGACGTCTACTGATATTGTCAAATGAAGAAAAAACGAATGATTATGAAAATTTTGAAAAAGGAATGATTTATATGAAAATTTTGAAAAAAGGGGGGGGGGTAGTAGAGAAAAGGGGGGAGGAGGAAGCGAAATCCATGCCCCATGTGCCTGTGGTCAGGATAAGACAGGTTAAGTTTATGGTTAAACATTGTCTCCGTTCAGTTTTTTTTCAGGCAACCACCAAACTCTCTGAGTATAGCAACTTCTCTCAATAAAGTGAAAAAAGTTAATTGAAAAGAAAAAGAGATAAATTTCTGCCATTAATTTATACAGTGGAACTTGTGCAATCCAACACCAGAGTTTCCTGACATCCGACAAAAATTTATGGTCCCAAGGTATTTCTAGATCTGTTAACTAAAGTAAAACCAGAGTATTCCGACATCTTGTACAATTTGTGCCATTTCTCTGGTCCCTTAGTGTGTCGGATTAGACAGGTTCTGACATCCTGTACAATTTGTACCATTTCTCTGGTCCCTTAGTGTGTCAGATTAGACAGGTTCTGACATCTTGTACAATTTGTGCCATTTCTCTGGTCCCTTAGTGTGTCGGATTAGACAGGTTCTGACATCCTGTACAATTTGTGCCATTTCTCTGGTCCCTTAGTGTGTCGGATTAGACAGGTTCTGACATCCTGTACAATTTGTACCATTTCTCTGGTCCCTTAGTGTGTCGGATTAGACAGGTTCTGACATCCTGTACAATTTGTACCATTTCTCTGGTCCCTTAGTGTGTCGGATAAGACAGGTTCTGACATCCTGTACAATTTATACCATTTCTCTGGTCCCTTAGTGTGTCGGATAAGACAGGTTCTGACATCCTGTACAATTTGTACCATTTCTCTGGTCCCTTAGTGTGTCGGATAAGACAGGTTCTGACATCCTGTACAATTTGTACCATTTCTCTGGTCCCTTAGTGTGTCAGATTAGACAGGTTCTGACATCCTGTACAATTTGTACCATTTCTCTGGTCCCTTAGTGTGTCGGATTAGACAGGTTCTGACATCCTGTACAATTTGTACCATTTCTCTGGTCCCTTAGTGTGTCGGATTAGACAGGTTCTGACATCTTGTACAATTTGTACCATTTCTCTGGTCCCTTAGTGTGTCGGATTAGACAGGTTCTGACATCCTGTACAATTTGTACCATTTCTCTGGTCCCTTAGTGTGTCGGATTAGACAGGTTCTGACATCCTGTACAATTTGTACCATTTCTCTGGTCCCTTAGTGTGTCGGATAAGACAGGTTCTGACATCCTGTACAATTTATACCATTTCTCTGGTCCCTTAGTGTGTCAGATTAGACAGGTTCTGACATCCTGTACAATTTGTACCATTTCTCTGGTCCCTTAGTGTGTCGGATAAGACAGGTTCTGACATCCTGTACAATTTATACCATTTCTCTGGTCCCTTAGTGTGTCGGATAAGACAGGTTCTGACATCCTGTACAATTTGTACCATTTCTCTGGTCCCTTAGTGTGTCGGATAAGACAGGTTCTGACATCCTGTACAATTTGTACCATTTCTCTGGTCCCTTAGTGTGTCAGATTAGACAGGTTCTGACATCCTGTACAATTTGTACCATTTCTCTGGTCCCTTAGTGTGTCAGATTAGACAGGTTCTGACATCCTGTACAATTTATACCATTTCTCTGGTCCCTTAGTGTGTCAGATTAGACAGGTTCTGACATCCTGTACAATTTGTACCATTTCTCTGGTCCCTTAGTGTGTCGGATAAGACAGGTTCTGACATCCTGTACAATTTATACCATTTCTCTGGTCCCTTAGTGTGTCGGATAAGACAGGTTCTGACATCCTGTACAATTTGTACCATTTCTCTGGTCCCTTAGTGTGTCAGATTAGACAGGTTCTGACATCCTGTACAATTTGTACCATTTCTCTGGTCCCTTAGTGTGTCGGATTAGACAGGTTCTGACATCCTGTACAATTTGTACCATTTCTCTGGTCCCTTAGTGTGTCAGATTAGACAGGTTCTGACATCTTGTACAATTTGTACCATTTCTCTGGTCCCTTAGTGTGTCAGATTAGACAGGTTCTGACATCCTGTACAATTTGTACCATTTCTCTGGTCCCTTAGTGTGTCGGATAAGACAGGTTCTGACATCCTGTACAATTTGTACCATTTCTCTGGTCCCTTAGTGTGTCAGATTAGACAGGTTCTGACATCCTGTACAATTTATACCATTTCTCTGGTCCCTTAGTGTGTCGGATAAGACAGGTTCTGACATCCTGTACAATTTGTACCATTTCTCTGGTCCCTTAGTGTGTCAGATTAGACAGGTTCTGACATCTTGTACAATTTGTACCATTTCTCTGGTCCCTTAGTGTGTCAGATTAGACAGGTTCTGACATCCTGTACAATTTGTACCATTTCTCTGGTCCCTTAGTGTGTCGGATTAGACAGGTTCTGACATCCTGTACAATTTGTACCATTTCTCTGGTGCCTTAGTGTGTCGGATTAGACAGGTTCTGACATCCTGTACAATTTGTACCATTTCTCTGGTCCCTTAGTGTGTCGGATAAGACAGGTTCTGACATCCTGTACAATTTATACCATTTCTCTGGTCCCTTAGTGTGTCGGATAAGACAGGTTCTGACATCCTGTACAATTTGTACCATTTCTCTGGTCCCTTAGTGTGTCGGATAAGACAGGTTCTGACATCCTGTACAATTTATACCATTTCTCTGGTCCCTTAGTGTGTCGGATAAGACAGGTTCTGACATCCTGTACAATTTGTACCATTTCTCTGGTGCCTTAGTGTGTCGGATAAGACAGGTTCTGACATCCTGTACAATTTGTACCATTTCTCTGGTGCCTTAGTGTGTCGGATTAGACAGGTTCTGACATCCTGTACAATTTGTACCATTTCTCTGGTCCCTTAGTGTGTCAGATTAGACAGGTTCTGACATCCTGTACAATTTGTGCCATTTCTCTGGTCCCTTAGTGTGTCAGATTAGACAGGTTCTGACATCCTGTACAATTTGTGCCATTTCTCTGGTCCCTTAGTGTGTCAGATTAGACAGGTTCTGACATCCTGTACAATTTGTACCATTTCTCTGGTCCCTTAGTGTGTCAGATTAGACAGATTCTGACATCCTGTACAATTTGTACCATTTCTCTGGTCCCTTAGTGTGTCAGATTAGACAGGTTCTGACATCCTGTACAATTTGTGCCATTTCTCTGGTCCCTTAGTGTGTCGGATAAGACAGGTTCTGACATCCTGTACAATTTGTACCATTTCTCTGGTCCCTTAGTGTGTCAGATTAGACAGATTCTGACATCCTGTACAATTTGTACCATTTCTCTGGTCCCTTAGTGTGTCAGATTAGACAGGTTCTGACATCCTGTACAATTTGTGCCATTTCTCTGGTCCCTTAGTGTGTCGGATAAGACAGGTTCTGACATCCTGTACAATTTGTACCATTTCTCTGGTCCCTTAGTGTGTCAGATTAGACAGCTTCTGACATCCTGTACAATTTGTACCATTTCTCTGGTCCCTTAGTGTGTCGGATAAGACAGGTTCTGACATCCTGTACAATTTGTACCATTTCTCTGGTGCCTTAGTGTGTCAGATTAGACAGGTTCTGACATCCTGTACAATTTATACCATTTCTCTGGTGCCTTAGTGTGTCAGATAAGACAGGTTCTGACATCCTGTACAATTTGTACCATTTCTCTGGTCCCTTAGTGTGTCGGATAAGACAGGTTCTGACATCCTGTACAATTTGTACCATTTCTCTGGTGCCTTAGTGTGTCAGATTAGACAGGTTCTGACATCCTGTACAATTTGTACCATTTCTCTGGTGCCTTAGTGTGTCAGATTAGACAGGTTCTGACATCCTGTACAATTTGTACCATTTCTCTGGTCCCTTAGTGTGTCGGATTAGACAGGTTCTGACATCCTGTACAATTTATACCATTTCTCTGGTGCCTTAGTGTGTCAGATTAGACAGGTTCTGACATCCTGTACAATTTGTACCATTTCTCTGGTGCCTTAGTGTGTCAGATTAGACAGGTTCTGACATCCTGTACAATTTGTACCATTTCTCTGGTGCCTTAGTGTGTCAGATTAGACAGGTTCTGACATCCTGTACAATTTGTACCATTTCTCTGGTCCCTTAGTGTGTCGGATTAGACAGGTTCTGACATCCTGTACAATTTGTACCATTTCTCTGGTCCCTTAGTGTGTCAGATTAGACAGGTTCTGACATCCTGTACAATCTGTACCATTTCTCTGGTCCCTTAGTGTGTCGGATTAGACAGGTTCTGACATCCTGTACAATTTGTACCATTTCTCTGGTGCCTTAGTGTGTCGGATTAGACAGGTTCTGACATCCTGTACAATTTGTACCATTTCTCTGGTCCCTTAGTGTGTCGGATTAGACAGGTTCTGACATCCTGTACAATTTATACCATTTCTCTGGTGCCTTAGTGTGTCAGATTAGACAGGTTCTGACATCCTGAACAATTTGTACCATTTCTCTGGTCCCTTAGTGTGTCAGATTAGACAGGTTCTGACATCCTGTACAATTTGTACCATTTCTCTGGTGCCTTAGTGTGTCGGATAAGACAGGTTCTGACATCCTGTACAATTTGTACCATTTCTCTGGTCCCTTAGTGTGTCAGATTAGACAGGTTCTGACATCCTGTACAATTTGTGCCATTTCTCTGGTCCCTTAGTGTGTCGGATTAGACAGGTTCTGACATCCTGTACAATTTGTACCATTTCTCTGGTCCCTTAGTGTGTCGGATAAGACAGGTTCTGACATCCTGTACAATTTGTACCATTTCTCTGGTGCCTTAGTGTGTCGGATAAGACAGGTTCTGACATCCTGTACAATTTGTACCATTTCTCTGGTCCCTTAGTGTGTCAGATTAGACAGGTTCTGACATCCTGTACAATTTGTGCCATTTCTCTGGTCCCTTAGTGTGTCGGATTAGACAGGTTCTGACATCCTGTACAATTTGTACCATTTCTCTGGTCCCTTAGTGTGTCGGATTAGACAGGTTCCACTGTAATTCAGTGTAGTCTATTTCAGTGTTATTTATTTCTTACTTGTTATAATTTGCATTAGTTTTACATATTTACTGATAATGTAAATTATATGGTTGATGTGAATTAATTTAGTAAACTTGTGAAGTGATTGTGAAATCCATAGTAGATTGGTTTAGCCTTCTCTATTATAAACCAATAATCTATTTTGACCTTTTACTGATCCAGATCTGAGACAGAATTTTTGGAATGAAGATGACAAAGCAAGATTTAATTATGTGTTATTTAATAACTACCAAGAATATCACAAGCAAGGGTGATATTATCATGTAGAGTCTGATATTATTTTTTGTTCTGTTTTTTTTGTAGGTTTACAGATGATTCATACCTGGCACATAAAAGTAAAGGAAACACGAGACAAATTGGAACATACAAACGATCGTCAACTACAGGTGATGTCAACCAATTACCATCAGAGACAAACAATAACAAAGTCAGGGAGAAACCTCCAAGAAAACGACAAGAGGCATGGCAACCTTCAACCAGCAAATCTGACAGCTCCAATAGTAAACAAGATACAGAACATGGTCCTGTCCCACGATTCTCTGCTAGAGAGATACAGGTGAACCCAACTGTTGTTAAATCAGTGGCAAGACCACTGGATAAGAATCTTTTACAACAAAGACCTCTGGGAAATTCAGTTAGTGCCAGTGCTCTTCTGACTCCTCTGCCTTTTTCATCATCTGTAGATAATTCTCGGAAGGATAATCACAGTCATTCAGTTGAAAGGCCTTCTGTTCGTGATCTAAAATCTTGTTATGAGAAACCATCTACACCCACTAGAGAGTCAGATCGGTTTACATCACCTAAGTTGATACCCAGAATTCCTAGTAATATAAATAATTCTAGGTCAAACATAGAACAAAGGGATTTACCAAATGGATTTGATTCTTCACAGAGATTTAGCCATGGAAACTCTCAACAAAGTGAAACGCAATACAGTTTTAATGACAGTCTTGAAGGTGGGCCATTAAGACTTTCCTTAGAGAGTGATTCTTCAAAACGTTCGTCTCCGGGACGAACTTCGTTTCCTTCAGAATTTAAATTGAATAATCTTGGACATAATCAAGATAGAACAAAAAATAATTCTCATCCGGATTTAAATGGAGATGTACAATCACCATTACGATCACAGGATAATCACAAACTTGATTCTTATCTTTCGAACAATTCTGGTGAAAAATCTTATCACCATCTTAAGAGCAGTGAACATGACTCTAATCATCTTTCAAAATCCCACAAGTCTTTCAAGTCAGATCATATATCTCCATATAGTGCTAGGGACCAAGATATGACTACACAGTCTTGTCACGTTAGACAACGGTCCCAGGAGGAGTTAGAGTGTGATGAGAAAGTGTCAGAATTAGTGAAAGAAGACGAGTCGTTAAAACAGGTGCTACAGGTAGATAATAAAGGTAGAATGCACTTCTTTTATGGATTATTTCCCCTTGAAGAGCCAGTTCGTCATCGCCATTCTCCTCCGTCTTCTTCTGTTAGTGATCAACAACAGACTGAGAATGAAAGGAAGGAGGAATGTAAATCATCCACGTAAGTGTTAAAAATTTTAGAAAATGTACCATGTGTTGTGTATCTGTCTTGTAATGTTAATAATAATCTATGGTACAACAAGCTTTAAACCTCCCTCAGAAATAGGTGACATTAGCCTATGGTACAACAAGTTTTAGACCTCCCTCAGACATAGGTGACCTTAGCCTATAATACAACAAGTTTTAAACCTCCCTCAGACATAGGTGACCTAAGCCTATGGTACAACAAGTTTTAGACCTCCCTCAGACATAGGTGACCTTAGCCTATGGTACAACAAGTTTTAGACCTCCCTCAGACATAGGTGACCTAAGCCTATGGTACAACAAGTTTTAGACCTCCCTCAGACATAGGTGACCTTAGCCTATGGTACAACAAGTTTTAGACCTCTCTCAGACATAGGTAACCTTAGCCTATGGTACAACAAGTTTTAAACCTCCCTCAGACATAGGTGACCTTAGCCTATGGTACAACAAGTTTTAAACCTCTCTCAGACATAGGTGACCTTAGCCTATGGTACAACAAGTTTTAGACCTCCCTCAGACATAGGTGACCTTAGCCTATGGTACAACAAGTTTTAGACCTCCCTCAGACATAGGTGACCTAAGCCTATGGTACAACAAGTGTTAGACCTCCCTCAGACATAGGTAACCTTAGCCTATGGTACAACAAGTTTTAGACCTCCCTCAGACGTAGGTGACCTAAGCCTATGGTACAACAAGTTTTAGACCTCCCTCAGACATAGGTGACCTTAGCCTATGGTACAACAAGTTTTAGACCTCCCTCAGACATAGGTGACCTTAGCCTATGGTACAACAAGTTTTAGACCTCCCTCAGACATAGGTAACCTTAGCCTATGTTACAACAAGTTTTAGACCTCTCTCAGACATAGGTAACCTAAGCCTATGGTACAACACGTTTTAGACCTCTCTCAGACATAGGTGACCTTAGCCTATGGTACAACAAGTTTTAAAGCTCCCTCAGACATAGGTGACCTTAGCCTATGGTACAACAAGTTTTAAACCTTCCTCAGACATAGGGGACCTTAGCCTATGGTACAACAAGTTTTAAACCTCTCTCAGACATAGGTGACCTTAGCCTATGGTACAACAAGTTTTAGACCTCCCTCAGACATAGATGACCTTAGCCTATGGTACAACAAGTTTTAGACCTCCCTCAGACATAGGTAACCTTAGCCTATGGTACAACAAGTTTTAGACCTCTCTCAGACATAGGTGACCTAAGCCTATGGTACAACACGTTTTAGACCTCTCTCAGACATAGGTGACCTTAGCCTATGGTACAACAAGTTTTAAAGCTCCCTCAGACATAGGTGACCTTAACCTATGGTACAACAAGTTTTAAACCTTCCTCAGACATAGGTGACCTTAGCCTATGTTACAACAAGTTTTAAACCTCTCTCAGACATAGGTGACCTTAGCCTATGGTACAACAAGTTTTAGACCTCCCTCAGACATAGGTGACCTTAGCCTATGGTACAACAAGTTTTAGACCTCCCTCAGACATAGGTAACCTTAGCCTATGTTACAACAAGTTTTAGACCTCTCTCAGACATAGGTAACCTAAGCCTATGGTACAACACGTTTTAGACCTCTCTCAGACATAGGTGACCTTAGCCTATGGTACAACAAGTTTTAAAGCTCCCTCAGACATAGGTGACCTTAGCCTATGGTACAACAAGTTTTAAACCTTCCTCAGACATAGGGGACCTTAGCCTATGGTACAACAAGTTTTAAACCTCTCTCAGACATAGGTGACCTTAGCCTATGGTACAACAAGTTTTAGACCTCCCTCAGACATAGGTGACCTTAGCCTATGGTACAACAAGTTTTAGACCTCCCTCAGACATAGGTAACCTTAGCCTATGGTACAACAAGTTTTAGACCTCTCTCAGACATAGGTGACCTAAGCCTATGGTACAACACGTTTTAGACCTCTCTCAGACATAGGTGACCTTAGCCTATGGTACAACAAGTTTTAAAGCTCCCTCAGACATAGGTAACCTTAGCCTATGGTACAACAAGTTTTAGACCTCTCTCAGACATAGGTGACCTAAGCCTATGGTACAACACGTTTTAGACCTCTCTCAGACATAGGTGACCTTAGCCTATGGTACAACAAGTTTTAAAGCTCCCTCAGACATAGGTGACCTTAGCCTATGGTACAACAAGTTTTAAACCTTCCTCAGACATAGGGGACCTTAGCCTATGGTACAACAAGTTTTAAACCTCTCTCAGACATAGGTGACCTTAGCCTATGGTACAACAAGTTTTAGACCTCCCTCAGACATAGGTGACCTTAGCCTATGGTACAACAAGTTTTAGACCTCCCTCAGACATAGGTAACCTTAGCCTATGGTACAACAAGTTTTAGACCTCTCTCAGACATAGGTGACCTAAGCCTATGGTACAACACGTCTTAGACCTCTCTCAGACATAGGTGACCTTAGCCTATGTTACAACAAGTTTTAAACCTCTCTCAGACATAGGTGACCTTAGCCTATGGTACAACAAGTTTTAAACCTCTCTCAGACATAGGTGACCTTAGCCTATGATACAACAAGTTTTAAAGCTCCCTCAGACATAGGTGACCTAAGCCTATGGTACAACAAGTTTTAAACCTTCCTCAGACATAGGTGACCTTAGCCTATGTTACAACAAGTTTTAAACCTCTCTCAGACATAGGTGACCTTAGCCTATGTTACAACAAGTTTTAGACCTCTCTCAGACATAGGTGACCTTAGCCTATGGTACAACAAGTTTTAGACCTCCCTCAGACATAGGTGACCTTAGCCTATGATACAACAAGTTTTAGACCTCCCTCAGACATAGGTGACCTTAGCCTATGGTACAACAAGTTTTAGACCTCCCTCAGACATAGGTGACCTTAGCCCATGTTGGCTATCCTGCTGAGGCCCTTTGGTTTAACTTTATAAATTATTTGCCTTCCCATTCTTTTGACTTGATGTACCTGATGAAGATTATTCCAGAAATGTATTGTGCACACTCAATTTGATATCTATGCATTTATTACCAGAATCTTTATTTATATTTTACTGTTAAAACAAAGAAAAGTTTACTTATAATATAATTTTCCAAAATTGACAGTTTCAAAATAAAAATAAAAATTAAAATGACACTAGGTGATCTCCCTTTGTTTGATATTTAGAATATTTTAAGTGAATGTTTAAAGGTGTTTTAAATTACTACAAATAAATAAGATTTTTATGTAATAAGGTTAAAAAGAGATGATATCACTCTGAATTGGTGATTGACATAATATTCTGATTAGAAAGTTAAGTCTTGTGGTCAATTATAAAACTAAAATTTGTGTGTTATTGTGATCAGTAAAGGTTAAGTTGGTCATTAGATAGATTAATGGTCAGTTTTATTATGTTTACATGTTTTTATGGTTTTCGGCTAAATTAGGTGGACTTAACCCATTACACATGACCAAACACGGTAATAGCAATTCTTATCATGTTTACTAGAGGGGTACCCCAGGACTTTCTCACAAATAATTATAAAATACTCAGTTTTATATAAAATACTCAGTTTTATATTGGACAGCATAAATTCATATACTTTTTTATTTAATTTTCAAAAACAGTTTTTACGAAGAAAAGAATTTCTTACTACTCTTTCTAGTAAACATTTTGTTTTGTATATTGTATTGTGTTTACCCAATGGTCATTAAGAACCAGGGATAATTGGTCTTTATTGTCGGGTAATCTGCCAGTACACAATATGTCATTATTTGATGACCGTTAAATACCCATCTTATGTTTTATCTGTTCATCATACATTCCAAACATCCACTTGTCTATATCTTTCTTGTTAAATTAGAAGAAGGGACGCTATTGAGATTTTTTTGGTGAAATTGAAATTCAATGATTATATGAAATTTTGATGACAAATGTGGTATGTATGATTTTAATTTTGTTTTGTTACTGACCACACAAAAGTTTTAACTTAAAGTTTGAAAAAATGTATTAGATGCTTATTAAAAATCTATGTAGATTCCACACACTTATCATAGGAGTCGTCGTGATCGCATGGTAGCTGGATTTACAACTACCTGTGCAATCTATCACCACTAAAGTTGTGAATTCGAACCCTGTTTGTGGTGAGGTGTACTCGATACAACATGTGATAAAGTTTGTCACTGACTTGCGACAGATCGGTGGTTTCCTCCACCAATAAAACTGACTGCCACATTATAACTGAAATATTGTTGAAAGTGGCATTAAACACCATAAACCTAACCCACCATCTACACACTTATAAAACAACCATGTACATGGAGGTTCTACATTGTATTTATTAAATAATTTTATCAGAAAATTTCTGAGGTTATGTATATTATTTACTTTCTTAAAAAAATGAATGAAAAAGAAATCTTGTTTAATATATCTTGAGAAACAAAGAAAATATCTAAATAGGGTTAGGGTTTTGGTATGTAACGCCACTTTCAACAATATTTCAGTTTTTTCGTGGCCATCAGTTTTATTGGTGGAGGAAACCTGAGTAACCACATAGAACCCAGAACCTGCCGCAAGTCACAGACAAACTTATATCACATAATGTTGTATCGATTACACCTCACCATGAGCGGGATTCAAACTCGCAACATTAGTGGTGATAGAGTAAGACACTGATTGCACAGGTAGTTGTAAATCCAACTGCCATACGATCACAACCATGACTGCCCCTTCAACTAGATAAACATGGTGTGTAAGACATGAAGTGTTGAAGAAATTATAAAAAAAAATTTGGCCACCTATCTATTGTAATCAGTGCCTATCAGCACAGAAGTTGTGACTTCGAACCTCTATCAGGGTGAGGTGTACAACATTATGTGATAAAGTTTGTCAGTGACTTGCGACAGGTTGATGATTTTCTCCAGGTCCTCTCAGGTTTCCTCCACCAATAAAACTGACCACCATGATATAATTGAAATATTGTTGAAAGTGGCGTTAAACACCATCAAGCAAACACACAAACTTATCCATTGTATAAATATGGTGTCCAGGAACTATCAACAAGTTTTGAAGGATGATGTAAGGCCCAAAAAAGTACATTTGAGTACTAACAGCCTACACATATTTATACTGAAGGATGTACTAATCTGAAGGGATTAATATTGTTGTTTCTTTTGTTGTATATATATCTATTGGCTATTTAACAAATCTAACACAACTAGTATGGCAAACTTCATGTATGTAAACAAATATATATAAAACTAAAATAATAACGTGGTTTAAATAATGTTTTGAGTGATGGGACTTGTATGTAAATCTACAATAATTTTAATGTTCAGACCATGGTTAGAGTATCAGGATTATTGTTATTATGTAATAGACAGTGATGACACATTGTGTATAGACTGATTGGTTAAACTGCATTCAGGTTTGACTTTATCAATGTGTAATCATAAACAAATACAAGGGAATTAAACAAATCTAAACAATTTTATTTCTGGGTATTAAACTGATACATCTGTATTGACCTGTCTTTGTTTTAATTTTCAGAGATCCATCTACCTTGCCTGCAGAGTATTTCAAGTCTTCACCCAAAGCTAAGATAGAAATGGACATGAGAATTAAAAGTGATGAAGTAAATCGGGAATTTTCAAAGGACATCAAAGATCCTGATGCTCTCATTAAAACTAAGGTATGGAGAAGATTAGTCAAAGGGAGATAACACCTATTGCATACACTCTAAAATATGAGGGGCTCAGTCTAAGGGAGATAACACCTATTACATACACTAAGTTATGAGGAGCTCAGTCTAAGGGAGATAACACCTACTACATACACTCTAAGTTATGAGGGGCTCAGTCTAAGGGAGATAACACCTATTACACACACTCTTAAGCTATGAGGGGCTCAGTCTAAGGGAGATAACACCTATTGCATACACTCTTTAAGATATGAAGGGTTCAGTCTAAGGGAGATGGCACCTATTACATACACTCAAAATTATGGGGGGGGGGGGCCCTCAGTCTAAGGGAGATAACACCTATTGCATACACTCTAAATTATGGGGGGGGGCCCTCAGTCTAAGGGAGATAACACCTATTACATACACTTAAGTTATGAGAGGCTCAGTCTAAGGGAGATAACACCTATTACATACACTAAGTTATGAGGGGCTCAGTCTAAGGGAGATAACACCTATTGCATACACTCTAAATTATGGGGGGGGGGCCCTCAGTCTAAGGGAGATAACACCTATTACATACACTTAAGTTATGAGAGGCTCAGTCTAAGGGAGATAACACCTATTACATACACTAAGTTATGAGGGGCTCAGTCTAAGGGAGATAACACCTATTACATACACTAAGTTATGAGGGGCTCAGTCTAAGGGAGATAACACCTATTACATACACTAAGTTATGAGAGGCTCAGTCTAAGGGAGATAACACCTATTACATACACTAAGTTATGAGAGGCTCAGTCTAAGGGAGATAACACCTATTACATACACTCTAAGTTATGGGGGGCTCAGTCTAAGGGAGATAACACCTATTACATACACTAAGTTATGACGAGCTCAATCTAAGGGAGATAACACCTATTACATACACTAAATTATGAGAGGCTCTGTCTAAGGGAGATAACACCTATTACATACACTAAGTTATGAGAGGCTCAGTCTAAGGGAGATAACACCTATTACATACACTCTAAGTTATGAGGGGCTCAGTCTAAGGGAGATAACACCTATTACATACACTAAGTTATGAGGGGCTCAGTCTAAGGGAGATACCACCTATTACATACACTAAGTTATGAGAGGCTCAGTCTAAGGGAGATAACACCTATTACATACACTAAGTTATGAGAGGCTCAGTCTAAGGGAGATAACACCTATTACATACACTAAGTTATGAGGAGCTCAATCTAAGGGAGATAACACCTATTACATACACTAAGTTATGAGAGGCTCAGTCTAAGGGAGATAACACCTATTACATACACTCTTAAGTTATGAGGGGCTCAGTCTAAGGGAGATAACACCTATTACATACACTCTAAGTTATGGGGGGGGGGGCTCAGTCTAAGGGAGATAACACCTATTACATACACTAAGTTATGGGGGGGGGGGGAGGGGCTCAGTCTAAAGGAGATAACACCTATTACATACACTAAGTTATGAGAGGCTCAGTCTAAGGGAGATAACACCTATTACATACACTAAGTTATGAGGAGCTCAATCTAAGGGAGATAACACCTATTACATACACTCTATGAGAGGCTCAGTCTAAGGGAGATAACACCTATTGCATACACTAAGTTATGAGGAGCTCAATCTAAGGGAGATAACACCTATTACATACACTAAGTTATGAGGAGCTCAATCTAAGGGAGATAACACCTATTACATACACTCTAAGTTATGGGGGGCTCAGTCTAAGGGAGATAACACCTATTACATACACTAAGTTATGAGGGGCTCAGTCTAAGGGACTTTAGACTAAATTTCCCACACCATTCGGCTCGGGTAATTTTTCGTCTCTCGACTCGTATTTTTCGCAAATACCCCTCACAAACATGATATATCTGTATGTAAGACACTGCATTAATATATATTGTGTCTATCTTGCAGAAAAATCACAATTCATCGATGTTTATATTTTGAATTAAATAATAAATTTATATAATTATACCTGGATTGCCCCTTATGATATTTTCTGTCAACAAGAAGTGAACTGGATTTACGACTAAGTTCCCAAAGCTCAACAGGTAACATGTGACAGGGGTACCAGAAAAAGATATATATTTTGGTCAGTGACAGTATATAGCAAAAATGTATCCAGACAATACAGTTTGTCTGCTGAAATAGAACAAGTGCAGGATGTTCTTGTACTAATTCATTCAGACTTTTGTTTTAATAGTATATTTAAATGTATGTTTTAAAATTGTAATCTTTTACATGTTGTACTATGTTTCAGGAGGAACTTGTAAAAAGTATACAGAAAAAGGTTGATAAATTAAAAGAAGAAAAAGCTGAATTACAGAAGGAGTTGAACGACATTGATGAAGTAGGAAAAAGGGTAAGTATTTTAACAATAGTATAAGATTATACTTATATTGGGTTTTACTATCAAATAGATATAGCTATTTATATTGTCCCAATTATTAAAATAGACAAAAGAATGATTAAGGCAGAGATGGTTGGTTTATGCCATTTTTCAGCTATATCATGTCAAGTTATTTGTCGATGGAATGATGGTGATCTTTGGTATCTACCAGACCAACATGCTTGGTTGGATTTTTATAATGCTAGCTTACTGAAACAACAGTTCATGGGTAGACATGTCGCTCCACTGGGACACTGTGGTATAACATAGACAAAAGAATGAAAGTGTCAAATTTGAAAAATGAAAAGTGTAGGCCACAGTATTATTACATTTTGTGTGAGAACAAGACATTCTGTGTTTTAATTGATTGAAGGTGCTATATAAAATAATTACAACCTTTAAATAATAAATGTTAAAAATAAGACACTGGATGTAATTATAAAACATAATATTAAAAATAAGACAATACCACTGGGTATAATTATAAAAAATGTATTTTTTGTTATTTTCAGCTTCTTGAGGTTGTACAGAAGAAATGTCGTACCCAGCAGGAGAAAGACAAATTTAGTTCATATGTGACTGATATGGAGAAAATCATCAAGTTATTACTAAAACTGTCTGGTTTACTGGCTAGGGCAGAGAATGGCTTACAAAGTTTACCTGAAAATTCTAGTCCAAGTGTTAAGGTTAGCTGGGTATACATGTAGGGGAGGGAATACAGTAGTCTCCCTCTAATAAGTCCAGTCCCACTAAAAGCCACTCCCGATTTCATATGGACTGAGATTGTAAACAACTACTGAATTGTTCCTCCCAAGACAGGCCACCCCTCTTATAAGGCCAATTTTTCATTACAGAGTGGTGGCTTTTTAAGAGGGTGGCTACTTATTTAGGATCCTTGATTTGGTTGAGTTTTCTCCCCTTTCATACATTTGCCAGTAAAATGTGAAGCTAAGTCTGGGATTAATGAACATATCTTACTAAAATCTTCTTCTGTGTTTAAGTAATGTGCAAGTTTGAATTTGAAAAACAACAACAAACTTTTAAGACAAAGGATAAGTTTATTTACAAAGAAACAGAGAATATGGAGGTACTATTTTAATCAGATTAACTTTCATTTTTTTTTTTTTTTTCATCTCTTCATGATCACTAAAATACTGATATTACAAATATATAGACGAACATAAAAATGTATTTCACACATTAAAATGTATTTTAAATTTAAAAACTTAATTTTAAATTTTATTTATTTGTACAGAAATTAGCAGTAGATAAAAGAGACAGATTACAAGACCAACATGAAGAAGCAAAATTACTAAAGGCAGATATTGACAAGCGTAGTGCTCAAGTTTCCACGTTCTTACAAAATTGTCTAACAGAAACAGAATATGACGATTACCAATACTTTGTTCAAATGAAATCAAAATTGACTATAGAGATGCAGGAATTTGAAGATAAAATTACACTGGGACAAGAACAAATATTAGGATTAAAACGGAACATTCCCAGCAAATGACAAATTGTTGATTAGTTTGTATATTTATAGCGCAATATGTGATAGTGTGTGTATGATGTGTGTTTGTGTGTAATTGTGTATGTATGTGTGTGGAAATAATGAATGTGTGTAGGGAAAAAAATCATTTTTGGCACAAAAAGTGGAACCGTGGCAAATTGTTGAATATTAATTATTTTATTTCATTTTATGCATTATTTAAATTTTCATTCTGTTTGTTGTTTATTTCATGTTTCAGTTTATCTTAATTTAAGCAATTCTAAAAAAGACACTTTCATGAAAAAAATGTTTTGTCGAAATTTTGCAAAACGATCAAATTTTTTTTTTTAATAATTGAATATTCAGTATTAAAAGTAAAAATGTGAAATTTTTGCATATTATTTAACAATAACATAATAACTCACTTTATTACCAAGCATGAAAAAAAGACACGAAATTCATAATAGAAAAATAGGTTTATATAACAATGTGAACATAATATTAAATAGACATGGACTTAATATATATCATTGTTGTCTTACTGTAAAAAGTATTTATGATGGCAAAAATTGGTACCAAATTGTTATAAACAGCAAAATCATTGTACAATAAACACATGTACAAAACAGCAAACATTATTTAATAGAAACTAAAGGAAGAAATCCCCATTCCATATGTTATTTATTCTTGATCTCATTTTAAAAGTTTGCAAAATTTTATTTTCATTGACAGTTTTAGTTGAGTTGATAAAATGAATATAAATTCTGTTGAATTGTGGGTACTTTTTAAAATATGAAAAAATCTAAATTTTTGTATAGATTTTTGAAGTTTTTAGATTTCGTCTATTTTTAAATATCAAATGCCAGAGTATTATTTATTATTTATGTTTCAACCAATGAAAAAGGAGAAAGAAAATGTTCCCAGAATTCAACAGTTCCAGATGTTAGATAATGTCCTCTTAATTGCAGATATCGCATTGTCCCCGTTTCATATTTTATTTTTGTAAATACTTGTAAATATAAATATAGCCAATTGTATATGGACTCAAATTATTCACATCTCGGTTAAGGGGACATAACTCAATGTGTATATTTAGTTTGTTTGATTTTCAGGAGAGATAATTATTATTGATGATGTATAAATATTTAGAGATTGTGTGGTTTGATCATTCTAACACAAACAAAATGTATCTACTTCATAGAGCTCTTAACAAACAACTGGAGATCCACGAATTCAAAAAAATCATTGAACTTGTGATTTTTTTTCCAATTTTTTTTTTATGAGAATCAAACAAACTATGATAATTTATTTATATGTTTTTGGTGCCTTGTTGTGTATTGGTTTATTATGAAGCAGCAAGTAAACAAGTAAACAAGTGATGGTGTATGTTTTCAACAGTCATTCAAATCATTGTCATCAAAATGTGTTAATGATAAAAAAAAATACATTCAATGTTACTACTTCTGATTTTTATTTGGAGAGATGTTTTCTGCCTGCAACAGGGCAGTAATGCAAATTTGATGCTATAATGGTTAGCTAGCTTGCCTCTAGTGTGATAATTCAGCTTGGGACAAACCAAAACCTTGGTTGTGTAATGATTATCATGTTTTTCTCCTGTGTGGTAGATCATGTGTTGAGCCCAGGTTGGATCAAATCAAAACTTATAATATTGGTATTTGCTGCTGCCCTGTTACGCACATATTATTAAAGAATGAGGGAGTCGTCGTGGCTGTGATCGTATGGTAGTTGGACTTACAACTACCTATGCAATCAGTGCCTATCACAACTGATGTTGTGAGTTCGAATCATGATCAGAGCGAGATGTACAACATTATGTAATAAAATTTGTCAGCGACTTGCGACAGGTTTTAACCAGGTACTCCGGTTTCCTCCACCAATAAAACTGACCGCCACGATATAACTGAAATATTGTTGAAAGTGGTGTTAAACACCATCAAACAAACAAGCAAACAAAATTAAAGAATGAGAGCAAAGACTGGTTTGCTCAGAATCAGGATAACATGTGGAGCAATATATATCTACCTGTAGACTGTTGTTTCAGTGAGCCCTAGCACTATAAACATCCAACTATGTTGGTCTAGTACAAAGTAAACATCATCATCATCTCATCAAAATGTATTTTGTTCTCGCCATATTATGGCTGAATATGCTCACATTCCGTTAAATGCAATATCACACACTCATTCATTTTTGGGCCTGATATAACCATCAACAAATGCCATGGTCTTTATTTTTGTTCAATGATTTGAGGGTGGTTGTATTCATAAGTCACTAGATGCCTTATTTTGCTGTATTTTAGGGTGAAGTTTTGTTTAGAGCATGTATTTCTTCAATGGAATGTTACTTAAGCCTAAATTTGACTCAACGCTGGCATTTGTAGTAAAAATCTGAGACTAAGCTTTGATTTGTTTTAGAGAAATCAGATCCATTTACAAATTTTGTTTACAATACCTCACACACGCTCATCATTAAACAATAAGATAGGTCGTCGTGGTCAGGATCATATGGTAGTTGGATTTACAACTACCTATGCAATCAGTGCCTATCACTTCTAAAGCTGTAAGTTTGAACCACAACCACTTTTATGGTGAAGTGTACTCGATACAACATTATTTGAAAAAGTTTGTCAGTAACCTCCGACAGGTTGGTGGTTCTCTCCGGGCACTCTGGTTTCCTCCACCATTAAAACTGACTGCCAAGATATAGCTGAAATATTGTTAAGTGGCATTAAACACCATAACCCTAACCTATTGGGGTGTATACAGACTTTTATCTATCGGTGTTATAATGGTTGATTCTTTGAACAGACAATAAATAAAACAACATTTCACAAGAATCAGCCTGCAACCTTGCTAAAAATGAACTTAAAAGAGACATTTTTAAGAGCAGCCTACATTTTTGTGGGGTAGCAAATGATAATGACATTGGAGTTGTTGTAGAATGGTCTCCATTTTATCATACACATCACAGAAATCCCACATCCTAGTGTTATATGTATAGAGTATTTATGATAAATATTTGAATTTATCCTGTTATTTTTTGTCATAATAAATTACTTGAAATAAACTTTTGCTTAATTATGACAGTGTCATAATAACACTTTTCACATTAGCCTAATAAAGCTATTAAGCCATACCCCTTACCGGAACTACTATTGAGGTATTAAATTAAATGGCATTTTTTTTGTGCAAATTTTATTGCAGGATAAATACAATATTGGTGCATTGACTAAATATAAAATTTATGTGGCCCGGCACGAAACGGATGGAAAAACTCGCTTAACCTCGTCTTTCCCCCCATTCTTAGCCTCGCCCCATATATTCTATATTTATCGTCAATACACCAATATTGTATATAAATTTTCTTTAAAAGAGACACATTTCACAAAGATATCAGATAGATTAACTTCATTGTGTCTATGACTTTGGCCAACTTGCAAAGAGAGATAACTCCAGCATAAACTAACCACAGAACTGGACATAATTTCTGCTGACACCATGAAAACTAAGAAAAGCATATTTATTTATATGGTGGATAAAATGATTACATATAGATTAATGAATTGTCTTTTTGTATAATAGATAACATGCCAGCCTCTAGTGTAGTTAGCATACTAGCCTCTAGTGTAGTTAGCATGCTAGCGTCTAGTGTAGTTAGCATACCAGCCTCTAGTGTAGTTAGCATGCTAGCATCTAGTGTAGTTAGCATGCCAGCCTCTAGTGTAGTTAGCATGCTAGCCTCTAGTGTAGTTAGCATGCTAGCCTCTAGTGTAGTTAGCATGCTAGCCTCTAGTGTAGTTAGCATACTAGTCTCTAGTGTAGTTAGCATGCTAGCATCTAGTGTAGTTAGCATGCCAGCCTCTAGTGTAGTTAGCATGCTAGCCTCTAGTGTAGTTAGCATCCTAGCATCTAGTGTAGTTAGCATGCCAGCCTCTAGTGTAGTTAGCATGCTAGCCTCTAGTGTAGTTAGCATGCCAGCCTCTAGTGTAGTTAGCATGCTAGTGTCTAGTGGAGTTAACATGCCAGCCTCTAGTGTAGTTAGCATGCTAGCCTCTAGTGTAGTTAACATGCCAGCCTCTAGTGTAGTTAACATGCCAGCCTCTAGTGTAGTTAGCATGCTAGCGTCTAGTGTAGTTAGCATGCTAGCGTCTAGTGTAGTTAGCATGCTAGCCTCTAGTGTAGTTAACATGCCAGCCTCTAGTGTAGTTAACATGCCAGCCTCTAGTGTAGTTAGCATGCTAGCGTCTAGTGTAGTTAACATGCCAGCCTCTAGTGTAGTTAGCATGCTAGCCTCTAGTGTAGTTAACATGCCAGCCTCTAGTGTAGTTAACATGCCAGCCTCTAGTGTAGTTAGCATGCTAGCGTCTAGTGTAGTTAGCATGCTAGCGTCTAGTGTAGTTAGCATGCTAGCCTCTAGTGTAGTTAGCATGCTAGCATCTAGTGTAGTTAGCATGCCAGCCTCTAGTGTAGTTAGCATGCTAGCGTCTAGTGTAGTTAGCATACCAGCCTCTAGTGTAGTTAGCATGCTAGCGTCTAGTGTAGTTAGCATACCAGCCTCTAGTGTAGTTAGCATGCTAGCATCTAGTGTAGTTAACATGCCAGCCTCTAGTGTAGTTAGCATGCCAGCCTCTAGTGTAGTTAGCATGCTAGCCTCTAGTGTAGTTAACATGCCAGCCTCTAGTGTAGTTAGCATGCCAGCCTCTAGTGTAGTTAGCATGCTAGCCTCTAGTGTAGTTAGCATGCTAGCCTCTAGTGTATTTAGCATGCCAGCCTCTAGTGTAGTTAGCATGCTAGCCTCTAGTGTAGTTAGCATGCTAGCCTCTAGTGTAGTTAACATGCCAGCCTCTAGTGTAGTTAGCATGCCAGCCTCTAGTGTAGTTAGCATGCTAGCCTCTAGTGTAGTTAGCATGCTAGCATCTAGTGTAGTTAGCATGCCAGCCTCTAGTGTAGTTAGCATGCCAGCCTCTAGTGTAGTTAGCATGCTAGCCTCTAGTGTAGTTAACATGCCAGCCTCTAGTGTAGTTAGCATGCCAGCCTCTAGTGTAGTTAGCATGCTAGCCTCTAGTGTAGTTAACATGCCAGCCTCTAGTGTAGTTAACATGCCAGCATCTAGTGTAGTTAGCATGCTAGCGTCTAGTGTAGTTAACATGCCAGCCTCTAGTGTAGTTAGCATGCTAGCCTCTAGTGTAGTTAATATGCCAGCCTCTAGTGTAGTTAGCATGCCAGCCTCTAGTGTAGTTAGCATGCTAGCCTCTAGTGTAGTTAACATGCCAGCCTCTAGTGTAGTTAGTATGCCAGCCTCTAGTGTAGTTAGCATGCTAGCCTCTAGTGTAGTTAACATGCCAGCCTCTAGTGTAGTTAACATGCTAGCCTCTAGTGTAGTTAGCATGCTAGCGTCTAGTGTAGTTAGCATACCAGCCTCTAGTGTAGTTAGCATGCTAGCATCTAGTGTAGTTAGCATGCCAGCCTCTAGTGTAGTTAGCATGCTAGCCTCTAGTGTAGTTAACATGCCAGCCTCTAGTGTAGTTAGCATGCTAGCCTCTAGTGTAGTTAGCATACTAGCCTCTAGTGTAGTTAGCATGCTAGCCTCTAGTGTAGTTAACATGCCAGCCTCTAGTGTAGTTAGCATGCTAGCCTCTAGTGTAGTTAGCATGCTAGCCTCTAGTGTAGTTAACATGCCAGCCTCTAGTGTAGCTAGCCTCTAGTGTACTTAACATGCTAGCGTCTAGTGTAGTTAGCATGCCAGCGTCTAGTGTAGTTAGCATGCTAGCATCTAGTGGGGGTAGATCGTGGGTTAAATTACAGGTACAAATGTAGGTCAAGCCTAAAACTAAGATTGGTATTTGCTGCTTCTCTGCTGATCAGCAACTTTAAGGAATAAGAGCCGATATAATGTAGCTGAGTGGTGTACATGTCTACCTGTCGGCTAATATAATGTAGCTGAGTGGTGTACATGTCTACCTGTCGGCTAATATAATGTAGCTGAGTGGTGTACATGTCTACCTGTCGGCTAATATAATGTAGCTGAGTGGTGTACATGTCTACCTGTCGGCTAATATAATGTAGCTGAGTGGTGTACATGTCTACCTGTCGGCTAATATAATGTAGCTGAGTGGTGTACATGTCTACCTGTGGGCTAATATATTGTAGCGGAGTAGTGTACATGTCTACCTGTGGGCTAATATAATGTAGCTGAGTGGTGTACATGTCTACCTGTCGGCTAATATAATGTAGCTGAGTGGTGTACATGTCTATCTGTCGGCTAATATAATGTAGCTGAGTGGTGTACATGTCTACCTGTCGGCTAATATAATGTAGCTGAGTGGTGTACATGTCTACCTGTCGGCTAATATAATGTAGCGGAGTGGTGTACATGTCTACCTGTGGGCTAATACAATGTAGCTGAGTGGTGTACATGTCTACCTGTCGGCTAATATAATGTAGCTGAGTGGTGTACATGTCTACCTGTGGGCTAATATAATGTAGCTGAGTAGTGTACATGTCTACCTGTCGGCTAATATAATGTAGCTGAGTAGTGTACATGTCTACCTGTCGGCTAATATAATGTAGCTGAGTGGTGTACATGTCTACCTGTCGGCTAATACAATGTAGCTGAGTGGTGTACATATGTCTACCTGTGGGCTAATACAATGTAGCTGAGTAGTGTACATGTCTACCTGTGGGCTAATATAATGTAGCTGAGTAGTGTACATGTCTACCTGTCGGCTAATATAATGTAGCTGAGTGGTGTACATGTCTACCTGTCGGCTAATACAATGTAGCTGAGTGGTGTACATATGTCTACCTGTCGGCTAATATAATGTAGCTGAGTGGTGTACATGTCTACCTGTCGGCTAATATAATGTAGCTGAGTGGTGTACATGTCTACCTGTCGGCTAATATAATGTAGCTGAGTGGTGTACATGTCTACCTGTGGGCTAATATAATGTAGCTGAGTGGTGTACATGTCTACCTGTCGGCTAATATAATGTAGCTGAGTGGTGTACATGTCTACCTGTCGGCTAATATAATGTAGCGGAGTAGTGTACATGTCTACCTGTGGGCTAATATAATGTAGCTGAGTGGTGTACATGTCTACCTGTCGGCTAATACAATGTAGCTGAGTGGTGTACATGTCTACCTGTCGGCTAATATAATGTAGCGGAGTAGTGTACATGTCTACCTGTCGGCTAATATAATGTAGCTGAGTGGTGTACATGTCTACCTGTCGGCTAATATAATGTAGCTGAGTGGTGTACATGTCTACCTGTCGGCTAATACAATGTAGCTGAGTGGTGTACATGTCTACCTGTCGGCTAATATAATGTAGCGGAGTAGTGTACATGTCTACCTGTCGGCTAATATAATGTAGCTGAGTGGTGTACATGTCTACCTGTCGGCTAATATAATGTAGCGGAGTAGTGTACATGTCTACCTGTCGGCTAATATAATGTAGCTGAGTGGTGTACATGTCTACCTGTCGGCTAATACAATGTAGCTGAGTGGTGTACATATGTCTACCTGTGGGCTAATATAATGTAGCTGAGTGGTGTACATGTCTACCTGTCGGCTAATATAATGTAGCTGAGTGGTATACATGTCTACCTGTCGGCTAATATAATGTAGCTGAGTAGTGTACATGTCTACCCGTGGGCTAATATAATGTAGCTGAGTGGTGTACATGTCTACCTGTCGGCTAATATAATGTAGCTGAGTAGTGTACATGTCTACCTGTCGGCTAATATAATGTAGCTGAGTGGTGTACATGTCTACCTGTCGGCTAATATAATGTAGCTGAGTGGTGTACATGTCTACCTGTCGGCTAATATAATGTAGCTGAGTGGTGTACATGTCTACCTGTCGGCTAATATAATGTAGCGGAGTAGTGTACATGTCTACCTGTCGGCTAATATAATGTAGCTGAGTGGTGTACATGTCTACCTGTCGGCTAATATAATGTAGCGGAGTAGTGTACATGTCTACCTGTGGGCTAATATAATGTAGCTGAGTGGTGTACATGTCTACCTGTGGGCTAATATAATGTAGCTGAGTGGTGTACATGTCTACCTGTCGGCTAATATAATGTAGCTGAGTGGTGTACATGTCTACCTGTCGGCTAATATAATGTAGCTGAGTGGTGTACATGTCTACCTGTGGGCTAATATAATGTAGCTGAGTGGTGTACATGTCTACCTGTCGGCTAATATAATGTAGCTGAGTAGTGTACATGTCTACCTGTGGGCTAATATAATGTAGCTGAGTGGTGTACATGTCTACCTGTCGGCTAATATAATGTAGCTGAGTAGTGTACATGTCTACCTGTGGGCTAATATAATGTAGCTGAGTAGTGTACATGTCTACCTGTGGGCTAATATAATGTAGCTGAGTAGTGTACATGTCTACCTGTGGGCTAATATAATGTAGCTGAGTGGTGTACATGTCTACCTGTCGGCTAATATAATGTAGCTGAGTGGTGTACATGTCTACCTGTGGGCTAATATAATGTAGCTGAGTAGTGTACATGTCTACCTGTCGGCTAATATAATGTAGCTGAGTAGTGTACATGTCTACCTGTGGGCTAATATAATGTAGCTGAGTGGTGTACATGTCTACCTGTCGGCTAATATAATGTAGCTGAGTGGTGTACATGTCTACCTGTGGGCTAATATAATGTAGCTGAGTGGTGTACATGTCTACCTGTGGGCTAATATAATGTAGCTGAGTGGTGTACATATGTCTACCTGTCGGCTAATATAATGTAGCGGAGTAGTGTACATGTCTACCTGTGGGCTAATATAATGTAGCTGAGTGGTGTACATGTCTACCTGTCGGCTAATATAATGTAGCTGAGTGGTGTACATGTCTACCTGTGGGCTAATATAATGTAGCTGAGTGGTGTACATGTCTACCTGTCGGCTAATATAATGTAGCTGAGTGGTGTACATGTCTACCTGTCGGCTAATATAATGTAGCTGAGTGGTGTACATGTCTACCTGTCGGCTAATATAATGTAGCTGAGTGGTGTACATGTCTACCTGTCGGCTAATATAATGTAGCTGAGTGGTGTACATGTCTACCTGTGGGCTAATATAATGTAGCTGAGTAGTGTACATGTCTACCTGTGGGCTAATATAATGTAGCTGAGTAGTGTACATGTCTACCTGTCGGCTAATATAATGTAGCGGAGTAGTGTACATGTCTACCTGTGGGCTAATATAATGTAGCTGAGTGGTGTACATGTCTACCTGTGGGCTAATATAATGTAGCTGAGTGGTGTACATGTCTACCTGTCGGCTAATATAATGTAGCTGAGTGGTGTACATGTCTACCTGTGGGCTAATATAATGTAGCTGAGTAGTGTACATGTCTACCTGTGGGCTAATATAATGTAGCTGAGTAGTGTACATGTCTACCTGTCGGCTAATATAATGTAGCTGAGTGGTGTACATGTCTACCTGTGGGCTAATATAATGTAGCTGAGTGGTGTACATGTCTACCTGTCGGCTAATATAATGTAGCGGAGTAGTGTACATGTCTACCTGTGGGCTAATATAATGTAGCTGAGTGGTGTACATGTCTACCTGTCGGCTAATATAATGTAGCTGAGTGGTGTACATGTCTACCTGTGGGCTAATATAATGTAGCTGAGTGGTGTACATGTCTACCTGTCGGCTAATATAATGTAGCTGAGTGGTGTACATGTCTACCTGTGGGCTAATATAATGTAGCTGAGTAGTGTACATGTCTACCTGTGGGCTAATATAATGTAGCTGAGTAGTGTACATGTCTACCTGTCGGCTAATATAATGTAGCGGAGTAGTGTACATGTCTACCTGTGGGCTAATATAATGTAGCTGAGTGGTGTACATGTCTACCTGTGGGCTAATATAATGTAGCTGAGTGGTGTACATGTCTACCTGTCGGCTAATATAATGTAGCTGAGTGGTGTACATGTCTACCTGTCGGCTAATATAATGTAGCTGAGTGGTGTACATGTCTACCTGTCGGCTAATATAATGTAGCTGAGTGGTGTACATGTCTACCTGTGGGCTAATATAATGTAGCTGAGTGGTGTACATGTCTACCTGTGGGCTAATATAATGTAGCTGAGTGGTGTACATGTCTACCTGTCGGCTAATATAATGTAGCTGAGTGGTGTACATGTCTACCTGTGGGCTAATATAATGTAGCGGAGTGGTGTACATGTCTACCTGTCGGCTAATATAATGTAGCTGAGTGGTGTACATATGTCTACCTGTGGGCTAATATAATGTAGCTGAGTAGTGTACATGTCTACCTGTGGGCTAATATAATGTAGCTGAGTGGTGTACATGTCTACCTGTCGGCTAATATAATGTAGCTGAGTGGTGTACATGTCTACCTGTGGGCTAATATAATGTAGCTGAGTAGTGTACATGTCTACCTGTCGGCTAATATAATGTAGCTGAGTGGTGTACATGTCTACCTGTGGGCTAATATAATGTAGCTGAGTGGTGTACATGTCTACCTGTGGGCTAATATAATGTAGCTGAGTGGTGTACATGTCTACCTGTCGGCTAATATAATGTAGCTGAGTGGTGTACATGTCTACCTGTGGGCTAATATAATGTAGCTGAGTGGTGTACATGTCTACCTGTCGGCTAATATAATGTAGCTGAGTGGTGTACATGTCTACCTGTGGGCTAATATAATGTAGCTGAGTGGTGTACATGTCTACCTGTCGGCTAATATAATGTAGCTGAGTGGTGTACATGTCTACCTGTCGGCTAATATAATGTAGCTGAGTGGTGTACATGTCTACCTGTGGGCTAATATAATGTAGCTGAGTGGTGTACATGTCTACCTGTCGGCTAATATAATGTAGCTGAGTGGTGTACATGTCTACCTGTGGGCTAATATAATGTAGCTGAGTGGTGTACATGTCTACCTGTCGTCTAATATAATGTAGCTGAGTGGTGTACATGTCTACCTGTCGGCTAATATAATGTAGCTGAGTGGTGTACATGTCTACCTGTCGGCTAATATAATGTAGCTGAGTGGTGTACATGTCTACCTGTCGGCTAATATAATGTAGCTGAGTGGTGTACATGTCTACCTGTGGGCTAATATAATGTAGCTGAGTAGTGTACATGTCTACCTGTGGGCTAATATAATGTAGCTGAGTAGTGTACATGTCTACCTGTCGGCTAATATAATGTAGCGGAGTAGTGTACATGTCTACCTGTGGGCTAATATAATGTAGCTGAGTGGTGTACATGTCTACCTGTGGGCTAATATAATGTAGCTGAGTGGTGTACATGTCTACCTGTGGGCTAATATAATGTAGCTGAGTGGTGTACATGTCTACCTGTGGGCTAATATAATGTAGCGGAGTGGTGTACATGTCTACCTGTGGGCTAATATAATGTAGCTGAGTAGTGTACATGTCTACCTGTGGGCTAATATAATGTAGCTGAGTAGTGTACATGTCTACCTGTGGGCTAATATAATGTAGCTGAGTGGTGTACATGTCTATCTGTCGGCTAATATAATGTAGCTGAGTAGTGTACATGTCTACCTGTGGGCTAATATAATGTAGCTGAGTAGTGTACATGTCTACCTGTGGGCTAATATAATGTAGCTGAGTGGTGTACATGTCTACCTGTGGGCTAATATAATGTAGCTGAGTGGTGTACATGTCTACCTGTGGGCTAATATAATGTAGCTGAGTGGTGTACATGTCTACCTGTGGGCTAATATAATGTAGCTGAGTAGTGTACATGTCTACCTGTGGGCTAATATAATGTAGCTGAGTGGTGTACATGTCTACCTGTGGGCTAATATAATGTAGCTGAGTGGTGTACATGTCTACCTGTGGGCTAATATAATGTAGCTGAGTGGTGTACATGTCTACCTGTGGGCTAATATAATGTAGCTGAGTGGTGTACATGTCTACCTGTGGGCTAATATAATGTAGCTGAGTGGTGTACATGTCTACCTGTGGGCTAATATAATGTAGCTGAGTGGTGTACATGTCTACCTGTCGGCTAATATAATGTAGCTGAGTGGTGTACATGTCTACCTGTGGGCTAATATAATGTAGCTGAGTAGTGTACATGTCTACCTGTGGGCTAATATAATGTAGCTGAGTAGTGTACATGTCTACCTGTGGGCTAATATAATGTAGCTGAGTGGTGTACATGTCTACCTGTGGGCTAATATAATGTAGCTGAGTGGTGTACATGTCTACCTGTGGGCTAATATAATGTAGCTGAGTGGTGTACATGTCTACCTGTGGGCTAATATAATGTAGCTGAGTGGTGTACATGTCTACCTGTGGGCTAATATAATGTAGCTGAGTGGTGTACATGTCTACCTGTGGGCTAATATAATGTAGCTGAGTGGTGTACATGTCTACCTGTCGGCTAATATAATGTAGCTGAGTGGTGTACATGTCTACCTGTCGGCTAATATAATGTAGCTGAGTGGTGTACATATGTCTACCTGTGGGCTAATATAATGTAGCTGAGTGGTGTACATGTCTACCTGTGGGCTAATATAATGTAGCTGAGTGGTGTACATGTCTACCTGTGGGCTAATATAATGTAGCGGAGTAGTGTACATGTCTACCTGTGGGCTAATATAATGTAGCTGAGTGGTGTACATGTCTACCTGTCGGCTAATATAATGTAGCTGAGTGGTGTACATGTCTACCTGTGGGCTAATATAATGTAGCTGAGTAGTGTACATGTCTACCTGTGGGCTAATATAATGTAGCTGAGTAGTGTACATGTCTACCTGTCGGCTAATATAATGTAGCGGAGTAGTGTACATGTCTACCTGTGGGCTAATATAATGTAGCTGAGTGGTGTACATGTCTACCTGTCGGCTAATATAATGTAGCTGAGTGGTGTACATGTCTACCTGTGGGCTAATATAATGTAGCTGAGTGGTGTACATGTCTACCTGTGGGCTAATATAATGTAGCTGAGTGGTGTACATGTCTACCTGTCGGCTAATATAATGTAGCTGAGTGGTGTACATGTCTACCTGTGGGCTAATATAATGTAGCTGAGTGGTGTACATGTCTACCTGTCGGCTAATATAATGTAGCTGAGTGGTGTACATGTCTACCTGTGGGCTAATATAATGTAGCTGAGTAGTGTACATGTCTACCTGTGGGCTAATATAATGTAGCTGAGTAGTGTACATGTCTACCTGTCGGCTAATATAATGTAGCTGAGTGGTGTACATGTCTACCTGTGGGCTAATATAATGTAGCTGAGTAGTGTACATGTCTACCTGTCGGCTAATATAATGTAGCTGAGTGGTGTACATGTCTACCTGTGGGCTAATATAATGTAGCTGAGTGGTGTACATGTCTACCTGTCGGCTAATATAATGTAGCTGAGTGGTGTACATGTCTACCTGTCGGCTAATATAATGTAGCTGAGTGGTGTACATGTCTACCTGTGGGCTAATATAATGTAGCTGAGTAGTGTACATGTCTACCTGTGGGCTAATATAATGTAGCTGAGTAGTGTACATGTCTACCTGTCGGCTAATATAATGTAGCTGAGTGGTGTACATGTCTACCTGTGGGCTAATATAATGTAGCTGAGTGGTGTACATGTCTACCTGTGGGCTAATATAATGTAGCTGAGTGGTGTACATGTCTACCTGTGGGCTAATATAATGTAGCTGAGTAGTGTACATGTCTACCTGTGGGCTAATATAATGTAGCTGAGTGGTGTACATGTCTACCTGTCGGCTAATATAATGTAGCTGAGTAGTGTACATGTCTACCTGTGGGCTAATATAATGTAGCTGAGTGGTGTACATGTCTACCTGTGGGCTAATATAATGTAGCTGAGTGGTGTACATGTCTACCTGTCGGCTAATATAATGTAGCTGAGTAGTGTACATGTCTACCTGTGGGCTAATATAATGTAGCTGAGTGGTGTACATGTCTACCTGTGGGCTAATATAATGTAGCTGAGTGGTGTACATGTCTACCTGTGGGCTAATATAATGTAGCTGAGTGGTGTACATGTCTACCTGTGGGCTAATATAATGTAGCTGAGTGGTGTACATGTCTACCTGTGGGCTAATATAATGTAGCTGAGTGGTGTACATGTCTACCTGTGGGCTAATATAATGTAGCTGAGTAGTGTACATGTCTACCTGTCGGCTAATATAATGTAGCTGAGTAGTGTACATGTCTACCTGTGGGCTAATATAATGTAGCTGAGTGGTGTACATGTCTACCTGTGGGCTAATATAATGTAGCTGAGTGGTGTACATGTCTACCTGTCGTCTAATATAATGTAGCTGAGTGGTGTACATGTCTACCTGTCGGCTAATATAATGTAGCTGAGTGGTGTACATGTCTACCTGTCGGCTAATATAATGTAGCTGAGTGGTGTACATGTCTACCTGTGGGCTAATATAATGTAGCTGAGTGGTGTACATGTCTACCTGTCGGCTAATATAATGTAGCTGAGTAGTGTACATGTCTACCTGTGGGCTAATATAATGTAGCTGAGTGGTGTACATGTCTACCTGTCGGCTAATATAATGTAGCTGAGTGGTGTACATGTCTACCTGTGGGCTAATATAATGTAGCTGAGTAGTGTACATGTCTACCTGTGGGCTAATATAATGTAGCTGAGTAGTGTACATGTCTACCTGTCGGCTAATATAATGTAGCTGAGTAGTGTACATGTCTACCTGTGGGCTAATATAATGTAGCTGAGTGGTGTACATGTCTACCTGTGGGCTAATATAATGTAGCTGAGTAGTGTACATGTCTACCTGTCGGCTAATATAATGTAGCTGAGTAGTGTACATGTCTACCTGTGGGCTAATATAATGTAGCTGAGTGGTGTACATGTCTACCTGTGGGCTAATATAATGTAGCTGAGTGGTGTACATGTCTACCTGTCGTCTAATATAATGTAGCTGAGTGGTGTACATGTCTACCTGTCGGCTAATATAATGTAGCTGAGTGGTGTACATGTCTACCTGTGGGCTAATATAATGTAGCTGAGTGGTGTACATGTCTACCTGTGGGCTAATATAATGTAGCTGAGTGGTGTACATGTCTACCTGTCGTCTAATATAATGTAGCTGAGTGGTGTACATGTCTACCTGTCGGCTAATATAATGTAGCTGAGTGGTGTACATGTCTACCTGTCGGCTAATATAATGTAGCTGAGTGGTGTACATGTCTACCTGTGGGCTAATATAATGTAGCTGAGTGGTGTACATGTCTACCTGTCGGCTAATATAATGTAGCTGAGTGGTGTACATGTCTACCTGTGGGCTAATATAATGTAGCTGAGTGGTGTACATGTCTACCTGTCGGCTAATATAATGTAGCTGAGTGGTGTACATGTCTACCTGTCGGCTAATATAATGTAGCTGAGTAGTGTACATGTCTACCTGTCGGCTAATATAATGTAGCTGAGTGGTGTACATGTCTACCTGTGGGCTAATATAATGTAGCTGAGTAGTGTACATGTCTACCTGTGGGCTAATATAATGTAGCTGAGTAGTGTACATGTCTACCTGTCGGCTAATATAATGTAGCTGAGTAGTGTACATGTCTACCTGTGGGCTAATATAATGTAGCTGAGTGGTGTACATGTCTACCTGTGGGCTAATATAATGTAGCTGAGTAGTGTACATGTCTACCTGTCGGCTAATATAATGTAGCTGAGTAGTGTACATGTCTACCTGTCGGCTAATATAATGTAGCTGAGTGGTGTACATGTCTACCTGTGGGCTAATATAATGTAGCTGAGTGGTGTACATGTCTACCTGTGGGCTAATATAATGTAGCTGAGTGGTGTACATGTCTACCTGTCGTCTAATATAATGTAGCTGAGTGGTGTACATGTCTACCTGTCGGCTAATATAATGTAGCTGAGTGGTGTACATGTCTACCTGTCGGCTAATATAATGTAGCTGAGTGGTGTACATGTCTACCTGTGGGCTAATATAATGTAGCTGAGTGGTGTACATGTCTACCTGTCGGCTAATATAATGTAGCTGAGTAGTGTACATGTCTACCTGTCGTCTAATATAATGTAGCTGAGTGGTGTACATGTCTACCTGTGGGCTAATATAATGTAGCTGAGTGGTGTACATGTCTACCTGTCGGCTAATATAATGTAGCTGAGTGGTGTACATGTCTACCTGTGGGCTAATATAATGTAGCTGAGTAGTGTACATGTCTACCTGTGGGCTAATATAATGTAGCTGAGTGGTGTACATGTCTACCTGTCGGCTAATATAATGTAGCTGAGTGGTGTACATGTCTACCTGTGGGCTAATATAATGTAGCTGAGTGGTGTACATGTCTACCTGTCGGCTAATATAATGTAGCTGAGTAGTGTACATGTCTACCTGTGGGCTAATATAATGTAGCTGAGTGGTGTACATGTCTACCTGTCGGCTAATATAATGTAGCTGAGTGGTGTACATGTCTACCTGTGGGCTAATATAATGTAGCTGAGTAGTGTACATGTCTACCTGTGGGCTAATATAATGTAGCTGAGTGGTGTACATGTCTACCTGTCGTCTAATATAATGTAGCTGAGTGGTGTACATGTCTACCTGTGGGCTAATATAATGTAGCTGAGTGGTGTACATGTCTACCTGTCGTCTAATATAATGTAGCTGAGTGGTGTACATGTCTACCTGTGGGCTAATATAATGTAGCTGAGTGGTGTACATGTCTACCTGTCGGCTAATATAATGTAGCTGAGTGGTGTACATGTCTACCTGTCGGCTAATATAATGTAGCTGAGTGGTGTACATGTCTACCTGTGGGCTAATATAATGTAGCTGAGTGGTGTACATGTCTACCTGTGGGCTAATATAATGTAGCTGAGTGGTGTACATGTCTACCTGTCGTCTAATATAATGTAGCTGAGTGGTGTACATGTCTACCTGTGGGCTAATATAATGTAGCTGAGTGGTGTACATGTCTACCTGTCGGCTAATATAATGTAGCTGAGTGGTGTACATGTCTACCTGTCGGCTAATATAATGTAGCTGAGTGGTGTACATGTCTACCTGTGGGCTAATATAATGTAGCTGAGTGGTGTACATGTCTACCTGTCGGCTAATATAATGTAGCTGAGTAGTGTACATGTCTACCTGTGGGCTAATATAATGTAGCTGAGTGGTGTACATGTCTACCTGTCGGCTAATATAATGTAGCTGAGTGGTGTACATGTCTACCTGTCGGCTAATATAATGTAGCTGAGTGGTGTACATGTCTACCTGTGGGCTAATATAATGTAGCTGAGTGGTGTACATGTCTACCTGTGGGCTAATATAATGTAGCTGAGTGGTGTACATGTCTACCTGTCGGCTAATATAATGTAGCTGAGTGGTGTACATGTCTACCTGTGGGCTAATATAATGTAGCTGAGTGGTGTACATGTCTACCTGTCGGCTAATATAATGTAGCTGAGTGGTGTACATGTCTACCTGTGGGCTAATATAATGTAGCTGAGTGGTGTACATGTCTACCTGTGGGCTAATATAATGTAGCTGAGTGGTGTACATGTCTACCTGTCGGCTAATATAATGTAGCTGAGTGGTGTACATGTCTACCTGTGGGCTAATATAATGTAGCTGAGTGGTGTACATGTCTACCTGTCGGCTAATATAATGTAGCGGAGTAGTGTACATGTCTACCTGTGGGCTAATATAATGTAGCTGAGTGGTGTACATGTCTACCTGTCGGCTAATATAATGTAGCTGAGTGGTGTACATGTCTACCTGTCGGCTAATATAATGTAGCGGAGTAGTGTACATGTCTACCTGTCGGGTGTTTTTTTCAGTGGAGCACTCACTATATAAATTCAACTAAGCCTGTTGGTCTAGTACAAAGCGAACCTCATCATCATTTCATTGAAAATTAACTAGTTCTCGCCATGATATAGTTGAAAAATTGCTGAAATGGCGTTAAACACCAATCGGTCACTCACTTATATAAAAATAACAAGAAAACAAATAAATTCAGAATACCTTCAAAGTCATTGTGATGATTCATGAACAGTGTGATCAAGTATTACTTTCAAATGAAAAATGTTCCCAAACACTTTTTTTCCGAATGTACTGAAATGTACCTATAATATGTAAATACCTGAGAAATGTACCTATAATATGTAAATACCTGAGAAATGTACCTATAATATGTAAATACCTGAGTACGAAATACTTTTAATTTGTAATTTATTGAAATAGAACGAAAGATAAAAACATTTATTAAGTTCGTTGTCTGACAGAAAACATAAATCTTTGGTAAAATTACAGTAATAAGGAACTTGTGTAATAATATTACTATCAATGTTTTACTGTCTTCCCAACCATACGATTTTTGTCGCTAAAGATAATCTTTAAACATTTGATAATTTTTTGTGTAATGAAAGAAAAAGATAGAAATGTTTGTTACAATAATTTGCGGCGTTTTTCATTTGGGCGGAAAAAAATCTTTCACTTGAGCGGAAAATTGTCCTTCATTTCAACAAAATTCTAAAAATATTAACTTTATTAATTAGATTTTAAAAGTTAAAACACATTAAGAACATAGTCTTAACTTAAATAAAATGTGTCTAATCAATTAAAAACATAAATAAAATAGTTTACTGAGATGTCACTTATGTTCTTCGTAAAATTACATATCAATTCTCCCTGGTAATCTACAACTAACACATTTGATGAAATATTTTCTGCTGATGTTTACAAATGTCAGGTTTCTGTACTGTTCCAGCAAGAATCTGATCTTGTCTCTATCTACTCACCATGAGGTAGTTTCTGTACTGTTCCAGCAAGAATCTGATCTTGTCTCCGCCATGAGGTAGTTTCTGTACTGTTCCAGTAAGAACATGATCTTGTCTCTATCTACTCGCCATGAGGTAGTTTCTGTACTGTTCCAGCAAGAATCTGATCTTGTCTCCGCCATGAGGTAGTTTCTGTACTGTTCCAGTAAGAACATGATCTTGTCTCTAACTACTCGCCATGAGGTAGTTTCTGTACTGTTCCAGTAAGAATCTGATCTTGTCTCTATCTACTCGCCGTGAGGTAGTTTCTGTACTGTTCCAGTAATAATCTGATCTTGTCTCTATCTACTCGCCATGAGGTAGTTTCTGTACTGTTCCAGCAAGAATCTGATCTTGTCTCCGCCATGAGGTAGTTTCTGTACTGTTCCAGTAAGAACATGATCTTGTCTCTATCTACTCGCCATGAGGTAGTTTCTGTACTGTTCCAGCAAGAATCTGATCTTGTCTCCGCCATGAGGTAGTTTCTGTACTGTTCCAGTAAGAACATGATCTTGTCTCTAACTACTCGCCATGAGGTAGTTTCTGTACTGTTCCAGTAAGAATCTGATCTTGTCTCTATCTACTCGCCGTGAGGTAGTTTCTGTACTGTTCCAGTAATAATCTGATCTTGTCTCTATCTACTCGCCATGAGGTAGTTTCTGTACTGTTCCAGTAAGAATCTGATCTTTTCTCTATCTACTCGCCGTGAGGTAGTTTCTGTACTGTTCCAGTAAGAATCTGATCTTGTCTCTATCTACTCGCCGTGAGGTAGTTTCTGTACTGTTCCAGTAAGAATCTGGTCTTGTCTATCTACTCGCCGTGAAGTAGTTTCTGTACTGTTCCAGTAAGAACATGATCTTGTCTCTACCTACTCGCCGTGAGGTAGTTTCTGTACTGTTCCAGCAAGAATCTGATCTTGTCTCTATCTACTCGCCGTGAGGTAGTTTCTGTACTGTTCCAGTAAGAATCTGATCTTTTCTCTATCTACTCGCCGTGAGGTAGTTTCTGTACTGTTCCAGTAAGAATCTGATCTTGTCTCTATCTACTCGCCGTGAGGTAGTTTCTGTACTGTTCCAGTAAGAATCTGATCTTTTCTCTATCTACTCGCCGTGAGGTAGTTTCTGTACTGTTCCAGTAAGAATCTGATCTTGTCTCTATCTACTCGCCGTGAGGTAGTTTCTGTACTGTTCCAGTAAGAATCTGGTCTTGTCTATCTACTCACCGTGAAGTAGTTTCTGTACTGTTCCAGTAAGAATCTGATCTTTTCTCTATCTACTCGCTGTGAGGTAGTTTCTGTACTGTTCCAGCAAGAATCTGATCTTTTCTCTATCTACTCGCCATGAGGTAGTTTCTGTACTGTTCCAGTAAGAATCTGATCTTGTCTCTATCTACTCGCCATGAGGTAGTTTCTGTGCTGTTCCAGTAATAATCTGATCTTGTTTCTATCTACTCCGCCATGAGGTAGTTTCTGTACTGTTTCAGCAAGAATCTGATCTTGTCTCTATCTACTCGCCATGAGGTAGTTTCTGTACTGTTCCAGCAAGAATCTGATCTTTTCTCTATCTACTCGCCATGAGGTAGTTTCTGTACTGTTCTAGCAAGAACCTGATCTTGTCTCTATCTACTCGCCATGAGGTAATTTCTGTACTCTTCCAGTAAGAATCTGATCTTTTCTCTATCTACTCGCCATGAGGTAGTTTCTGTACTGTTCCAGCAAGAACCTGATCTTTTCTCTATCTACTCGCCATGAGGTAGTTTCTGTACTGTTTCAGCAAGAATCTGATCTTTTCTCTATCTACTCGCCATGATGTAGTTTCTGTACTGTTTCAGCAAGAATCTGATCTTGTCTCTATCTACTCGCCATGAGGTAGTTTCTGTACTGTTCTAGCAAGAACCTGATCTTGTCTCTATCTACTCGCCATGAGGTAGTTTCTGTACTCTTCCAACAAGAATCTGATCTTTTCTCTATCTACTCGCCGTGAGGTAGTTTCTGTACTGTTCCAGCAAGAACCTGATCTTTTCTCTATCTACTCGCCATGAGGTAGTTTCTGTACTGTTTCAGCAAGAATCTGATCTTGTCTCTATCTACTCGCCATGAGGTAGTTTCTGTACTGTTCCAGCAAGAACCTGATCTTTTCTCTATCTACTCGCCATGAGGTAGTTTCTGTACTGTCTCAGCAAGAATCTGATCTTTTCTCTATCTACTCGCCATGATGTAGTTTCTGTACTGTTTCAGCAAGAATCTGATCTTGTCTCTATCTACTCGCCATGAGGTAGTTTCTGTACTGTTCCAGCAAGAATCTGATCTTGTCTCTATCTACTCCCGCCATGAGGTAGTTTCTGTACTGTTTCAGCAAGAATCTGATCTTTTCTCTATCTACTCGCCATGAGGTAGTTTCTGTACTGTTCCAGCAAGAATCTGATCTTGTCTCTATCTACTCGCCATGAGGTAGTTTCTGTACTGTTCCAGCAAGAATCTGATCTTGTCTCTATCTACTCGCCATGAGGTAGTTTCTGTACTGTTCCAACACGAATCTGATCTTGTCTCTATCTACTCCCGCCATGAGGTAGTTTCTGTACTGTTCTAGCAAGAACCTGATCTTGTCTCTATCTACTCGCCATGAGGTAGTTTCTGTACTGTTTCAGCAAGAATCTGATCTTTTCTCTATCTACTCGCCATGAGGTAGTTTCTGTACTTTTTCAGCAAGAATCTGATCTTGTCTCTATCTACTCGCCATGAGGTAGTTTCTGTACTGTTCCAGCAAGAATCTGATCTTGTTTCTATCTACTCGCCATGCGGTAGTTTCTTTACTGTTCCAGCAAGAATCTGATCTTGTCTCTATCTACTCGCCATGAGGTAGTTTCTGTACTGTTCCAGCAATAATCTGATCTTGTTTCTATCTACTCGCCATGAGGTAGTTTCTGTACTGTTCTAGCAAGAATCTGATCTTGTCTCTATCTCCTCCGCCATGAGGTAGTTTCTGTACTGTTCCAGCAAGAATCTGATCTTGTTTCTATCTACTCGCCGATTCGGTATTCAATGCGCGAACTTTGATATACGTGATGGATTGAAGTTTCTTTAAAACATCAAACAAGATAAAAATGGATGGACGTGAAGCGTAAGACTAAAATGGCAATGAAAGGATTCTGAACCGTTATTCATCCGTTTACACCTAAGTACCGGCACTGCTACCCATAACTAGATTCCGATGTGACATAAAATTGGACAATGTAATCGCCAAACTCTGAACATCTACTGTCTTGAGGCGTATCTGACATGTGAAAAAAGTCCACACAAAGGAAATCTAAATTTCCGCCCAAATGGAAAAAAACCCCAACAATTTTGGAAATCCACCCAAATACAATGCACCCATAAAATGATATCAAGAATCGAAATGTTTTTAAAGAATGCGAATTTTATAAGTTCAATAGAAAGCATAGAAGGAATTAACTGATATGCTAAAACACAACAGAGAAGATCAGAAGGCACAAGAAAATCTAATATAAATTCCCCTTTGAAGAATATTTTCAACTTTTAAACATTTAAACCTGGATGTTGTTATTTATTGACTGTTGTCGACCAACAACAACAACAGCAAAAACAACGACAACCACAACAACAACAAAAACAACAACGGCAACTACTACCACCACCACAACAACAGCAAAAACAACGACGACGACAACAACAACAACAAAAATAACAACAACAGCAAAAACAACGATAACAACAACAAAAACAGCAAAAACAATGACAACAACACCTACGACAGTAACAACAACAACAACGATGACGATGACGACACATTATTCATTACCACTCAAATCGCCCACGAGCAGAGAAATCACATTTTACTGAAGATATGTACAAATAATTAATTTGATTACGAACATCTCCAGAGTAAAAAGTAAAAAAAAAGACAACACCATGCCCGTTTTTAGTGGAAGTCGTATTGCTCGATCTTTAGTTTTCGGTCAATTAATTGTATATCACTGTTTGTCCTTTTGATTTGATCATTGTATTGTTTGTGCTTCTATTTACGACTTCTGGTTACCCCTTTAGTATCTTCCATTTTTGAAGCGAAAAAAGGTGCCGACATTCTTTTTTCACTTTGGGCAGCAACAAAGTGTCCTCCCTTCTCTTTTAACATATACCTGGCGATGTGAAAATATAACTGCGAGCCCCTGTGCTTCTAACCATGACAGATATTTTATCTAATTCACACATGTATAGATATCTAATTTAAGTGCACACGTTTCGTTTCTGGAATAAGCTTTATCAGGTACGCTCAAGGTCAAAATATTGGAAATCTAAATAATCTAAAAGTGTTTGGGAACAAGGAAACCAAAGGGTCTAAAGGGATTGTCAAAATCGACTAAGGTCACCTATTCCATAAGGAGAGGAACATTAGTTTTAACAATAATTACATTATTTAGGAAATGTAAATTTTAATAGTGAATATATCTAATAAACCATGTCGGTGCAAAAACAACGACTACTGGGCAGACGATACCATTGGGAACTAATAGTCCACCAGCAGAGATATCGACCCAATGATAGTAACACTGACTACTGTGGCAAACGATACCCTTGGGAACTAATAGTCCACCAGCAGTGACATCGACCTAGTGATAGTAACACTGACTACTGAGCAGACGATACCTTTGGGAACTAATAGCCCACCAGCAGTGACATCGACCCAGTGATAGTAACACTGACTACTGGGAAGACGATACCCTTGGGAACTAATAGTCCACCAGCAGTGATATCGACCCAATGATAGTAACACTGACTACTGGGCAGACGATACCCGTGGGAACTAATAGTCCACTAGCAGTGACATCGACCCAGTGATAGTAACACTGACTACTGGGCAGACGATACCCTTGGGAACTAATAGTCCACCAGCAGTGATATCGACCCAGTGATAGTAACACCGACTACTGGGCAGACGATACCCTTGAGAACTAATAGTCCACCAGCAGTGATATCGACCCAATGATAGTAACGCGACTACTGGGCAGACGATACCCTTGGGAACTAATAGTCCACCAGCAGTGACATCGACCCAGTGATAGTAACACTGACTACTGGACAGACGATACCCATGGGAACTAATAGTCCACCAGCAGAGATATCGACCCAGTGATAGTAACACCGACTACTGGGCAGACGATGCCCTCGGGAACTAATAGTCCACCAGCAGTGATATCGACCCAGTGATAGTAACACTGACTACTGAGCAGACGATACCCTTGGGAACTAATAGTCCACTAGCAGTGATATCGACCCAATGATAGTAACACGACTACTGGGCAGACGATACCCTTGGGCACTAATAGTCCACCAGCAGTGACATCGACCCAGTGATAGTAACACTGACTACTGAGCAGACGATACCCTTGGGAACTAATAGTCCACCAGCAGTGATATCGACCCAGTGATAGTAACACCGACTACTGGGCAGACGATACCCTTGGGAACTAATAGTCCACCAGCAGTGATATCGACCCAGTGATAGTAACACTGACTACTGTGTCAAACGATACCATTGGGAACTAATAGTCCACCAGCAGTGATATCGACCCAGTGATAGTAACACAGACTACTGGGCAGACGATACCCTTGGGAACTAATAGTCCACCAGCAGTGATATCGACCCAGTGATAGTAACACCGACTACTGTGGCAAACGATACCATTGGGAACTAATAGTCCACCAGCAGTGATATCGACCCAGTGATAGTAACACCGACTACTGGGCAGACGATGCCCTCGGGAACTAATAGTCCACCAGCAGTGACATCCACCCAGTGATAGTAACACTGACTACTGGGCAGACGATACCCTTGGGAACTAATAGTCCACCAGCAGTGACATCGACCCAGTGATAGTAACACTGACTACTGGACAGACGATACCCATGGGAACTAATAGTCCACCAGCAGAGATATCGACCCAGTGATAGTAACACCGACTACTGGGCAGACGATGCCCTCGGGAACTAATAGTCCACCAGCAGTGATATCGACCCAGTGATAGTAACACTGACTACTGAGCAGACGATACCCTTGGGAACTAATAGTCCACTAGCAGTGATATCGACCCAATGATAGTAACACGACTACTGGGCAGACGATACCCTTGGGAACTAATAGTCCACCAGCAGTGACATCGACCCAGTGATAGTAACACTGACTACTGAGCAGACGATACCCTTGGGAACTAATAGTCCACCAGCAGTGATATCGACCCAGTGATAGTAACACCGATGACTGGGCAGACGATACCCTTGGGAACTAATAGTCCACCAGCAGTGATATCGACCCAGTGATAGTAACACTGACTACTGTGTCAAACGATACCATTGGGAACTAATAGTCCACCAGCAGTGATATCGACCCAGTGATAGTAACACCGACTACTGGGCAGACGATACCCTTGGGAACTAATAGTCCATCAGCAGTGATATCGATCCAGTGATAGTAACACCGACTACTGTGGCAAACGATACCATTGGGAACTAATAGTCCACCAGCAGTGATATCGACCCAGTGATAGTAACACCGACTACTGGGCAGACGATGCCCTCGGGAACTAATAGTCCACCAGCAGTGACATCCACCCAGTGATAGTAACACTGACTACTGGGCAGACGATACCCTTGGGAACTAATAGTCCACCAGCAGAGATATTGACGCAGTGATAGTAACACTGACTACTGGGCAGACGATACCCTTGGGAACTAATAGTCCACCAGCAGAGATATCGACCCAGTGATAGTAACACTGACTACTGGGCAGACGATACCCTTGGGAACTAATAGTCCACCAGCAGTGATATCGACCCAGTGATAGTAATAAAAACGTAGATATATAATTTTAGTGCGCATGACGCGTGTAAGTTTTTGATATATTTAAGGACTACCAATTGCAATTGCAGTATTCAAGGAAACAAAATAACAATTTCATTACCAAATATAATACATGTATATGGTTTATATGGTGGTACTATTTTCCAGTATATATTTTATGACTTGAGATGTTTAGTTCAGGAAGTTTAAGGATATGTCGTATAAAACTAGAGGTTTTAATGTTCACATTAGTTGGTGCGAAGAGTTGATAAGTTAACTACAGTTTTGAAGAAAATGTAAAAGAAATACCGAGAGATCACACATTGTTGACATATTTACACTTCACCACGTGGTTTCAATTGGTCAGTTGTGCTCCAATAGTGTTGTTGATCTGCACTGATATTGTTATTTACGTACAGGTATCACACAGATATCACCAATAAGCTAGATTACATATATACATATATTTTGACAGTTTCATTAGACTTCCTGATTTGTTGCTATGGTGAAATGATTTTAATTAAAATTTATCATAATTTACAATCATCATGTTCCGTTTATACTATAAAAGGGAAAATGCACTAAAGTGTATTAAAATGTTAAGGCATAGCATCTTCACCGCAAATGAAAAAGGAAAGATATATGTTCGGACATAGTTGATTAGGACTCGCAGTATGTATTCTAGAGACAAAGTCTTGAGAGTAATAATATTACTATTGTGTCTGATGTTGACATTTTGTAATGGAGCTTAAAGGTACGCACAAAACTATCAGAGCATCCATGTTATTGATAACTTTCAATCACAATTTCGTCCAAATATAAACAAACTTGTTAAGGAATCGAAATTTCCTGAAAATGTTGGCAGACTTGAACTCGGGTCGAGATTACAGGAAATAATAGACGAACATGAACTTGAATCGAAATTTGGAGAGATTCAACATCCTGGACGTGAAATATTTGGAAAACCAACACCGTCACCAACAGATGTATTTCGCGCAACACCCATACCAACACCTACTGGACGTCCAGGAAAGTCACCAACACCGTCACCTATAGGTGAAACATTTGGAGCGCCTACACCATCACCTACTGGACCTCCAGGAAAGTCACCAACACCGTCACCTATAGGTGAAACATTTGGAGCGCCTACACCATCACCTACTGGACCTCCAGGAAAGTCACCAACACCGTCACCTATAGGTGAAACATTTGGAGCGCCTACACCATCACCTACTGGACCTCCAGGAAAATCACCAACACCGTCACCTATAGGTGAAACATTTGGAGCGCCTACACCATCACCTACTGGACCTCCAGGAAAGTCACCAACACCGTCACCTATAGGTGAAACATTTGGAGCGCCTACACCATCACCTACTGGACCTCCAGGAAAGTCACCAACACCGTCACCTATAGATGAAACATTTGGAGCGCCTACACCATCACCTACTGGACCTCCAGGAAAGTCACCAACACCGTCACCTATAGGTGAAACATTTGGAGCGCCTACACCATCACCTACTGGACCTCCAGGAAAGTCACCAACACCGTCACCTATAGGTGAAACATTTGGAGCGCCTACACCATCACCTACTGGACCTCCAGGAAAGTCACCAACACCGTCACCTATAGGTGAAACATTTGGAGCGCCTACACCATCACCTACTGGACCTCCAGGAAAGTCACCAACACCGTCACCTATAGGTGAAACATTTGGAGCGCCTACACCATCACCTACTGGACCTCCAGGAAAATCACCAACACCGTCACCTATAGGTGAAACATTTGGAGCGCCTACACCATCACCTACTGGACCTCCAGGAAAGTCACCAACACCGTCACCTATAGGTGAAACATTTGGAGCGCCTACACCATCACCTACTGGACCTCCAGGAAAGTCACCAACACCGTCACCTATAGGTGAAACATTTGGAGCGCCTACACCATCACCTACTGGACCTCCAGGAAAGTCACCAACACCGTCACCTATAGGTGAAACATTTGGAGCGCCTACACCATCACCTACTGGACCTCCAGGAAAATCACCAACACCGTCACCTATAGGTGAAACATTTGGAGCGCCTACACCATCACCTACTGGATCTCCAGGAAAGTCACCAACACCGTCACCTATAGGTGAAACATTTGGAGCGCCTACACCATCACCTACTGGACCTCCAGGAAAGTCACCAACACCGTCACCTATAGGTGAAACATTTGGAGCGCCTACACCATCACCTACTGGACCTCCAGGAAAGTCACCAACACCGTCACCTATAGGTGAAACATTTGGAGCGCCTACACCATCACCTACTGGACCTCCAGGAAAGTCACCAACACCGTCACCTATAGGTGAAACATTTGGAGCGCCTACACCATCACCTACTGGACCTCCAGGAAAGTCACCAACACCGTCACCTATAGGTGAAACATTTGGAGCGCCTACACCATCACCTACTGGACCTCCAGGAAAATCACCAACACCGTCACCTATAGGTGAAACATTTGGAGCGCCTACACCATCACCTACTGGACCTCCAGGAAAGTCACCAACACCGTCACCTATAGGTGAAACATTTGGAGCGCCTACACCATCACCTACTGGACCTCCAGGAAAGTCACCAACACCGTCACCTATAGGTGAAACATTTGGAGCGCCTACACCATCACCTACTGGACCTCCAGGAAAGTCACCAACACCGTCACCTATAGGTGAAACATTTGGAGCGCCTACACCATCACCTACTGGACCTCCAGGAAAGTCACCAACACCGTCACCTATAGGTGAAACATTTGGAGCGCCTACACCATCACCTACTGGACCTCCAGGAAAGTCACCAACACCGTCACCTATAGATGAAACATTTGGATCGCCTACACCATCATCTACTGGACCTCCAGGAAAGTCACCAACTCCGTTACCAACAGATGTATTTCACGCACAACCCACATCAGGGCCTACTGCACATGCAGGAAATATACCTGCAGACAGAACAGACATTACTTCAACATTGTGGAAATATACAGTTGTATATCTACCAACGACTCCAGCTGCAGCGCTCAGAGGAGATATACAAGGAACAAAGTACCCCATACCAGGAAAAACAGATCGACCAACAACACACAAATTCAGCGTAACATGGTTAGGAAGTAGAGCTACAGCTAAGAATCCATATCTACACAAGAATGAATCAAGTAATTACTTAGTTATTTTTAGTTAACCTTTTAGAACATATGATAAAAAAAAGTGTTGACTTTAAAATGGCCTTTTTTCCAAGGACAATTCTTGAATCTCGAGGAACGTGAACATTATATATTTATTTATATGTTTTATATTTGAGAAAGTAATTCGTTTATCTTCCGACAAAAGCTTGAATCTCGTAATAACTATGAATTGAAATGGGTATATATTGTGTTTCTTCACTGTGAGCGATAAGGACCACCGATGTTTGCCTTGGTCTACACTAGTTTTAATATTTGTGCTAGTAAGTGACGGTTGTTAAAAGCCAAGTGAGAATTGTTTTCGCTATATCATAGCACAAATAAATCACCTTTTGATGAGAAGATGAAGGTATATATTTAGCTCAACCCCTAGTTTGGTTTTTAAAGTACTAACCCACTGACTAAACGGTAGATATGTCATCCAACTCGGACACATGTATCCGACTCTGAGCCAATCAGCACTTGTTCTTGCTCTTTAATGCTGCGTACGTATTGGAAAATCAGTAAATAATAATTCTAATGTGTATGGTTTTACCTTACAGGGAGCTATGCCTACGACTTACCACCATCGAAAAGGGGGGAGGGGGTGCAAGCTAACGACTACACCAACGAGTCGGTTCATTCATTATTTGATGCACATCTCACGAGTGTGACTAATAATTTTGATCAAAAGCAATACAACTTGACACACCAAACGGAAAAATTACATTTCAATATTTCGCTTCAGTTCGTGGGATGACTGTCATGTTGTAAGGGACATATTATTCTGACGGCAAGACAATCAGTCTTTGTTCTTAATGCTGAGCGGTGAAACATCAAATACTAATTGAATAGTCTTTGGTTTGATATGGAATGCGTCCTTAATAGAAGGTTCTGCTACAAGGGTTCCTAGTGGTTCCAAAGCTGTAAGGTCGCCACTTGGTTAACCGTTACGCTATTTCTGTGTCACAAATGTAACCATAATCCCGGGTATGCAACGAGAGTACCACGATGGGTGCTACTGGCTACCCTTCAGGAACACTTGGGTTTACCCCCGATTGTTTGTGGTGCTCGCATTGCTGAATCTTCAGTTTTCTGTGTATTTTATTTTAACGCTTTCGATATCTTGACAATCGAAGATGTTAATTCCCTGCTATTCGACAGTAGTCTTAAATATCGTGCTAATCGGCAGAAAAGTTAATGTTAGAATGTTTATTATTTTTTACAGATCTACAGACAACAAAGATAGACGATAATTTCTTCACACCAGAGATTATAGCTTTAATAGTGTCATTATTCGTAGTAATTTCTGTTGTTGGTGTAACGTCAGTGTTGATTCTTCGACATCGAATACAAAGACGTATTATACAGGACATACAACCGGAGAAGAACAACAACAGTAAAATACTAAGCACACATCTAGAGAAGAATGGGAACTTTAAAATACCGAACGGAATGCTAGAGAAGAAACAGAACATTTAAAATTTGTGCCGAGGCAAATAGAGCAAACTAACGTATATTATGATTTAACTAGAAGATAATGATAATCTCATCCATTCTATTCTATTAGTTTATGTTTAATATGTTTTTCACTTACAAACAAATCACATGTTTTCTTCTGAATTAAATACAAGTACATTAATATAACACCAACGATCAGTTCTCAAAGCTGACTAGTCTTGTGTAAATATCATTGTTGTTAGAAATCTCTTTCACTTTGACAACTGAATTTGATCCAGCTACATAACAATTTATATAATGACATATATTATCAATACTTGTTTCTTTATTTTGTGAGTTGTGTGATCGTGTTTTCGCTCGGATTTATGTATGTTCTATTACATGGTATTTATTGACTTAACATGAAATCGGTGAAGGAAGGTGTAACAATCAACAATACGAGAGCTTTATATCTCTCAGTTGTATATTGTTTAAGATTAGATCGTTCTTTATAAAAAGAGTTTGAAGATACTAAAGTGGTAATCAGAATCCGTAAATCGATGAAGAAAAGACAACACAATGGCCAACAGACGCTGTTAGTTCGGTTATGTAAGAATGTTGACATTTTACTAATACTTGCATTACCGCATCATGTAACTAAAAGGGGGAGGCTTGTGCACGTAAGACTAGTCTAACCCCGCCACTTTTATTGAAGTGTTTGTACCCAGCCAGGACAGTTAGTGGTCATGTATATGTTAGTTAGGGTATCGATTATGCCACTGTTTCCACAATTTTCTGAATTTGAAACTACTTTACGGTCACCACCATAACTTGCTTTACCGTTATAGAAACGGTCAATCAAAAATGAACAATCAAGGGAAACTGGCAACATAGGGTACACAAGCCGAAGACAAACTAAGCAAAAACAATCAAGGGAAACTGGCAACATAGGGTACACAAGCCGAAGACAAACAAAACAAAGACAATCAAAGGAAACTGGCAACATAGGGTACACAAGCCGAAGACAAACTAAACAAAAACATTCAAGGGAAACTGGCAACATAGGGTACACAAGCCGAAGACAAACTAAACAAAAACAATCAAGGGAAACTGGCAACATAGGGTACACAAGCCGAAGACAAACTAAACAAAAACAATCAAAGGAAACTGGCAACATAGGGTACACAAGCCGAAGATAAACAAAACAAAAACAATCAAAGGAAACTGGCAACATAGGGTACACAAGCCGAAGACAAACTAAACAAAAACAATCAAAGGAAACTGGCAACATAGGGTACACAAGCCGAAGACAAACTAAACAAAAACAATCAAGGGAAACTGGCAACATAGGGTACACAAGCCGAAGACAAACTAAACAAAAACAATCAAAGGAAACTGGCAACATAGGGTACACAAGCCGAAGATAAACAAAACAAAAACAATCAAAGGAAACTGGCAACATAGGGTACACAAGCCGAAGACAAACTAAACAAAAACAATCAAAGGAAACTGGCAACATAGGGTACACAAGCCGAAGACAAACTAAACAAAAACAATCAAAGGAAACTGGCAACATAGGGTACACAAGCCGAAGACAAACTAAACAAAAACAATCAAGGGAAACTGGCAACATAGGGTACACAAGCCGAAGACAAACTAAACAAAAACAATCAAAGGAAACTGGCAACATAGGGTACACAAGCCGAAGACAAACTAAACAAAAACAATCAAGGGAAACTGGCAACATAGGGTACACAAGCTGAAGACAAACTAAACAAAAACAATCAAAGGAAACTGGCAACATAGGGTACACAAGCCGAAGACAAACTAAACAAAAACAATCAAAGGAAACTGGCAACATAGGGTACACAAGCTGAAGACAAACTAAACAAAAACAATCAAGGGAAACTGGCAACATAGGGTACACAAGCCGAAGACAAACAAAACAAAAACAATCAAAGGAAACTGGCAACATAGGGTACACAAGCTGAAGACAAACTAAACAAAAACAAAACACAATAGAAGCGTTGGACACAACTATAAACAAACAAACACAAATAATGTAAATAAGACATGATCCCTCCTACAAACATCTAGATGTAATAACGAACCGAACATCTGTGTCACAAATGATCACGGATATGTTCCCTTGTTATAATCACAACCCCATCCTTTCTTCATTCATGACTTACCACCTGAATTTCGACAGAGTAACACGACGGGTGTCAATACTGTAGCAGGAACTGATTTTTTTTCCCGGACCACCTGAGTTAATCCCCGGTTGTTAGTAGGGTTCGTGTTACTTAATATTTAGTTTTTTCTGTGTAGTGTTTTGTAGAGCGTTGATTGTCCTGTTTCTCCTCCTGTTTCTCCTCCTGTTAACTATTGTAATTTCCCTCTTCTGATTACCATTTGGTATCTTCAAACTTTTCTTAAATCAAATGCTTAAGAAAAGTGAATAACATCTTGTATTGCTAATTGAAGAAATACATGTTTATTTATCTATTACACTATTTCATTAGAAGGATAGTTACAACTATAGAAATCTGTTGCTGTGGAACAAATATAATGATGATAGTTTCAAGTAAGACCCACTTTAACCTGCAGCTTAAACATGCTAATTTGTTAAATGACCTGTGTAATCATTTCTCAATAAAGTATAGGCTTAAAGAGGTTTCTGAGGTCATAAGAGTTATGGTAGAATTTCTACAGATTATGATCATGTTAGCAAAATGGGTTCTGAGAGGTATAATAAATTATTTCTTAGGATTATGGGAATGTAGCCTTAATGCGCTCTCATATATGTCGTGTATAGCTGAGAAATTAATAATTTGGTGTTAAACAACAATCACTCGCTAACTAAACATTACAATGTAATAACTGATTGTATTTATAAGGAGCTTCCTTGGTTTCAATCGCATGAGATTCACGTCTTCCTACATATATGTCACAAGTGTCTGTCACTATGTATTTATAAGGAGCTTCCTTGGTTTCAATCGCATGAGATTCACGTCTTCCTACATATATGTCACAAGTGTCTGTCACTACGTATTTATAAGGAGCTTCCTTGGTTTCAATCGCATGAGATTCACGTCTTCCTACATATATGTCACAAGTGTCTGTCACTACGTATTTATAAGGAGCTTCCTTGGTTTTAATCGCATGAGTTCACGTCTTCCTACATATATGTCACAAGTGTCTGTCACTACGTATTTATAAGGAGCTTCCTTGGTTTCAATCGCATGAGATTCACGTCTTCCTACATATATGTCACAAGTGTCTGTCACTACGTATTTATAAGGAGCTTCCTTGGTTTCAATCGCATGAGTTCACGTCTTCCTACATATATGTCACAAGTGTCTGTCACTATGTATTTATAAGGAGCTTCCTTGGTTTCAATCGCATGAGATTCACGTCTTCCTACATATATGTCACAAGTGTCTGTCACTACGTATTTATAAGGAGCTTCCTTGGTTTCAATCGCATGAGATTCACGTCTTCCTACATATATGTCACAAGTGTCTGTCACTACGTATTTATAAGGAGCTTCCTTGGTTTCAATCGCATGAGTTCACGTCTTCCTACATATATGTCACAAGTGTCTGTCACTACGTATTTATAAGGAACTTCCTTGGTTTCAATCGCATGAGATTCACGTCTTCCTACATATATGTCACAAGTGTCTGTCACTACGTATTTATAAGGAGCTTCCTTTGTTTCAATCGCATGAGATTCACGTCTTCCTACATATATGTCACAAGTGTCTGTCACTACGTATTTATAAGGAGCTTCCTTGGTTTCAATCGCATGAGATTCACGTCTTCCTACATATATGTCACAAGTGTCTGTCACTACGTATTTATAAGGAGCTTCCTTGGTTTCAATCGCATTAGTTCACGTCTTCCTACATATATGTCACAAGTGTCTGTCACTATGTATTTATAAGGAGCTTCCTTGGTTTCAATCGCATGAGATTCACGTCTTCCTACATATATGTCACAAGTGTCTGTCACTACGTATTTATAAGGAGCTTCCTTGGTTTCAATCGCATGAGTTCACGTCTTCCTACATATATGTCACAAGTGTCTGTCACTACGTATTTATAAGGAGCTTCCTTGGTTTCAATCGCATGAGTTCACGTCTTCCTACATATATGTCACAAGTGTCTGTCACTACGTATTTATAAGGAGCTTCCTTGGTTTCAATCGCATGAGTTCACGTCTTCCTACATATATGTCACAAGTGTCTGTCACTACGTATTTATAAGGAGCTTCCTTTGTTTCAATCGCATGAGATTCACGTCTTCCGACATATATGTCACAAGTGTCTGTCACTACGTATTTATAAGGAGCTTCCTTGGTTTCAAGCGCATGAGATTCACGTCTTCCTACATATATGTCACAAGTGTCTGTCACTACGTATTTATAAGGAGCTTCCTTGGTTTCAATCGCATTAGTTCACGTCTTCCTACATATATGTCACAAGTGTCTGTCACTATGTATTTATAAGGAGCTTCCTTGGTTTCAATCGCATGAGATTCACGTCTTCCTACATATATGTCACAAGTGTCTGTCACTACGTATTTATAAGGAGCTTCCTTGGTTTCAATCGCATGAGTTCACGTCTTCCTACATATATGTCACAAGTGTCTGTCACTACGTATTTATAAGGAGCTTCCTTGGTTTCAATCGCATGAATTCACGTCTTCCTACATATATGTCACAAGTGTCTGTCACTACGTATTTATAAGGAGCTTCCTTGGTTTCAAGCGCATGAGATTCACGTCTTCCTACATATATGTCACAAGTGTCTGTCACTACGTATTTATAAGGAGCTTCCTTGGTTTCAATCGCATTAGTTCACGTCTTCCTACATATATGTCACAAGTGTCTGTCACTATGTATTTATAAGGAGCTTCCTTGGTTTCAATCGCATGAGATTCACGTCTTCCTACATATATGTCACAAGTGTCTGTCACTACGTATTTATAAGGAGCTTCCTTGGTTTCAATCGCATGAGTTCACGTCTTCCTACATATATGTCACAAGTGTCTGTCACTACGTATTTATAAGGAGCTTCCTTGGTTTCAATCGCATGAGATTCACGTCTTCCTACATATATGTCACAAGTGTCTGTCACTATGTATTTATAAGGAGCTTCTTTGGTTTCAATCGCATGAGATTCACGTCTTCCTACAGATATGTCACAAGTGTCTGTCACTACTAATATCAGTGTCAGTTATTTATAAAAAGTAGGTGATTTTCTCCGGATATCCCAAAATCGTCCACAAATGAAACTAAAGGTCATGAAATTTAAGTGGTATTTACAAAATATATGCATGTCATAAATATATACACAGGGCCGTATTAGCGCATGGGCATGAAGAACAGTTTCCCGAGGGCTGAAGAGTATAGGGACCCCATGATAATCTATGTATGTTGTGTGCAGGATGCTTTTTAATGTTTGAACACTGATTTTGTTGGGAGTACCAATGCAATAACTTTAGGTTTAATTCTATTTACATTTACAGTGTTATTCCTGTGAGTGGTTGTGTAGGTATGGGCCCTCAGTACACTGATTTTAAGACGGCTCTGTATATACCTATTAGTATTTACTGTACATTGTAATTCTAACTGTATTGAGACAGTTCCTGTTTACAGTCTTCTTCTTTCTTGGTTGACATAAAACAACGACATCGTTTTACAACAAGAACCACAGAAAGAATGACAAATTCCAATAATTCTGACAGTGTTAATAGACTTGCTCCTAGAAATATACCCATCTGTCCTCCGAGAATACCTAAAAATATATAAAAATAGATTGAAAAATCCCTAGGAATATACATGTACTTATTTGTCCTCCGAGAATACCTAAAATATATAAAAATAGAATGAAAAATTCCCAGGAATATACCCATCTGTCCTCCCAGAATACCTAAAATATATAAAAATATAATGAAAAATCCACAGAAATATATCCATCTGTCCCCCCAGAATACCTAAAAAATATATAAAAATAGAATGAGAAATCCCCAGGAATATACCCATCTGTCCTCTGAGAATACCTAAAAAGATATAAAAATAGAATGAAAAATCTCCAGGAATATAACTACATGTATCTGTCCTCCAAGAATACCTAAAGATATATAAAAATAGAATGAAAAATCCCCAGGAATATACCCATCTGTCCTCCGAGAACATCTAGAAATATATAAAAATAGAATGACCAGCAGATCAAGCCTACACGCATAAATACGCCGATGATGCGACAATATAAAAGTGAGCATTTGACGAGGTTTTCTGACATGTCTCGCAGCAAGTGCAGATTAATTTTACATCTACCGACAATGTTCGTATAATGTGTTTATCCTGCATTGTCAAAAAGTTAAAAACAACCATCACATTGTTCAAAAAGAGCAGAAATAAGCAACGTTCTAATAATTGTCAATGGTGTCCTCGACAACGTCCGCTCTCATACTGTTATCATTTCTTACCATTCAATCTACATGAATCAGGTACCAGAAAAGCTTTATTAGGTCCATGTTTGTAGGAGGGCTCCAATCTACATGAATCAGGTACCAGAACAGCTTTAATAGGTCCATGTTTGTAGGAGGGCTCCAATCTACATGAATCAGGTACCAGAACAGCTTTAATAGGTCCATGTTTGTAGGAGGGCTCCAATCTACATGAATCAGGTACCAGAACAGCTTTATTAGGTCAATGTTTGTAGGAGGGCTTCAATCTACATGAATCAGGTACCAGAAAAGCTTAATTAAGTCCATGTTTGTAGGAGGGCTCCAATCTACATGAATCAGGTTCAAGAACAGCTTTATTAGGTCCATGTTTGTAGGAGGGCTCCAATCTACATGAATCAGGTACCAGAACAGCTTTATGAGGTCCATGTTTGTAGGAGGGCTCCAATCTACATGAATCAGGTACCAGACAAGCTTTATTAGGTCCATGTTTGTAGGAGGGCTCCAATCTACACGAATCAGGTACCAGAACAGCTTTATGAGGTCCATGTTTGTAGGAGGGCTCCAATATACATGAATCAGGTACCAGAACAGCTTTATTAGGTCCATGATTGCAGGAGGACTCCAAAATACACGAATCAGGTACCAGAAAAGCTTCATTAGATCCATGTTTGTAGGAGGTCTCCAATCTACATGAATCAGGTACCAGACAAGCTTTATTGGTCCATGTTTGTAGGAGGGCTCCAATCTACATGAATCAGGTTCCAGAACAGCTTTATTAGGTCCATGTTTGTAGGAGGGCTCCAATCTACACGAATCAGGTACCAGAACAGCTTTATTAGGTCCATGTTTGTAGGAGGGCTCCAATCTACATGAATCAGGTACCAGAACAGCTTTATTAGGTCCATGTTTGTAGCAGGGCTCCAATCTACATGAATCGGGTACCAGAACAGCTTTATTAGGTCCATGTTTGTAGGAGGGCTCCAATCTATATGAATCAGGTACGAGAACAGCTTTATTAGGTCCATGATTGCATGAGGACTCCAATATACATGAATCAGGTACCAGAAAAGCTTCATTAGATCCATGTTTGTAGGAGGTCTCCAATCTACATGAATCAGGTACCAGACAAGCTTTATTGGTCCATGTTTGTAGGAGGGCTCCAATCTACATGAATCAGGTTCCAGAACAGCTTTATTAGGTCCATGTTTGTAGGAGGGCTCCAATCTACACGAATCAGGTACCAGAACAGCTTTATTAGGTTCATGTTTGTAGGAGGGCTCCAATTTACATGAATCAGGTACCAGAACAGCTTTATTAGGTCCATGTTTGTAGGAGGGCTCCAATCTACATGAATCAGGTACCAGAACAGCCTTATTAGGTCCATGTTTGTAGGAGGGCTCCAATCTACATGAATCAGGTACCAGAACAGCTTTATTAGGTCCATGTTTGTAGGAGGGCTCCAATCTACATGAATAAGGTACCAGAACAGCTTTATTAGGTCCATGTTTGTAGGAGGGCTCCAATCTACATGAATCAGGTACCAGAACAGCTTTATTAGGTCCATGTTTGTAGGAGGGCTCCAATCTACATGAATTAGGTACCAGAACAGCTTTATTAGGTCCATGTTTGTAGGAGGGCTCCAATCTACATGAATCAGGTACCAGAACAGCTTTATTAGGTCCATGTTTGTAGGAGGGCTCCAATCTACACGAATCAGGTACCAGAACAGCTTTATTAGGTCCATGTTTGTAGGAGGGCTCCAATCTACATGAATCAGGTACCAGAACAGCCTTATTAAGTTCATGTTTGTAGGAGGGCTCCAATCTACATGAATCAGGTACCAGAACAGCTTTATTAGGTTCATGTTTGTAGGAGGGCTCCAATCTACATGAATCAGGTACCAGAACAGCTTTATTAGGTCCATGTTTGTAGGAGGGCTCCAATCTACATGAATCAGGTACCAGAACAGCTTTATTAGGTTCATGTTTGTAGGAGGGCTCCAATCTACATGAATCAGGTACCAGAACAGCTTTATTAGGTCCATGTTTGTAGGAGGGCTCCAATCTACATGAATCAGGCACCAGAACAGCTTTATTAGGTCCATGTTTGTAGGAGGGCTCCAATCTACATGAATCAGGTACCAGAACAGCTTTATTAGGTCCATGTTTGTAGGAGGGCTCCAATCTACATGAATCAGGTACCAGAACAGCTTTATTAGGTTCCTGTTTGTAGGAGGGCTACAATCTACATGAATCAGGTACCAGAACAGCTTTATTAGATTCATGTTTGTAGGAGGGCTCCAATCTACATGAATCAGGTACCAGAACAGCTTCATTAGGTTCATGTTTGTAGGAGGGCTCCAATCTACATGAATCAGGTACCAGAACAGTTTTATTAGGTCCATGTTTGTAGGAGGGCTCCAATCTACATGAATCAGGTACCAGAACAGCTTTATTAGGTCCATGTTTGTAGGAGGGCTCATGTCTTATTATTTTATTTGTGTTGTTTGTGTTATAGTCGTGTCTAACATTGTGTCCTATAATGTGTCTTTACGTTCCTTGTTCTGTGTTGTAACGTCCGTTACGATTTCCACATAAAACGATGTTTTGTTCGTCTTATTCCTAGTTGTTTGTAAGAGGGCCCATATCTTAGTTCTGATCGTCTTATCCCTAGTTGTTTGTAAGAGGGCCCATGTCTTTGTTCTGTTCGTCTTATCCCTAGTTGTTTGTAAGAGGACCCATGTCTTTGTTATGATCGTCTTATCCCTAGTTGTTTGTATGAGGACACATGTCTTTGTTCTGATCGTCTTATCCCTAGTTGTTTGTAAGAGGGCCCATGTCTTTGTTCTGTTCGTCTTATCCCTAGTTGTTTGTAAGAGGACCCATGTCTTTGTTATGATCGTCTTATCCCTAGTTGTTTGTATGAGGACACATGTCTTTGTTCTGATCGTCTTATCCCTAGTTGTTTGTAAGAGGGCCCATGTCTTTGTTCTGTTCGTCTTATCCCTAGTTGTTTGTAAGAGGGCTCATGTGTTTGTTCTGATCGTCTTATCCCTAGTTGTTTGTAAGAGGGCCCATGTCTTTGTTCTGATCGTCTTATCCCTAGTTGTTTGTAAGAGGGCCCATGTCTGAGTTCTGATCGTCTTATCCCTAGTTGTTTGTAAGAGGGCCCATGTTTGAGTTCTGTTCGTCTTATTCCTAGTTGTTTGTAAGAGGGCCCATGTCTTTGTTCTGTTCGTCTTATCTCTAGTTGTTTGTAAGAGGGCTCATGTCTGAGTTCTGTTCGTCTTATCCCTAGTTGTTTGTAAGAGGGCCTATGTCTTTGTTCTGATCGTCTTATCTCTAGTTGTTTGTAAGAGGGCTCATGTCTGAGTTCTGTTAGTCTTATCCCTAGTTGTTTGTAAGAGGGCCCATGTCTGAGTTTTGATCGTCTTATCCCTAGTTCATAGTTGTTTGTAAGAAGGCCCATGTCTTAGCTCTGATCGTCTTATCCCTAGTTGTTTGTAAAAGGGCCCATGTCTGAGTTCTGATCGTCTTATCCGTAGTTGTTTGTAAGAGGGCCCATGTCTTTGTTCTGATCGTCTTATCCCTTGTTGTTTATAAGAGGGCCCATGTTTTAGTTCAGTTAGTCTTATCCCTAGTTGTTTGTAAGAGGGCCCATGTCTGAGTTTTGATCGTCTTATCCCTAGTTCATAGTTGTTTGTAAGAAGGCCCATGTCTTAGCTCTGATCGTCTTATCCCTAGTTGTTTGTAAGAGGGCCCATGTCTTTGTTCTGATCGACTTATCCCTAGTTGTTTGTAAAAGGGCCCATGTCTGAGTTCTGATCGTCTTATCCCTAGTTGTTTGTAAAAGGGCCCATGTCTGAGTTCTGTTCGTCTTATCCGTAGTTGTTTGTAAGAGGGCCCATGTCTTTGTTCTGATCGTCTTATCCCTTGTTGTTTATAAGAGGGCCCATGTTTTAGTTCAGTTCGTCTTGTCCCTAGTTGTTTGTAAGAGGGCCCATGTCTGAGTTCTGATCGTCTTATCCCTTGTTGTTTATAAGAGGGCCCATGTTTTAGTTCAGTTCGTCTTATCCCTAGTTGTTTGTAAGAGGGCCCATGTCTGAGTTCTGATCGTCTTATCCCTAGTTGTTTGTAAGAGGGCCCATGTCTTTGTTCTGATCGTCTTATCCCTAGTTGTTTGTAAGAGGGCCCATGTCTTTGTTCTGATCGTCTTATCCCTAGTTGTTTGTAAGAGGGCCCATGTCTTAGTTCTGATCGTCTTATCCCTAGTTGTTTGTAAGAGGGCCCATGTCTGAGTTCTGATCGTCTTATCCCTAGTTGTTTGTAAGAGGGCCCATGTCTTAGTTCTGATCGTCTTATCCCTAGTTGTTTGTAAGAGGGCCCATGTCTTAGTTCTGATCGTCTTATCCTTAGTTGTTTGTAAGAGGGCCCATGTCTGAGTTCAGATCGTCTTATCCCTAGTTGTTTGTAAGAGGGCCCATGTCTGAGTTCTGATCGTCTTATCCCTAGTTGTTTGTAAGAGGGCCCATTTCTGAGTTCTGATCGTCTTATTCCTAGTTCATAGTTGTTTGTAAGAGGGCCCATGTCTTAGTTCTGATCGTCTTATCCCTAGTTGTTTGTAGGAGGGCCCATGTCTGAGTTCTGATCGTCTTATCCCTAGTTGTTTGTAAGAGGGCTCATGTCTGAGTTCTGTTCGTCTTATCCCTAGTTGTTTGTAAGAGGGCCCATGTCTAAGTTCTGATCGTCTTATCCCTAGTTGTTTGTAAGAGGGCCCATTTCTGAGTTGTGATCGTCTTATCCCTAGTTGTTTGTAAGAGGGCCCATGTCTGAGTTCTGATCGTCTTATCCCTAGTTGTTTGTAAGAGGGCCCATGTCTGAGTTCTGATCGTCTTATCCCTAGTTGTTTGTAAGAGGGCCCATGTCTGAGTTCTGATCGTCTTATCCCTAGTTGTTTGTAAGAGGGCCCATGTGATAGCTCTGATCGTCTTATCCCTAGTTGTTTGTAAGAGGGCTCATGTCTGAGTTCTGATCGTCTTATTCCTAGTTGTTTGTAAGAGGGCCTATGTCTGAGTTCTGATCGTCTTATCCTTAGTTGTTTGTAAGAGGGCTCATGTCTTTGTTCTGATCGTCTTATCCCTAGTTGTTTGTAAGAGGGCACATGTTTTAGTTCTGATCGTCTTATCCCTAGTTGTTTGTAAGAGGGCCCATGTCTTAGTTCTGATCGTCTTATCCCTAGTTGTTTGTAAGAGGGCCCATGTCTGAGTTCTGATCGTCTTATCCCTAGTTGTTTGTAAGAGGGCCCATGTCTGAGTTCTGTTCGTCTTATCCCTAGTTGTTTGTAAGAGGGCCCATGTCTTAGTTCTGATCGTCTTATCCCTAGTTGTTTGTAAGAGGGCCCATGTCTGAGTTCTGATCGTCTTATCCCTAGTTGTTTGTAAGAGGGCCCATGTCTGAGTTCTGTTCGTCTTATCCCTAGTTGTTTGTAAGAGGGCCCATGTCTGAGTTCTGATCGTCTTATCCCTAGTTGTTTGTAAGAGGGCCCATGTCTTAGTTCTGATCGTCTTATCCCTAGTTGTTTGTAAGAGGGCCCATGTCTGAGTTCTGATCGTCTTATCCCTAGTTGTTTGTAAGAGGGCACATGTCTTTGTTCTGATCGTCTTATCCCTAGTTGTTTGTAAGAGGGCCCATTTCTGAGTTCAGATCGTCTTATCCCTAGTTCATAGTTGTTTGTAAGAGGGCCCATGTCTTAGTTCTGATCGTCTTATCCCTAGTTGTTTGTAGGAGGGCCCATGTCTGAGTTCTGATCGTCTTATCCCTAGTTGTTTGTAAGAGGGCTCATGTCTGAGTTCTGTTCGTCTTATCCCTAGTTGTTTGTAAGAGGGCCCATGTCTGAGTTCTGATCGTCTTATCCCTAGTTGTTTGTAAGAGGGCCCATTTCTGAGTTGTGATCGTCTTATCCCTAGTTGTTTGTAAGAGGGCCCATGTCTGAGTTCTGATCGTCTTATCCCTAGTTGTTTGTAAGAGGGCTCATGTCTGAGTTCTGATCGTCTTATTCCTAGTTGTTTGTAAGAGGGCCTATGTCTGAGTTCTGATCGTCTTATCCTTAGTTGTTTGTAAGAGGGCTCATGTCTTTGTTCTGATCGTCTTATCCCTAGTTGTTTGTAAGAGGGCACATGTCTTAGTTCTGATCGTCTTATCCCTAGTTGTTTGTAAGAGGGCTCATGTCTGAGTTCTGTTCGTCTTATCCCTAGTTGTTTGTAAGAGGGCCCATGTCTTATTTGAATTAATTGTTTTATTGCACACAGTGGTGTCCTACACGAGTTTGTAAGAGGGCTCATGTCTGAGTTCTGATCGTCTTATCCCTAGCTGTTTGTAAGAGGGCCCATGTCTGAGTTTTGATCGTCTTATCCCTAGTTCATAGTTGTTTGTAAGAAGGCCCATGTCTTAGCACTGATCGTCTTATCCCTAGTTGTTTGTAAGAGGGCCCATATCTGAGTTCTGATCGTCTTATCCCTAGTTGTTTGTAAGAGGGCCCATGTCTGAGTTCTGATCGTCTTATCCCTAGTTGTTTGTAAGAGGGCCCATGTCTGAGTTCTGATCGTCTTATCCCTAGTTGTTTGTAAGAGGGCCCATGTGATAGCTCTGATCGTCTTATCCCTAGTTGTTTGTAAGAGGGCTCATGTCTGAGTTCTGATCGTCTTATTCCTAGTTGTTTGTAAGAGGGCCTATGTCTGAGTTCTGATCGTCTTATCCTTAGTTGTTTGTAAGAGGGCTCATGTCTTTGTTCTGATCGTCTTATCCCTAGTTGTTTGTAAGAGGGCACATGTCTTAGTTCTGATCGTCTTATCCCTAGTTGTTTGTAAGAGGGCTCATGTCTGAGTTCTGTTCGTCTTATCCCTAGTTGTTTGTAAGAGGGCCCATGTCTTATTTGAATTAATTGTTTTATTGAACACAGTGGTGTCCTACACGAGTTTGTAAGAGGGCTCATGTCTGAGTTCTGATCGTCTTATCCCTAGCTGTTTGTAAGAGGGCCCATGTCTGAGCTTTGATCGTCTTATCCCTAGTTCATAGTTGTTTGTAAGAAGGCCCATGTCTTAGCACTGATCGTCTTATCCCTAGTTGTTTGTAAGAGGGCCCATGTCTTTGTTCTGATCGTCTTATCCCTAGTTGTTTGTAAGAGGGCTCATGTCTTTGTTCTGATCGTCTTATCCCTAGTTGTTTGTAAGAGGGCCCATGTCTTAGTTCTGTTCGTCTTATCCCTAGTTGTTTGTAAGAGGGCCCATGTCTTAGTTCTGTTCATCTTATCCCTAGTTGTTTGTAAGAGGGCCCATGTCTTTGTTCTGATCGTCTTATCCCTAGTTGTTTGTAAGAGGGCTCATGTCTTTGTTCTGATCGTCTTATCCCTAGTTGTTTGTAAGAGGGCCCATGTCTTAGTTCTGATCGTCTTATCCCTAGTTGTTTGTAAGAGGGCCCATGTCTTTGTTCTGATCGTCTTATCCCTAGTTGTTTGTAAGAGGGCCCATGTCTTAGTTCTGTTCGTCTTATCCCTAGTTCTTTGTAAGAGGGCCCATGTCTTAGTTCTGTTCATCTTATCCCTAGTTGTTTGTAAGAGGGCTCATGTCTGAGTTCTGATCGTCTTATCACTAGTTGTTTGTAAGAGGGCTCATGACTTTGTTCTGTTCGTCTTATCCCTATTTCATAGTGGTTTGTAAGAGGGCCCATGTCTGAGTTCTGATCGTCTTATCCCTAGTTGTTTGTAAGAGGGCCCATGTCTGAGTTCTGATCGTCTTATCCCTAGTTGTTTGTAAGAGGGCTCATGTGTTTGTTCTGATCGTCTTATCCCTAGTTGTTTGTAAGAGGGCCCATGTCTTAGTTCTGTTCGGCTTGTCCCTAGTTCATAGTTGTTTGTAAAAGGGCCCATGTGTTAGTTCTGATCGTCTTATCCCTAGTTGTTTGTAAGAGGGCCCATGTCTGAGTTCTGATCGTCTTATCCCTAGTTGTTTGTAAGAGGGCCCATGTCTGAGTTCTGATCGTCTTATCCCTAGTTGTTTGTAAGAGGGCCCATGTCTGAGTTCTGATCGTCTTATCCCTAGTTCATAGTTGTTTGTAAAAGGGCCCATGTGTTAGTTCTGATCGTCTTATCCCTAGTTGTTTGTAAGAGGGCCCATGTCTGAGTTTTGATCGTCTTATCCCTAGTTCATAGTTGTTTGTAAGAAGGCCCATGTCTTAGCTCTGATCGTCTTATCCCTAGTTGTTTGTAAGAGGGCCCATGTCTTTGTTCTGATCGTCTTATCCCTAGTTGTTTGCAAAAGGGCCCATGTCTGAGTTCTGATCGTCTTATCACTAGTTGTTTGTAAAAGGGCCCATGTCTGAGTTCTGTTCGTCTTATCCGTAGTTGTTTGTAAGAGGGCCCATGTCTTTGTTCTGATCGTCTTATCCCTTGTTGTTTGTAAGAGGGCCCATGTTTTAGTTCAGTTCGTCTTGTCCCTAGATGTTTGTAAGAGGGCCCATGTGTTAGTTCTGATCGTCCTTAGTTCTTTGTAAGAGGGCCCATGTCTTTGTTCTGATCGTCTTATCCCTAGTTGTTTGTAAGAGGGCCCATGTCTTTGTTCTGATCGTCTTATCCCTAGTTGTTTGTAAGAGGGCCCATGTCTTAGTTCTGATCGTCTTATCCCTAGTTGTTTGTAAGAGGGCCCATGTCTGAGTTCTGATCGTCTTATCCCTAGTTGTTTGTAAGAGGGCCCATGTCTGAGTTCTGTTCGTCTTATCCCTAGTTGTTTGTAAGAGGGCCCATGTCTTTGTTCTGATCGTCTTATCCCTAGTTGTTTGTAAGAGGGCTCAAGTCTTAGTTCTGTTCGTCTTATCCCTAGTTCATAGTTGTTTGTAAGAGGGCCCATGTCTGAGTTCTGATCGTCTTATCCCTAGTTGTTTGTAAGAGGGCCCATTTCTGAGTTCTGATCGTCTTATCCCTAGTTCATAGTTGTTTGTAAGAGGGCCCATGTCTTAGTTCTGATCGTCTTATCCCTAGTTGTTTGTAGGAGGGCCCATGTCTGAGTTCTGATCGTCTTATCCCTAGTTGTTTGTAAGAGGGCTCATGTCTGAGTTCTGTTCGTCTTATCCCTAGTTGTTTGTAAGAGGGCCCATGTCTGAGTTCTGATCGTCTTATCCCTAGTTGTTTGTAAGAGGGCCCATTTCTGAGTTGTGATCGTCTTATCCCTAGTTGTTTGTAAGAGGGCCAATGTCTGAGTTCTGATCGTCTTATCCCTAGTTGTTTGTAAGAGGGCCCATGTCTGAGTTCTGATCGTCTTATCCCTAGTTGTTTGTAAGAGGGCCCATGTCTGAGTTCTGATCGTCTTCTCCCTAGTTGTTTGTAAGAGGGCCCATGTCTTAGCTCTGATCGTCTTATCCCTAGTTGTTTGTAAGAGGGCTCATGTCTGAGTTCTGATCGTCTTATTCCTAGTTGTTTGTAAGAGGGCCTATGTCTGAGTTCTGATCGTCTTATCCTTAGTTGTTTGTAAGAGGGCTCATATCTTTGTTCTGATCGTCTTATCCCTAGTTGTTTGTAAGAGGGCACATGTCTTAGTTCTGATCGTCTTATCCCTAGTTGTTTGTAAGAGGGCTCATGTCTGAGTTCTGATCGTCTTATCCCTAGCTGTTTGTAATAGGGCCCATGTCTGAGTTTTGATCGTCTTATCCCTAGTTGTTTGTAAGAGGGCCCATGTCTGAGTTCTGTTCGTCTTATCCCTAGTTGTTTGTAAGAGGGCCCATGTCTTTGTTCTGATCGTCTTATCCCTAGTTGTTTGTAAGAGGGCCCATTTCTGAGTTCAGATCGTCTTATCCCTAGTTCATAGTTGTTTGTAAGAGGGCCCATGTCTTAGTTCTGATCGTCTTATCCCTAGTTGTTTGTAGGAGGGCCCATGTCTGAGTTCTGATCGTCTTATCCCTAGTTGTTTGTAAGAGGGCTCATGTCTGAGTTCTGTTCGTCTTATCCCTAGTTGTTTGTAAGAGGGCCCATGTCTGAGTTCTGATCGTCTTATCCCTAGTTGTTTGTAAGAGGGCCCATTTCTGAGTTGTGATCGTCTTATCCCTAGTTGTTTGTAAGAGGGCCCATGTCTGAGTTCTGATCGTCTTATCCCTAGTTGTTTGTAAGAGGGCTCATGTCTGAGTTCTGATCGTCTTATTCCTAGTTGTTTGTAAGAGGGCCTATGTCTGAGTTCTGATCGTCTTATCCTTAGTTGTTTGTAAGAGGGCTCATGTCTTTGTTCTGATCGTCTTATCCCTAGTTGTTTGTAAGAGGGCACATGTCTTAGTTCTGATCGTCTTATCCCTAGTTGTTTGTAAGAGGGCTCATGTCTGAGTTCTGTTCGTCTTATCCCTAGTTGTTTGTAAGAGGGCCCATGTCTTATTTGAATTAATTGTTTTATTGCACACAGTGGTGTCCTACACGAGTTTGTAAGAGGGCTCATGTCTGAGTTCTGATCGTCTTATCCCTAGCTGTTTGTAAGAGGGCCCATGTCTGAGTTTTGAGCGTCTTATCCCTAGTTCATAGTTGTTTGTAAGAAGGCCCATGTCTTAGCACTGATCGTCTTATCCCTAGTTGTTTGTAAGAGGGCCCATATCTGAGTTCTGATCGTCTTATCCCTAGTTGTTTGTAAGAGGGCCCATGTCTGAGTTCTGATCGTCTTATCCCTAGTTGTTTGTAAGAGGGCCCATGTCTGAGTTCTGATCGTCTTATCCCTAGTTGTTTGTAAGAGGGCCCATGTGATAGCTCTGATCGTCTTATCCCTAGTTGTTTGTAAGAGGGCTCATGTCTGAGTTCTGATCGTCTTATTCCTAGTTGTTTGTAAGAGGGCCTATGTCTGAGTTCTGATCGTCTTATCCTTAGTTGTTTGTAAGAGGGCTCATGTCTTTGTTCTGATCGTCTTATCCCTAGTTGTTTGTAAGAGGGCACATGTCTTAGTTCTGATCGTCTTATCCCTAGTTGTTTGTAAGAGGGCTCATGTCTGAGTTCTGATCGTCTTATCCCTAGTTGTTTGTAAGAGGGCCCATGTCTTATTTGAATTAATTGTTTTATTGCACACAGTGGTGTCCTACACGAGTTTGTAAGAGGGCTCATGTCTGAGTTCTGATCGTCTTATCCCTAGCTGTTTGTAAGAGGGCCCATGTCTGAGCTTTGATCGTCTTATCCCTAGTTCATAGTTGTTTGTAAGAAGGCCCATGTCTTAGCACTGATCGTCTTATCCCTAGTTGTTTGTAAGAGGGCCCATGTCTTAGCACTGATCGTCTTATCCCTAGTTGTTTGTAAGAGGGCCCATGTCTTAGTTCTGATCGTCTTATCCCTAGTTGTTTGTAAGAGGGCCCATGTCTTTGTTCTGATCGTCTTATCCCTAGTTGTTTGTAAGAGGGCCCATGTCTTAGTTCTGTTCATCTTATCCCTAGTTGTTTGTAAGAGGGCTCATGTCTGAGTTCTGATCGTCTTATCACTAGTTGTTTGTAAGAGGGCTCATGACTTTGTTCTGTTCGTCTTATCCCTATTTCATAGTGGTTTGTAAGAGGGCCCATGTCTGAGTTCTGATCGTCTTATCCCTAGTTGTTTGTAAGAGGGCCCATGTCTGAGTTCTGATCGTCTTATCCCTAGTTGTTTGTAAGAGGGCTCATGTGTTTGTTCTGATCGTCTTATCCCTAGTTGTTTGTAAGAGGGCCCATGTCTTAGTTCTGTTCGGCTTGTCCCTAGTTCATAGTTGTTTGTAAAAGGGCCCATGTGTTAGTTCTGATCGTCTTATCCCTAGTTGTTTGTAAGAGGGCCCATGTCTGAGTTCTGATCGTCTTATCCCTAGTTGTTTGTAAGAGGGCCCATGTCTGAGTTCTGATCGTCTTATCCCTAGTTGTTTGTAAGAGGGCCCATGTCTGAGTTCTGATCGTCTTATCCCTAGTTCATAGTTGTTTGTAAAAGGGCCCATGTGTTAGTTCTGATCGTCTTATCCCTAGTTGTTTGTAAGAGGGCCCATGTCTGAGTTTTGATCGTCTTATCCCTAGTTCATAGTTGTTTGTAAGAAGGCCCATGTCTTAGCTCTGATCGTCTTATCCCTAGTTGTTTGTAAGAGGGCCCATGTCTTTGTTCTGATCGTCTTATCCCTAGTTGTTTGCAAAAGGGCCCATGTCTGAGTTCTGATCGTCTTATAACTAGTTGTTTGTAAAAGGGCCCATGTCTGAGTTCTGTTCGTCTTATCCGTAGTTGTTTGTAAGAGGGCCCATGTCTTTGTTCTGATCGTCTTATCCCTTGTTGTTTGTAAGAGGGCCCATGTTTTAGTTCAGTTCGTCTTGTCCCTAGATGTTTGTAAGAGGGCCCATGTGTTAGTTCTGATCGTCCTTAGTTCTTTGTAAGAGGGCCCATGTCTTTGTTCTGATCGTCTTATCCCTAGTTGTTTGTAAGAGGGCCCATGTCTTTGTTCTGATCGTCTTATCCCTAGTTGTTTGTAAGAGGGCCCATGTCTTAGTTCTGATCGTCTTATCCCTAGTTGTTTGTAAGAGGGCCCATGTCTGAGTTCTGATCGTCTTATCCCTAGTTGTTTGTAAGAGGGCCCATGTCTGAGTTCTGTTCGTCTTATCCCTAGTTGTTTGTAAGAGGGCCCATGTCTTTGTTCTGATCGTCTTATCCCTAGTTGTTTGTAAGAGGGCTCAAGTCTTAGTTCTGTTCGTCTTATCCCTAGTTCATAGTTGTTTGTAAGAGGGCCCATGTCTGAGTTCTGATCGTCTTATCCCTAGTTGTTTGTAAGAGGGCCCATTTCTGAGTTCTGATCGTCTTATCCCTAGTTCATAGTTGTTTGTAAGAGGGCCCATGTCTTAGTTCTGATCGTCTTATCCCTAGTTGTTTGTAGGAGGGCCCATGTCTGAGTTCTGATCGTCTTATCCCTAGTTGTTTGTAAGAGGGCTCATGTCTGAGTTCTGTTCGTCTTATCCCTAGTTGTTTGTAAGAGGGCCCATGTCTGAGTTCTGATCGTCTTATCCCTAGTTGTTTGTAAGAGGGCCCATTTCTGAGTTGTGATCGTCTTATCCCTAGTTGTTTGTAAGAGGGCCAATGTCTGAGTTCTGATCGTCTTATCCCTAGTTGTTTGTAAGAGGGCCCATGTCTGAGTTCTGATCGTCTTATCCCTAGTTGTTTGTAAGAGGGCCCATGTCTGAGTTCTGATCGTCTTCTCCCTAGTTGTTTGTAAGAGGGCCCATGTCTTAGCTCTGATCGTCTTATCCCTAGTTGTTTGTAAGAGGGCTCATGTCTGAGTTCTGATCGTCTTATTCCTAGTTGTTTGTAAGAGGGCCTATGTCTGAGTTCTGATCGTCTTATCCTTAGTTGTTTGTAAGAGGGCTCATGTCTTTGTTCTGATCGTCTTATCCCTAGTTGTTTGTAAGAGGGCACATGTCTTAGTTCTGATCGTCTTATCCCTAGTTGTTTGTAAGAGGGCTCATGTCTGAGTTCTGATCGTCTTATCCCTAGCTGTTTGTAATAGGGCCCATGTCTGAGTTTTGATCGTCTTATCCCTAGTTCATAGTTGATTGTAAGAAGGCCCATGTCTTAGCACTGATCATCTTATCCCTAGTTGTTTGTAAGAGGGCCCATGTCTTTGTTCTGATCGTCTTATCCCTAGTTGTTTGTAAGAGGGCCCATGTCTTAGTTCTGATCGTCTTATCCCTAGTTGGTTGTAAGAGGGCCCATGTCTTTGTTCTGATCGTCTTATCCCTAGTTGTTTGTAAGAGGGCCCATGTCTTAGTTCTGTTCGTCTTATCCCTAGTTGTTTGTAAGAGGGCTCATGTCTTAGTTCTGTTCGTCTTATCCCTAGTTGTTTGTAAGAGGGCTCATGTCTGAGTTCTGATCGTCTTATCTCTAGTTGTTTGTAAGAGGGCCCATGTCTGAGTTCTGATCGTCTTATCCCTAGTTGTTTGTAAGAGGGCTCATGACTTTGTTCTGTTCGTTTTATCCCTAGTTCATAGTGGTTTGTAAGAGGGCCCATGTCTGAGTTCTGATCGTCTTATCCCTAGTTGTTTGTAAGAGGGCCCATGTCTGAGTTCTGATCGTCTTATCCCTAGTTGTTTGTAAGAGGGCTCATGTGTTTGTTCTGATCGTCTTATCCCAAGTTGTTTGTAAGAGGGCCCATGTCTTAGTTCTGTTCGGCTTGTCCCTAGTTCATAGTTGTTTGTAAAAGGGCCCATGTGTTAGTTCTGATCGTCTTATCCCTAGTTGTTTGTAAGAGGGCCCATGTCTGAGTTCTGATCGTCTTATCCCTAGTTGTTTATAAGAGGTCTCATGTCTTTGTTCTGTTCGTCTTATCCCTAGTTGTTTGTAAGAGGACCCATGTCTTAGTTCTGTTCGTTTTATCTCTAGTTGTTTGTAAGAGGGCCCATGTCTGAGTTCTGATCGTCTTATCCCTAGTTGTTTGTAAGAGGGTCTATGTCTGAGTTCTGATCGTCTTATCCCTAGTTGTTTGTAAGAGGGCCCATGTCTTTGTTCTGTTCGTCTTATCCCTAGTTGTTTGTAAGAGGGCCAATGTCTGAGTTCTGATCGTCTTATCTCTAGTTGTTTGTAAGAGGCCCCATGTCTTAGTTCTGTTCGTCTTAACTCTAGTTGTTTGTAAGAGGGCCCATGTCTGAGTTCTGATCGTCTTATCCCTAGGTGTTTGTAAGAGGACCCATGTCTGAGTTCTGATCGTCTTATCCCTAGTTGTTTGTAAGAGGGCTCATGTCTTTGTTCTGATCGTCTTATCCCTAGTTGTTTGTAAGAGGGCCCATGTCTGAGTTCTGATCGTCTTCTCCCTAGGTGTTTGTAAGAGGACCCATGTCTGAGTTCTGATCGTCTTATCCCTAGGTGTTTGTAAGAGGACCCATGTCTGAGTTCTGATCGTCTTATCCCTAGTTGTTTGTAAGAGGGCTCATGTCTTAGTTCTGATCGTCTTATCCCTAGTTGTTTGTAAGAGGTCTCATGTCTGAGTTCTGATCCTCTTATCCCTAGTTGTTTGTAAGAGGGTCTATGTCTGAGTTCTGATCGTCTTATCCCTAGTTGTTTGTAAGAGGGCCCATGTCTTAGTTCTGTTCATCTTATCCCTAGTTGTTTGTAAGAGGGCTCATGTCTTTGTTCTGATCGTCTTATCCCTAGTTGTTTGTAAGAGGTCTCATGTCTGAGTTCTGATCGTCTTATCCCTAGTTGTTTGTAAGAGGGCCCATGTCTTAGTTCTGTTCATCTTAGCCCTAGTTGTTTGTAAGAGGGCTCATGTCTTTGTTCTGATCGTCTTATCCCTAGTTGTTTGTAAGAGGGCCCATGTCTTTGTTCTGATCGTCTTATCCCTAGTTGTTTGTAAGAGGGCTCAAGTCTTAGTTCTGTTCGTCTTATCCCTAGTTCATAGTTGTTTGTAAGAGGGCCCATGTCTGAGTTCTGATCGTCTTATTCCTAGTTGTTTGTAAGAGGGCCCATTTCTGAGTTCTGATCGTCTTATCCCTAGTTCATAGTTGTTTGTAAGAGGGCCCATGTCTTAGTTCTGATCGTCTTATCCCTAGTTGTTTGTAGGAGGGCCCATGTCTGAGTTCTGATCGTCTTATCCCTAGTTGTTTGTAAGAGGGCTCATGTCTGAGTTCTGTTCGTCTTATCCCTAGTTGTTTGTAAGAGGGCCCATGTCTGAGTTCTGATCGTCTTATCCCTAGTTGTTTGTAAGAGGGCCCATTTCTGAGTTGTGATCGTCTTATCCCTAGTTGTTTGTAAGAGGGCCCATGTCTGAGTTCTGATCGTATTATCCCTAGTTGTTTGTAAGAGGGCCCATGTCTGAGTTCTGATCGTCTTATCCCTAGTTGTTTGTAAGAGGGCCCATGTCTGAGTTCTGATCGTCTTATCCCTAGTTCATAGTTGTTTGTAAAAGGGCCCATGTGTTAGTTTTGATCGTCTTATCCCTAGTTGTTTGTAAGAGGGCCCATGTCTGAGTTCTGATCGTCTTATCCCTAGTTGTTTGTAAGAGGGCCCATATCTGAGTTCTGTTCGTCTTATCCCTAGTTGTTTGTAAGAGGGCCCATGTCTTAGCTCTGATCGCCTTATCCCTAGTTGTTTGTAAGAGGGCCCATGTCTGAGTTCTGATCGTCTTATCCCTAGTTGTTTGTAAGAGGGCTCATGTCTGAGTTCTGTTCGTCTTATCCCTAGTTGTTTGTAAGAGGTCTCATGTCTTAGTTCTGTTTGTCTTATCCCTAGTTGTTTGTAAGAGGGCCCATGTCTTTGTTCTGTTCGTCTTATCCCTAGTTGTTTGTAAGAGGACCCATGTCTTAGTTCTGTTCGTCTTATCTCTAGTTGTTTTTAAGAGGGCCCATGTCTGAGTTCTGATCGTCTTATCCCTAGTTGTTTGTAAGAGGGTCTATGTCTGAGTTCTGATCGTCTTATCTTTAGTTGTTTGTAAGAGGGCCCATGTCTGAGTTCTGATCGTCTTATCCCTAGTTGTTTGTAAGAGGGTCTCTGTCTGAGTTCTGATCGTCTTATCCCTAGTTGTTTGTAAGAGGACCCATGTCTGAGTTCTGATCGTCTTATCCCTAGTTGTTTGTAAGAGGTCTCATGTCTTTGTTCTGATCGTCTTATCCCTAGTTGTTTGTAAGAGGTCTCATGTCTTTGTTCTGATCGTCTTATCCCTAGTTGTTTGTAAGAGGGCTCATGTGTTTGTTCTGATCGTCTTATCCCTAGTTGTTTGTAAGAGGGCCCATGTCTGAGTTCTGATCGTCTTCTCCCTAGTTCATAGTTGTTTGTAAGAGGTCTCATGTCTGAGTTCTGATCGTCTTATCCCTAGTTGTTTGTAAGAGGTCTCATGTCTGAGTTCTGATCGTCTTATCCCTAGTTGTTTGTAAGAGGTCTCATGTCTGAGTTCTGATCGTCTTATCACTAGTTGTTTGTAAGAGGGCCCATGTCTTAGTTCTGTTCATCTTATCCCTAGTTGTTTGTAAGAGGGCTCATGTCTTTGTTATGATCGTCTTATCCCTAGTTGTTTGTAAGAGGTCTCATGTCTGAGTTCTGTTCGTCTTATCCCTAGTTCATAGTTGTTTGTAAGAGGGCCCATGTCTTAGTTCTGATCGTCTTATCCCTAGTTGTTTGTAAGAGGGTCTATGTCTGAGTTCTGATCGTCTTATCCCTAGTTGTTTGTAAGAGGGCTCATGTCTGAGTTCTGTTCGTCTTATCCCTAGTTGTTTGTAAGAGGGCTCATGTCTGAGTTCTGATCGTCTTATCCCTAGTTGTTTGTAAGAGGGCTCATGTCTTAGTTCTGATCGTCTTATCCCTAGTTGTTTGTAAGAGGGCCCATGTCTGAGTTCTGTTCGTCTTATCCCTAGTTCATAGTTGTTTGTAAGAGGGCCCATTTCTGAGTTCTGATCGTCTTATCCCTAGTTGTTTGTAAGAGGGCTCATGTCTGAGTTCTGTTCGTCTTATCCCTAGTTGTTTGTAAGAGGGCCCATGTCTGAGTTCTGTTCGTCTTATCCCTAGTTGTTTGTAAGAGGGCCCATGTCTTAGTTTTGATCGTCTTATCCCTAGTTGTTTGTAAGAGGGCCCATGTCTGAGTTCTGATCGTCTTATCCCTAGTTGTTTGTAAGAGGGCCCATGTCTGAGTTCTGTTCGTCTTATCCCTAGTTGTTTGTAAGAGGGCCCATGTCTGAGTTCTGTTCGTCTTATCCCTAGTTCATAGTTGTTTGTAAGAGGGCCCATGTCTTTGTTCTGATCGTCTTATCCCTAGTTGTTTGTAAGAGGGCCCATGTCTTAGTTTTGATCGTCTTATCCCTAGTTGTTTGTAAGAGGGCCCATGTCTGAGTTCTGATCGTCTTATCCCTAGTTGTTTGTAAGAGGGCCCATGTCTGAGTTCTGTTCGTCTTATCCCTAGTTGTTTGTAAGAGGGCCCATGTCTGAGTTCTGTTCGTCTTATCCCTAGTTCATAGTTGTTTGTAAGAGGGCCCATGTCTTTGTTCTGATCGTCTTATCCCTAGTTGTTTGTAAGAGGGCCCATGTCTTTGTTCTGATCGTCTTATCCCTAGTTGTTTGTAAGAGGGCCCATGTCTTAGTTTTGATCGTCTTATCCCTAGTTGTTTGTAAGAGGGCCCATGTCTGAGTTCTGATCGTCTTATCCCTAGTTGTTTGTAAGAGGGCCCATGTCTTTGTTCTGATCGTCTTATCCCTAGTTGTTTGTAAGAGGGCCCATGTCTTAGTTTTGATCGTCTTATCCCTAGTTGTTTGTAAGAGGGCCCATGTCTGAGTTCTGATCGTCTTATCCCTAGTTGTTTGTAAGAGGGCTCATGTCTGAGTTCTGTTCGTCTTATCCCTAGTTGTTTGTAAGAGGGCCCATGTCTTAGTTCTGATCGTCTTATCCCTAGTTCTTTGTAAGAGGGCCCATGTCTTTGTTCTGATCGTCTTATCCCTAGTTGTTTGTAGGAGGGCCCATGTCTGAGTTCTGATCGTCTTATCCCTAGTTGTTTGTAAGAGGGCCCATGTCTTAGCACTGATCGTCTTATCCCTAGTTCTTTGTAAGAGGGCCCATGTCTTTGTTCTGATCGTCTTATCCCTAGTTCTTTGTAAGAGGGCCCATGTCTTTGTTCTGATCGTCTTATCCCTAGTTGTTTGTAGGAGGGCCCATGTCTGAGTTCTGATCGTCTTATCCCTAGTTGTTTGTAAGAGGGCCCATGTCTTAGTTCTGATCGTCTTATCCCTGGTTCTTTGTAAGAGGGCCCATGTCTGAGTTCTGATCGTCTTATCCCTAGTTGTTTGTAAGAGGGCCCATGTCTTTGTTCTGATCGTCTTATCCCTAGTTGTTTGTAAGAGGGCCCATGTCTTTGTTCTGATCGTCTTATCTCTAGTTGTTTGTAAGAGGGCTCATGTCTGAGTTCTGTTCGTCTTATCCCTAGTTCTTTGTAAGAGGGCCCATGTCTTTGTTCTGATCGTCTTATCCCTAGTTGTTTGTAGGAGGGCCCATGTCTGAGTTCTGATCGTCTTATCCCTAGTTGTTTGTAAGAGGGCCCATGTCTTAGTTCTGATCGTCTTATCCCTAGTTCTTTGTAAGAGGGCCCATGTCTTTGTTCTGATCGTCTTATCCCTAGTTGTTTGTAAGAGGGCCCATGTCTTTGTTCTGTTCGTCTTATCCCTAGTTGTTTGTAGGAGGGCCCATGTCTGAGTTCTGATCGTCTTATTCCTAGTTGTTTGTAAGAGGGCCCATGTCTTAGTTCTGATCGTCTTATCCTTAGTTCTTTGTAAGAGGGCCCATGTCTTTGTTCTGATCGTCTTATCTCTAGTTGTTTGTAAGAGGGCTCATGTCTGAGTTCTGTTCGTCTTATCCCTAGTTGTTTGTAAGAGGGCCCATGTCTTTGTTCTGATCGTCTTATCCCTAGTTGTTTGTAGGAGGGCCCATGTCTTAGTTCTGATCGTCTTATCCCTAGTTCTTTGTAAGAGGGCCCATGTCTTTGTTCTGATCGTCTTATCCCTAGTTCTTTGTAAGAGGGCCCATGTCTTTGTTCTGATCGTCTTATCTCTAGTTGTTTGTAAGAGGGCTCATGTCTGAGTTCTGTTCGTCTTATCCCTAGTTCTTTGTAAGAGGGCCCATGTCTTTGTTCTGATCGTCTTATCCCTAGTTGTTTGTAGGAGGGCCCATGTCTGAGTTCTGATCGTCTTATCCCTAGTTGTTTGTAAGAGGGCCCATGTCTTAGTTCTGATCGTCTTATCCCTAGTTCTTTGTAAGAGGGCCCATGTCTTTGTTCTGATCGTCTTATCCCTAGTTCTTTGTAAGAGGGCCCATGTCTTTGTTCTGATCGTCTTATCTCTAGTTGTTTGTAAGAGGGCTCATGTCTGAGTTCTGTTCGTCTTATCCCTAGTTGTTTGTAAGAGGGCCCATGTCTTATTTGAATTAATTGTTTTATTGCACACAGTGGTGTCCTACACGAGGTGACTATATACGAGTAACATGGCGGGTATCTTATAAGAGGCAGGATCTGTTTACCTTTCTCCAGCACCTGGGTTCACCTCTGTTTTTGTGGCCTTCGTGGTACTCATCATTTAGTTTTTTGTTCTGTAATGTGTAATTTTGTTTTGCTTGTCTTCGTCCTGTATTTTGTGTACCCAATGTTGCCAGTATTTTTGGATTGTCCAGTTTTTGTTTACTCTAACGTTTATTTAAATAACACTGATGTTTATTTAACCCTTTATTAATACTCTAAATCATAGTTTGAGGAGAAAAACAATATATACTCTGCTGTTATGTGGATAATTGATGGATGTTTCAGTTGTTGTTTAATGTTTATAAATAAAAAACAAGATTATTGCGGATTTACATAATAAAACTCCTAAATTAATAGAATTCAAATGAACAACCACTATATGCTAAGACGGATTAAACAACTGTAGAAATTTGTATGTAAAATCTTCAATACCGGGATAATAAATCTATATTACATCTATTAACATTATAAATACTTTGTATAATAAGATATGAAATGACAGATATCAGGACGTTGGTTTATAATAATCACCATTGGGTTAGTAAAGAAGAACGAATTGAAAATATTCCACGGAAAATAACTATTAGCATATTAATTATGTTCTTTCTTCACGAAGCATATAGGCATTTTATATTTTATAAATATTTTATGGCACATCCCATTAAAATAATCTGAATTAATTCCTTTTGAAAAGGAAAATTTTTCAGAGTTCATTAATGGTTTAACTATTTGCGAAACATATAACTTATTACTTGACAGGTAATCCGATTATATACAACTCTGCTGCCTAACATAGACATATCAAAAATTGAATGTCAAGTAAATTAATTAAGTAAGTATTATCTAGTACTCAGGATGTTAAGCTGTGACAATCTAAATTGTATAAATTGAAAACTTTCAGTCTACAGAATAGAAATACTACACAAAAAAAAAAATCATACTTCAGTTTATCCTAAACTGGTTCTGTTTGAGCAGTCAAATTTCAATGACTGGATAATTTTTTGTCGTATACGGTCACTGACCAAGATATAGAGAAGTTTGGGGATACTAAAGGAGCAATCAGAAGCTTTTAATCGAAGAAGAACAGACAACACAATGGCCAAAAGAAAAGGGGCAAAAGGACAAACACTGATCTACAAAACATACATAAAACTGAAAAAAGAGTAACACAAACCCCACTAAAAACCGGGTGTGAACTCAGGTGTTCCGGAAGGGTGAGCAGTTCCTGCTTCATTAGTGGCACTCGTCGTATGAATCTGTACTATTGTAATAACAAATTAACGTACCAACAATATCTTCCGTGTTATATTCTGGTATTGACTCCACCAGTAAGTAACTCAATGAATCGTAATAAAGTCGTACTTCTAAAAAGTTTTCTCTACAAAATAATAATTTACAATTACCATTCAGTACAATATCAATACTAATATATTAATGATTTTCTGTCAATTAATAAACCAAACTTACTAAGTTTCTCATCAATTATACATAGGTCATCTTAGCCCGTTCTGACTATCCTTGTTTATGACCTTTAGTTTTCATGCTCCGAAAACTATTACATGATTTAGCTTTCCAATCTTTTGACTTTGAGCGTACCTGATGAAGGTTATTTCGAACGTACCTGATGAAGGTTATTTTGAACGTACCTGATGAAGGTTATTTTGAACGTATCTGATGAATGTTATTTTGAGAGTACCTGCTGAAGGTTATTTTGAACGTACCTGATGAAGGTTATTTTGAACGTACCTGATGAAGGTTATTTTGAACGTACCTGATGAAGGTTACTTTGAACGTACCTGATGAAGGTTATTTTGAACGTACCTGATGAAGGTTATTTTGAACTTACCTGATGAAGGTTACTTTGAACGTACCTGATGAAGGTTATTTTGAACCTACCTGATGAAGGTTACTTTGAACGTACCTGATGAAGGTTATTTTGAACGTACCTGATGAAGGTTATTTTGAACGTACCTGATGAAGGTTACTTTGAACGTACCTGATGAAGGTTATTTTGAACGTACATGATGAAGGTTACTTTGAACGTACCTGATGAAGGTTACTTTGAACGTACCTGATGAAGGTTATTTTGAACGTACCTGATGAAGGTTACTTTGAACGTACCTGATGAAGGTTACTTTGAACGTGCCTGATGAAGATTACTTTGAACGTACCTGATGAAGGTTACTTTGAACGTACCTGATGAAGGTTATTTTGAACGTGCCTGATGAAGGTTATTTTGAACGTACCTGATGAAGGTTACTTTGAACGTACCTGATGAAGGTTATTTTGAACGTACCTGATGAAGGTTACTTTGAACGTGCCTGATGAAGATTATTTTAAACGTACCTGATGAAGGTTACTTTGAACGTACCTGATGAAGGTTACTTTGAACGTGCCTGATGAAGGTTATTTTGAACGTACCTGATGAAGGTTACTTTGAACGTACCTGATGAAGGTTATTTTGAACGTACCTGATGAAGGTTACTTTGAACGTGCCTGATGAAGGTTACTTTGAACGTACCTGATGAAGGTTATTTTGAACGTACCTGATGAAGGTTACTTTGAACGTGCCTGATGAAGGTTATTTTGAACGTACCTGATGAAGGTTACTTTGAACGTACCTGATGAAGGTTATTTTGAACGTACCTGATGAAGGTTATTTTGAACTTACCTGATGAAGGTTACTTTGAACGTACCTGATGAAGGTTATTTTGAACCTACCTGATGAAGGTTACTTTGAAGTACCTGATGAAGGTTATTTTGAACGTACCTGATGAAGGTTATTTTGAACGTACCTGATGAAGGTTACTTTGAACGTACCTGATGAAGGTTATTTTGAACGTACATGATGAAGGTTACTTTGAACGTACCTGATGAAGGTTACTTTGAACGTACCTGATGAAGGTTATTTTGAACGTACCCGATGAATGTTACTTTGAACGTACCTGATGAAGGTTACTTTGAACGTGCCTGATGAAGATTACTTTGAACGTACCTGATGAAGGTTACTTTGAACGTACCTGATGAAGGTTATTTTGAACGTGCCTGATGAAGGTTATTTTGAACGTACCTGATGAAGGTTACTTTGAACGTACCTGATGAAGGTTATTTTGAACGTACCTGATGAAGGTTACTTTGAACGTGCCTGATGAAGATTATTTTAAACGTACCTGATGAAGGTTACTTTGAACGTACCTGATGAAGGTTACTTTGAACGTGCCTGATGAAGGTTATTTTGAACGTACCTGATGAAGGTTACTTTGAACGTACCTGATGAAGGTTATTTTGAACGTACCTGATGAAGGTTACTTTGAACGTGCCTGATGAAGGTTACTTTGAACGTACCTGATGAAGGTTATTTTGAACGTACCTGATGAAGGTTACTTTGAACGTGCCTGATGAAGGTTATTTTGAACGTACCTGATGAAGGTTACTTTGAACGTACCTGATGAAGGTTATTTTGAACGTACCTGATGAAGGTTACTTTGAACGTGCCTGATGAAGGTTATTTTGAACGTACCTGATGAAGGTTACTTTGAACGTACCTGATGAAGGTTATTTTGAACGTACCTGATGAAGGTTACTTTGAACGTGCCTGATGAAGGTTATTTTGAACGTACCTGATGAAGGTTACTTTGAACGTACCTGATGAAGGTTATTCCAGAACCGCGTCGTACGCACTAAATTCGATATTTAAGTATTTTTTCCAAACTGGATTCTATTAATAAAACCACAGAGATCTTGAGACATTAGAAAGAATCTTTCAAAATGTCTTTCGGAAGACTTCTCGTCTTATCTTTCAAAACGTCTTTCGGAAGACTTCTCGTGTTATCTTTCAAAATGTTTTTCGGAGGACATCAACACCTTGACACCTTCTGTGTTACGAAGATTGAATATCTTTATCATATCATAGACTATTAGTGTTTTTACTATAACAACACTCTTCGTCTGGTTATGTGCGGGTGTTCACATTTTACTTGCTTGACCGGATCATTACAATAAGAGGGGATGTGTTGTTCCACACAACTAGTTTAATCCAGCCATTTCTTATTGAGTGCCTGCACCAAGCCAGGAAAGTGAGCGGTCATGTGTGTTAGGGGGATCACGATTGTCTTTGTTTCTACGATTTTTCTAATAGATATTTGAACTGTTCCGGCTGTTCCGATTTGTTTTATTTTTGATTATGGTCACATCTTACGTAGACGATAAAGACATACTATTATCCTCGTGTGATGGGTTTTCATATGACGATTGGAATTTTCAAAGAATGACTAGTTAAATATTTCTTTGTACATAAGATTGTTTTAAAAGCCATTCTTGTATTTTAATATAGGCCTACTCTCGATTATCTGGCAACTTTTGCTGTCAGTAAAATGACGTAATATGTTTTCGTATAAAGTAAAAACAGGGCCGATATACGGGAAGGCAAGGAATATAAAATCCGGAAATGGCTGGTTTTAAAATTTCATGGTTCTGGCCATCTACAAATCATGCTACATCTAAATAAAATAACAGAATATTTGAAAATGACCACTTTCAAAATTGCGTTTACTTTTGATGTTTTTTTTTAGTGCTGAAACCACATGCACTGCTGATGTTTTGCACAGTTATTTAGTGTTTAGTATTTATTTGGCTAAAAAGAAACAAATATATATATAAGTGTTAATCATTTTATGTATTTTTGTCAAAGATACAATGAATTGCAATACATTGTAGTGACTAGTATAAAGTGAACAAGATATGATTATAATCTAACGATTATGAAGTCTCAAGTCTCCCAAACCGGCCACTGACAACAGGTTTAAAAAATAAATCAAAAGCTACCTTTGAAATCGAAAAATGTTGAATTTATGCGGTACTGTGGCGGCCATTTTGAAAATGGCGACCGGTAGAAATTTTTCGATGTGAGGAATCAATTCGGGACATCATAATCTAGCCACATATCAAATGACGTTGAAATCGGACAATGTTGAATTTGTGCGGTATTGTGGTGGCCATTTTGAAAATGGCGACCGGTAGAAATTTTTCAATGTCGGGAATCAATTCGGGACATCATTATCTACCCACATATCAAATTTTGATGATATCGGACAATGTTGAATTTTTGCGGTATTGTGGCGCCATTTTAAAAATGGCGATTGGTAGAAATTTTTCAATGTCGGGAATCAATTCGGGACATCATTATCTACCCACATATCAAATTTTGATGATATCGGACAATGTTGAATTTTTCCCGCCCATTTTTTATACCGTATTTTGGCAGCCATTTTGAAAATGGCAGACATCTCGAAATTTTGAAAACGCAGAATTGCTCCTCTAATGGTGACCTATCACTATGTCAATTTTTTTTATCCAGACTTGTTCTAAAGATGAGAGTTTATATATAAAGAATCAGGCTGTTTTTATGTCATTTTATTACAGTAATATAAAATAAAAGTTGACACTGAAATACATTAATTTCCAAGGTGACATGTATTTCATATAAGAAACAAGAACATTTCAGTCAGCTCTTTTGTTTACAAGTACGATCAATGACCCCATGACAGTCACAGTCATGACAGGAAGAGCGGGTGTCTGAGAGGCAGACGACATAGTTCAATTTTATATAGCCCTTCTGGATTTTTTTCCAGCTGCTTTATAAATGAAGTAAATTTTTAGCATTACAAAAAGTATGGTTCAGTAGGTAGGTTCACTATTTTTGGTACTTGCGTCTTTAAAAGCAATCTTGAACATTTTTGACAGAGGTCACGCTGGAATCCTGTTTACGTTCCAGAAATAGAAACCGGAAGAGACGTAAAAAATAACGTGTGCACTGTGGTAATCAAAATAAAATGGATGATACGAAAACATATGACATACGAAAACATATACCGGGACGATAATGGTTATGTACATCTCGTGTGCTCGCGTAGTAGATAAACACATACTAATAGCGATAAAGACGTACTTGAAATTGCTAAAACCCATAGAATAAAAAGTTGTAGAATAGACTTCAGCTGGAAATGTAGCTGTAGATATTGACTGGTCAAATGTTGTAAAATCACAGGATATCAGACACCCACACTCTTTCTTAAGGTCTGCACTGGCATCAAACTCAACTGAAACAAATGTTAATTTATACAACCATATGTCACAGGAATATCAAGTATGTTTGTTTGTTGGTTTGATGATGATTAACGCCACTTTCAACAATATTTCAGTAATATCGTAGCGGTCAGTTTTATTGGTGGAGGAAACCGGAGGACCCGGAGAAAACCACCGACCTGTTGCAAGTCACTGACAAACTTTATCACATAATGTTGTACACCTCGTCCTGATCGAGATTCGAACTCACAACATCAGTGGTGATAGGCACTGATTGCATATGTAGTTGTATATCCAACTACTATACGATCACAACCACGACGGCCCCTATCAATTATGGCAAACAAATAAAACAACAAAGATGATATGGGGTATATCATTGAAGTAGTTCCTATTGTTAACTTCATAGAGATATGCATGATTAAAAGATCCTAAATGTAAAAATTGTTCAAATACCTTTATTGAGAATGTAAACCAAATTGGGAATTGTATTAAGATTAATGGTGTCAGATGCTAATTGAAGCTACATGTTTTATATCTCGAATGTCCTATTACAATGAACAGAACACATATATTATAATCATAATACCGATTAATTCAATTATGAATGGGTTATATATAATTGTCTATCTTGATCTGTTATCAGATATCTGTTCATTAGAAAATCGAGGAGGTAAACAGAATTAGCTTAATGTAGAAAAACCGTTGTAGCGATTATTTTGAAGCACGTTTTGAGGATTTGATTCCTAGTGGTTAAGATCAAGCCACCGCTCCCAAAACTTTAAATTATTTGACTTTCCAATCATTCGATTTTGAGCTTATCCGAGGAAGGTTATTCCAGAAATGTGCCGTGTGCACTAAATTTGATATCTACGTTTGTATTAGAAAGTTTTACGACATGCTACATAACTTGATCAATCATTAAGGATATGTTTCCTTATCTCCTTATATCTTAATAATACGGTTCATGTCGCACAATCTTTAGTTTTTTTCTGTAGTGTTTTGTAGATAATTGCTTGTCCTTCTCTCTTCTTTTCGTTTGATCATTGTGTTGTCTGTCCTTCTTCGATTTACTGATTCTGATTATCCTTTTGTTATCTTCTAGCTATAGACGCCATGCACATGGTATCAATAGTACAGCCGCAAGTGATAAAGTTTAACAATTACTTGCCCATGGTCGGTGGTTCTCTCCGGGTACTCCGGTTTCTTCCACCACTAAAACTGGTCGCCATGATATAGCTGAAATATTGCTGAAAGTGGCGTTAAGCACACACAAAAAAATCAATAGTGAAAACAAAACTGGGTACATTTGTATCATCAGTGGCTATCCATCCAAAAACTGATACAATTGTGTTAATATAATTACCTTCATGTTGATAGTAACACGTGGCGATCTCAACTGGAGAACAGAGTGTTTCATTCCCTACAACATTAAAATGTCAACATTTATCTTATATCAAGGACTATGCATGCATTGTAATATGTATGTATTACTGAACAATGTTGTATTAGCACGAGTGTGTCCTAAGTTATTGTTTGCCATTTTCTGTTGGTGCATGCAACATATGAACCACAATTATAACATTTCATCACTATAATATCAGATGCTATGTTCATTTATTAAACCATGTATGATAAACACTCGAATACAACCATGGTTAATAATTCGTGTTCTCGATATTTTGTCCTTTGTCTTTTGAGTCATTGTATTGTCTTCTCTTCTTTGATTGATAGCTTCTGATTACCCCTTTGGTATCTTCAACCTTTACTGAGTTCTATATTAATACTAATATCGTTGACATGTCTTTTATATGTAGATGTAACCTTTTTCCACAAATTTCACTTGTACCAAGCTAAGAAAGAGAACGGTCATGTGTACGTATGATCAGACCCGCTGAGAGTGGAGAGGGGGGGGGGGGGGGGGAGTCGGGGCGGCTCCCCAGGGCCCATGAGTTTAGGGGGCCCAAATAAACAAGTAGAAAGCTGTTTTCTAAATCACAATTCATCAATTAATTTTTGTTGTACTGATTCCTTGCTTACCGGTATGACACACCGTGGTAGACTTAGTTTGAGTATCATTATTTGGAGAATTGAAGGAGGGGGCAAGTTTCCTTTTGCCCTGGGACCCAACAATTCTCTTGGAAACCCTGCGTATGACAGAGGTATCGATTTGTCCCTACAATGATTATAATTAGACTTTTGAACTACATATTTTAAGGTGTTTTGTCAAGCCATTTCAATAGTTAAATAATCGTACATATATGTTATACAAAGGACGGTGTAACGATTTGTGACTGTTCTTGTAAAATCAATCTCCATTGTCTTTCTGTAGCGTTGAGGTGATATAAAGTCAAATTTTATTGGTAGATCTTAAATGTATATCACATTATCTTTTATCTTAAAGTATCAATTCGTTACGACGTGATATCAATATTTCTCAATATTCAAACCTTGATCCATTACCTCCCGACATCCGCATTTTACAATTTATAAATATGGTAGCTATGACGCCACATCGACATTTCTCAATGTACGAGCCTGAATCCGTTGCGGCTCGACATCCTATTTTCTTAATGCACAAATCCCTCGTGACCCGACATACACATTTCCCAAGGTACAAACAAAGAGCTTTTTTCCAGTCATGCACGTTCACATTTTAAGGCCAGACATCGGCATTTCCAAATATACAATCTTTGATCTGTTACGACTCGACATCTGAATTTTTCATTGTACAAAACTGCATACTTTTCGTTCCGAAATCCACATTTCGCAAAGCATAAACCTAGAATCGACATGACCAAACATCCGACTAAACGCAATGTACAAGCATGAATCCGATATGACACAACATCCATATTTCGTAATTTACCTACCTGGGTCCATTAAAAAGCGACATCATTATTTCCATATGCACGAATGGTACTTATCACTGCCACTGGGTTTGTAACTAGAGTAACACAACGGGTGCCACTAGTGGAGCAGGAACTGCTACCCTTCCGGGGCATCTCAGTGTTTTTAGTGGTTTCGTATTACTCGATCTTTAGCTTTATGCGTTATGTTTTGTAGATGGTTGTTTGTCCTTTTTCTTTTGGCCATTGTGGTGTCTGTCCTTCTTCGATAGACGGATTCTGATTACCCTTTTGTATCTTCAAACTCTTCCTGGGTTCGTTTCGGTTCGACATCCGCATTTCCAAATGTACAAATTTTGTTTGATCCGTTACGACCTGACATCCGCATTTTTCAATGTACGAACCTTCATTCGATATAACCCGACATTCGCATTTCTCAAATAACAAACCCGAATGAGTTACTACATGACATCCGCATTTCCCAATATACAAACTTGGGTCAAGTAGGTCCCTACATCAACATTTCACAATGTACCAACCTGGATCAGTTACGGCCCGACATCCGCATTTCGCAACAATAAAGTCTCTTCGACATTCCAAAAGACATCCCGTGCGACTGTAGACTGGATAATATTTCAGGGTGTTTTTATATTTCGAATTATCTGTATCTATGCAGTACTGGTCTCCTCCAGCTGTATAGGGAGCCGGTAAATACTTGTACTGAAAAAGAAAAAAACAATCACAAACAATAACATAGATAATGTGTTCATCTCGATACATATTTCTGTATTCAACATCATTAGTTGACCTTAACCGTAACACAGGAGATTTTAAAATAACTTCGAAATTAAAGGTTTCAGCTGAGACACCTGAACAAAATTTCATGAGTGTGTAAAATCCAGGTGATGAAATACAATCTTTGTTTAAGCTTACCTTTGTCATTTTCATAGAAACATAGGTAGAAAATCCAGGTGACAAAATAAAACCTTTGTTTAAACTTACCTGTGTCATTGTCATAGAAACATAGGTAGAAAATCCAGATGACAAAATAAAACCTTTGTTTAAGCTTACCTTTGTCATTGTCATAGAAACATAGGTAGAAAATCCAGATGACAAAATAAAACCTTTGTTTAAACTTACCTTTGTCATTTTCATAGACACATAGGTAGTAAATCTAGGCGACCGTTTCACTTAAAGTGATCGTAAATCGTAATTATAAGTCTAAGATCACTCTTACGATTTCCTTGCGTGCACGTATACGTGCGTTTCACTAAACTAGTCATAATCTTAAGAGTTACGACTTGCGACTTGCAACAAGTAACATCTCCTATAATGGAGGTAAAAAGATATTGTATATAAACCCAACAGCTCGGAAGCTGATTACATTAATATTCACATTTTAAATGTGTTTAAATACATTTTTAATATTCAACTAATTCTAAAACTCTAAAGTGATTTCTGAATGAATAAACCTAAGCTATTAGAACAAAAAATTGTCAAGTGTAAAATTTTACCGAAATTGGAGAAGAAATTTATTTGATAGAATATATTTTAACGAATTTCTTGCTATTTTTAAGCGGAAATTTCAAAAATGTGACCATTGATTTCGCAATACATTCACATTCTGCATCGATATCTGTTTGCGGTGCATAGGTAGGATTTGGGGCTGAATCTATATTTTAGTTTTATTGCAGCACTATATTCACATATATAAAATAATATGTTTCATCAACACATAACACAACAAATATACGCATCTTACAATATTAAACCTTAACATGTACATGTACTGTTGATTTATATTCATAGTGAGTGTTTTAACGCTTTATATAATCAATAACAACTACCATTGAATTTTAACATTTGGACTGCAGGACTATCTGTTGCCTTCAAAATTATTGTTTTTATTTCTTATACATGTTTGTTACAAATTTATCTTTTTTTGTATTTATATTTAATATATTTGTATGTTATTCTTATATTATTTGTTTTTATTTTAATGGCTGACGAAAGTGGTGAATAATCCATATTACATCGTCAGTCATGCTGCAAAATGCAGAAAATATTATGAATAAGTTAAATATATTCTGAATAACAGGTAATCCGCGCAAATGTAAAAAAAAGAAGGCTCAGGTTACATTTTATGGATAATTGTAATGATCTTTATCGGCGCAAATGTAATACCTGTTAATCCCCAAATCCATGCAAATGTAATGCGCCCTCTGTTTGTGCTAAACTTTATTTTTAAACCATTGTTTGTACATGTACCCTATATCGTTCTTTTCTTGAAATTGCATCTAGGTAGCCGTGTTAATAAAATATGTTGATATTGTAAATGCGGAACTGATAGAAAGTACACTGAAACAAACAATAATGTGTAGCTGTTTTAATGATTTTATATGGCTCTCGAAATATAAAAAATGTTGCTTGCATCTAATATGTATTGCTGGCTTCATTTGATTAATGTTCATATTAAAAAAATACAGATAGCAATTCTTCTCTTCAAAAATAGGCTTACGATTTACGACTTACCTGTACCTACCACCACTCTTAACTTTGCGACCACTTTTTGTCGTAAGTCGTAAATCCTAGCTATTAGTGAAACGGTCGTATCTCTGAGTACACTTACGTCTACGTTTACGACTTAAGACCTTTAGTGAATCGGTCGCAGGTGATAAAATAAAACCTTTGTTTAAACTTACCTGTGTCATTTTCATTGAAACATAGGTAGAAAATCCAGGTGATAAAATAAAACCTTTGTTGATGACATCTGGCTCTTCTTCGGGATCATGAAGGACAATCTGTAAAACAGTTTTAGAACTGTAAATATTTCGTCAAATGAATTGATTGATTGATTTTTGTTTAAAGTTAATGAATTGCAAACCCCCAAAAATACTACGTTGACTCGTCAGAACAGTTCTAAAATTAAATCGAAAAATCGTAGAAACAGGTAAAATAACTACCATTAACATGCTAACTCTGTATAACACCCTAACCCACCAAGACTACCATTAACATGCTACCTCTGTACAACACCCTAACCCACCAGGACTACCATTAACATGTTAACTCTGTACAACACCCTAACCCACCAGGACTACCATTAACATGCTAACTCTGTACAACACCCTAACCCACCAGGACTACCATTAACATGCTACCTCTGTACAACACCCTAACCCACCAGGACTACCATTAACATGCTACCTCTGTACAACACCCTAACCCACCAGGACTACCATTAACATGCTACCTCTGTACAACACCCTAACCCACCAGGACTACCATTAACATGCTACCTCTGTACAACACCCTAACCCACCAGGACTACCATTAACATGCTACCTCTGTATAACACCCTAACCTACCAGGACTACCATTAACATACTAACTCTGTACAACACCCTAACCCACCAGGACTACCATTAACATGCTACCTCTGTACAACACCCTAACCCACCAGGACTACCATTAACATACTAACTCTGTACAACACCCTAACCCACCAGGACTACCATTAACATGCTACCTCTGTATAACACCCTAACCCACCAGGACTACCATTAACATGCTACATCTGTACAACACCCTAACCCACCAGGACTACCATTAACATACTAACTCTGTACAACACCCTAACCCTGGTCACCAGGACTACCATTAACATGCTACCTCTGTACAACACCCTAACCCACCAGGACTACCATTAACATGCTACCTCTGTACAACACCCTAACCCACCAGGACTACCATTAACATGCTACCTCTGTATAACACCCTAACTCACCAGGACTACCATTAACATGCTACCTCTGTACACCACCCTAACCCACCAGGACTACCATTAACATGCTACCTCTGTACAACACCCTAACCCACCAGGACTACCATTAACATGTTAACTCTGTACAACACCCTAACCCACCAGGACTACCATTAACATGCTACCTCTGTACAACACCCTAACCCACCAGGACTACCATTAACATGTTAACTCTGTACAACACCCTAACCCACCAGGACTACCATTAACATGCTAACTCTGTACAACACCCTAACTCACCAGGACTACCATTAACATGCTAACTCTGTACAACACCCTAACCCACCAGGACTACCATTAACATGCTAACTCTGTACACCACCATAACCCACCAGGACTACCATTAACATGCTACCTCTGTACAACACCCTAACCCACCAGGACTACCATTAACATGCTACCTCTGTACAACACCCTAACCCACCAGGACTACCATTAACATGCTAACTCTGTACAACACCCTAACCCACCAGGACTACCATTAACATGCTACCTCTGTACAACACCCTAACCCACCAGGACTACCATTAACATGCTAGCTCTGTACAACACCCTAACCCACCAGGACTACCATTAACATGTTAACTCTGTACAACACCCTAACTCACCAGGACTACCATTAACATGTTATCTCTGTACAACACCCTAACCCACCAGGACTACCATTAACATGCTAACTCTGTACAACACCCTAACCCACCAGAACTACCATTAACATGTTACCTCTGTACAACACCCTAACCCACCAGGACTACCATTAACATGCTAACTCTGTACAACACCCTAACTCACCAGGACTACCATTAACATGCTAACTCTGTACAACACCCTAATCCACCAGGACTACCATTAACATGCTAACTCTGTATAACACCCTAACCCACCAGGACTACCATTAACATGCTACCTCTGTACAACACCCTAACTCACCAGGACTACCATTAACATGCTAACTCTGTATAACACCCTAACCCACCAGGACTACCATTAACATGCTAACTCTGTACAACACCCTAATCCACCAGGACTACCATTAACATGCTAACTCTGTATAACACCCTAACCCACCAGGACTACCATTAACATGTTACCTCTGTACTACACCCTAACCCACAAGAACTACCATTAACATGCTACCTCTGTACAACACCCTAACCCACCAGGACTACCATTAACATGCTAACTTTGTACAACACTCTAACCCACCAGGACTACCATTAACATGCTAACTCTGTATAACACCCTAACCCACCAGAACTACCATTAACATGTTACCTCTGTACTACACCCTAAACCACCAGGACTACCATTAACATGCTAACTCTGTACAACACCCTAACTCACCAGGACTACCATTAACATGCTACCTCTGTACAACACCCTAACTCACCAGGACTACCATTAACATGCTACCTCTGTATAACACCCTAACCCACCAAGACTACCATTAACATGCTACCTCTGTACAACACCCTAACCCACCAGGACTACCATTAACATACTAACTCTGTACAACACCCTAACCCACCAGGACTACCATTAACATGTTAACTCTGTACAACACCCTAACCCACCAGGACTACCATTAACATGCTACCTCTGTACAACACCCTAACCCACCAGGACTACCATTAACATACTAACTCTGTACAACACCCTAACCCACCAGGACTACCATTAACATGCTACCTCTGTACAACACCCTAACCCACCAGGACTACCATTAACATGCTACCTCTGTACAACACCCTAACCCACCAGGACTACCATTAACATACTAACTCTGTACAACACCCTAACCCACCAGGACTACCATTAACATGCTACCTCTGTATAACACCCTAACCCACCAGGACTACCATTAACATGCTACCTCTGTACAACACCCTAACCCACCAGGACTACCATTAACATGCTACCTCTGTACAACACCCTAACCCACCAGGACTACCATTAACATACTAACTCTGTACAACACCCTAACCCACCAGGACTACCATTAACATGCTACCTCTGTACAACACCCTAACCAACCAGGACTACCATTAACATACTAACTCTGTACAACACCCTAACCCACCAGGACTACCATTAACATGCTACCTCTGTATAACACCCTAACCCACCAGGACTACCATTAACATGCTACCTCTGTACAACACCCTAACCCACCAGGACTACCATTAACATGCTACCTCTGTACAACACCCTAACCCACCAGGACTACCATTAACATACTAACTCTGTACAACACCCTAACCCACCAGGACTACCATTAACATGCTACCTCTGTACAACACCCTAACCCACCAGGACTACCATTAACATGCTACCTCTGTACAACACCCTAACCCACCAGGACTACCATTAACATGCTACCTCTGTATAACACCCTAACTCACCAGGACTACCATTAACATGCTACCTCTGTACACCACCCTAACCCACCAGGACTACCATTAACATGCTACCTCTGTACAACACCCTAACCCACCAGGACTACCATTAACATGTTAACTCTGTACAACACCCTAACTCACCAGGACTACCATTAACATGCTAACTCTGTACAACACCCTAACTCACCAGGACTACCATTAACATGCTACCTCTGTACACCACCCTAACCCACCAGGACTACCATTAACATGCTACCTCTGTACAACACCCTAACCCACCAGGACTACCATTAACATGCTAACTCTGTACAACACCCTAACCCACCAGGACTACCATTAACATGCTAACTCTGTACAACACCCTAACCCACCAGGACTACCATTAACATGTTAACTCTGTACAACACCCTAACTCACCAGGACTACCATTAACATGTTATCTCTGTACAACACCCTAACCCACCAGGACTACCATTAACATGCTACCTCTGTACAACACCCTAACTCACCAGGACTACCATTAACATGCTAACTCTGTACAACACCCTAATCCACCAGGACTACCATTAACATGCTAACTCTGTACAACACCCTAACCCACCAGGACTACCATTAACATGTTACCTCTGTACTACACCCTAACCCACCAGAACTACCATTAACATGCTACCTCTGTACAACACCCTAACCCACCAGGACTACCATTAACATGCTAACTTTGTACAACACCCTAACCCACCAGGACTACCATTAACATGCTAACTCTGTATAACACCCTAACCCACCAGAACTACCATTAACATGTTACCTCTGTACTACACCCTAACCCACCAGGACTACCATTAACATGCTAACTCTGTACAACACCCTAACTCACCAGGACTACCATTAACATGCTAGCTCTGTACAACACCCTAACTCACCAGGACTACCATTAACATGCTACCTCTGTATAACACCCTAACCCACCAGGACTACCATTAACATGCTACCTCTGTATAACACCCTAACCCACCAGGACTACCATTAACATGCTACCTCTGTACACCACCCTAACCCACCAAGACTACCATTAACATGCTACCTCTGTACAACACCCTAACCCACCAGGACTACCATTAACATGCTACCTCTGTACAACACCCTAACCCACCAGGACTACCATTAACATACTAACTCTGTACAACACCCTAACCCACCAGGACTACCATTAACATGCTACCTCTGTATAACACCCTAACCCACCAGGACTACCATTAACATGCTACCTCTGTACAACACCCTAACCCACCAGGACTACCATTAACATACTAACTCTGTACAACACCCTAACCCACCAGGACTACCATTAACATGCTACCTCTGTACAACACCCTAACCCACCAGGACTACCATTAACATACTAACTCTGTACAACACCCTAACCCACCAGGACTACCATTAACATGTTACCTCTGTACTACACCCTAACCCACCAGGACTACCATTAACATGCTACCTCTGTACAACACCCTAACCCACCAGGACTACCATTAACATGCTACCTCTGTACAACACCCTAACCCACCAGGACTACCATTAACATACTAACTCTGTACAACACCCTAACCCACCAGGACTACCATTAACATGCTACCTCTGTACAACACCCTAACCCACCAGAACTACCATTAACATGCTACCTCTGTACAACACCCTAACCCACCAGGACTACCATTAACATGCTACCTCTGTATAACACCCTAACCCACCAGGACTACCATTAACATGCTACCTCTGTACACCACCCTAACCCACCAGGACTACCATTAACATGCTACCTCTGTACAACACCCTAACCCACCAGGACTACCATTAACATGTTAACTCTGTACAACACCCTAACTCACCAGGACTACCATTAACATGCTAACTCTGTACAACACCCTAACTCACCAGGACTACCATTAACATGCTACCTCTGTACACCACCCTAACCCACCAGGACTACCATTAACATGCTACCTCTGTACAACACCCTAACCCACCAGGACTACCATTAACATGCTACCTCTGTACAACACCCTAACCCACCAGGACTACCATTAACATGCTAACTCTGTACAACACCCTAACCCACCAGGACTACCATTAACATGTTATCTCTGTACAACACCCTAACCCACCAGGACTACCATTAACATGCTACCTCTGTACAACACCCTAACCCACCAGGACTACCATTAACATGCTACCTCTGTACAACACCCTAACCCACCAGGACTACCATTAACATGCTAACTCTGTACAACACCCTAACCCACCAGGACTACCATTAACATGTTAACTCTGTACAACACCCTAACTCACCAGGAATACCATTAACATGTTATCTCTGTACAACACCCTAACCCACCAGGACTACCATTAACATGCTACCTCTGTACAACACCCTAACTCACCAGGACTACCATTAACATACTAACTCTGTACAACACCCTAATCCACCAGGACTACCATTAACATGCTAACTCTGTATAACACCCTAACCCACCAGGACTACCATTAACATGTTACCTCTATACTACACCCTAACCCACCAGAACTACCATTAACATGCTACCTCTGTACAACACCCTAACCCACCAGGACTACCATTAACATGCTAACTCTGTACAACACCCTAACCCACCAGGACTACCATTAACATGCTAACTCTGTATAACACCCTAACCCACCAGAACTACCATTAACATGTTACCTCTGTACTACACCCTAACCCACCAGGACTACCATTAACATGCTACCTCTGTACAACACCCTAACTCACCAGGACTACCATTAACATGCTAACTCTGTACAACACCCTAACCCACCAGGACTACCATTAACATGCTAACTCGGTACAACACCCTAACCCACCAGGACTACCATTAACATGCTACCTCTGTACAACACCCTAACCCACCAGGACTACCATTAACATGCTACCTCTGTACAACACCCTAGCCCACCAGGACTACAATTAACATGCTACCTCTATACAACACCCTAATCCACCAGGACTACCATTAACATGCTAACTCTGTACAACACCCTAACCCACCAGGACTACCATTAACATGCTACCTCTGTATAACACCCTAACTCACCAGGACTACCATTAACATGCTACCTCTGCACAACACCCTAACCAACCAGGACTACCATTAACATGCTACCTCTGTACAACACCCTAATCCACCAGGACTACCATTAACATGCTAACTCTGTACAACACCCTAACCCACCAGGACTACCATTAACATGCTAACTCTGTATAACACCCTAACCCACCAGAACTACCATTAACATGTTACCTCTGTACTACACCCTAACCCACCAGGACTACCATTAACATGCTAACTCTGTACAACACCCTAACTCACCAGGACTACCATTAACATGCTACCTCTGTACAACACCCTAACTCACCAGGACTACCATTAACATGCTACCTCTGTATAACACCCTAACCCACCAGGACTACCATTAACATGCTACCTCTGTATAACACCCTAACCCACCAGGACTACCATTAACATGCTACCTCTGTACACCACCCTAACCCACCAAGACTACCATTAACATGCTACCTCTGTACAACACCCTAACCCACCAGGACTACCATTAACATGCTACCTCTGTACAACACCCTAACCCACCAGGACTACCATTAACATACTAACTCTGTACAACACCCTAACCCACCAGGACTACCATTAACATGCTACCTCTGTATAACACCCTAACCCACCAGGACTACCATTAACATGCTACCTCTGTACAACACCCTAACCCACCAGGACTACCATTAACATACTAACTCTGTACAACACCCTAACCCACCAGGACTACCATTAACATGCTACCTCTGTACAACACCCTAACCCACCAGGACTACCATTAACATACTAACTCTGTACAACACCCTAACCCACCAGGACTACCATTAACATGTTACCTCTGTACTACACCCTAACCCACCAGGACTACCATTAACATGCTACCTCTGTACAACACCCTAACCCACCAGGACTACCATTAACATGCTACCTCTGTACAACACCCTAACCCACCAGGACTACCATTAACATACTAACTCTGTACAACACCCTAACCCACCAGGACTACCATTAACATGCTACCTCTGTACAACACCCTAACCCACCAGAACTACCATTAACATGCTACCTCTGTACAACACCCTAACCCACCAGGACTCCATTAACATGCTACCTCTGTATAACACCCTAACTCACCAGGACTACCATTAACATGCTACCTCTGTACACCACCCTAACCCACCAGGACTACCATTAACATGCTACTTCTGTACAACACCCTAACCCACCAGGACTACCATTAACATGCTACCTCTGTACAACACCCTAACCCACCAGGACTACCATTAACATGCTAACTCTGTACAACACCCTAACCCACCAGGACTACCATTAACATGTTATCTCTGTACAACACCCTAACCCACCAGGACTACCATTAACATGCTACCTCTGTACAACACCCTAACCCACCAGGACTACCATTAACATGCTACCTCTGTACAACACCCTAACCCACCAGGACTACCATTAACATGCTAACTCTGTACAACACCCTAACCCACCAGGACTACCATTAACATGTTAACTCTGTACAACACCCTAACTCACCAGGAATACCATTAACATGTTATCTCTGTGCAACACCCTAACCCACCAGGACTACCATTAACATGCTACCTCTGTACAACACCCTAACTCACCAGGACAACCATTAACATACTAACTCTGTACAACACCCTAATCCACCAGGACTACCATTAACATGCTACCTCTGTACAACACCCTAACCCACCAGGACTACCATTAACATACTAACTCTGTACAACACCCTAACCCACCAGGACTACCATTAACATGCTACCTCTGTACAACACCCTAACCCACCAGGACTACCATTAACATACTAACTCTGTACAACACCCTAACCCACCAGGACTACCATTAACATGTTACCTCTGTACTACACCCTAACCCACCAGGACTACCATTAACATGCTACCTCTGTACAACACCCTAACCCACCAGGACTACCATTAACATGCTACCTCTGTACAACACCCTAACCCACCAGGACTACCATTAACATACTAACTCTGTACAACACCCTAACCCACCAGGACTACCATTAACATGCTACCTCTGTACAACACCCTAACCCACCAGAACTACCATTAACATGCTACCTCTGTACAACACCCTAACCCACCAGGACTCCATTAACATGCTACCTCTGTATAACACCCTAACTCACCAGGACTACCATTAACATGCTACCTCTGTACACCACCCTAACCCACCAGGACTACCATTAACATGCTACCTCTGTACAACACCCTAACCCACCAGGACTACCATTAACATGTTAACTCTGTACAACACCCTAACTCACCAGGACTACCATTAACATGCTAACTCTGTACAACACCCTAACTCACCAGGACTACCATTAACATGCTACCTCTGTACACCACCCTAACCCACCAGGACTACCATTAACATGCTACTTCTGTACAACACCCTAACCCACCAGGACTACCATTAACATGCTACCTCTGTACAACACCCTAACCCACCAGGACTACCATTAACATGCTAACTCTGTACAACACCCTAACCCACCTGGACTACCATTAACATGTTATCTCTGTACAACACCCTAACCCACCAGGACTACCATTAACATGCTACCTCTGTACAACACCCTAACCCACCAGGACTACCATTAACATGCTACCTCTGTACAACACCCTAACCCACCAGGACTACCATTAACATGCTAACTCTGTACAACACCCTAACCCACCAGGACTACCATTAACATGTTAACTCTGTACAACACCCTAACTCACCAGGAATACCATTAACATGTTATCTCTGTACAACACCCTAACCCACCAGGACTACCATTAACATGCTACCTCAGTACAACACCCTAACTCACCAGGACTACCATTAACATACTAACTCTGTACAACACCCTAATCCACCAGGACTACCATTAACATGCTAACTCTGTATAACACCCTAACCCACCAGGACTACCATTAACATGTTACCTCTGTACTACACCCTAACCCACCAGAACTACCATTAACATGCTACCTCTGTACAACACCCTAACCCACCAGGACTACCATTAACATGCTAACTCTGTACAACACCCTAACCCACCAGGACTACCATTAACATGCTAACTCTGTATAACACCCTAACCCACCAGAACTACCATTAACATGTTACCTCTGTACTACACCCTAACCCACCAGGACTACCATTAACATGCTACCTCTGTACAACACCCTAACTCACCAGGACTACCATTAACATGCTAACTCTGTACAACACCCTAACCCACCAGGACTACCATTAACATGCTAACTCGGTACAACACCCTAACCCACCAGGACTACCATTAACATGCTACCTCTGTACAACACCCTAACCCACCAGGACTACCATTAACATGCTACCTCTGTACAACACCCTAGCCCACCAGGACTACAATTAACATGCTACCTCTATACAACACCCTAATCCACCAGGACTACCATTAACATGCTAACTCTGTACAACACCCTAACCCACCAGGACTACCATTAACATGCTACCTCTGTATAACACCCTAACTCACCAGGACTACCATTAACATGCTACCTCTGCACAACACCCTAACCAACCAGGACTACCATTAACATGCTACCTCTGTACAACACCCTAATCCACCAGGACTACCATTAACATGCTAACTCTGTACAACACCCTAACCCACCAGGACTACCATTAACATGCTAACTCTGTACAACACCCTAACCCACCAGGACTACCATTAACATGCTACCTCTTCACAACACCCTAACCAACCAGGACTACCATTAACATGCTACCTCTGTACAACACCCTAATCCACCAGGACTACCATTAACATGCTAACTCTGTACAACACCCTAACCCACCAGGACTACCATTAACATGCTAACTCTGTACAACACCCTAACCCACCAGGACTACCATTAACATGCTAACTCTGTACAACACCCTAACCCACCAGGACTACCATTAACATGCTAACTCTGTACAACACCCTAACCCACCAGAACTATCATTAACATGCTACCTCTGTACAACACCCTAACCCACCAGGACTACCATTAACATACTAACTCTGTACAACACCCTAATCCACCAGGACTACCATTAACATGCTACCTCTGTACAACACCCTAACCCACCAGGACTACCATTAACATGTTACCTCTGTATAACACCCTAACCCACCAGGACTACCATTAACATGCTACCTCTGTACAACACCCTAACCCACCAGGACTACCATTAACATGCTACCTCTGTACAACACCCTAACTCACCAGGACTACCATTAACATGCTACCTCTGTACAACACCCTAACTCACCAGGACTACCATTAACATGCTACCTCTGTATAACACCCTAACCCACCAAGACTACCATTAACATGCTACCTCTGTACAACACCCTAACCCACCAGGACTACCATTAACATGCTACCTCTGTATAACACCCTAACCCACCAGGACTACCATTAACATGCTAACTCTGTACAACACCCTAACCCACCAGGACTACCATTAACATGCTAACTCTGTATAACACCCTAACCCACCAGGACTACCATTAACATGCTAACTCTGTACAACACCCTAACCCACCAGGACTACCATTAACATGCTAACTCTGTACAACACCCTAACTCACCAGGACTACCATTAACATGCTACCTCTGTACAACACCCTAACCCACCAGGACTACCATTAACATACTAACTCTGTACAACACCCTAACCCACCAGGACTACCATTAACATGCTAACTCTGTACAACACCCTAACTCACCAGGACTACCATTAACATGCTACCTCTGTACAACACCCTAACCCACCAGGACTACCATTAACATACTAACTCTGTACAACACCCTAACCCACCAGGACTACCATTAACATGCTAACTCTGTACAACACCCTAACCCACCAGGAATACCATTAACATGTTATCTCTGTACAACACCCTAACCCACCAGGACTACCATTAACATGCTACCTCTGTACAACACCCTAACTCACCAGGACTACCATTAACATACTAACTCTGTACAACACCCTAATCCACCAGGACTACCATTAACATGCTAACTCTGTATAACACCCAAACCCACCAGGACTACCATTAACATGTTACCTCTGTACTACACCCTAACCCACCAGAACTACCATTAACATGCTACCTCTGTACAACACCCTAACCCACCAGGACTACCATTAACATGCTAACTCTGTACAACACCCTAACCCACCAGGACTACCATTAACATGCTAACTCTGTATAACACCCTAACCCACCAGAACTACCATTAACATGTTACCTCTGTACTACACCCTAACCCACCAGGACTACCATTAACATGCTACCTCTGTACAACACCCTAACTCACCAGGACTACCATTAACATGCTAACTCTGTACAACACCCTAACCCACCAGGACTACCATTAACATGCTAACTCGGTACAACACCCTAACCCACCAGGACTACCATTAACATGCTACCTCTGTACAACACCCTAACCCACCAGGACTACCATTAACATGCTACCTCTGTACAACACCCTAGCCCACCAGGACTACAATTAACATGCTACCTCTATACAACACCCTAATCCACCAGGACTACCATTAACATGCTAACTCTGTACAACACCCTAACCCACCAGGACTACCATTAACATGCTACCTCTGTATAACACCCTAACTCACCAGGACTACCATTAACATGCTACCTCTGCACAACACCCTAACCAACCAGGACTACCATTAACATGCTACCTCTGTACAACACCCTAATCCACCAGGACTACCATTAACATGCTAACTCTGTACAACACCCTAACCCACCAGGACTACCATTAACATGCTAACTCTGTACAACACCCTAACCCACCAGGACTACCATTAACATGCTAACTCTGTACAACACCCTAACCCACCAGGACTACCATTAACATGCTAACTCTGTACAACACCCTAACCCACCAGAACTATCATTAACATGCTACCTCTGTACAACACCCTAACCCACCAGGACTACCATTAACATACTAACTCTGTACAACACCCTAATCCACCAGGACTACCATTAACATGCTACCTCTGTACAACACCCTAACCCACCAGGACTACCATTAACATGTTACCTCTGTATAACACCCTAACCCACCAGGACTACCATTAACATGCTACCTCTGTACAACACCCTAACCCACCAGAACTACCATTAACATGCTACCTCTGTACAACACCCTAACTCACCAGGACTACCATTAACATGCTACCTCTGTACAACACCCTAACTCACCAGGACTACCATTAACATGCTACCTCTGTATAACACCCTAACCCACCAAGACTACCATTAACATGCTACCTCTGTACAACACCCTAACCCACCAGGACTACCATTAACATGCTACCTCTGTATAACACCCTAACCCACCAGGACTACCATTAACATGCTAACTCTGTACAACACCCTAACCCACCAGGACTACCATTAACATGCTAACTCTGTATAACACCCTAACCCACCAGGACTACCATTAACATGCTAACTCTGTACAACACCCTAACCCACCAGGACTACCATTAACATGCTAACTCTGTACAACACCCTAACTCACCAGGACTACCATTAACATGCTACCTCTGTACAACACCCTAACCCACCAGGACTACCATTAACATACTAACTCTGTACAACACCCTAACCCACCAGGACTACCATTAACATGCTAACTCTGTACAACACCCTAACTCACCAGGACTACCATTAACATGCTACCTCTGTACAACACCCTAACCCACCAGGACTACCATTAACATACTAACTCTGTACAACACCCTAACCCACCAGGACTACCATTAACATGCTAACTCTGTACAACACCCTAACCCACCAGGAATACCATTAACATGTTATCTCTGTACAACACCCTAACCCACCAGGACTACCATTAACATGCTACCTCTGTACAACACCCTAACTCACCAGGACTACCATTAACATACTAACTCTGTACAACACCCTAATCCACCAGGACTACCATTAACATGCTAACTCTGTATAACACCCTAACCCACCAGGATTACCATTAACATGTTACCTCTGTACTACACCCTAACCCACCAGAACTACCATTAACATGCTACCTCTGTACAACACCCTAACCCACCAGGACTACCATTAACATGCTAACTCTGTACAACACCCTAACCCACCAGGACTACCATTAACATGCTAACTCTGTATAACACCCTAACCCACCAGAACTACCATTAACATGTTACCTCTGTACTACACCCTAACCCACCAGGACTACCATTAACATGCTACCTCTGTACAACACCCAACTCACCAGGACTACCATTAACATGCTAACTCTGTACAACACCCTAACCCACCAGGACTACCATTAACATGCTAACTCGGTACAACACCCTAACCCACCAGGACTACCATTAACATGCTACCTCTGTACAACACCCTAACCCACCAGGACTACCATTAACATGCTACCTCTGTACAACACCCTAGCCCACCAGGACTACAATTAACATGCTACCTCTATACAACACCCTAATCCACCAGGACTACCATTAACATGCTAACTCTGTACAACACCCTAACCCACCAGGACTACCATTAACATGCTACCTCTGTATAACACCCTAACTCACCAGGACTACCATTAACATGCTACCTCTGCACAACACCCTAACCAACCAGGACTACCATTAACATGCTACCTCTGTACAACACCCTAATCCACCAGGACTACCATTAACATGCTAACTCTGTACAACACCCTAACCCACCAGGACTACCATTAACATGCTAACTCTGTACAACACCCTAACCCACCAGGACTACCATTAACATGCTACCTCTTCACAACACCCTAACCAACCAGGACTACCATTAACATGCTACCTCTGTACAACACCCTAATCCACCAGGACTACCATTAACATGCTAACTCTGTACAACACCCTAACCCACCAGGACTACCATTAACATGCTAACTCTGTACAACACCCTAACCCACCAGGACTACCATTAACATGCTAACTCTGTACAACACCCTAACCCACCAGGACTACCATTAACATGCTAACTCTGTACAACACCCTAACCCACCAGAACTATCATTAACATGCTACCTCTGTACAACACCCTAACCCACCAGGACTACCATTAACATACTAACTCTGTACAACACCCTAATCCACCAGGACTACCATTAACATGCTACCTCTGTACAACACCCTAACCCACCAGGACTACCATTAACATGTTACCTCTGTATAACACCCTAACCCACCAGGACTACCATTAACATGCTACCTCTGTACAACACCCTAACCCACCAGGACTACCATTAACATGCTACCTCTGTACAACACCCTAACTCACCAGGACTACCATTAACATGCTACCTCTGTACAACACCCTAACTCACCAGGACTACCATTAACATGCTACCTCTGTATAACACCCTAACCCACCAAGACTACCATTAACATGCTACCTCTGTACAACACCCTAACCCACCAGGACTACCATTAACATGCTACCTCTGTATAACACCCTAACCCACCAGGACTACCATTAACATGCTAACTCTGTACAACACCCTAACCCACCAGGACTACCATTAACATGCTAACTCTGTATAACACCCTAACCCACCAGGACTACCATTAACATGCTAACTCTGTACAACACCCTAACCCACCAGGACTACCATTAACATGCTAACTCTGTACAACACCCTAACTCACCAGGACTACCATTAACATGCTACCTCTGTACAACACCCTAACCCACCAGGACTACCATTAACATACTAACTCTGTACAACACCCTAACCCACCAGGACTACCATTAACATGCTAACTCTGTACAACACCCTAACTCACCAGGACTACCATTAACATGCTACCTCTGTACAACACCCTAACCCACCAGGACTACCATTAACATACTAACTCTGTACAACACCCTAACCCACCAGGACTACCATTAACATGCTAACTCTGTACAACACCCTAACCCACCAGGACTACCATTAACATGCTACCTCTGTACAACACCCTAACCCACCAGGACTACCATTAACATACTAACTCTGTACAACACCCTAACCCACCAGGACTACCATTAACATGCTAACTCTGTACAACACCCTAACCCACCAGGACTACCATTAACATGCTAACTCTGTACAACACCCTAACCCACCAGAACTATCATTAACATGCTACCTCTGTACAACACCCTAACCCACCAGGACTACCATTAACATGCTAACTCTGTACAACACCCTAACCCACCAGGACTACCATTAACATGCTACCTCTGTACAACACCCTAACCCACCAGGACTACCATTAACATGCTAACTCTGTATAACACCCTAACCCACCAGGACTACCATTAACATGCTAACTCTGTACAACACCCTAACCCACCAGGACTACCATTAACATGCTAACTCTGTACAACACCCTAACCCACCAGAACTATCATTAACATGCTACCTCTGTACAACACCCTAACCCACCAGGACTACCATTAACATACTAACTCTGTACAACACCCTAATCCACTCGGACTACCATTAACATGTTAACTCTGTACAACACCCTAACTCACCAGGACTACCATTAACATGCTACCTCTGTACAACACCCTAGCCCACCAGGACTACAATTAACATGCTAACTCTGTACAACACCCTAACCCACCAGGACTACCATTAACATGCTACCTCTGTACAACACCCTAACCCACCAGGACTACCATTAACATGCTACCTCTGTACAACACCCTAACCCACCAGGACTACCATTAACATGCTAACTCGGTACAACACCCACCAGATTTTGTACAGGCACTTCAATGAAAATGGGGGATTTCACTCATCTATTGGCCCAAGCCCCACCCCCACCCCCTCTTATTGAAGTGAGCCGTATTTCAGATATATATATGAAGAAAAGTTATAATTTTAAAAGCCGACAAGAAAGGGAACAATCTTACCAAATTTTCTTCGGAAACGCACTTCTACCATTTAAGACAAGGCCATAATTGATAATGGCGACAACACAATTCTGAAACAAGACCTAAGAGATTTTGTTTTTTCAAAACCTTGAGTAAATAAATGTTAGAAAAACCTAAGAGGAAAAGTATGTTATCTTACTGTCAGAGAAAAGTATGTTATCTTACTTTCAGAGTATATTATCTTACTGTCAGAGTATGTTATCCTAATGTCAGAGAAAAGTATGTTATCTTACTGTCAGAGTATGTTATCTTACTGTCAGAGTATGTTATCTTACTGTCAGAGTATGTTATATTACTGTCAGAGTATGCTTTCTTACTGTCAGAGTATGCTTTCTTACTGTCAGAGTATGTTATCTTACTGTCAGAGTATGTTATCTTACTGTCAGAGTATGTTATCTTACTGTCAGAGTATGTTATCTTACTGTCAGAGTATGTTATCTTACTGTCAGAGTATGTTATTTTACTGTCAGAGTATGTTATATTGCTGTCAGAGTATGTTATTTTACTGTCAGAGTATGTTATCTTACTGTCAGAGTATATTAATTTACTGTCAGAGTATGTTATATTACTGTCAGAGTATGTTATCTTACTGTCAGAATATGCTATATTACTGTCAGAGTATGCTATCTTTCTGTCAGAGTATGTTGTCTTACTGTCAGAGTATGTTATCTTACTGTCAGTATGTTATCTTACTGTCAGAAAATGTTATCTAACTGTCAGAGTATGTTATCTTACTGTCAGAGAAAAATATGTTATCTAAGTGTCAGAGTATGTTATCTTACTGTCAGAGGAAAGTATGTTATCTTACTGTCAAAGTATGTTATCTTACTGTCAGAGTATGCTATCTTACTGTCAGAGTATATTATACTACTGTCAGAGTATGTTATCTTACTGTCAGAGTATGTTATCTTACTGCCAGAGTATGCTATCTTACTGTCAGAGTATGTTATCTTACTGTCAGAGAAAAGTATGTTATCTTACTGTCAGAGAAAAGTATGTTATTTCACTGTCAGAGTATGTTATTTTACTGTCAGAGTATGCTATCTTACTGTCAGAATATGCTATCTTACTGTCAGAGTATGTTATCTTACTGTCAGAGTATGTTATATTACTGTCAGAGTAAATTATCTTACTGTCAGAGTATGCTATCTTACTGTCAGAGTATGTTATCTAACTGTCAGAATATGTTATATTACTGTCAGAGTATGTTATCTTACTGTCAGAGTATGTTATCTTACTGTCAGAGTAGCCTCATTCTGATATAGCTTATATCAAAAGTATTGTCCCTCGGAAGCCTAAGGAGATATCGTCTTACCTATACTAGAAGGTGACTGTGACGGTAACGGTAGCTAGAAAACTCGGGTATGATGAAATACCACAAAAAGTTCACGCCACTGTGACTCTAACAGTAGCTAGAAAACCCGGGTATGATGAAATACCACAAAGAGTTCAGGTCACTGTGACGCTAACGGTAGCTAGAAAATCCGGGTATGATGAAATACCACAAAAAGTACAGGTCACCGTGACGGTAACGGTAGCTAGCAAACTCGGGTATGATGAAATACCACAAAAAGTTCAGGTCACTGTGACGGTAACGGTAACTAGAAAGCGTGGGTATGATGAAAAACCACAAAAAGTTCGTCACTGTGACGGTAACGGTAATTAGAAAACCCGGGTATGATGAAATACTACAAAAAGTTCAGATCACTGTGACGGTAACGGTAGCTAGAAGACCCGGGTATGATGAAATAGCACAAACAGTTCAGGTCACTGTGACGGTAACGGTAGCTAGAAAATCCAGGTATGTTGAAATATCACAAAAAGTTCAGGTCCCTGGGACGGTAACGGTAGCTAGAAAACACGGGTATGATGAAATACCACAAAAAATTCAGGTCCCTGTGACGGTAACGGTAGCTAGAAAACACGGGTATGATGAAATACCACAAAAAGTTCAGGTCACTGTGACGGTAACAGTAGTTCTGAACTCGGGTATGATGAAATACCACAAAAAGTTGAGGTCACTGTGCCGGTAACAGTAGCTCTGAACCCGGGTGTGATGAAATACCACAAAAAGTTCAGGTCACTGTTACGGTAACAGTAGCTCTGAACTCGGGTATGATGAAATACCTCAAAAAGTTCAGGTCACTGTGACGGTAACAGTAGCTCTGAACCCGGGTATGATGAAATACGACAAAAAGTTCAGATCACTGTGACGGTAACAGTAGCTCTGAACCCGGGTATGATGAAATACCACAAAAAGTTCAGGTCACTGTGACGGTAACAGTAGCTCTGAACCCGGGTATGATGAAATACCACAAAAAGATCAGGTCACTGTGACGGCATCAGTAGCTCTGAACCCGGGTATGATGAAATACCACAAAAAGTTCAGGTCACTGTGACGGTAACAGTAGTTCTGAACCCGGGTATGATGAAATACCACAAAAAGTTCAGGTCACTGTGACGGTAACAGTAGCTCTGAAACGGGTATGATGAAATACCACAAAAAGATCAGGTCACTGTGACGGCATCAGTAGCTCTGAACCCGGGTATGATGAAATACCACAAAAAGTTCAGGTCACTGTGACGGTAACAGTAGTTCTGAACCCGGGTATGATGAAATACCACAAAAAGTTCAGGTCACTGTGACGGTATCAGTAGCTCTGAGCCCGGGTATGATGAAATACCACAAAAAGTTCAGGTCACTGTGAGGTAATAGTAGCTCTGAAACTGGGTATGATGAAATACCACAAAAAGTTCAGGTCACTCTGACGGTAACAGTAGCTCTGAACCCGGGTATGATGAAATGCCACAAAAAGTTCAGGTCACTGTGACGGTATCAGTAGCTCTGAACTCGGGTATGATGAAATACCACAAAAAGTTCAGGTCACTGTGACGGTAACAGTAGCTCTGAACTCGGGTATGACGAAATGCCACAAAAAGTTCAGGTCACTGTGACGGTAACAGTAGCTCTGAACCCGGGTATGATGAAATACCACAAAAAGTTCAGGTCACTGTGACGGTAACGGTAGCTAGAAAATACGGGTATGATGAAATACCACAAAAAGTTCAGGTCACTGTGACGCTAACGGTAGCTCTGAACCCGAGTATGGTGAAATACCACAAAAAGTTCAGGTCACTGTGACGGCATCAGTAGCTCTGAACCCGGGTATGATGAAATACCACAAAAAGTTCAGGTCACTGACGGTAACGGTAGCTCTGAACCCGGGTATGATGAAATACCACAAAAAGTTCAGGTCACTGTGACAGTAACGGTAACTCTGAACCCGGGTATGATGAAATACCACAAACAGTTTAGTTCACTGTGACGGTAACAGTATTGGTAAAAGGGCTGCTGTCATTTGTTAGTAAAGGTCATTATCACCTTCTTACTGGAGTTTCAATTCACGATATAACTATAGATAATCAACAAGGGAAAAATAAAATATTGAAATAATTGCGACATTTCAATTTATAAGTCAATATTAGTTGAATACATTATTATAAAGTATTTGTAAATAATTCAAGGAAATAATGAGTATATAATTACTGTATTCCAGATCTATACATTATGTCGCGGAAATGATCAAACGGAAAATAAACTCAGAAATCAATCGTATTCTCTACAAAGTTGATACTTCATTTTATTATTTCCGAATCCACGACAATAAATATTTAGACAAACAAAGATCAGTTAAAACAATCAATTTCATATTCATTAATAATTTCCAAACAAAATATATTACTTTAGATTTTGACAAGAGGAAATAATGCTCTAGAAATGCTGTAATTTTAGTTTGTTCAACTATTCTCAAAAAAGTTGTATATTTAGCAGAGGTAATTTCCGAAAAGGAATCATATGGAGTCTAATGTTAATTTACCACAACGAACATTACGAGAAAGTACGTGTTTCACGATTACACATTGGTCACGTGTAAGACATATGAAATATGTCACCTTCATAACATTTTCATAGATTGTAAGAAGAGTATAAAGATACCAAAGGGGTAATCAGAATCTGTAAATCGAAGACGATCAGACAACAATACCATGATAAAAAGAAAACGGACAAACAACGATCTACAAACCATACAGATAAAACTAAATATCGAGTAACACGAACCCCACTAAAAACCGGGGGTGAACTCACGTGTTCCGAAGGAGGTAAATTGTATCAAATTAAGAATTTGGTTAGATGTATGTATGTTACTATTTTATCATTTTATAATTTGTGCTCTCATGAAAAGTTTCAAGATACCAAAGAGGTCAGAGGTCATACATCAAAATAGTACAAACAATACAATGTCAAAAGATACCAAAGGGGTAATCAGAAATCATACATCAAAGTAGTACAAACAATACAATGTCAAAAGATACCAAAGGGGTAATCAGAAGTCATACATCAAAGTAGTACAAACAATACAATGTGAAAAGATACCAAAAGGGTAAACCGAAGTCATACATCAAAGTAGTACAAACAATACAATGTCAAAAGATACCAAAGGGGTAATCAGAAGTCATACATCAAAGTAGTACAAACAATACAATGTCAAAAGATACCAAAGAGGTAATCAGAAGTCATACATCAAAGTAGTACAAACAATACAATGTCAAAAGATACCAAAGGGGTAATCAGAAGTCATACATCAAAGTAGTGCAAACAATACAATGTCAAAAGATACCAAAGGGGTCATCAGAAGTCATACATCAACGTAGTACAAACAATACAATGTCAAAAGATACCAAAAGGGGTCATCAGAAGTCATACATCAACGTAGTACAAACTATACAATGTCAAAAGATACCAAAGGGGTAATCAGAAGTCATACATCAAAGTAGTACAAACAATACAATGTCAAAAGATACCAAAGGGGTAATCAGAAGTCATACATCAACGTAGTACAAACAATACAATGTCAAAAGATACCAAAGGGGTAATCAGAAGTCATACATTAAAGTAGTACAAACAATACAATGTCAAAAGATACCAAAGGGGTAATCAGAAATCATACATCAAAGTAGTACAAACAATACAATGTCAAAAGATACCAAAGGGGTAATCAGAAGTCATACATCAAAGTAGTACAAACAATACAATGTCAAAAGATACCAAAGGGGTAATCAGAAGTCATACATCAAAGTAGTACAAACAATACAATGGCAAAAGATACCAAAGGGGTAATCAGAAATCATACATCAAAGTAGTACAAACAATACAATGTCAAAAGATACCAAAGGGGTAATCAGAAGTCATACATCAACGTAGTACAAACAATGCAATGTCAAATGATACCAAAGGGGTCATCAGAAGTCATACATCAAAGTAGTACAAACAATACAATGTCAAAAGATACCAAAGGGGTAATCAGAAGTCATACATCAAAGTAGTACAAACAATGCAATGTCAAAAGATACCAAAGGGGTAATCAGAAGTCATACATCAAAGTAGTACAAACAATACAATGTCAAAAGAAAAACAATGGCTAAAAGGAAAACAATAGTTAAAAGCATAAGATCAATGTACAAAAAAACCCAAAAAGGTTAAAAAGAAAAGGACAAAAAGACAAACAAAGAAAAAGTATCTCATGGGCTACACGTGGTCTGGTAGAAGGGGGATACATATCCCGTACCTATGGTATGTTCGAAAGGGAACGAACTGTATATGTTCTGTTGTATGACAATACATTCTTTTGTATGGTACTATCCTTTATCTTATGGCAATATGTTCTATTGAATGGCAATATGTTCTGTTGTATGGTAGTATGTTCTGTTGTATGGCAATACGTTCTATTGCAAGGAAAGGTATTCTGTTGTATGGCAATATGTTTTGTTGTATGGCAATATATTCTATTGCAAGGAAAGGTATTCTGTTGTATGACAATACGTTCTTTTGTATGGCAATATGTCTTGCTATATGGCAATATGCTTTGTTGTATGGCAATGTGTTCTGTTGTATGGCAATGCGTTCTTTTGCATGGTAATGTTTTATCTTATGGCAATATGTTCCATTTAATGCCAATATGTTCTGTTGTATGGTAATATGTTCTAATTTCTGGCAATATGTTCTATTGAATGGCAAAATGTTTTGTTGTATGGCAATTCGTTCTATTGCAAGGAAATGTATTATGTTGTATGGCAATACGTTCTATTGCAAGGAAATGTATTCTGTTGCATGGCAATAAGTTCTTTTGTATGGCAATGTGTTCTGTTGTATGGTAATATGTTCTAATTTCTGGCAATATGTTCTATTGAATGGCAAAATGTTTTGTTGTATGGCAATTCGTTCTATTGCAAGGAAATGTATTATGTTGTATGGCAATACGTTCTTTTGTATGGCAATACGTTCTATTGCAAGGAAATGTATTCTGTTGCATGGCAATAAGTTCTTTTGTATGGCAATGTGTTCTGTTGTATGGTAATGTGTTCTTTTGTATGGTAATATGTTTTATTTTATGGCAATGTGTTCTTTTGAATTGCAATATGTCCTGTGGTATGGCAATGCACTTTGTTGTTGGCTATGTGTTCTATTGAATGGCAATATGTTCTGTTGTATGGTAGTATGTTCTGTTGTATGGCAATACGTTCTATTGCAAGGAAAGGTATTCTGTTGTATGGCAATATGTTTTGTTGTATGGCAATATGCTCTATCGCAAGGAAAGGTATTTTGTTGTATGCCAATACGTTCTTTTGTATGGCAATATGTCTTGCTGTATGGCAATATGCTTTGTTGTATGGCAATGTGTTCTGTTGTATGGCAATGCGTTCTTTTGTATGGTAATGTTTTATCTTATGGCAATATGTTCCATTTAATGCCAATATGTTCTGTTGTATGGTAATATGTTCTAATTTTTGGCAATATATTCTATTGAATGACAAAATGTTTTGCTGTGTGGCAATACGTTCTATTGCAAGGAAATGTATTATGTTGTATGGCAATACGTTCTATTGCAAGGAAATGTATTCTGTTGCATGGCAATAAGTTCTTTTGTATGACAATGTGTTCTGTTGTATGGTAATGCGTTCCTTTGTATGGAAATATGTTTTATTTTATGGCAATATGTTCTTGTGAATTGCAATATGCTCTGTGGTATGGCAATGTGCTCTGTTGTGGACTATATGTTCTATTGTTCGGCAATGTGTTATGCTGTATTGCAATATGTTTTATTAAATGACATTATGTTCTGTTATTGGGCAATATGTTCTGCTATGCGTGAGAGTGAGCGATTGTTGTTTAACGCCAATTCAGCAATTTTTCAGCTATATCATGGCGAGAACAAGTTAATTTTCAATGAAATTATGATGAGGTCAGCTTTGTTCTAGACCAACACGCTGAGTTGGAGTTTTATAATGCTAGCTCACTGAAACAACAGTCCGCGGGTAGATATGTCGCTCCACTCGAATCATCTTTGTCCCTAATGCTGCGTGCTTAGCGGAGAAGCAACACATACCCATTTTATAGCACGCTAACCATTACGCCACCGATGCTATTTGAAAATATGTTCTATTGAAGGGAAATATATATGTTCTATCGGACGGCAATATGTTCTGTTGTATGGGAATATGTTATATTGTATGGCAATATGCTCTAGTCATAATGGAGCAACAAAGAACAAAGATAATTGTGAGGAATATATGCAAAACATCAAAATCAAGTGATAAGCACAGAATCGCAGCATGGATGAATTACAAATCGGACAAGACAATCTGCTCTACAAAGCGGAAGTGACATGGACAGTTGTTCAAAATGATATCCGTCATCTGCCTATGGTGAACTCCAGTATCACATAATATATATATAAAGATAGTACGATCTATATTTAAAGTATATACCTTAACTCCAGCAGCTATATTGGTGTTAAACACATATTCTGATTGTTGAATGTTAATGTAAAACGTCAAGGCTGTAGCAGAACCAGTCATACTTCCATTTACTCGACCCTCGGTCTCGACTTTCTCATAGTTATTATATGTAAAACAAGTTCCCCACTGAGTTATCTTTCTTGTCAAAATATCGTAACAGGAAACGACAACTCTTTTGTTGACACAGACGACAAACAAATCTTTGATATCAAAGGATACTTTATCTAACCAGTCATCAGAAAAGGCATGATTCAGTTCAGCATACAATGGGTCAGAATAGTTCAATGGAGGCATGATGACGCCGAGTCTGCTGCTATGAAGTAGATGTGACGTCATTGCTGGACTAGCGTTGACAGCTGACTGTTTGTATGGTGACATGTTACATATAGTAATGGCGGGATATGACAGTTCTTTGACAAATTTGACGTTGATGTTTGTCAGGGTAGGGTTTGTTCCGTAGTACGCCAGTAAATTGTAGACTGTAAATATCAGTAACGACCCCATACCCATCAAGGCGAAGATCCATATGATCCTACAATAAACATTAACATATTAGCCATGGTTTGTCTGTAAAGAGAAGTTTTATCTTGAAAGTGCTTACAGACATAATATATATTTCTTAAAAGTAAACAAATGCAGATTTATCTTTAAAATATACAAACAAAGTCTGTAGTTTTCAATGAATACACATTTATTTTACATCTCAAATTGTGTGCCATGATATTAATACGTGCAATTCAATTTAATACTATTTCTTAAATTAACGGGCAAATCTACTTCACTTTTCAAATAGTCAACTTCCCAATCATCATTAGTAATATTCCAGCAGCACCAGCATATGGAATTCGCATTTCACAATCAATACGTTTTCTAGAGCTTGTGCCCAGTACAGTGATTTACTAAACAGTGCTCAGCCAATGACACAAACGCTACAACAAATATACGGTCACCACCACGATCTGATTGGTCGCTACGAAATATCCATTTCTCAAATGGCAATGAATCTTTTCCTTTTTACGTAGATTTTGTTCTCTTCTCCGTCACCGATAACACATTTACAGAACTTGACAATGAGTACCACAGGAACTGCTAAACCCTTCGCTAGCAAATGGATTCACCTCCCTGTTTTGGTGGGGTCCGTTGACCATTTCTTGAGATTTCTGTGTTGTGATTTTTGCTTTGTTGTTTATTTTTTGGGGGGTTCTGTATCTTGTGTCCAATGTTGCTTGTGTCTCTAGATTCTACATTTAAGCTTGCCACTTCGATTTTGCAAACGTTTATTTACCTTACAACACGTGTAACACTAACATTATTCTGTGATTATGACAAAAACTCATGGGGTATAGAAACACGTAGAAAACACCAAGTAGCATAGAAATAAAATGAAGGAAAATATCACACTGTCGTAACAGTTACAAAATATCACACTGTCGTAACAATTACAAAATATCACACTGTCGTAACAGTTACAAAATATCACACTGTCGTAACAGTTACAAAATCCAATCGAAGAATTGTAAACAGAGACACAGTCGATACACGTAACACACATATACATGAGCTCTCAATTTCCTGGTTTGGAAAAATGTGGCGGGATATAAGCCAGTATAATGAACCCAAGCCTGCCTTTGTTTTATCTCAAGTTCACCCAAGCCTGCCTTTGTTTTATCTCAAGTTCGACCCAAACCTGCCTTTGTTTTATCTCAAGTTCGACCCAAACCTGCCTTTGTTTTATCTCAAGTTCGATCCAAACCTGCCTTTGTTTTATTTCAAGTTCGACCCAAACCTGCCTTTGTTTTATATCAAGTTCGACCCAACCCTGCCTTTGTTTTATCTCAAGTTCGACCCAAACCTGCCTTTGTTTTATCTCAAGTTCCAGATTAGAGACATACAGTTATCAATGTTTGGATCAATAATTTACAGAACATCAGCAAAATACCTGAAAGTGAGATTAATGGCTTTAGCTTCTGTATTTTTCTGTTATTGATAAGTTTGTGTATAAACTCTGTCTCATAGGAGTAAATGAAGTGATCGAAAAGGAGAGGGGTACAGATTACTCCCATGGGGATGCCGATGATTTGTTGAAAAACTCTCAGATAATGTCGTATCGAGTACATGTCCCCATGGACGGGATTCGAATTCAAATTCTTAGTGGTGATAGGAACTGATTACACAGGTAGTTGTAAATCTAACTACAATACGATCACGACCACGACAGCAGCAAAATGAAAATAACATATACCGTAGCATATCAGTGTAATATAGGAAATATAAAATAATAACGGAAATAAAGATAGTAATCAAGCAAAACATGGCTAGAAAAAAAAACACCACTGCACATTGACTTCAATAAAAAGTGTCGGAATTGAACTTGTTTTATGCCCCAACCCCACTATAGGTATCAACATTTGTCCTTATTCTGTCATTGATAAATAATAGATTTGTAATATATCAGGTATACTACTTCCATATTTAATAGTGTCGCCCGAAGCCAGTGTCCATATTATAAACTTATTATTATTTTTAATATTAATAAGAAGTTGTAAATATTGAGGTTACTCTTGTGCTGTGACATTTCTGTGAACTTACAATTATTTCTAAGATATCACAAAGATTAACCAGTAATGACCTATGACTGGGTTATTTGTCAAATTAGGTACCAGTGTGTGGCTATAACAATGATTATCTAATTATTATTTTATAAGGTGCTCATTTTTAAATGTTCGTTGGAGAAGTTGGGCCGATAACACTAGCTTAACCCGGCTACATTGTGTTGAAGTTTACCAAGAAAGGACAGTGAGAGGTCATAGGTGATATATTTCTGTGTTAGGGTATTGCATTTTACCAAGAAAGGACAGTGAGAGGTCATAGGTCATGTATTTCTGTGTTAGGGTATTGAAGTTTACCAAGAAAGGACAATGAGCGGTCATAGGTCATGTATTTCTATGTTAGGGTATTGAAGTTTACCAAGAAAGGACAGTGAGAGGTCATAGGTCATGTATTTCTGTGTTAGGGTATTGAAGTTTACCAAGAAAGGACAATGAGCGGTCATAGGTCATGTATTTCTATGTTAGGGTATTGAAGTTTACCAAGAAAGGACAGTGTGAGGTCATAGGTCATGTATTTCTGTGTTAGGGTATTGAAGTTTACCAAGAAAGGACAATGAGCGGTCATAGGTCATGTATTTCTATGTTAGGGTATTGAAGTTTACCAAGAAAGGACAGTGAGAGGTCATAGGTCATGTATTTCTGTGTTAGGGTATTGAAGTTTACCAAGAAAGGACAGTGAGAGGTCATAGGTCATGTATTTCTGTGTTAGGGTATTGAAGTTTACCAAGAAAGGACAGTGAGAGGTCATAGGTCATGTATTTCTGTGTTAGGGTATTGCAATTTACCAAGAAAGTACAGTTAGAGGTCATAGATAATGTATTTCTGTGTTAGGGTATTGCAATTTACCAAGAAAGTAACAGTTAGAGGTCATAGGTCATGTATTTCTGTGTTAGGGTATTGAAGTTTACCAAGAAAGGACAGTGAGAGGTCATAGGTCATGTATTTCTGTGTTAGGGTATTGCAATTTACCAAGAAAGTACAGTTAGAGGTCATAGGTCATGTATTTCTGTGTTAGGGTATTGATTTTGTTTCTTTGTACTATTTTGATATTTGACTTTTGAATGGTGGCGACAATGTGACATTTTCTGTTTTCATTTTATTACATTAATATAGACTATTAATATCTGTCTTTGTATGAGGTTTTGTTATCAACCAATACCCAAGTGAGACTCACAAATATCAATTTAATAGATGAGGCAGGAACTGCCTACCCTTGCGAAGCACCCGAGGTCACCCTCGGTTTTCAGTGAGGTTCGTGTTCCTCGATCTTTAGTTTTATGTGTATGTTTTGTAGATCGTTGTTTGTCCTTATGTACTTTTTCTTTTGGCCATTTTGTCTGTTCTTCTTTGAAATACGGATTCTGATTACCCCTTTGATATCTTCAAACTCTTTCTTTTGCTACCTCTGGGTCAATACCTCTACTGGTGGACTATAAGTTCTCGGGAGAACCATCCACTCAGTAATCATGTACTAACATGGTTTAGAAGATAGTAAAAACGTAGATATCAAATTTAGTGCACACCACGTGTGTGTGGAATAACCTTTATCGGGTGACGCTTAAAGCCAAAAATATTTGAAAGCTAAATAATTTAAAAGTCATTTGGAGCAAGAAAACTAATTTCGGCTAAGGTCACCTATGGTAAGGTCACCTATGCTAAGGTCACCTATGTCTAAGGTCACCTATGCTAAGGTCACCTATGTCTAAGGTCACCTATGCTAAGGTCACCTATGTCTAAGGTCACCTATGCTAAGGTCACCTATGTCTAAGGTCACCTATGCTAAGGTAACCTATGTCTAAGGTCACCTATGCTAAGGTCACCTATGTCTAAGGTCACCTATGCTAAGGTCACCTATGTCAAGGTCACCTATGTCTGAGGGAGGAGAACCTTAGTTGTAACAATAATTACATGGGTTATGAACTGTAAACATCGATAAAAATATATCTAATAAACAATGTATTGCAGATATATTTATTGTTCCTAAATTATGAAATTATTATTAAAACTAAGATTTATCTCCCCAGATATAGATAACCTTAGTACATTTTAGTTATCCCGTTTTTGGCTTTCTTGCTTGGAGTTCGTGTTACTCGATCTTTAGTTTTATGTGTAATGTTTTGTAGATCGTTGTTTGTCCTTTTGTCCTTTTTTCCTTTGACCATTGTGTTGTCTGTTTTTCTTCGACTTAAGGATTCTGATTACCTCCCTTTGGTATCTTCAAACTCTTCTTGCTCTAAAAACGTTTTGAATCATTTGTTGTTCTATTCTGACGACTATCAGCGCCACCTGATGAACTCTATTTCAGAAATTCTACTTGTGCACAAACTTAGATATGTACGTTTTAGTATGTGATCAACCAATACCATACTGAGAGAATAATATCTATAACAGGTAACAAGTTATCTGTAGATTTCTCCAATAAATACTCAAACAAGTTCTGAGTTCTATGTAATTTATCATACACAACAGCATATGCAAATAGATCATATATTTACATATATAACCGGTTCTGTTTCCTTATCAAATGGAAGGAATTAGGAGGGTTTTATGAGTATATTGGTTTATGGTGCTTCATGCCACTTTCAAGAATATTTCAATCAATCAATTCAAATCAATCATATTTCTCTCCTTGTCGGTTGGATTAGGATGGAATTATTGTGTTTAACGCGTTTTTCAACAATATTTCAGTTATATCATGGCTGTCAGTTTCATTGGTGGAGGAAATCGGAATATCCGGGGAAAACCGAACGACCTGTCGCAAGTCACTGATAAACTTTATCACATATGTTGTATCGAGTACACCTCGCCATGAACGTGGTTCGAATTCACAACTTTAATGGTCATAGGCAGTGACTGCACAGGTAGTTGTAAATCCAACTAGTATACCATCACGATAGCGACGACCCCAATGGGCGTCGGATATGTCATATATATCCGTATCTCATTAACTGTTTTCTGTGAGAATTAGTGTTTCTGATATTATATATTTGGTGTCATAAGCAGTTTATGTTGCCAGGTTACCCTTATTTTCCAAATTCCAGTTGTCTTTGTATTTGTTCATTCTACCAGACTAACATATTTATACACGATCATCATGCCTGTGTAATTGAATGTTTTATAAAAAAAAATTACATATTCTATTTAATGATATTCATATTTATTATCGTTAACCATGGATACCAGAAGGTCCTCTTCATGCCTATTCTTATTTCTTGAATGACACAAAGCAAAGGGATAATTGAGTTTTTAATTTTATGAAAAAGTGATGATTTTATTTTTCTCATTGTAAATAACCCATTTTTAAGTAATAATATTTCTATCTCAAGCCTGTTATAATACAAAATACAATGACTTTCTAAACAGATGAATATATCTGCCAAGTAAGTCCTTGTTCAAGGATATCAAGCATCTTAACTAAGGTCATCACATAAAATAATTATTCATATGTCGACCATTACACGATTTCCGTGTTTGCAATTGTTTAGATTTAATGTTTCGATATCTATCTCAATTGTGTTTTGGCACTGTTCCCGGCTATTGGTATCGTATGTTTCATTTGAGTTTGTATTGTTCCTCTGAATTGAGATGTGTTCCTAATATTCAGCGTAGAATTATCATATATACTAGAAGTATACGGTCCGGTATAAATTGATTTAGAAAATTTATAAAAAGGTGCCTTAAAAATCAAATGTCAGTAATTTGGAGTTGAACATATTTTTATTATCTGCATTGGAACAATTATCTGTATTTTAAAGGCTTACTTTACATTTGAGAGGAGATGATCATGATGGCATTGTTACACATGGTCTGTCTAGGGAATTCCAAATGCATATGCAAAATCCAGTTTTCACCTTTATGACCTTTGGCGCTTCGACCAATCAAAGCGCGGTTAACTATTAACGTCTTTTGAGCCGGAAGTGGCTGTATCCGTTTCAATGACTGAAAAGTAGACCAAGTGACGCTCGCTGAATATTCATGTCCAATTCGTCTGAGGGGGTATATTTAAATGTGGCAGTCGAAAAGAGAAGGATCACAAATAAGCGAAAAATACTGAGGCGAAGTGGGAAAGGGGAAAAGGGCAGATATTTATCTTGAAGTAAGGAAGAGGAGGGGGCATATATTTTGTGAATGAAACAAGTGCCTTTGGTCAATACACCAATATTGTATATACATTCTATTGATTTTGTCTCTTAGCATTAAACGGTTACCATCTTACATTCTATTGATTTTGTCTCTTGGCATTAAACGGTTACTATCTAACATTCTATTGATTTTGTCTCTTGGCATTAAACAGTTACCATCTAACATTCTACTGATTTTGTCTCTTGGCATTAATTTCACATACAGGTATATTGATGACGTTTTATCTATCAATAATTCTAGATTTGCAGAATTTCTTCCATTGATATACCCTCCAGAGCTGGAAGTTAAAGAGACCACAGATACAGCTTCGTCCGCATCATTTTTGGACTTATACCTCGAATTTGACGACAGTGGTCAACTCAGTACTAAAATTTATGATAAGCGGGACGACTTCAATTTTAAAATCATAAATTTTCCAAACATGTGCAGCAATATACCAGCTTCTCCTGCATATGGTGTTTACATCTCGCAATTGATTCGCTATGCAAGGGCCAGTAGCAATTATTCTGATTTCCTGAAACGTCATCTTCATCTGAGAAACAGGCTACTGGACCAGGGCTATAAAAAGATTCGCCTTATTCGATCTCTTAAAAAGTTTATATTCCGATACCAATATCTTGTCGAAATATATTCCGTCTCTGCAGAAAAAATTATAAGCGATGCATTTTCATATAGTGAAAATGTATAAAGATAAAGAAGTCAAAAATGTCAAGAATTTTTTTTGTCAATGTGTGACGTAAAAATATTTTTGACATTTACGTCACCGAATATGGTACTGCTTTGACAACTATTTTACCTATTTTGTTCCTGTATTTAAATACTGTTACAGTGACAGCCGGAACCTTTGAGCCGTAATGAGAGCGGGAGGTTTGGCGCCTTAAAATCTGATTCAACCCACCATTTCTTTAGAAATGCCTGTACCAAGTCAGGGTCATTACGGTTTTCACAGTTTTCCGGTTGTTGACTGATTTTGTCTGTTTATATAATTATGAGTTTTGACTTTCCCTTTGTAAGATTGTTCGGAGTTCGGTAATTTTGTTATTACCTTTATTAAACGGTTACTATCTAACATTCTACTGATTTTGTCTCTTGGCATTAAACAGTTACCATCTAACATTCTATTGACTTTGTCTCTTAACATTAAACGGTTACCATCTTACATGCTATTGATTTTGTCTCTTAGTATTAAACGGTTACCATCTTACATTCTATTGATTTTGTCTCTTGGCAGTAAACGTTACCATCTTACATTCTATTGATTTTGTCTCTTGGTATTAAACAGTTACCATCTTACATTCTATTGATTTTGTCTCTTGGCATTAAACGGTTACTCTTTAACATTCTATTGATTTTGTCTCTTAGTATTAAACGGTTACCATCTTACATTCTATTGAGTTTGTCTCTTAGCATTAAACGGTTACCATCTAACATTCTATTGATTTTGTCTCTTAGCATTAAACGGTTACCATCTAACATTCTATTGACTTTGTCTCTTGGCATTAAACGGTTACCATCTTACATTCTATTGATTTTGTCTCTTAGCATTAAACGGTTACCATCTAACATTCTATTTACTTTGTCTCCCTCCATTAAACACTTGCCATCTAAGTTGGTATTTATTTAGTCTCCCTCCATTAAACACTTTCCACCTTAACTTATTAAAATGTCTAAAGTCTTTAACTGACGTTTTGTCCGTCGCAGGCCGTACCCGTACAACCGGCATACCTGAATGTCAGAGAAAAAATGAAATTAAAAGTATTACTTTGTCTCCCATCATTAAACATTTACCATCTTAACTGGTATTTACTTTGTCTCCCATCATTAAACATTTACCATCTTAACTGGTATTTATTTTGTCTTGTAGCATTAAACACTTACCATCTCAACTGATATTTATTTTCTCTCCTTGCATGCTTAAGTCCATGAAGAGTCGTATTTTCTCTGAATTCTCTCCATAATGTTATCATAGTTGCATTCTTGGGAGAATCTTTTGTATTTTGCTCTTCGGAAGTTTTAATTTCAACTTCTGTGTTTGAGTCCATTTCTTTCGTGTCTTTAACTTCATCTTTCGCCGAGTTATTATTTGACTTATTAAAATGTCTAAAGTCTTTAACTGACGTTTTGTCCGTCGCAGGCCGTACCCGTACAACCGGCATACCTGAATGTCAGAGAAAAAATGAAATTAAAAGTATTAACGCTATGTATTATGAAGAGAATTGCGGATCATTGATTTTCTGGGTTTGTTTAGAAATCAAACTTCTTACGTTTAAATTTATTTCTGTAGAAATTGATCGTATTTTTGTATTAATTTGAATCAACGGTAAACCGTAAAACACGTAAATACAAAATAAAAAAAACAAAACAAAACTAATAAAAAATATCATTTTTATACTAGATGTGTTTTGTTCTTGGAAATCTTTTGATTACGCTAGTAATATATTATATTATGAAGCCGTGAGTTCAGGTTTGAACACAACAAATCAATTCTCATTTTAAAGTTACTAATATTTTACACTTTGCAAAAATTGTCAATTCGGTGAAAAAAGGTGCAAAATTATTATTATTATTATATACACCACCATTATTACAATGACAACCACTTTCAGGTACAGGTATTCTATTCGTAAGTTCTAATTTCATTTCCAGAAGCAAATATCAGAAACAAATGTTATTATGAACAATAAAATATGTTTAAGTGTATTGTACAAATGAAAACCATTTAATGAAACACCTTGTAATCTTTTGAGAAGTAGTGTAATTATTTATAAAACCAAGGTTCCCCTCCCTCGGGAATAAGTGGCCTTAGGCGTTTTTGGCTATCATATTTAGGCCCTTAGGTTTACTTTCTTCCAAAGACTATTAAATTATTTGGTTTTCCAATCTCTTGATTATGAGCGTATCTGATGACGTACCTGATGACGTATCTGATGACGCTTACCCCAAAACAGCGTCGTGCGTACTAAATTAGATATCTACGCTTTTAATTAAACTTAAAATAGAACTAATACATATAGAGAGTCGTTGGTTATATCTCGGTGGATTAAATGTCCCTTTTCTTTCCGCTGTAATAGTACGATTCCTTTCCTATGGAATTGAATTCCTATTCAATCATGACATCCTTTGGTTCCAATTCACAAAGTTTCCTGATATTGGCCGTTGGAATATTCTTATTAGTCACGTGACTTCCCTGAAGTAAATATATCCAGATACAAAACTATTAATACCGATGGGTGTTTTATGAGAATGATCAACTACTTACCCTTCACGAGCACCTGGGTTCGCGCCCGGTATTTTTCTTGTGTTGTTTTTGTTGTTGTTATTGTTTGTTTGTTTGTTTTATTCTCGTTTCTTGTGTGCTCTCTGGATTGTTCATTCATGACTGCCCTTTCGGTTTTCTTTAAACGTTTATCCATTGCTCATACGCGAACTATTAATAGTGAATGTTCAATATAGCAATCACTCTAGTGTTGTGGAAATACATTTTTGAATTGAAAATAGATTAATACTTAATTAAATCTAATCTTACATGGGTATGGACTGATTTTAATCACTATGTCAAATATACACCTCACTACCTAAATATTTGACCAATCTTTTATAAAATAAAGAATTGATCTCGGTTTAAAGAAGAGTTGGAATTATTGCTCAATCTTAATGTTCTATGTACTTTATTGCGGATCATTTGTTTGACTGTTTGTCCCATTTCTTTTATCCACTGTGTTGGTCTAGTGACAGATGATAATTGCCCCTTTGATATCTACTAACTGTGTAGTCTGTTATTTGTCTAGTGACAGATGTTAATTGCCCCTTTGGTATCTTCAAACTGTGTAGTCTGTCATTTGTCTAGTTACAGATGTTAATTGCCTCTTTGGTATCTTCAAACTGTGTAGTCTGTCATTTGTCTAGTGACAGATTTCAATTGCCCCTTTGATATTTTCAAACTGTGTAGTCTGTCATTTGTCTAGTTACAGATGTTAATTGCCCCTTTGATATCTACAAACTGTGTAGTCTGTCATTTGTTTAGTTACAGATGCTAATTGCCCCTTTGTTACTTTCAAGCTGTGTAGTCTGTCATTTGTCTAGTGACAGATGTTAATTGCCCCTTTGGTATCTTCAAACTGTGTAGTCTGTCATTTGTCCAGTGACAGATGTTAATTGCCCCTTTGGTATCTACAAACTGTGTAGTCTCTCATTTGTCTAGTTACAGATGTTAATTGCCGCTTTGGTATCAACAAACTGTGTAGTCTGTCATTTGTCTAGTTACAGATGTTAATTGCCCCTTTGGTATCTTCAAACTGTGTAGTCTCTCATTTGTCTAGTTACAGATGTTAATTGCCGCTTTGGCATCTACAAACTGTGTAGTCTGTCATTTGTCTAGTTACAGATGTTAATTGCCGCTTTGGTATCTACAAACTGTGTAGTCTGTCATTTTTCTAGTTACAGATGTTAATTGTCCCTTTGGTATCTACAAACTGTGTAGTCTGTCATTTTTCTAGTTACAGATGTTAATTGCCCCTTTGGTATCTTCAAACTGTGTAGTCTGTCATTTTTCTAGTTACAGATGTTAATTGCCGCTTTGGTATCTACAAACTGTGTAGTCTGTCATTTGTCTAGTTACAGATGTTAATTGCCGCTTTGGCATCTTCAAACTGTGTAGTGTGTCATTTGTCTAGTTACAGATGCTAATTGCCCCTTTGGTATCTTCAAACTGTGTAGTCTGTCATTTGTCTAGTTACAGATGTTAATTGTCCCTTTGGTATATACAAACTGTGTAATCTGTCATTTGTCTAGTTAGAGATGTTAATTGCCGCTTTGGTATTTTCTAACTGTGTAGTGTGTCATTTGTCTAGTTACAGATGCTAATTGCCCCTTTGGTATCTTCAAACTGTGTAGTCTGTCATTTTTCTAGTTACAGATGTTAATTGCCCCTTTGGTATCTACAAACTGTGTAGTCTGTCATTTGTCTAGTTACAGATGTTAATTGCCCCTTTGGTATCTTGAAACTGTGTAGTCTGTCATTTTTCTAGTTACAGATGTTAATTGCCGCATTGGTATCTACAAACTGTGTAGTCTCTCATTTTTCTAGTTACAGATGTTAATTGCCGCTTTGGTATCTACAAACTGTGTAGTCTGTCATTTTTCTAGTCACAGATGTTAATGACTCCTTTGGTATTTACATACTGTGTAGTCTGACATTTTTCTAGTTACAGATGTTAATTGCCGCTTTGGTATCCACAAACTGTGTAGTCTGTCATTTGTCTAGTTACAGATGCTAATTACCCCTTTGGTATCTTCACACTTTGTCTTGTATTAATTATACTAATAACCACTACCAATTAGGAATATATAAATGGTTTTCCATTGATATGGTTGGAAAAAAATATACTTTAAAGTACACCGCAGGATTACTAAAGGATAAGTTTATAGATGTAAGTAATCCTGAACATTTTACCAGCAGTAATTAGAAAAAACTAGCCAATCAATCATGCAAATTAAAAACGAAAATTATTAAAACAGAATAAATATTTCATTATCAAAGTGTAAAGTACATGTAGTGCTAAATTACCATAACAACAAACATGCTTACCATCACGATACTTAGTAGAGCATACATTGTAGAACAAAATAATTCCAAGAATATTCTGCAGTTGTTATTTTGAAAATGTAATTTGGATTCTGAGAAATTTTTACCAAAGAGAAAAAAAAAAAAATTCTGAACAAATCAGTTTCAATGTACTGAACACTTTTAATGTGTGAAATTATTTTCTTTTCAAGTTACGAAGACAATAACAACATGTAATAATCACATTTTAATTAGAAAATAGTAAAATAGTAAAATAGTACTGAAGTATATTTCTGCTGTATAATTAGAAGCTTTTAATAAATAAAACCATTCATCAGGTACGTTCAAAGTTAACAGATTGGCAAGCGAAATGGTTAAAAAGTTTTTAGTAGCAAGAAAACAAAGGGTCTAAATAGGATCCATAATCGTCTCAGATAAACAATAAAATGAAAAACAAACTATATCAGTCAGAAAAGTTTCAAAGTCCAATCAGTAAGTCGTAGAAATAGAGGCACAAAATTGTACTCCTAACACACAAATACATGACCATTCATGGTATGACCTCTGTATTAAGAAGTGGTAAGACTAAGGTATTTTTTTTAGGTCCAAATCTCCTCTCGTAGTGAAATGGTGAGGCGATGCAGTCATGCAAGTGTTCTCCTCAATATATATATTCTTCGTGACGCAAAAGTTGGCTTATGTATAATATTATTCTCTGTCTCCGAGTTTCACGTAACAGGATGGATGCATTCTATTATACCTCCTCTTAAACCTGTGTGCACTCAAATTATTTAAATGTATCTCAGTATTTGATCTAAATGTCGATATATCGATGTTATTTATTTTCTGTACTTCCTATGGGTATCAAATGTGCTCATCTTCTCAATGCTTCTTCCTTTAGTAGTATGAAGCAGACTTCATTCAATACGGGGGCTTCTCAAGAAAAACAAAAAGAAGCTGACTGAGTCCTTTAATTTCAAGCTTCTCTCTATAAACGATGTCCATTAAACTAAGCAAAATTTTTGCCTGGGGCAGTCGTGATCGTATGGTAGTTGGATTTACAACTATCTATGCAATCAGTGCCTATCATCTGTGATGTTGTGAGTTCTAATATCGATCAGTGCGAGGTGTACAACATTATGTGATAAAGTTTGTCAGTGATTTGCGGCAGGTCTGTTGTTTTCTCTTGGTACTCCGGTTTACTCCACCAATAAAATATAGCTGAAATATTGTTGAAAGTAACACAGTAACCCTAACCCCTATTTCTGACCTTGTATTTGTTGAATTTCTGTATCCATGACATGTTTATTGTTACATTTGTTCAAATAAAACTTTATACTATTATTTCTAAAAGACAACTTTACCGTTCTTTTCAAATTAAACATTAGTTTTACATGTCAAAAAATAAATTAATTGACAAAGAGTAAACATAATTATTGATATCTGATACAATACTCTTTTCATGATTCTCACTTGTATTTTTTTTTATTTACACGCCTTTTTGTTCTTTTCTCAAGTTTTCTTGCTTATAGTATCAAATGCACCTATTAGATATTAATTCCATATAGCGACAGACACGAGTAGTGTTTATTACATCTAGGAATTATATATCTTAATTCTATTTGACGGAAGACACGAATGTGGATTATTACACCAAAGAATTTGAGATTTTAATTCTATTTGACGGAAGACACGAATGTGGAATATTTCACCAAAGAATTAGAGATTTCCATTCTATTTGACGGAAGACACGAATGTGGATTATATATATATATAACTATTACAATAGAGAATTGGATATTTTAATTCTATTTGACGGAAAACACGAATGTGGAGTATTACACAAAAGAATTAGATATTTTAATTCTATTTAACCGAAGACACGAATGTGGATTATTACACCAAATAATTAGATATTTTAATTCTATTTGACGAAGACATGAATGTGGATTATTTCACCAAAGAATTAAATATTTTAATTCTATTTGACGGAAGACACGAATGTGGATTATTACACCAAAGAATTAAATATTTTAATTCTATTTGACGGAAAACATGAATTAAGGAATAACAGTACTGTATTTGAAGAGTTGGAGGTGTCAATTGTGAATTTGACGGTCGCAAATCCACAATTGACACCGACAACTCTTCATATACAGTACTGTTATTCTTATTCTTATGAAATTCTCCCAACGTGTACACACTTATTTGAAAACATACAAATAAATGGCGAAATATATGCACTTTTCAAATTCCTTCCGCTAAAAAAATAGTAATGTAGTTGTTTAAGGAATTATATTTTTTGTGATTTTTAGACTCAGGGATATGCAAGAATGCACTTTTAGGTTCAGTATTGCATTAGAATGGATAGTAAACTCGATTTGCGACCATCAAATCTCCAATTGATGCCGTGAAATTAAATACAGTTATCTCCTAAATAGGCCATCAGCGTCAAATTCATAGTCGGAAATATCTGGGTCAGCCATATTGTTTACAAACAAGTGCATTCGGCGTAGGAATATAGCAGTCCTTCAGGCATGGCAACTGCAGATTTGAAGGCTCTCGATAGCCAATGAAAAGACGCATTATATTATAATTGCATTATAATGTGGATTATTACAGCAAAGAATTAGACATTTTAATTATATTTGACAGAAAACACGAATGTGGATTATTTCACACAAAATAATTGGATATTTTAATTCTATTTCACGGAAGACATGAATGTGGATGGAATTTTTAATTCTATTTGACGGGAGACACGAATGTGGATTATTACACCAAAGAATTGGATATTCTAATTCTATTTGACGGAAGACATGAATGTGGATTATTTCACCAAAGAATTAAATATTTTAATTCTATTTGACGGAAGACACGAATGTGGATTATTACACCAAAGAATTAGATATTTGAATTCTATTTGACGGAAAACATGAATTAAGGAATAACAGTACTGTATTTGAAGAGTTAGAGGTGTCAATTGTGGACTTGACGGTCGCAAATCCACAAATGGCACCGACAACTCTTCATATACAGTACTGTTATTCTTATTCTTATGAAATTCTCCCAACGTGTACACACTTGTTTGAAAACATACAAATAAATGACGAAATATATGCACTTTTCAAATTCCTTCCGCTAAAAAAATAGTAATGTAGTTGTTTAAGGAATTATATTTTTTGTGATTTTTAGACTCAGTGATATGCAATAATGCATTTTGAGGTTCAGTATTGCATTAGAATGGATAGTAAACTCGATTTGCGACCATCAAATCTCCAATTGATGCCGTGAAATTAAATACAGTTATCTTCTAAATAGGCCGTCAGCGTCAAATTCATAGCCGGAAATATCTGGGTCAGCCATATTGTTTACAAACAAGTGCATTCGGCGTAGGAATATAGCATTCCTTCCTGCCTGTCAACTGCAGATTTGACGGCTCTCGATAGTCAATGAAAATACGCGTTACATTATAATTGCATTAGAATGTGGATTATTTCACCAAAGAATTAGACATTTTAATTCTATTTGACGGAAAACACGAATGTGGATTATTTCACACCAAATAATTGGATATTTTAATACTATTTCACGGAAGACGTGAATGTGGATTATTACACCAAAGAATTGGATTTTTTAATTTTATCTGACGGGAGACACGAATGTGGAGTATTACGCCAAAGAATTGGATTTTTTTATTTTATTTGACGGGAGACACGAATGTGGATTATTACACCAAAGAATTGGATATTCTAATTCTATTTGACGGAAGACATGAATGTGGATTAATATAAGACAGGCATAACCTGTTTAAGGGCGAAGTTTATATCCAACGTTTGGCTGTCTTAAAAGAGATTGCATGAGAGGCGAATGGCATGCCTCCTAAAATTGAATAACTAGAAGAAATGTTTCCATAGTACACGTATGCCCTCGCCTAACAGGAAGTTGATGACTAAAGCGGTGGGGGGAATAAAATACGATGTGGGAGGAAAGGTTTATGAAGGGCCTAGGGGGTTATTGAATGTGCCTATGCATGTTTAGATATCAAACTTCTTACGTTTAAATTTATTTCTGTAGAAATTGATCGTCTTTTTGTATTAATTTGAATCAACGTTAAACCGTAAAACACGTAAATACAAAATAAAAAACTAAAAAAAAAACTAATAAAAAATATGATTTTTATACTAAATGTGTTTTGTTCTTGGAAATCTTTTGAATACGCTAGGAATATACATTATGAAGCCGTGAGTTCAGGCTTCAACACTACAAATCAATTCTCATTTTAAAGTTACTAATATTTAACACTTTGCAAAAATTGTCAATTCGTTGAAAAAAGGTGCAAAATTATTATTATTATTATATACACCACCATTATTACAATGACGATCATTTTCCGTACATACTTTATATTCGTAAGTTCTAATCTCAGTTCAAGAAGCAAATATCAGAAACAAATATTATTATGAACAATAAAATATGCTTAAATTTAATTAACAAATGAAAACCATTTAATGAAACACCTTGTAATCTTTTGAGAAGTAGTGTAATTATTTATAAAACCAAGGTTCCCCTCCCTCGGGCATAGGTGGCCTTAGCCGTTTATGACTATCATATTTAGGCCCTTTTGCTTACTTTCTTCCAAAGACTATTACATTATTTGTTTTTCCAATCTCTTGATTACGAGCTTATCTGATGACGTATATGATGACGCTTACCCCAAAATAGCGTCGTGCGTACTAAATTAGATATCTACGCTTTTAATTAAACTTAAAATAGAACTAATAAACATAGAGAGTCGTTCGTTATATCAAGGTGGATTAAATGTCTCTTTTCTTTCCGGTGTAGTAGTACGATTCCTTTCCTATGAAATTGAATTCCTATTCAATCATGACATCCTTTGCTTCCAATCCACAAAAGCTTCCTTATATTGGCCGTTGGAGTTCAAGTCACGTGACTTCCCTGAAGTAAATATATCCAGATACAAAGTATTAATACCGATGGGTGTGTTATGAGAATCATCAATTGCTTACCCTTCGCGAGCACCTGGGTTCGCGCCCGGTATTTTTCCTGCGTTGTGTTTTGTTTTTGTTGTTTTTGTTTGTTTGTTTGTTTTATTCTCGTTTCTTGTGTGCTCTCTGGATTGTCCATTCATGACTGCCCTTTCGGTTTTCTTTAAACGTTTATGCATTGCTCATACGCGAACTATTAATAGTGAATGTTCAATATAGCAATCACTCTAGTGTTGTGGAAATCCTTTTTTGAATTGCAAATAGATTTATACTTAGCTAAATCTAATCTTGCATGCTATGTTCCTAAACGATCTACAAATGTTATTTGAAAATTCAAATCTTAATGGTTTAGAAACAGTTTCAAACTGCATAGAAGATAAGTTGAATATTTATTTAAAGCTTCTTGCACTTTTATATGCTGACGATACTGTCCTAATGGCTGAAACCCACGATGATTTACAAAATATTTTGAATAAATTCGGTGAATATTGCAATACTTGGAGATTAAAAGCAAACACTGATAAAACTAAGGTTATAGTTTTTTCCAGGGGAGACAATCAACAAATTTAAAATTTACATTGAATGGGTCTGAATTAGAAATTGTTATTATTTGGGAATATTGTTTAACAGGACAGGAAATTTTAACAAAACTATTAAAATCTACAAAAGCAATGTTTGAAATTTTGAAAAGAGGTAGAACACCTAACTTATCAATTGAATGTTGGATTGAACTTTATAACAAAATGGTAAAACCAATATTACTATATGGTTCAGAAATATGGGGTTTTAGTAGAAATATTCAATGTCTTGAAAAAGTACAACTTAGATTTTGCAAGCTTTTATTGAAATTAAAAACATCGACACCTAGTTATATGATATATGGTGAACTTGGATTGTTTCCTATTGAAATAGATGTCATATTAAGAATGATAGCATAGTGGGCAAGACTGTTAACTGGTAAAGAAAGAAAACTCTCATATTTATCCTATAAAATTTTGCATAACCTTTTCATTGATGAAAATCAGGATTTTTGATGATACAGGCTATTCCTACATTTGGTCAACAATTCTTTCAAAATTCCGACCTGCTTTTAGCTTTAATTAGGAACCGTTTCCATGAGCAGTTTACACAGGAGTGGCATTCTCTGATACAAAACTCACCAAAAGCTATCAATTATAGATTATTTAAAGACAATTTTGAATTCGAAAATGTAATAGCAGATCTATTGGTGACGAATTCCACTATGTTATGGAATGTCATTTTTTTTACTGAAAATCGAACTCAACTAATAAGTAGATATCTTACTCAAAGGCCAAATATATTGAAATTTAAACAAATTATGTGTACTTCTGAAAAAAACAAAACTAGAAAAATTATGTTGATTTATAAGAAAAATCAACACATCAGATATTCTCTTGGCTAATGTTTAACTCCCCCTGTTGTAATGTAAATATTGTATGTACATGTATATGTATTTGTGCATCTGATATTTATTTGTCATGTATGTGTTGTGTTGTATTTTTATATGTAGCTTCTCTATGCCATTGTAATTCATGGTTTATTTGAGAATAAAGATATTGACTTGACACTTGACTGATTTTAATCATTATGTAAAATATACACCTCACTACCTGAATATTTGACCAACTTCTTACAAAATAAACAGTTGATCTCGGTTTAAAGATGAGTTGGAATTATTGCTCAATCTTAATTTTCTATGTAGTTTATTGCGGATCATTTGTTTGACTGTTTGTCCAATTTCTTTTATCCACTGTGTTGGTCTAGTGACAGATGTTAATTGCCCCTTTGGTATCTTCAAACTGTGTAGTCTGTCATTTGTCTAGTGACAGATGTTAATTGTCCCTTTGGTATCTTCAAACTATGTAGTCTGTCATTTGTCTAGTGACAGATGTTAATTGTCCCTTTGGTATCTTCAAACTGTGTAGTCTGTCATTTGTCTAGTGACAGATGTTAATTGCCCCTTTAATATTTTCAAACTGTGTAGTCTGTCATTTGTCTAGTGACAGATGTTAATTGCCCCTTTGGTATCTTCAAACTGTGTAGTCTGTCATTTGTCTAGTTACAAATGTTAATTGCCCCTTTGGTATCTTCAAACTGTGTAGTCTGTCATTTGTCTAGTGACAGATGTTAATTGCCTCTTTCGTATCTTCAAACTGTGTAGTGTGTCATTTGTCTAGTGACAGATGTTAATTGCCCCTTTAATATTTTCAAACTGTGTAGTCTGTCATTTTTCTAGTTACATATGTTAATTGCCTCTTTGTTATCTTCAAACTGTGTAGTCTGTCATTTTTCTAGTTACAGATGCTAATTGCCTCTTTGGTATCTTCAAACTGTGTAGTCTGTCATTTGTCTAGTGACAGATGTTAATTGTGCCTCTGGAATCTTCAAACTGTGTAGTCTCTCATTTGTGTAGTGACAGATGTTAATTGCCCCTTTGGTATCTTCAAACTGTGTAGTCTGTCATTTGTCTAGTGACAGATGTTAATTGTCCCTTTCGTATCTTCAAACTGTGTAGTCTGTCATTTGTCTAGTGACAGATGTTAATTGCCTCTTTGGTATCTTCAAACTTTCTCTTGTATTAATTATACTAATAACCACTACCAATTAGGAATATATAAATCGATTTCCATTGATATGGTGGGACAAACATATACTTTAAAGTACACCGATAAGTTTATAGATGTAAATAATCCTGCACATTTTACCAGCAGTAATTAGAAAAAAAACTAGCCAATCAAATGAGATCAATCATGCAAGTTAAAAACGAAAATTATTTAAACAGAATAAATATTTCATTATCAAAGTGTAAAGTACATGTAGTGTTAAATTACCATAACAACAAACATGTTTACCATCACGATGCTTAGTAGAGCATAAATTGTAGAACAAAATAATTCCAAGAATATTCTGCAGTTATTATTTTGAAAATGTAATTTGGATTCTGAGAAATTTTTACCAAAGAGAAAAACATATTTTTCTGAACAAATCAGTTTCAATGTACTGAACACTTTTAATGTGTGAAATTATTTTCTTTTCAAGTTACGAAGACAATAAAAACATGTAATAATCACATTTTAATTAGAAAATAGTAAAATAGTAAAATAGTACTGAAGCCTATTTCCACTGTATAATTAGAAGCTTTTAATAAATAAAACCATTCATCAGGTACATTCAAAGTTAACAGATTGGAAAGCGTCTTTAGGAGCAAGAAAACAAAGGGTTTAAATAGGATCCATAATCGGCTCAGATAAACAATAAAATGAAAAACAAACTATATCACAGTCAGAAAAGTTCCAAAGTCCGATCAGAAAGGCGTAGAAATAGAGGCACAAAATTGTACTCCTAGCACACAAATACATGACCATTCATGGTATGACCTCTGTATTAAGAAGTGGTAAGACTAAGGTATTTTTTTAGGTCCAAACCTCCCCTCGCAGTGAAATGGTGAGGCGATACAGTCATGCAAGTGTTCTCCTCAATATATATATTCTTCGTGACGCAGAAGTTGGCTTATGTATAATATTATTTTCTGTCTCCGAGTTTCACGTAACAGGATGCATGTATTCTATTATACCTCCTCTTAAACCTGTGTGCACTCAAATTATTTAAATATATCTCAGTATTTGATCTAATTGTCGATATATCGATGTTATTTATTTTCTGTACATCTTCTTACCACTTCTTCCTTCAGTCGTGTGAAGCAGACTTCATTCAATACGGGGGCTTCTCAAGAAAAACAAAAAGAAGCTGACTGAGTTCTTTAATTTCAAGCTTCGCTCTATAAACGATGTCCATTCAACTAAGCGCAATTTTTACCTGGGGCCGTCATAATCGTATGGTAGTTGGATTTACAACTACCTATGCAATCAGTGCCTATCACCACTGATGTTATGAGTTCGAATGTCGACCATGGCGAGGTGTACAACATTATGTGATAAAGTTTGTCAGTGACTTGCGGCAGGTCTGTTGTTTTCTCCTGGTACTCCGGTTTACTTCACCAATAAAATTGACCGCCAAATATAACTGAAATATTGTTGAAAGTGGCGTTAAGCACAATAGCCCTAACCCTTATTTCTTGCCTTGTATTTGGTGAATTTCTGTATCAAGTGTGTACCATGTTTATTGTTACATTTGTTCAAATAAAATTTCATATTATTATTTCTAAAAGACAACTTTACCGTTCTTTTCAAATTAAACATTAATTTTACATGTCAAAAAATAAATTAATTGACAAAGAGTAAAGATAATTATTGATATCTGATACAATACTCTTTTCATGTTTCTCACTTGTATTTTCTTTTATTTACACGACTTTTTGTTCTTTTCGCATGTTTTCTTGTTTAAAGTTTCAAATGCACCAATTAGATGTTAATTCCATATAACGACAGACACGAGTAGTGTTTATTACATTTAGGAATTATATATCTTAGATTATTACACCAAAGAATTGGATATTTTAATTCTATTTGACGGAAGACAAGAATTAATTCTATTTAACGGAAGACACGAATGTGGATTATTACACTAGGAATTAGATATTTTAATTCTATTTGACGGAAGACATGAATGTGGATTATTACACCAAAGAATTATATATTTTAATTCTATTTGACGGAAGACATGAATGTGGATTATTTCACCAAAGAATTAGATATTTTAATTCTATTTGATGGAAAATAAAGGTAATAACAAAATTACCGAACTCCGAACAATCTTACAAAGGGAAAGTCAAAACTCATAATTATATAAACAGACAAAATCAGTCAACAACCGGAAAACTGTGAAAACCGTAATGACCCTGACTTGGTACAGGCATTTCTAAAGAAATGGTGGGTTGAATCGGATTTTAAGGCGCCAAACCTCCCGCTCTCATTACAGTTCAAAGGTTCCGGCTGTCACTGTAACAGTATTTAAATACAGGAACAAAATAGGTAAAATAGTTGTCAAAGCAGTACCATATATATATATATACACTAGGAAATAGAAAATGCAAATATCCCCGGTAAAATGCAAATATGCCCGGTAAAATGCAAATAATTAAAGATTACCAGTTATATTAGCGTTTACCAGTTAAATTAGCGAATTGTCTTGTTATATTTGCGTTTTACCTTTTAAATTTGCATTGTCGTGGCATTTTAGCGTTTTTCCTTTTAAATTTGCATTGTCGTGGGATTTTAGCGTTTTTCCTTTTAAATTTGCATTGTCGTGGCATTTTAGCGTTTTTCCTTTTAAATTTGCATTGTCGTGGGATTTTAGCGTTTTTCCTTTTAAATTTGCATTGTCGGGGGATTTTAGCGTTTTTCCTTTTAAATTTGCATTGTCGTGGGATTTTAGCGTTTTTCCTTTTATATTTGCGTTTTTCCTTTTAAATTTGCATTGTCGTGGGATTTTAGCGTTTTTCCTTTTATATTTGCGTTTTTCCTTTTAAATTTGCATTGTCGTGGGATTTTAGCGTTTTTCCTTTTATATTTGCGTTTTTCCTTTTAAATTTGCATTGTCGTGGGATTTTAGCGTTTTTCCTTTTAAATTTGCATTTTACCAGTTAAATCGCACGGTCATCTAAGTCACCCGCTGAGTAGAGATTTTACGTAATACTGTAGTCGTCACTAGCTCATTGAATATGACGATCTATAGTATTATATTATCGTGTATCTATACGTATTTATTTATTATTATTATTTATGTCATACTAGTCTGGCCCTTAATAAATTTAGTGTATTCAATACACAATAATCTATCAATTGTTGCGTATTTGATTTTCATGTCGTATTTTAACTTAATGCGATGTTTATTAAGAAATGTGACTTTAAATGTATTAAAATATTAGCAAAGTGCACTCATATTTATTTCAATTTGATGTTGATTTAAATTGTTGTCCCTACAAGATATTTAGACAGTGACATGCCCAGAGGTCTTGTTCTCAGGTGTACCACCTGTTGTATTTACTGTCCAAGTGTATATTGTATTGGAGTAATAAAATTTTATGATTTCCTGTCAAAACCATAAACTCCCTGTTGAATGTGGCCGATGGCAAAACATAGAAAGAAACAGAAGAGTATGTGTATTATGTCAAAAATAGGAAATTGGTGATGAATATCACTATAGTATGGAATGCCATTTTTTAAATATAAAAATAAGACTATTAATAAAACAGAGGTGTATACAGAACCCGAATATAATAAAGTTAAAAAAATTAATAACTTCCAAAAATAGCTTACAAATCTGTAAAGAGATACATAAAGGTGGGTGTGATGCAGGCTAGAATTGTTTCCTCTCGATATATTGCTATAAAAAGATATATGATATTCAATGTGCAACCGTTACACGGCAGAAATAATTTCAGAAACAAAAATTTGTTAGTTTTAAAAGTACCTCGGTTGTCAATTATATATTCATGTATATTTTTGTAAAAATTCTTTTGTATATCTTTATTTCTCAAACTGACAGAGAAGTTACAAAGAAATGAACTGATTAAACTATCAGTTTCAATATTTGTTATGCCTGTTAGAAATAGTGAATGGTCTTTGTTTTCCTATGAACAGGTTGTAATGATTGAATTGATGCACCGGAACAATATTTCTAGCCATATATACTGATTAAAATTATATAATTTAAAAAGTAACAAGAGAATAGATTAAATAAATTTATTTCAATTACATAAACAATACATCTCATGTCTTTTTTTATTTGATGTTATTTATCAAAATTAGACTAAGTTGATTATTTTGTATAATTAATCAAATTAATGTTCTTTGATCTTCATATAAATATGAATAACGTGCTCATGTTTTGTTATGCACTAACCTTGCTAATAATTTCAAATTAACTAATTAGTTGATTGTTAGGGAAGCAATTAGAATTTGAATGTTGTTTTTCATTCCCATATTAAAGAATTGTCTCATTATTTGATAATGAAAATAGTTACTGTTATATAAGGACCGACAGAAGAAAATATCAAGTTGATATAAGGCGCCACTAATATATTACGCTCTCGCTGGTCCTACATTAACGCCTGGATGCATTCATTGAAAAAATCCGTCAAACCGGAAATAGTAAATCGCTATGACTTATGGGTATTACGACATAAAATAGGAGGAGCTTGTCAATAATGTCTAATGGAGCGATCAGATGATGTAATGTTGTATGCAATACACATATCCGGATAAATACAACCAAACATGAAATAAAACTTAAATGAATAATTACTAAACTAAAACAGTGATTTTTATTTCAAAATTGAAAAGTAAAATAAAAGCTTGAATTGAATTCATTCTTATAATGATTTTTTAATTTCATTTAAAATAAAGATTTAAAAAAAATGTATTTTATGATACTGATGGCTGATTAAAATTGTTTGTCATGCATTAGCTGTCAGTTGTAATATACAGGATGTAACCAATATACAGGAAGAGCTCTTACTGTGAAGCCATCTATTTTGAGATGCCATTCAATGATAATAACAACCTGACCATATTGTTACATAATAAGAATAAGAATTAGATAAGAAATTAAAATTGATAGAAGGCAAGGATTTATATAATTAACACATTAAGTCACATTTCATTTATTTAGGCTACCTTGGGTCAGTTATCAATTAAAGACAAAAATCAGTCTAATAAGTATTTACCAAAATAACGATATTGTGATGGGTATCATTTTAATTTATGAAATAATCAACTTTCTGTTTACATATTTATTTTCAATAAAATTTCTTTATTATTTCATCCCATTTTCCTTAATTTAACTTGTGCATATCCATATTTATACAATCTTATGTTAACGGCAAGTTACGTGTGTCGACCCTATTTAATTCAGCCAGCAGCCTGACGGATTTTTACCACTAAAAGCGTTCAAGCCCTCATCCAGCGAAAGTGCCGATAGAGGGCGCAGTAATATTCAACTTAGTTATAATCGAATATTCTTCTACATATTTTTGGACAGGAAGTGCAGCTTTGGAAGAGCTCAGATCACATATATACTCCATTCATTATTGTATTTTTATTCAATAAAATATTTTTAAAAGTTGTTCTTCAATTTTCTATTTCATTAGTTAACGATTTTTTTTTATAGCGTCACGTGTTTTGTTGGTTATGCATGTTGTTTGTTGCCATCCTAGTTTTAGTAATATTTTGATCTCGGGGTGAAATTTCATTGTATAACAAGCTTGCTTGCTGTATTTATCCTTTCTTATGAAAAGAATGTCATTATTCCTACAATGTAGGCACAATTTATGTGTTTTCATCCGTATTTTTAATATCGCACGCTTTGTTTACATCCGATATTTTTTTTTATTGACATGTACAAGGTTACATAATATAGTCTCTGATCCATTCATGCACTTTGCTAATAAGTAATATTTTCTTTACAATAGTTTATTTTTGTTAATAAAATAGACGAATTATTGAATAAAGATTTATATAAATGAAACGATTAAAATTGATTGCTAAAAAAAAGTGTTATTATTAAATACCCGAATATGTTTGGATAAGAGAATAGCATTCGGGTCATATAGGGGTCATGTAGTTTCTTTTGAAAAGTTTATTTTTGTCAATGAAATGTTGAATTACAAGGATAAAACGAGTATATTATGGGTTGTGGATTATTTTTTTTTAAAGTTTGAGCATGTGGTATATATATATATATATTTGCATCATCAAGTAGTTCAATAAAAATATTGATTCAAATCTAAAGAAAATGAAGTAAATTTATATTGATTTAAGAAGAAAAATTGAAATAAAGAAAAGTTACAAAACTAATGAGAAATGAAATAATATATTTTATGTAAGGGTAAAGTTGGTCATTTTTTTTTTGGTTAAAAAAATCCAATAGGAAAATAAACCATGAATTAAAATTTTAACAGAAATAATACACCTTAAAACAGTAAAATATGTATACCTTAAGGAAAGAAAATAGATCATATATATATATTCTTACAATGGAAATGAAGTTCTATTTTTAAAAGTTAATTTTTATTAGAAAATTATTTCTTTCATAACTTGACTTTTTTTAATTATAAAAAATAGTGAAAAATCAAGTTTGGAGAGCATATTTCAGGTTTGCTTATATAGTAATAGTATTAATGTTTAATATAAATATTAATTATCATGTTTTCTTATTTGATGTGTGTTTATATTGGTTTAAAATTAATAATAAATATTCAGTATTATATTTTCATATTTCATGTGTAATTTTATAGTTTTAGAGTTTAATAATACATATTCATTAATTTGTTTTCGTATTTTATGTAATTCCATTTATGTAGAAAAAGCAAAAAAGAGAATCAAATTTACCTTTATTTACATGTGATTACCCTGATAATTCACCCTTAATGGGACCCCTTAATTCCTCTTAATTAGGAAGGACAGCATTCTTTGATATTATAAAATGTTGGCCTTGAGGGATACACAAAATCATAAAATTTTATTACTTTGGTAATTCATTACTTACAGCTCACTCCAATACAATATACACTTTAGCAGTAAACACAACAGGTGGTACACCTGAGGAAAGGGCCTCTAGACATGTAACTCTTGTGGGGACAACAAATGTGTTCTCTCTGAATTATAGAAAATTCAATTGTTTTACACTATTTCAACACATATTTTAATACAAGGCCTATAAAACAGATGTTTACAGAAGTGAATTTCATTTTTGTAAACATATATTCATATGAATAATTTCTTAGCTCCGAGCTTTGCTTTCAGATGCATACAAATCGATGTTTAACACTGTATTAGCGATTATTTAAAAAAAATATCCATATACATATTTTTTTTTATCGAAAACAAGCCCCTAATAAATTACAGAGTTATCGAAGCGAATCATGATTAAGTTGGATATAATGTCGCACAATAGGCTACCCGATTTGTAAGGCTTGAAGTAATTTACCATATAACAATATGTTCGTAATGATGAACGGTAAGGCCACTAAAATGCATGAATCGCCTGTAAAATAAATAAACATAAATTATAATGTTGAATCTCCGTGAAAATATTAAACGTTTACATTTAAATCAACATCAAATTGAGAAATAAATATGAGTGCATAGTTCTAGATCCTGAAAAACAAAATCAAGAAATCAAATATACATAACTACTGTAAAATACACAACGATTGTTGGATTATTGTGTATTGAATAGCTAAAGTTATTATCATCCAGAATGGTACAAATAAATAAACAATAATATAATACTATTATAGATTGTTCTTATATTTATCAGGGAATTATATAAACATTTGAAGAAAAAAAAAATCCTGTATTTATTGATCAATCTAATTAACTGACAAAATAGTGTTTACATGTAAATTGCATATTTCTGTTGGATCGGACAAGAGCGCGCACGTTACGTATACATAGGGTTATGATTATTTGTTTTATATCATCAACAAAAATATTTATTGTTCATTAAGGTGCCACATTACAATAATCAGAACTTTTAAAACACAATAACCTTGACGCTGTACATACACAATCCTGTGCTCTAAAACAAGACATAAATAGCTTAATAGAGACCGATAGTTTAATATATACTTAATTCATTTTTTAGTAAATAGTCTCAGCATAGGTATTACAAGGTTAATGTATTTCTCGCATGATAAACAAGTAATAGTGAAGTGACAACAGTATACGTATTCTGTACGTGTATCACACTTTGCTAACATTTTAATACATTTAAAGTCACATTTCTTAATAAACATCGCATTAAGTTAAAATACGACATGAAAATCAAATACGCAACAATTGATGGATTATTGTGTATTGAATACACTAAATTTATTAAGGGCCAGACTAGTATGACATAAATAATAATAATAAATAAATACGTATAGATACACGATAATATAATACTATACATCGTCATATTCAATGAGCTAGTGACGACTACAGTATTATGTAATCTCTCTACTCAGCGGGTGATTTAGATGACCGTGCGATTTAACTGGTAAAATGCAAATTTAAAAGGAAAAACGCAAATATAAAAGGAAAAACGCTAAAATCCCACGACAATGCAAATTTAAAAGGAAAAACGCAAATATAAAAGGAAAAACGCTAAAATCCCACGACAATGCAAATTTAAAAGGAAAAACGCAAATATAAAAGGAAAAACGCTAAAATCCCACGACAATGCAAATTTAAAAGGAAAAACGCTAAAATCCCACGACAATGCAAATTTAAAAGGAAAAACGCAAATATAAAAGGAAAAACGCTAATATCCCACGACAATGCAAATTTAAAAGGAAAAACGCTAAAATCCCACGACAATGCAAATTTAAAAGGAAAAACGCAAATATAAAAGGAAAAACGCTAAAATGCCACGACAATGCAAATTTAAAAGGTAAAACGCAAATATAACAAGACAATTCGCTAATTTAACTGGTAAACGCTAATATAACTGGTAATCTTTAATTATTTGCATTTTACCGGGGATATTTGCATTTTCTATTTCCTAGTGAATTCGGTGACGTAAATGTCAAAAATATTTTTACGTCACACATTGACAAAAAAATTCTTGACATTTTTGTCTTCTTTATCTTTATACATTTTCACTATATGAAAATGCATCGCTTATAATTTTTTCTGCAGAGACGGAATATATTTCGACAAGATATTGGTATCGGAATATAAACTTTTTAAGAGATTGAATAAGGCGAATCTTTTTATAGCCCTGGTCCAGTAGCCTGTTTCTCAGATGAAGATGACGTTTCAGGAAATCAGAATAATTGATACTGGCCCTTGCATAGCGAATCAATTGCGAGATGTAAACACCATATGCAGGAGAAGCTGGTATATTGCTGCATATGTTTGGAAAATTTATGATTTTAAAATTGAAGTCGTCCTGCTTATCATAAATTTTAGTACTGAGTTGACCATTGTCGTCAAATTCGAGGCATAAGTCCAAAAATGATGCGGACGAAGCTGTATCGGTGGTCTCTTTAACTTCCAGCTCTGGAGGATATATCAATGGAAGAAATTCTGCAAATCTAAAATTATTGATAGATAAAACGTCATCAATATACCTGTATGTGAAATTAAAGGCTCTAGCCTCATGAATCTTCTTATCTTTTACAAGCTTTTGAAGACACGAATGTGGATTATTACACCAAAGAATTAGAAATTTTAATTCTATTTGACGGAAAACATGAATTAAGGAATACCAGTACTGTATTTGAAGAGTTGGAGGTGTCAATTGTGGATTTGCGACCGTCAACTCTTCATATACAGTACTGTTATTCTTATTCTTATGAAATTCTCCCAACGTGTACACACTTGTTTGAAAACATACAAATTAATGACGAAATATATGCACTTTTCAAATTCCTTCCGTTAACATAATAGTAATGTAGTTGTTTAAGGAATTTTATTTTTTGTGATTTTTAGACTAAGGGATATGCAAGAATGCATTTTGAGGTTCAGTATTGCATTAGAATGGATAGTAAACTCGATTTGCGACCATCAAATCTCCAATTGATGCCGTGAAATTAAATACAGTTATCTCCTAAATAGGTCGTCAGCGTCAAATTCATAGTCGGAAATATCTGGGTCAGCCATATTGTTTACAAACAAGTGCATTCGGCGTAGGAATATAGCATTCCTTCCTGCCTGTCAACTGCAGATTTGAAGGCTCTCGATAGCCAATGAAAATACGCGTTATATTACAATTGCATTAGAATGTGGATTACTACACCAAAGAATTAGACATTTTAATTCTATTTGACGGAAAACACGAATGTGGATTATTTCACACCAAATTATTGAATATTTTAATTCTATTTCACGGAAGATATGAATGTGGATTATTACACCAAAGAATTGGATTTTTTTATTTTAATTGACGGGAGACACGAATGTGGATTATTACGCCAAAGAATTAGATTTTTTAATTTTATTTGACTGGAGACACGAATGTGGATTATTACACCAAAGAATTTGATATTTTAATTCTATTTGACGGAAGGGGTAAAATACGATGTGGGAGGAAAGGTTTATGAAGGGGCCTAGGGGGTTATTGAATGTGCCTATGCATGTTTAGATATCAAACTTCTTACGTTTAAATTTATTTCTGTAGAAATTGATCGTATTTTTGTATTAATTTGAATCAACGGTAAACCGTAAAACACGTAAATACAATTTAAAAAAAGATGTGTTTTGTTCTTGGAAATCTTTTGATTACGCTAGGAAAATACATTATGAAACCGTGAGTTCAGGTTTTAACACAACAAATCAATTCCCATTTTAAAGTTACTAATTATTAACACTTTGCAAAAATTGTCAATTCGTTGAAAAAATGTGCAAAATTATTATTATTATTATATACACCACCATTATTACAATGACAATCATTTTCCGGTACATACATTATATTCGTAAGTTCTAATCTCAGTTCTTCTTTACATTTCTGGCTGTCCTTCACTACTGAAGATTATTGGCCGATCGCCATATTAAATTTAGTTAATACATAAGTTAACATATGTACAATAAACAATGAATCAAAGGTTAAAACTATATACATTTGATAACTACTATGAATATGAGTGATTATGGTGTGAAAATTGGAATCAAGGCAGATACTGGGATCATGCTCTTGAAACCATCAACTGTGTCTGCAGTGGTAAATGTTGTAGGCAGTTGATTCCAAAGTGTGATAGACCTGGGGAAGTACGAGTATTTGTAGCAGTCTTTTGATGTCTGTATGTGCCTGAATGAATTTGGATTTGTGTGTCTGGTTCTGGTGTCAATTGGAATTAATAGGTTTGAATATGGTATGGCAACTAAGTGGTGTATGACTTTGCAAAAGAATATGAGTCTGTACCTTATGCGGCGCACCTCAAGTGGGGCCCAATTTAAGTCAGACATCATATCTGTTACAGAGCTTGTATTGTGGTACCTGTTACTGACATAGCGGGCTGCTCTCCGTTGAATTTGTTCAATTTGAAGTTTTTGCTGTTGTGTGTGTGGGTCCCAAATGGTGTTACAATATTCCAATTTCGGTCGGACTAAAGCTTTGAATGCTATGTTCTTTGATGGCTGGTGAATGTACTTTTAAATTTCTTTTCATGAATCCTAGTGACTGATGAACTTTAGCTGTTATGGTGTTGATATGTTTGTCCCACTTTAAGTTATTCTGGATGGTAATGCCTAAATATTTTGCAAAGTCAGCTTTCTCTAGTGTGTGCCCATGCAATTGATATGTATGCGCTATTGTTCAAGAAGCAAATATCAGAAACAAATATTATTATGAACAATAAAGTATGCTTATATGTAATTAACAAATGAAAACCATTTAATGAAACACCTTGTAATTTTTTGAGAAGTAGTGTAATTATTTATAAAACCAAGGTTCCCCTCCCTCGGGCATAGGTGGCCTTAGTCTTTTTGGCTGTCATATTTAGGCCCTTAGGTTTACCTTCTTCCAAAGACTATTACATTATTTGGTTTTCCAATCTCTTAATTATGAGCGGATCTGATGACGTACCTGATGACGTATCTGATGACGTTTACCCTAAAACAGCGTCGTGGGTACTAAATCAGATATCTACGCTTTTAATTAAACTTAAAATAGAACTAATAAATATAGAGAGTCGTTGGTTATATCTAGGTGGATTAAATGTCCCTTTTCTTTGCGGTGTAATAGTACGATTCCTTTCCTATGAAATTGAATTCCTATTCAATCATGACATCCTTTGGTTCCAATCCACAAAGTTTCCTTATATTGGCCGTTAGAGTTCAAGTCACGTGACTTCCCTGAAGTAAATATATCCAGATACAAAGCTATTGATAACGATAGGTGTTTTATGAGAATCATCAACTGCTTACCCTTCGCGAGCACCTGGGTTCGCGCCCGGTATTTTTCCTGCGTTGTGTTTTGTTTTTGTTGTTTTTGTTTTGTTTGTTTGTTTTAGTCTCGTTTCTTGTGTGCTCTCAGGATTTTCCATTCATTTCGGTTTTCCTTAAACGTTTATGCATTGCTCATACGCGAACTATTAATAGTGAATGTTCAATATAGCAATCACTCTAGTGTTGTGGAAATACTTTTGTGAATTGAAAATAGATTTATACTTAGTTAAATCTAATCTTGCATGCTATGTTCCTAAACGATCTACAAATATTATTTGAAAATTCAAATCTTAATGGTTTAGAAACAGTTTCAAACTGCATAAAAGATAAGTTGAATATTTATTAAAAGCTTTTTGCACTTTTATATGCTGACGATACTGTCCTAATGGCTGAAACCCACGATGATTTACAAAATATTTTGAATAAATTCGGTGAATATTGCAATACTTGGAGATTAAAAGCAAACACTGATAAAACTAAAGTTATAGATTTTTCCAGGGGAAACAATCAACAAATTTAAAATTTACATTGAATGGGTCTGAATTAGAAATTGTTATTATTTGGGAATATTGTTTAACAGGACAGGAAATTTTAACAAAACTATTAAAAAGCAAGCCGACAAATCTACAAAAGCAATGTTTGAAGTTTTGAAAAGAGGTAGAACACCTAACTTATTAATTGAATGTTGGATTGAACTTTTTAACAAAATGGTAAAACCAATATTACTATATGGTTCAGAAATATGGGGCTTTAGTAAAAATATTCAAAGTCTTGAAAAAGTACAACTTAGATTTTGCAAGCTTTTATTGAAATTAAAAACATCGACACCTAGTTATATGATATATGGTGAACTTAGATTGTTTCCTATTGAAATTGATGTAAAATTAAGAATGATAGCATAGTGGGCAAGACTGTTAACTGGTAAAGAAAGAAAACTCTCATATTTATCCTATAAAATTTTGCATAACCTTTTAATTGATGAACATCAGGATTTTTGATGATACAGGCTATTTCTACATTTGGTCAACAATTCTTTCAAAATTCCGACCTGCTTTTAGCTTTAATTAGGAACCGTCTCCATGAGCAGTTTACACAGGAGTGGCATTCTCTGATACAAAACTCACCAAAAGCTATCAATTATAGATTATTTAAAGACAATTTTGAATTCGAAAATTATTTCAATATTTTGGAAGACAACAATATATATACACTATGCATATGTCGAACCACAAACCACAAATTACCGATAGAAACGGGACGGTGGTATGGTATCGACAGAGAAAATAAACAGTGTTTAAAATGTAATAGCAGATCTATTGGTGACGAATTCCACTATGTTATGGAATGTCATATTTTTTTGGACTGAAAACCGAACCCAACTAATAAGTAGATATCTTACTCAAAGGCCAAATATATTGAAATTTAAACAAATTATGTGTACTTCTGAAAAAAACAAACTAGAAAAGTTATGTAGATTTATAAGAAAAATCAACAGATCAGATATTCTCTTGGCTAATGCTTAATTCCTCCTGTTGTAATGTAAATATTGTATGTATATGTATTTGTGTATCTGATATTCATTTGTCATGTATGTGTTGTGTTGTATTTTTATATGCAACTTCTCTATACCATTGTAATTTACGGTTTATTTGAGAATAAAGATCTTGACTTGACACTTGACTGATTTTGATCATTATGTAAAATATACACCTCACTACCTGAATATTTGACCAACTTCTTACAAAATAAACTGTTGATCTCGGTTTAGAGAAGAGTTGGAATTATTGCTCAATCTTAATTTTCTATGTAGTTTATTGCGGATCATTTGTTTGACTGTTTGTCCAATTTCTTTTATCCACTGTGTTGGTCTAGTGACAGATGTTAATTGCCCCTTTGGTATCTTCAAACTGTGTAGTCTGTCATTTGTCTAGTGACAGATGTTAATTGTCCCTTTGGTATATACAAACTGTGTAGTCTGTCATTTGTCTAGTGACAGATGTTAATTGTCCCTTTGGTATCTTCAAACTGTGTAGTCTGTCATTTGTCTAGTTACAGATGCTAATTGCCACTTTGGTATCCTCAAACTGTGTAGTCTGTCATTTGTCTAGTTACAGATGTTAATTGCCCCTTTGGTATCTTCAAACTGTGTAGTCTGTCATTTGTTTAGTTACAGATGTTAATTGCCCCTTTGGTATCTTCAAACTGTGTAGTCTTTCATTTGTCTAGTTACAGATGCTAATTGCCACTTTGGTATCTTCAAACTGTGTAGTCTGTCATTTGTCTAGTTACAGATGTTAATTGCCCCTTTGGTATCTTCAAACTGTGTAGTCTGTCATTTGTTTAGTTACAGATGTTAATTGCCCCTTTGGTATCTTCAAACTGTGTAGTCTTTCATTTGTCTAATTACAGATGTTATTTGCCCCTTTGGTATCTTCAAACTGTGTAGTCTGTCATTTGTCTAGTGACAGATGTTAATTGTCCCTTTCTTTATCTTCAAACTGTGTAGTCTGTCATTTGTCTAGTGACAGATGTTAATTGCCTCTTTGGTATCTTCACACTTTCTCTTGTATTAATTATACTAATAACCACTACCAATTAGGGATATATAAATCGATTTCCATTGATATGATGGGACAAACATATACTTTAAAGTACACCGCAAGATATACTACAGAACAAGTTTATAGATGTAAATAATCCTGAACATTATACCAGCAGTAATTAGAAAAAATTAGCAAATTCAATGAGTGGTATATGGTTAGAGCTCAAGTCGCATTTGAGGTAATGCTGTGAGGTGGTGCTACCGGAAGTGATCGCGTGCGCATGCGTAACCGGAAGTGACCGGAAGTTGCGTGACCAGAAGAGCATTTTGTACTACTACTATAGTAGTAGTACAAGTACCATGGCTACTTGTAACCAAAGGTCACCCGAAGGTTGTGGAAGGGTATGCGCATGCGCAACCGGAAGTTGGGAGGGGGTTTCCCGCCCTTTTTCGGGTGTTTTCGGATATGTTGTGTAGTACTCCATGTCCGCTTTCTCACTGTGTGGTATTTCTACTTCACTAAGAGTCAAATGGTACATTTGATCACCCAATAGAAGGTCACTCTGCATTTATACAGGCTTATGACTGGCTCTATATATAGAGGTCGCATTAATCTTTTTTTTATTTCCTTTTTTTTTTCATAGCATGTTTAACATGTAACAAAGCAAATTTCTATACAATGTCCGTCGTTTCAACGGAATTTTCTAAGAGCCTGGTGACGTCTGTCATGGTATGTCATGCACATCAACCAATGAGGTAAAAAATACAATGATGTCCGCACACGGTAGATCCTTCTTCTTGTACTCGAACGGTGTTGTATGTCCAACTATGACAATGTTTCTTCATGAAATTCACGTAAGCCCTTAAAAAGGGTGGTCTTCCAGTAGGGTCCTAATACTCTCCCTTTGAATTGGCGTCAATATAAATGACTACCCAGTGTTGACCATTCGATGGTCTGGATCCGTCTTTCCCACAAGGGCTGAAGGTACGCTTAATAGTCTGAGTAATCTGTTTCTGGCATAGACCCCCTTAAACACCGGTCTGGTGTGGGGATGTTTTTTCAATACAGTGTCAATCTCTAAGGTATTCATCTAAGCACTGTAGTCAAACAAGACTTGTTTGTTTCTATCAATTGCGATCACGTTGTCAAGTTTGCCCTGAGTTATTTTCCCTTTCTCTATGTAATCCTAGTTTAGGTTTATTTTACCAAGTTGCTTGCCTTGTGTAATTTCCGCTTGATCTATATAAACCTATTCAAGGTTTATTTTACTAAGTTGTTTGTCTTGGTGGTGGTGGTGGTGGTGGATATACGCTCTTTTCTTCTGTATTTTCCATATCTTTTCACTATTCAACTTACTTTTCTTCCATAATTTCCCTATCTTTTCAGTATTCAACTTACTTTTCTTCCGCATTTTCCATATCATTTCACAATTCAACCTACTTTTCTTCCGCATTTTTCATATCTTTTCACTATTCAACTTACTTTTCTTCCATAATTTCCCTATCTTTTCAGTATTCAACTTACTTTTCTTCCATATTTTCCATATCATTTCACAATTCAACCTACTTTTCTTCCGCATTTTTCATATCTTTTCACTATTCAACTTACTTTTCTTCCATATATTCCAAATCATTTCACTATTCAACTTGCCTTTCTTCCATATTTTTCATATCTTATATCTCTATTCAACCTTCTTGTTTTCCGCATTTTCCATATCTTTTCACTATTCAACTTACTTTTCTTCCATATTTTTCATATCTTTTCACTATTCAAGCTTATCTTTCTTCCATATTTTAGAAACTATGTTTTTTTCCTCCAAAAGTTATGAGATATTGTTATAATATATTGCTATGAAAAAGGGAAAAAAAACAAAAACAAAAAAACATAGTTTCTAACATAATTTTTATACTTTATTTTACACATTTTCAATTGTCAGTTCTGGCTCTCTTTCTTCAAATAAAGGTATGGTCTTTTTCAGTTCATTCCATTCGTAAAGACTCAGGGTCACTCCTATGTTCGTAGGATACAAATGTCCATTCTCCATTAGGCACGAAGTACTTCCTGATGTGAATTGTCAGTTGAGGGGCTTTGATGATTAAGTAGACGTTTTCTCCCAGATGATATCTCCAGTCTACGGGTTCTCCGTCTTTTACTCGACTGATCAAATCGTCCGCCACTTGCACAGCACTGCGCAAGACTTTCCACTGACAAAGACAAGCTGACACCATACTTGGTCTTCTTTAGACATCCCACCGAGTTTAACTGAATTTTATCTCTTATTTTTTTAATACATCTTTTGATCGTATTTACTGATAAGTGAGCCGGTTGTTATTAACATTCTATATTTAAACTTGGCATTATAAAAAAAGATAGGGAAAATATGGAAGAAAAGTAAGTTGAATAGTGAAAACACATGGAAAACATGGAAGAAAAGAAAGTTGAATAGTGATAAGATTTGGAGAGTATGGAAGAAAAATAAGTTGAATAGTGAAAAGATATCGAAAATATGGAAGAAAAGTCAGTTGAATTATGAAATGATTTAGAAAATATGGAAGAACGGTAGGTTGAATAGTGAAAAGATATGGTAAATATGGACAAAAGGTAGGTTGAATAGTGGAAAGACTTGGAAAATATGGAAGGAAAGTAAGTTGAATAGTGAAATGATAGGGAATATACAGAAGAAAAGAGCGTATATCCACCACCACCACCACCAAGACAAACAACTTAGTAAAATAAACCTGAAATAGTATTACATAGGTAAAGGGGAAATAACTCAAGACAAGCAACTTGGTCAAATAAACCTGAAATAGGATTATATAAAGGGGGAATAACTCAAGGCAAGCAACTTAGGAAAATAAACCTGGAATAGGATTATATAGATAAAGGGGAAATTACTCAAGGCAAGCAACTTGGTAAGTCTTGTTTGACTACAGTGCTTAGTTGAATACCTTAGAGATTGACAATCTATTGAAAAAATATCCCTACTCCAGACCGGTGTTTAAAGGGGTCTGTGCCAGAAACAGATTACGAGATTACGCAGACTATTAAACGTACCTTCGGCCCTTATGGGAAATACGGTTCCAGACCATCGAATGGGACAACACTGGGTAGCCATTTATATCGACGCCAATTCAAGGGAGAGTATTAAGACCCTACTGGAAGACCACTCTTTTTAAGGGCTTACGTGAATTTCATGAAGAAACATTATCATAGTTGGACATACAACACCGTTTGAGTACAAAAAGAAGGATCTACCGTGTGCAGACATCATTGTATTTTTTACCTCATTCATCGATGTGCAGGGCATACCATGACAGACGTCACCAGTGGTCGATTTCACAAAAAGTAGTAAGTCTAAGATTAATTGTAAGTGTTATCGTAAGCGTGATTTCCAAGTTTTTCATTGGTTGAAATTCACACTGACGACTGATCACTTACAATTTTCTGTGATATCGACCACAGGCTCTTAGAAAATCACATGGAAGCGACGGACATTGTAAAGAAATTTGTGTTGTTACTTGTTAAGCATGCTATTAAAAGAAAAAAAAATATGAAAAAAATGGAAATAAAAATGAAAAAAACGAAAAAAAAAAATATATAAAAAATAAAAAATGAAAAAAAAAAAAAATTGAAAAAATTTGAAAAAAAGAAAGAAAATAAAAAGAAAAAAAAAGTTAATGCGGCCTCTATATATAGAATCCAGTCACAAGCCTGGATAAATGCAGAGTGACCTTCTCTTGGGGGAGCAAATGTACCATTTGACTCTTAGTAAAGTAGAAATACCACACAGTGAGAACGCGGAAGTGGAGTACTACACAACATATCCGAAAACACCCGAAAAAAGGGCGGGAACCCTCCCCCAAAGTCCGGTTGCGCATGCGGTAACTTCCGGTAGCACCACCTCAAATCCGACTTGAGCTGTACTCAAATACTACTCAAATGAGATCAATCATGAAAATTAAAAACGAAAATTATTCAAACAGAATAAATATTTCATTATCAAAGTGTAAAGTACATGTAGTGCTAAATTACCATGACAAGAAACATGTTTACCATGACGATACTTATTAGAGCATAAATTGTATCACAAAATAATTCCAAGAATACTCTGCAGTTGTTATTTTGAAAACGTAATTTGGATTCTGAGAAATTTTTACCAAAGAGAAAAACATATTTTTCTGAACAAATCAATTTCAATGTACTGAACACTTTTAGTGTGTGAAATTATTTTCTTTCCAAGTTACGAAGAAATTAAAAACATGCAATAATCACATTTTAATTAGAAAATAGTAAAATAGTTAAATAGTACTGAAGGATATTTCCACTGTATAATTAGAAGCTTTGAATAAATAAAAACCACAGGAGCTTGACGTTTTATCAATAAAATAGATGTAGGCTACAAAAAGGGTCCCGTCCCATATATATATATATATATATACACACCAGGAATGAAACGCGATTGTTGGGGGTCATCTATATTCAACATTTTTAGCCATAATTGGCCGGGTCAAAGTATATAAATGAGTACCGGAAGGTTAAATCTTCTCAATTATGTCGATATTTGTACTTACCGGGATTTTACTCAGTCGTGAGGACGGTTTTTCCGCTTAGAGCCCCATCTGAGAATCCATGACGTGAAGTTGTAGTTGAGTATTGAATATGGTGGTGTCTAATTAAAAAATCAATGCCGGACACAGTAACATACGGATTTGACAAAATAATAAGGTATGTTGTGGGCAAAATATTTGGATGGACTGCATTACAATTTGGATTAGGACACCAGTCGAAAAAGCAAAAATGAAGTACGCAGCATGCTAAAGCTGTCAACTTTTTTTGCAGCATAAATTTTTTACAATTGATGACAATGTAGTATATGCATGACGCAGACGTCTGTTTTTTGAATAGCATTGTTGGGGTGATACTAAACAGAGTCGACTAGAGTCTACTAGAATCAACTAGTGAAATAACGCAAAATAAACATGTAAAAGTATTGCATTACTGTGTAGATGATATCAGATGACTTAACTGATATTTATAAGCTAATTTTATTGATGTTTCATTTTCATTTTAAACATATTTTATTCATAAATAAATTAAATGGATTGGATAGCAGGCAATAGCCTATATACATCCTCTCCATACACAAGGCAACAGCAACAATCAACAATGCATGCAGTTAATATTTACAATACACAATATAGAATTTCATACTCAAAGGCAAATAACTGGAGTATACAATAGCGGTCAGAAATCTCATATATTCAGTTATTGATGAGTAATTAACATTGATTAGATTTTAATGACAATTTGGCTGATATGAGATCTACGACTTTTTTAATACACTTAGTTGCTATCTAAAAGTGTTACCAGTGTACGATGTTGCTAGATTTATTATAATTACCTCTCAATTTAATTTAAATACTTAATTCATTTTTTTTTTAGCATGCAGTAGGTAATGATAGTGTAAATATGAGATTTATGACATTATATATACATGTATATATTTATAGAACAAAATAAAATATAAATAGAATATAAATAAGTTAATTTAATTTAGTCATGTGAGAGGTATAGTACCGATATTTGCAATCATGGTCCATCATATGTGAGAATACTGTTATGGTTTAAAATGTTTAAAAAAAAATTAATTTATATTACTATATTATCATCAAATCGTTTGCTTCGCTTAATAAAGGAATGTACTGCACGAAAAAGTTTTACATTCTGATTATAATCAGAGGTTTCACTTCCATAAAGAATGGTTTGAATAGTAAATTCTATGTTAAGTTCATTAAAGGAATCAACCAGTTGTTGCCTATGAATATTATATAAAGGGCAGTGCATAGAATAATGGGAGGGGCTTTCACAGGGATCATTGCAATGTGGGCAAGATGGTCTGTTAGATAAGTGATGTTGCTGCAAATGTAGATTTAGATTGCTAGCATCATTCCTCATCTGACAGTGTTTGATATTTCTTTTCTGTCACATATATGAAAATATCTAGGCGAGGCTTTTGTTCCAGAGTTCAGTCTTGTCTTAAATATTTTAAGAGAAGTATTGGACTTTGTTGAGGCAGGCAGACCATTCCAGAGTCGCAACGTACAAGGGATGCAACTTTTGCTATATGAGACAGTATTACAAAAGGGTACGGGGTAGTCTAAAATTGTCCCCCGATATTTGTTGTCGTAGATTATAATCATGAATATTTTCTGTGTATGGTTGGATCATGTCATACATATAGTCCGGAGTTAAACCATTTATTATTTTATAGAGTAAAATCAACTTTTGTTTCTCTCTTCTTTAATAAAGGGGATCCCAGCCAAATTCACTATAAAATTTAGATATGAATGAATTTACTCTCAACCCTCTAATTATCCTGCCTGCATCAACCTGAACATTTTCCAATAGATTAGCTTCATTTTGGGTACAATTGTCCCAAATTACATTTCCATATTCTAGTATAGGTCGAATAAATGACAAATATATATTAATCAATACATTTCTGTCAACTTGATATTTGAGCATTCTAAGAATGTTCAGTCTGTCATATGCTTTCTTATAAATTTTACTTACATAATCACCTCATTTACAATTACTTTGGAGATTCAGACCAAGATGACAGTGAGCATTAACATCTGTCACTCTGTTGTCCCTATCCCCAAAGTAAACTCGAGGGTTATTTATATTTCGTCTAGTAAATAAAACTGATTCAGTTTTATTAGGATTGAATTTAATAGCCCAGTTTTGTGACCAGTTATGGATATGAGACAAGTCTGTCGAAAGCATATCTGCAGCTTGTATATAATTTTGTTCATCGACTATTACATACAAAGATGTATCATCGGCAAAGAGTTTGATATTACAATCAAGATCATCAACAATATCGTTTATGTATATATTAAGGAACAGGAAAGGTCCCAACACTGACCCTTGGGGAACCCCAGCATCAATTTCCTCCCACCCAGATGAGAATCCATCTAAGACCACTTTTTGTTTCCTATCATCTAACTAATCTGTAACCCAACTTAGTAAATTTCCATCAATACCAATTTTGCGTAATTTATATAAAAGTCCTATATGTCAAACCCTATCGAATGCTTTAGAAAAATCACAAAATATAAACCTTATGTCTTTGCCAATATCAAGGTTACTGATAATAATGTTGTAAATATATACAAGTTGATTTACTGTAGAATCTTTTGGTTGGAATCCTGACTGGTGTTCTGTAATAATATGATGCTCTAATACATAGTTATGCAAATGTTTCACAATTATTTTTTCCATCATCTTACACAGAACACAAGTAAGGGCAATAGGTCGAAAGTTTGTAATGTCGGATGCAGTCCCTTTATTTTTGTACACAGGGGTTTCCAAATATATGGAAGTTGTCCACATTGCAATGACTGATTGAATAATAATGTAAGGGGGAAACAAGGCACTGAGAAACACTGCGTAAAATCCTGGGTGCAACACCACCGGGGCCACTTGGTTTGGTATTATTCAGTATTTCTAATTGGTCTTTTACTTCTTGTTCAGTAATCAATAATTCAGGACAAATATTGTCACGGGCAAAGTCTTCATTCGGGAGATTTGGTTCATTTTCAATATTTGAAATATCAGCAAAGTACTTATTAAAACTATCACGTTTCTCCGAGGGGTGAATTATTATTCTACCTTCATGTTTTATAGGGGGTGAAACTTTATTACACTTGTTTAGTTTACAAACTGATTTGTTATAGGGAACGACCATTTAACTTTTTCTAAAAAAATATTCTGATTCCTAATGCTGCTGAAAAATATATTCTGATTTTGGTGGAGGAAAAAAAAAAATTGATTCAGAGTTTTTGTCATATAACCTAATGTTATATTCTGGAAAACAATTTCGCGCTTTGCGCGACAACAAAACTAAATATTCTAACTCTTGTGTTGTCCGAAAAAAAAATTCTGAACGAAACAAACCCCCCCCTCAAGTTAAATGGTTGGTCCCTTAGTTCTCACGGAGTGAAAATATACAAGAATGATCGGCGAGATTTACTTCCGGTTTACCAAAATAGAGACAAGTAACTTTTATGCTCAATACTTTTAAGAACTCAATAATAAAAAAATGCTTTTTTGAATAAAGGTTTAAATTACACAATACAGTGATGGTAAACATGTTTGTTGTCATGATAATTTAGCACTACATGTACTTTACACTTTGATAATGAACTATTTATTCTGTTTGAATAATTTTCGTTTTTAATTTGCATGATTGATCTCATTTGAGTTGTATATGGGTACAGCTCAAGTCGCATTTGAGGTGGTGCTACCGGAAGTGATCGCGTGCGCATGCGCAACGGAAGTGACGTCACTGGAAATGACCGGAAGTCGCGTGAACAGAAGAGCATTTTGCACTACTACTATAGAAGTAGTACAAGTACCATGGCAACCGAAGGCGTCCAAGGGTGTGCGCATGCGCAACCGGAAGTTGGGGGGGGGGGGCGGGGGGAGGGGTACGACTTTGATAAATCTATGCTCTGTCGTACTGAATATTAAATAATTATATGTTCGTTATGAAAGAATAGTAAATACGAAATAACACCATTTATAAAATAATAGAAACAAACGTAACAATTTTCAAGCATCTTGATTTTTGGTGAACTGTCAATCTGTTTGCAAGAGGCGGGGCATGCGCTATTTTTGCGATCATTTCGCGCTTGCATTTGACAACACCTGTACAAAAGTATGCATACTAAAAGTTACGTCAAGACTCGAGTACACAGAAGTTTTACATTATTAATGTGGTAAGTATCTTTTTTTTTTATTAGAAATTGACCTTCTATTTTATACCAAGATCCTACATAAATGCGCCAACGTTACGACAATAGACAATATATTTATTAGCACAAGCACAGTTACAGTAACGTGTACGTTTTAAATGAAATAACCCTTGTAAACGTCAAAATCACGGCCATTCTACTTCAGTTCATCATCATGTAATGATGTATCAATGCATGTGTTGCCCATTTTTTTCAGTGGGTAACAGATCGACAGTAAGACAAATATTCTTCAATGGTGCAAATTTAGTTTCTGGGAACAAGTCCCTGTGACCCGATTGGGAACACGTGGCAGTAATACACTACATCAACAGTCTATCATACATGTGTATTTATTTAATTAATTATAAATGAAAACCACGATTTGCCACCAACTTTAAGATAAAGAAAAGCTTCATTTCAAGTCGATAAGACATGAACAGATTAATTAGTTTGCCTTCCACTGATAGTTCGATACAGGATGTGTGTGTACAATTGGGAGGGGAAAGGGGGGGGGGTGAAATCTAAGCTAGTAGCTAGGGGCAGCACTGGTACACAGCCGCCAGGTTGCAGGTTCCGATGTGGAGTCCTGGTATGGGTATACTGTCTTACTTCTTACTCTTCGCTATGTTCATGAATTGAGTATCAGGAGATTGTTATTTCTATATAAGGGTAATAACAAAATTACCGAACTCCGAACAATCTAACAAAGGGAAAGTCAAAACTGATAAGTATATAAACAGACAAAATCAGTCAACAACCGGAAAACTGTGAAAACCGTAATGACCCTGACTTGGTACTACAGAAGGGTAACACAAAAGTGTAGGAGCCGTTGTGGTCGTGATCGTATGGTAATTGGATTAACAACTACCTGTGCAATCAGTGTATATCACCTCTAAAGTTGCGAATTTGAATCCCGCAGATGACGAGGTGTACTCGATACAACATTATGTGATTGAGTTTGTCAGTGATTTGCGACAGGTCTTTTGTTTTCATCAGGTACTCCAGTTTCCTCTACAAATAAAACTGACCGCCACATATTTAACTGAAATATTGTTGAAAGTGGCATTAAATACCATAACAATAACCTTAACCCTACAAAAATGTATTGATATACACCTACATTGTACTGTAATTATCATACAAAAATGTATTGATATACACCTACATTGTACTGTAATTATCATACAAAAATGTATTGATATACACCTACATTGTACTGTAATTATCATACAAACATGATAATGAATGCAGGATAAATACTATTTCTTGATTTTAACAAGGTTCTGTCTTTAAGTAAATTATGACAATATCAGCATTGAACATGCGACTTATAATTTAATTGTTCATTAGTTACAAAGAATATTGATGTTTTTGCCCTCTCCCCCCATTTTTGGCAACAATTTAACTTAATTACAGTTTCAGTTCATGGTACTTTGTTATATTTTATATCTTTAATTTCAATTCTGACAAAATGTCATACACACATGATTTGCTGGACCCTCCTCAGGAGACGCTTGTTTGTTTCTCTGTGTTATTAAGTCCATCTGATTATTGTATCAGTTTAGAATTTGTAAACTATCTTTAAATGAATAATACACAGATCAAGTTTGTTCTTGCAGTTTCCTTTTAAAAGACAAAATTTGAATACCTAACATCTCTGGTGAGTGACAATAGGCAACAGGCTCCCTGGATCCTATTTTTTTTCACTCCATAAAGGGGTTGTATTAAAAGCATGTAAAAACGCATTTTTTTTTTTAATTTAAGGTGGAAATGTTAAAATTGTCTATTAAATTTAGTTTGATACATGTACAGTGATGTATGAGTCCTTTGCCTAACTTGGTATTTTTTTTTAGAGTTAACATAAAGAAAAAAAACAATGTATGATTTAAACTCAAAGAAGATTTAAATACCACAACAGAATCAGCATAAAGTTTAAAGGAACAGGAACAGGAACAGGAATATTTGACTTAAACAGAACCCAGATATATACTCATACATTTGCATGATCAGAAGTAATGGATAAAATAGAATGAATTTGGAGCTGTTTGTATTGTGTAGAGTCTGTGACAGTGTGTATTACATGTGGTAGTGAATAGGACACATTATACAAGATTATCTATGCAAAAATGTACATATGATGTAAAACAAGATGTTTGATTCCTCATAGTCGACTTGCGATTTTTCATGTATAAATCCAAAGAATACAATGGTACGGATATTTTGGATTCAATATTCAGTGATCAAAGAGAGAAAGATGTGATGAATTAAGTGATTGAATATTTATTTAATGATTCAGAAACACATGCATAATTGTAGCTTTCAGTTCAGACAAGAAATCAGGATTCAGCCATACCTACATGAACATATTAAGAAGCATGAAGCATAATTTTGAGATCATGGAGATAATTTAATTTAAATGTTAATAAAAAAATATGGAAAGTGAAGTTGTTTCTTTTTCAGTACATTGTTTAATGACATGTTATGTGTATAACAGTTCCCACAATTGTATGGGAAAGTCAACAATATTGTTGTAGTATTATTGGTTCTTGTAAAGATATGCCACATTATGACCCAAAGGGGTTTTATGTTATACACTACAATACATACACAAACTTTTGATCCATCATTTGTTCTTTGGAGGTTAGGTGTTTAACACCACTTGCAAAACTATTTCAGTTACTACTTTTGTGGCGGAAATTGGAGTACCCAGAGAAAATCACAGACCTGTAGCAAGTCACTGAAAAACTATTGTCACATATAATGTTTTATCGAGTACACCTCGACATGCATGGGGTTCAAACTCACCACATAAGTGGTAATAGGCAACGATTGTACAGGTACATGTAGTTGTAAATTCAACTACCATACGATAACGACGGCTCAAGTTCACACCAGTCATCTGTCAAAAGTATTCGGAAATGTAAAAAAAATCCCTATATAATCAACCAAAACCATATTTTTTCAAAAAAATATTATGAAGTAATTTCTGGATAGATTTTAACAAATGTTACACCAAGACATTCGGAATTGTCAATATTTCGATAGTTTATTTACTCATTATGTTGTTATGAGTGATTTTTATTTGTACATAATTTAAAAACAGCAAATAAAAATTGACTTTGATTTTCCTATATATTTCAACTAAAAATAAATCCTAAAAATAAAAAATCATGGAAAAATTATGTACAAATAAAAACCACTCATATAAACATAATGAGCAAATAAGCAAACAAAATATAGATAATTCCGAATGATTATTTCACCAAATAATTGGATATTTTAATTTTATTTGACGGAAGACATGAATGTGGATTATTACACCAAAGAATTGAATTTTTTAATTCTATTTGACGGAAAACACGAATGTCGATTATTACAACTTGAAATGATATATTTTAATTATATTTGCATGGCAGCTTTTATTGAAAAGTCATCGTGATGTTTGTGTGTGGGATAGCAATGTACATACAATCACCTCATGTCATAAATATTTTGGTGGTATCTAGAAATTATATTTTGGTCTCAGAAATTTCAAATCGTGGGTGCTAGAGGAGCATGTAATGATGGTCTTTAAGTAAGCCAATTGTATTGTTTGCTTTGAATGAACCCTAGTGATTTGTGTTTTATGGTAAGGATGAGGAGATAGAATGGTTTGTATTGTGATCAGTCAGAGGAATGACATGTGATTTTGCAGCTTGGATATTCGAGTGGAGTGGTTGTTATTGTTATAGTGGGATGAACTAGAGGCGTTGTTTGTTTTGTTGTTTTGATTGTGATGAACCGGGGCAGACATATGTTGTGTTGTGCCTGGGGGAACAACATGAACAGGATATGCTATTTCTGTTGGGTTAAGTCAAAATATGTAACTGTTTATTCAAAAATACACTCAGCCGCAGCTAACTGTGTAACAGGAGCAGTAAATACATATATGTTAACAAAACATGTGCTGATGTTGTTGGCGTGAGCTACAGGAGCGGTTTATTTTGACTGATTAGGATGAGCCCCCGAGGCAGTGGATTTTATTGATGTGGTTTAAGAACAAAGATGTGGTTTGTGTTTTTGTTGTGTTAGTTTTATCTAGACTATACATGTAGAACATTTATTCATGATTCTATGATCATGACGTATTTGGCTGTTCTATTATACCCTTTTGCTTACAAAGCCAAAACAGCACGTCATAGAGATTTTAATATGGAAGGGGTAAGTTTGTTGGATATTTTAATATGGGTACACTATAAAGGAATGTGGATTAAGAATTTACCGTATGTGTCCTATTAGAATAGAAATAATTTATGGAAGGGGTAAGTTTGTTGGAGATTTTAATATGGGTAACATTATCTGCGGAACAATTTTACCCTTTACGCAGATAATGTTACCCATATTAAAATCTCCAACAAACTTATCTCTTCCATCAATTATTTCTTAATTCTAATATGACGTCCTTCAAACGCTTTGAGTCCAAACCCGTGGTAAAAATAATATTAATCTATGACCGATTAAATTTATGACGTCATCGACAATTTATAGCGATATTTTACCAATTTTTACATATTAGAATCGAAATAATTCATGGAAGTCATATATATATATTGTTTTTACCACGGGTAGGCCTTTATGTCAGCTTTTTACCACTCGCTAACGCTCGGGGTAAAACTTCCTGACATAAAGGCCTACCCGTGGTAAAAACAATATATATATATATGGCTTCCATGAATTATTTTTTTATCAATACTTAATAATAAATGTAAAAGAAAGGGCTAAATATTACACATATAATTGTTTGAGCCACTGGATTTAGAATCAAATTATATTGATTTAAAACAGAATATAGAAGTTGGAATCGAAAGTACAGTTAAGTATGACCATGTGAAAGTGAGAGTCTTCCTCAATGTCATGTATACATTAAAAAGTATTGCAATTGATACTAGGATATCGACTAAAATTATTAAGACAATCCCTTTCGAGTTAGTAGTAGTACAAGTGTTTATTATAAATAGATTGATTGATTGTGGATTAATCTCAAGTGATGAACATCTTAACGATATTCATAATGAGAACAATCCCACAAAACAATAATGATGGCGGTAATAATATAAGTTATCTACGGACAGGAACGTAGATATGGAGATTGTAACACCCTGAAGTAGCCAAGTACATCATGAGGCACAGCCGAAGGGTGTACAGACTACTGAAGGGTGTTAAAACTCCATATCTACGCATAGGAACGTAGATAACGAATTGATATAGTCAAACTAAGACATTTTGGACCCCGGCTGCCCACGTAAAAGTGACGTTTTCTTTGTTTTTGGAAAAAACAAGTAAAAGATATGAACATTTTGAGTGCTTTTTACTCCATGTAGAACCCTACAGTTGATCAAACTAACAGTTGTATATTCAATATATAGCCAAAATTAACTAAATTTGATTTTGGAGCGCCACATCGTGAGCTTTAGCGCCATATTATCCCCGTTTTGAAAATTATAACAATATTTGATTGGTTAAATGGCTAGTTACACCCGGTAATATGGCCTAGCAACACCCGAGAATATGAGTTCTTTATACCCGGGATTTTAACCAAACAAAAGTTGTTATAATTTTCAAACCGGGGATAACAGGTGACGTTGAGATGGTCTGATGGTTTATATTTTGATTGCCACATAGAAAGGGAGGAAGATGATGAATGGGAGGGTGAAATATTGCCTTGATTGTGAGTTATGTATTCAATTAGTCCTAAAACCCAGCAGATGCTTCTTTCGGAGGAGAGGTTGCACCCCGCATCGAATAAACTAGGTTCTATTTCCACACCAGGAACCCCCTGGGGTTATATGATAGGAAAGTAAACATGCATAACGAGACCGAATTCCCCCGGAGATTAAATAAAACATGGCTATAAAAATGCTTGATATATTGATTTTTTTTATTGTTTAAAGACCGGCGACAAATATTTCAGGATTGTAACATGAATACATATTTTTTCTTTAATCTTTTTATGGTTTATATACCAGAATGTAAGCAACAACTAAGAACTATGAAATAATATGTGCATATATGAGATATTGCACACCTCAAATCTGGCCTGTAGTGTTATTACTCCCAGAGAGCCGTGTAATATTCAACAACAGATATGATATTACATGGCTTCATGTTACAAATCGTTTATACCACGGTTTTCCAGTTAAACCGTTAAACAATCTCACGCTTCACGCTTCACGTTTGATTGTTTAACAGTTTACCACAGAAACCCGTGGTATAAATATTATATATTCGGTATGACACAATAGTGGTAAGCATATGATTTGAACAATAGATGTCAATGATAATGTCCATTACCCATCTCTAAATCAAATCTCAGAAGTGGTTATTCGATTTCTCTTGTCCTTTTTGATTTCTCTAATGCAATGTGAAATGACCATAGTAGCTGACATTATTAAAAGTTCTACTATTTCTGATATCGTCAATAAACTTGCTCCTAGGAACAATCCCATCAACCCACCAAGTATGCCTGAAAAAAGAAGAATTAAGTAATTAATGTTTAACACCTATAGTACATAGTATATTTCATAGAACATTTTGTATCTGTTTACATTTGTATATACGTTTTATATTAATATAGTATAGTGCACAGTTTCAGTCAAAGCAAATATATTATCTATAGAGATGTGTACAGCTCGTTCTAGTAAAATTAGGAATAAGGTCTAGAGATGTGCAGTAAGCACAGGAATAAGTTTTTTTTTTTTTTAATTTATTTACGTATATCGATGTCCAATAAGATTTTCATATGAGATTGTTTTCGTGTCGTTTAACAGTAACACGACGGAGTGAGTGAGAAGGAACTGTTAATTCTAGTACCTGAGCCCACCCTCGATGTTTACCGTGGTTCGTGTCATTTAACACGACGGAGTGAGAAGGAACTCTTAATTCTAGAACCTGAGCTCACTCTCGATATTTACCGTGGTTCGTGTCGTTTAACACGACGGAGTGAGAAGGAACTCTTAATTCTAGAACCTGAGCTCACCCTCGATATTTACCGTGGTTCGTGTCATTTAACACGACGGAGTGAGAAGGAACTCTTAATTCTAGAACCTGAGCTCACCCTCGATATTTACCGTGGTTCGTGTCATTTAACACGACGGAGTGAGAAGGAACTCTTAATTCTAGAACCTGAGCTCACCCTCGATATTTACCGTGGTTCGTGTCATTTAACACGACGGAGTGAGAAGGAACTCTTAATTCTAGAACCTGAGCTCACTCTCGATATTTACCGTGGTTCGTGTCGTTTAACACGACGGAGTGAGAAGGAACTCTTAATTCTAGAACCTGAGCTCACCCTCGATATTTACCGTGGTTCGTGTCATTTAACACGACGGAGTGAGAAGGAACTCTTAATTCTAGAACCTGAGCTCACCCTCGATATTTACCGTGGTTCGTGTCATTTAACACGACGGAGTGAGAAGGAACTCTTAATTCTAGAACCTGAGCTCACCCTCGATATTTACCGTGGTTCGTGTCATTTAACACGACGGAGTGAGAAGGAACTCTTAATTCTAGTACCTGAGCCCACCCTCGATGTTTACCGTGGTTCGTGTCATTTAACACGACGGAGTGAGAAGGAACTCTTAATTCTAGTACCTGAGCTCACCCTCGATGTTTACCGTGGTTCGTGTCATTTAACACGACGGAGTGAGAAGGAACTCTTAATTCTAGTACCTGAGCCCACCCTCGATGTTTACCGTGGTTCGTGTCATTTAACACGACGGAGTGAGAAGGAACTCTTAATTCTAGTACCTGAGCTCACTCTCGATGTTTACCGTGGTTCGTGTCGTTTAACACGACGGAGTGAGAAGGAACTCTTAATTCTAGTACCTGAGCTCACCCTCGATGTTTACCGTGGTTCGTGTCGTTTAACACGACGGAGTGAGAAGGAACTCTTAATTCTAGAACCTGAGCTCACCCTCGATATTTACCGTGGTTCGTGTCATTTAACACGACGGAGTGAGAAGGAACTCTTAATTCTAGTACCTGAGCTCACCCTCGATATTTACCGTGGTTCGTGTCGTTCAACACGACGGAGTGAGAAGGAACTCTTAATTCTAGAACCTGAGCTCACCCTCGATATTTACCGTGGTTCGTGTCGTTCAACACGACGGAGTGAGAAGGAACTCTTAATTCTAGAACCTGAGCTCACCCTCGATATTTACCGTGGTTCGTGTCATTTAACACGACGGAGTGAGAAGGAACTCTTAATTCTAGTACCTGAGCCCACCCTCGATGTTTACCGTGGTTCGTGTCGTTCAACACGACGGAGTGAGAAGGAACTCTTAATTCTAGAACCTGAGCTCACCCTCGATATTTACCGTGGTTCGTGTCGTTCAACACGACGGAGTGAGAAGGAACTCTTAATTCTAGAACCTGAGCTCACCCTCGATATTTACCGTGGTTCGTGTCATTTAACACGACGGAGTGAGAAGGAACTCTTAATTCTAGAACCTGAGCTCACCCTCGATATTTACCGTGGTTCGTGTCATTTAACACGACGGAGTGAGAAGGAACTCTTAATTCTAGTACCTGAGCTCACCCTCGATATTTACCGTGGTTCGTGTCGTTCAACACGACGGAGTGAGAAGGAACTCTTAATTCTAGAACCTGAGCTCACCCTCGATATTTACCGTGGTTCGTGTCATTTAACACGACGGAGTGAGAAGGAACTCTTAATTCTAGTACCTGAGCTCACCCTCGATATTTACCGTGGTTCGTGTCGTTCAACACGACGGAGTGAGAAGGAACTCTTAATTCTAGAACCTGAGCTCACCCTCGATATTTACCGTGGTTCGTGTCATTTAACACGACGGAGTGAGAAGGAACTGTTAATTCTAGTACCTGAGCTCACCCTCGATATTTACCGTGGTTCGTGTCATTTAACACGACGGAGTGAGAAGGAACTCTTAATTCTAGAACCTGAGCTCACCCTCGATATTTACCGTGGTTCGTGTCATTTAACACGACGGAGTGAGAAGGAACTCTTAATTCTAGAACCTGAGCTCACCCTCGATATTTACCGTGGTTCGTGTCATTTAACACGACGGAGTGAGAAGGAACTCTTAATTCTAGAACCTGAGCTCACCCTCGATATTTACCGTGGTTCGTGTCATTTAACACGACGGAGTGAGAAGGAACTGTTAATTCTAGTACCTGAGCTCACCCTCGATATTTACCGTGGTTCGTGTCATTTAACACGACGGAGTGAGAAGGAACTCTTAATTCTAGAACCTGAGCTCACCCTCGATATTTACCGTGGTTCGTGTCATTTAACACGACGGAGTGAGAAGGAACTCTTAATTCTAGAACCTGAGCTCACCCTCGATATTTACCGTGGTTCGTGTCATTTAACACGACGGAGTGAGAAGGAACTCTTAATTCTAGTACCTGAGCTCACCCTCGATGTTTACCGTGGTTCGTGTCATTTAACACGACGGAGTGAGAAGGAACTCTTAATTCTAGTACCTGAGCTCACCCTCGATATTTACCGTGGTTCGTGTCGTTCAACACGACGGAGTGAGAAGGAACTCTTAATTCTAGAACCTGAGCTCACCCTCGATATTTACCGTGATTCGTGTCATTTAACACGACGGAGTGAGAAGGAACTCTTAATTCTAGTACCTGAGCTCACCCTCGATATTTACCGTGGTTCGTGTCGTTCAACACGACGGAGTGAGAAGGAACTCTTAATTCTAGAACCTGAGCTCACCCTCGATATTTACCGTGGTTCGTGTCATTTAACACGACGGAGTGAGAAGGAACTCTTAATTCTAGTACCTGAGCTCACCCTCGATGTTTACCGTGGTTCGTGTCGTTCAACACGACGGAGTGAGAAGGAACTCTTAATTCTAGAACCTGAGCTCACCCTCGATGTATACCGTGGTTCGTGTCGTTTAACACGACGGAGTGAGAAGGAACTGTTAATTCTAGTACCTGAGCCCACCCTCGATGTTTACCGTGGTTCGTGTCATTTAACACGACGGAGTGAGAAGGAACTGTTAATTCTAGTACCTGAGCGCACCCTCGATGTTTACCGTGGTTCGTGTCGTTTAACACAACGGAGTGAGAAGAAACTGTTAATTCTAGTACCTGAGCTCACCCTCGATGTTTACCGTGGTTCGTGTCATTTAACACGACGGAGTGAGAAGGAACTCTTAATTCTAGTACCTGAGCTCACCCTCGATGTTTACCGTGGTTCGTGTCGTTTAACACGACGGAGTAAGAAGGAACTCTTAATTCTAGTACCTGAGCTCACCCTCGATGTATACCGTGGTTCGTGTCGTTTAACACGACGGAGTGAGAAGGAACTCTTAATTCTAGTACCTGAGCCCACCCTCGATGTTTACCGTGGTTCGTGTAGTTTAACACGACGGAGTGAGAAGGAACTGTTAATTCTAGTACCTGAGCTCATCCTCGATGTTTACCGTGGTTCGTGTTATCCTTCGTTGTCTGTATAGTGTTTGTCCAGTATTGTATTTATCGACGATTTGTGCATTTTCTGCTGATCTTTACATTCACTACTATCTATTTTCAAGTAACTAGCGTGATATTAACATAGCGTCGACAAATTGGACATTTTCCCTTTGATGTGTGCCATTATACAGTCTGGATCACTAAACTGACATTGATCCACACAAATATTAGTTTTGTTCCTAACTCGCATGCACAAGTTTATACCTGTATGTCAATCTGCCGTAATACACATTACGGCGACGTCGATAAAAACAATAACGACAGTTCTAAAAGACTCGACAGACATTATCACAAATATCACAGCTCGTCCTATCGGACTCGCTGAGATATTAGCGATAATATCTGTCTGTCTGTCTTCAAAATTGTCGTTATTCTATATATAACAAATTCAAATATAACTTATATGACGTCACTTTACAAATCCACGATAAACATACGATCATCGATATGCTTTGCATATCTTATATCTCAGGCTTCACCATCGAGCTGATATTGCTCTGAGAAATCCATTATCGCAAAGCAAATCAACGATACTATATGTATCTATCTGTTATGTTATTAAGTCAGTGGACTGTTCATTAGTTAAATAATTAATATACATAAACATCAATGAAAACGTAGATATCAAATTTAGTGACCACGATGCCTTCCTGGAATCCCCTTCATCAGGTACTCTCAGAATCCCCTCCATCAGGTACCCTTCATCAGGTCCTCTCAGAATCCCCTTCATCAGGTACTCTCAGAATCCCCTTCATCAGGTACTCTCAGAATCCCCTTCATCAGGTACTCTCAGAATCCCCTTCATCATGTACTCTCAGAATCCCCTTCATCAGGTACTCTCAGAATCCCCTTCATCATGTACTCTCAGAATCTCCTTCACCAGGTACTCTCAGAATCCCCTTCATCAGGTACTCTCAGAATCCCCTTCATCAGGTACTCTCAGAATCTCCTTCATCATGTACTCTCAGAATCTCTGTCATCAGGTACTCTCAGAATCTCCTTCATCAGGTACTCTCAGAATCCCCTTCATCATGTACTCTCAGAATCCCCTTCATCATGTACTCTCAGAATCCCCTTCATCAGGTACTCTCAGAATCCCCTTCATCAGGTACTCTCAGAATCCCCTTCATCAGGTTCTCTCAGAATCCCCTTCATCAGGTACTCTCAGAATCCCCTTCATCAGGTACTCACAGAATCCCCTTCATCAGGTACTCTCAGAATCCCCTTCATCAGGTACTCTCAGAATCTCCTTCATCAGGTACTCTCAGAATCTCCTTCATCAGGTACTCTCAGAATCTCCTTCATCGGATACTCTCAGAATCCCCTTCATCATGTACTCTCCGAATCCTCTTCATCATGTACTCTCAGAATCCCCTTCATCAGGTACTCTCAGAATCCCCTCCATCATGTACTCTCAGAATCCCCTTCATTAGGTACTCTCAGAATCCCCTTCATTAGGTACTCTCAGAATCCCCTTCATCAGGTACGCTCAGAATCCCCTTCATCAGGTTCTATCAGAATCCCCTTCATCATGTACTCTCAGAATCCCCTTCATCAGGTTCTATCAGAATCCCCTTCATCATGTACTCTCAGAATCCCCTTCATCGGGTACTCTCAGAATCTCCTTCGTCATGTACTCTCAGAATCCTCTTCATCATGTACTCTCAGAATCCCCATCATTATGTACTCTCAGAATCCCCTTCATCAGGTACTCTCAGAATCCCCTTCATCAGGTACTCTCAGAATCCTGTTCATCAGGTACGCTCAGAATCCCCTTCATCAGGTTCTATCAGAATCCCTTCATCAGGTACTCTCAGAATCCCCTTCATCATGTACTCTCAGAATCCCCTTCATCAGGTACTCTCAGAATCCCCTTCATCAGGTACTCTCAGAATCACCTTCATCAGGTACTCTCAGAATCCCCTTCATCATGTACCCTCAGAATCCCCTTCATCAGGTACTCTCAGAATCCCCTTCATCAGGTACTCTCAGAATCCCCTTCATCAGGTACTCTCAGAATCCCCTTCATCATGTACTCTCAGAATCCCCTTCATCAGGTACTCTCAGAATCCCCTTCATCATGTACTCTCAGAATCTCCTTCATCAGGTACTCTCAGAATCCCCTTCATCAGGTACTCTCAGAATCTCCTTCATCAGGTACTCTCAGAATCTCTGTCATCAGGTACTCTCAGAATCTCCTTCATCAGGTACTCTCAGAATCCCCTTCATCAGGTACTCTCAGAATCCCCTTCATCATGTACTCTCAGAATCTCCTTCATCAGGTACTCTCAGAATCCCCTTCATCAGGTACTCTCAGAATCTCCTTCATCAGGTACTCTCAGAATCTCTGTCATCAGGTACTCTCAGAATCTCCTTCATCAGGTACTCTCAGAATCCACTTCATCATGTACTCTCAGAATCCCCTTCATCATGTACTCTCAGAATCCCCTTCATCAGGTACTCTCAGAATCCCCTTCATCAGGTACTCTCAGAATCCCCTTCATCAGGTACTCTCAGAATCTCCTTCATCAGGTACTCTCAGAATCTCCTTCATCAGGTACTCTCAGAATCTCCTTCATCGGGTACTCTCAGAATCCCCTTCATCATGTACTCTCAGAATCCTCTTCATCATGTACTCTCAGAATCTCCTTCATCAGGTACTCTCAGAATCCCCTTCATCAGGTACTCTCAGAATCTCCTTCATCAGGTACTCTCAGAATCTCTGTCATCAGGTACTCTCAGAATCTCCTTCATCAGGTACTCTCAGAATCCCCTTCATCATGTACTCTCAGAATCCCCTTCATCATGTACTCTCAGAATCCCCTTCATCAGGTACTCTCAGAATCCCCTTCATCAGGTACTCTCAGAATCCCCTTCATCAGGTACTCTCAGAATCTCCTTCATCAGGTACTCTCAGAATCTCCTTCATCAGGTACTCTCAGAATCTCCTTCATCGGGTACTCTCAGAATCCCCTTCATCATGTACTCTCAGAATCCTCTTCATCATGTACTCTCAGAATCCCCTTCATCAGGTACTCTCAGAATCCCCTTCATCATGTACTCTCAGAATCCCCTTCATCAGGTACTCTCAGAATCCCCTTCATCAGGTACGCTCAGAATCCCCTTCATCAGGTTCTATCAGAATCCCCTTCATCATGTACTCTCAGAATCCCCTTCATCAGGTACTCTCAGAATCTCCTTCATCATGTACTCTCAGAATCCTCTTTATCATGTACTCTCAGAATCCCCTTCATTATGTACTCTCAGAATCCCCTTCTTCAGGTACTCTCAGAATCCCCTTCATCAGGTACTCTCAGAATCCCCTTCATCAGGTACGCTCAGAATCCCCTTCATCAGGTTCTCTCAGAATCCCTTCATCAGGTTCTCTCAGAATCCCCTTCATCATGTACTCTCAGAATCCCCTTCATCATGTACTCTCAGAATCCCCTTCATCAGGTACTCTCAGAGTCCCCTTCATCAGGTACTCTCAGAATCTCCTTCATCAGGTACTCTCAGAATCTCCTTCATCGGGTACTCTCAGAATCCCCTTCATCATGTACTCTGAGAATCCTCTTCATCATGTACTCTCAGAATCCTCTTCATCGGGTACTCTCAGAATCCCCTTCATCATGTACTCTCAGAATCCCCTTCATCAGGTTCTATCAGAATCCCCTTCATCAGGTACTCTCAGAATCCCCTTCATCAGGTACTCTAAGAATCCCCTTCATCATGTACTCTCAGAATCCCTTTCATCAGGTACTCTCAGAATCCCCTTCATCAGATTCTCTCATAATCCCCTTCATCAGGTACTCTGAGAATCCCCTTCATCAGGTACTCTCAGAATCCCCTTCATCATGTACTCCTTTTTGAAATTTGTTTTCATTTTGCTGGACATAGGTCTATCACCCAGGAATTTTCTGCTGGACCCTCTGAATTTTTGCCGGACCTACATTTTTTTATGTAAAATTGTTTTAAAGCCAAGCAATGTCATACCCTTATTATTATTTTAGTCTAACAGAGCGCTTTCTGTATTTAACTTCATTAGTACTGGTAGAGGCTTATAATAGGAAGACCCGTCACCATCCAGAATAAACCAAAAAGTTGAAACCATGCACCAAAAAAGAGTAGCCAAATTCAGCTAGGGATACCCTCAAACTTTGAAAAATTTACCAGATTTAAAACATAATTTTTAAAATGTCTATTGAAATTACAATAACAATATTCTAAAAGTCATTAGACTCTTTCAATCTCCAGTTCAATTTCCCTAAGCAGTTTCTCAATCATGTTGTCATTTAACGACCACATTTTTATGATCGACACATTGCCATGTTGCCGGAACTGTAAACCGTCAAAATTCTAAATAGAAACGGATTCGATGAAGGGAACGATACAAATCAGGGATGTCGTGTTTTTTTTTTTTTATTAATTTTTTGGGGGCTTTTCACTCGAAAAGATCATCTTACGCATTACAATATATTCAAATATATTTATTTTCATGATAGTTACCAATAATATTTACCAAAAACAGAAAAAATATCACGTATATCAATGCGGTTACGAATTCCGAGTTGACCGAACTTGTTCCGGTATTTACAACACGAACTGCGTTTCCGACTTTCGTTAAAAAAGTAAACACATCATTCAAAAATGTTTGGCGGACATGGGGACCGGCATTACCGACGTTATTGGCGGACCTCATGATTTTCTGCCCCTTAGGTCCGATAAGTCCAACGAATTTCAAAAACTCTGGAGTTACTCTCAGAATCTCCTTCATCAGGTACTCTCAAAATTGAAATTTTGGAATTTTCTTATGTTCTATATAGAGGATATCATGCCTAATTATATACATATACGTTATTTTCTGAAATTGGAAACGATACTTTCAATTAAGCTGAATTAAATGAAACAAATATAAAAGAAAACTATGAAATATTCGAGGTTCCTGGACAAAATGATAATCGAGGCGGTGAACTCTTAATTGGCCTAAGAATCTATGTAAACATGTCATAATGGTGGATTATATTTTTATATTGCATTGTACATAGCTTTAAGGACGCAACCACTGTTACCCCGACAGTGGTTGCCCCCGTTGTAAAGGGGTAGTATCCAAATAAAAAAAATATATATATAACAATGAATGACATTTGGCATCATATTTTCTGAAATCAGTTTGAATTTCTCAATCATAGATGTAACTCTATTGACTAATATTATATTTCTAAGCTCGAGGTTCCCACATTTAATCAAAATTGCCATTTTTGCATGCACGTGACTTCATTGAAATGGCTAATATTTGAACAATCCACCCATATTGAAACTGCAGTCACGTGATCAAAATTTAATTTAAATATGATGAATATTTATGAGTGAAAATACCATCAATTTCTGGATATGGGCATTTAGATAAACATATCAGGTGATTAACATTAAACATACCGATGCCATCAATGACCGAGTACTCAGGGACAGATTCCATGAAGACGTAGCTTAATGAATCAAAAAACAATCTGACTTCTAGGTACTCTGATCTAAAAAAATATAAAACACACGATTACACAGATACTCAGGAAAAGACTCCATGAAGACGTAGCTTAACGAATCAAAAAACAATCAGACTTCTAGGTACTCTGATCTATAGGCCTAGTAAATATAAAACACATGATTATACAGATACTATAATTGCATAGCACTTACAAATAAAAAAAATTAAGGATTTTAGAAGTTTAGATGCGTTAGATTTGAACTGTTTAGCTTTGTTAATAAAAACAAGGATGGGAAATACCATTTTTTATCAGAACCCTGCATGTAGATATGTATTTACATACAAGATCTTCATAGTGGTAATACAATTTTGCAAAGTTTCCAAAAATTTATGAAAGCTGTATTCTTGGTGTAAAAGTTGTTCTGTTTTCTCGAGAAGACGACCATTGAAGTCTGACACATTATTAGAAATTCGTGCAAAACGAAATAACTGAGAAGAGTAAACGCCAAAAAAAAAAGGGATATGTCTGAATCCAAAAATGGACACTAGTGGATTGTAATGTTAGTCTTGTTCTACATAAGTTCCTTGGAATAAATTTGTTTAACAAACGTAAAAATAATTAGGATTGTCTAGAGTTAAGATATCATCATATGATCTACAACTATTGTTGAATAAACTAATAAGCGAGTGCTAATTACGACGGGTCTTTTTGGATGTTCTTTTGACCACTGGATTGTCTGTCCGTCTTCTATTAATGGCTTCTGATTACCCAATTGATATCTTCAAACTTTTCTTGGCAACAATTCCAATTCTTTCTAGAATAGACTCCCTTTGCTATTTCCTGAAAAAGTAAATCGAAAGAAGTGCTGTATTATGATATATATATATGTATTTCATCTGTCATGCTTTTGTATAAATATATATATTGTTTTTATCTATATATACCATTACATACCTTGACATTTTGTTATTGTTATAGAGAGACTGTATAACAGGAACACAGTTACTAGCAGGAGCTAGGGTAGATGATATACTGTATTTATATTTTATATATTCACACGGCTGATGGCAGTAACATTCTTCATATACTGTTCTGTTCACTTTATAATTCGCTACAAATAAATAAATAAATTAATTAATTAGAAAAAAAAATTAAAAATAAAAAAAAAAGAATAAATAAATATGATCAATGAATCAAGTATTACTGTCATTTGTAGAGTTTACCGCTTATCTTTAGGCTACGTTCCGTTTGGCACCCGTTTTAAGAATATCACTTACATACACGGATTAATAGCGTTCATCTGGCTCATCATTGAAGACCTTACTGTATCTGTAATATGCAGAACAACAATAAAAGAATTGTTCTTCACTATCACGGTATAACTAAGTTGTTCTGTTTGTAGTAATAACATTCCAGTCATTTCCTCGTGTATGACACGACAGGAGTCACTAGTGGATCAGGAACTGCCTACCCTTCCGGAGCACCTGATTTCATCCCCGGGGTTTAGTTGGGTTCTTCTTGTTCGATCTTTAGTTGTTTGTGTTGTCTTTTGTGAATCTAAATACAGATTTACACTGGCTATCGGTAAAATTTTCTAAGCTGAAATTTGCGAGGAAAATTCGCTTTTCTTTCAATTCATTTGCCGTGAAAAGTAAGTAATCGTCTCCATCGTCTGCTGAAGACAGCAGCAGTAGATTTTCATCCATTTCATGCAGTAAAGTGACTATACTATAGATTCAATTATATGATGATACTCACAAAAACTGACCAATCAAAAAATATGTTGTAAAGTACGTACACGTAAATTTACAAGTAGGAATTATGGGGATGAAACTTTTTTGCGAACGCGTACGCGTAACGTGTATGTTACAAGTACCCGCACGTGTTGTCGAAATAAATCCGCAAAAAACCTGAAGGATTGTACTTGTACGGGTACGTGTAGAGTACGCGTACACGTACCCATACAAGTTCGAATGCTCAACCTCTCTATTGTTTGAACTTTGTGTTTTTTATTTTGTCTGTTCTTATTTGATTGACGGATTCTGATTACCCCTTTTGTTAACCTCAAAATTTTCTAGCACTTTTGTTGAAAGATATAAAACCGAATGAACCATAACTGTGTTAAAATGTTATCTTGCTATACTCCGAGTACACAGAACGATTAAATATATTGTTAAAATAGAGCTTATTTTAAACATATATACAATGTGTACAAAAGTGTGTTCTGCTTTGAGCTTTTTAGTTAAGATTTGATATATCTGAAATCAGGACATGCATAGGCGAAATATAAAACAAATCTGTTTTATTGACCAATATTTTAACTGAGTTGTAACAAAGAAAATGTATAAAAGAAAAAGGATTGTCGAGAATTATAGCGACTATTTATCATTATATTGTTACTACTATCTTAAGAGGTCAGAACATATACTGACCATCATTAGAAACGCTCCACTAGAAAATATATTTTTTTTGCTAAAATTTCAAAAAAAAAATAATGCTTGATTAAATGTAATTGTTAATAATGTCCTCCTTAAAAAGATACAGGTAAATTTTCTGATGTGTCTTATCACCTGAAACAGGTATCTATTGAATTTTAAAAACAGTATTTCTTGCACGTGCTAATCGTGAACGGGCGATATGAATTTTTAAAACCCACTTTTAGAAAGAACTGTGTCCACCTGTGAAAAGGATAATCAGATATCAACACTGTTTGCTATGGTAAAGTTTTTATTGGGTTTCAAAAATGCCACGTCTGAGTAATAATGATCGTAACCAAGCTTTGGGTATGTTGAGAACAGGCATATCAACCAGAGAAGTTGCTCGACTATTCAATTGCCATCAAAGTACTGTTGTACGCCTCAGATAGAGGTTTCAAACCACGAACAATGTGTCCGATCGTCCTCGGCCAGGACAACCAAGAGTAACAACCGACCAACAAGATCGTCATATCCGGTTACAGCATTTACGCAACCGGTTCAAAACAGCTGCATCAACTGCTAGGGAAACTCCAGGAAGACACAATCCCTGGATCAGCTCAGCAACAGTGCGTCGCAGACTGCGTGAAAATGGCCTACGTGCAAGACGACCATTCAGAGGACCACTGTTTACACCGCGACATCGCCAACAACGTTTAGCATGGGCTAGAACCCATTTGCAATGGACAAGGCAAAGATGGCAGGAAGTGTTGTTTTCGGACGAATCCCGTTTCTGTATTTCGAATGCAGACGGTCGAATAAGGGTTTGAAGACGTCAAAATGAAAGACTTGCCGCTTGCTGCATTAATGAGGTAGACCGATGGGGTGGCGCAAATGTTATGATTTGGGCAGCTGTATCATTCCGTAATAAGTCTCCACTTCACTTCTGTGACCGATCTCTTACCGGAAAACGCTATAGAGATGAAATCCTGGCTTCTTATGTTGTTCCAATGTTTCAAGCCCATCAAGGTTTAAGGATCTTCCAGCAAGATAACGCGCGTCCACACACAGCAAGGGTCTCAATGAACTTTTTGCAAGCACAGAATGTCAACTGTATGCACTGGCCATCACTATCACCGGATATGGCACCAATAGAGCATGTTTGGGATGCATTAGGAAGACGTGTAGATAACCGTCCCGTCAAGCCGACTACTGGGGCCACCTTACGTCAGGCATTATTAGAGAAGTGGAACAATATGCCCCAGAGAGTTATTCAAAACATTATTCTTTCAATGCGTCGCCGTTGTGTTGCCTGTATCACCGCAAGAGGTGGACATACGAAGTACTGAATTTTGAAATCGAGGGTATCTGTGTTTCAACCATAAAGTGACGTCCCAAAAAAGAAACTGTGTTTCAAACTTGTTTTCATCTGTTAGAGTGTTTATTGTTGTTATTGTTTGACGTATTTATATATGTTGTCAAATTACTATTTAATATTTAATATTTAATATTATTTATATGTGTTGTCAAATTACTATTTAATATTTAATATTTAATATTTAAAAAAGAAAGTGATGCGTTTCTAATGATGGTCAGTATATATTAGATACTCACGTTCATGTCTATGATAGCAATCTAACTCCTGTGTTGTAGTACAAATAGATTCATTACCTGCAAACAAGTAGTTGACAAAAATGTATTTTTTTATAACAGAGGGGAAACGTGTTTCTTTGACTCGTAAAAGACAATAGACATATTTAGCTCCATTCTATAACTTTAGAATAATTCCCGAGGGATGGTTGTTTAACGCCGGGTGGACATTTATTATTAGATATTTCATGGCGAGAACAAGTTACATTTCGATGAGATGTTGATGATGTCTTCTTTATACTAAAATAAGAAGCTTGGATGCTAGCCCGCTGTAGCAGCAGTCGGAGGGTAGACATGTTAATCCACTTGTACGAGCAGTCAGAGGGTAGACATGTTAATCCACTTGTACAAATTAACACGTTTCCAAGGCAATCATTTGCTCTTATTATTTAATGATGGATGCGCATGCTTAGCAGAGAAGTAACAAATACCAAATTTACATTCTTTGGATTGATCAGAGAGGAGCTTGAACCCACGATCTCATGTACTCTTTATATACTCTTTCAGAAGAGCATTGTTTAATGTGCATTTACTGAGCATATCGAGTTAGAAATAGAGTATTATCTGGGATTTATGTCATTTAATAACATATATGGGATTTAATAAATGCGATTTATTCCTCTTGCTAAATGGTATTCGGTAGAGACAGCTTAAGAAAAGCTCGACGATACCAAAGGGGTCACACGAAGTTGTAAACTGAAGAAGGAATGATACCGGTAATACAAAGGCAGAAATAAACAGAAGAAACAATGATACGAGTATACAAAACACTACACAGAAAACTAAACATTGATCAACATGACCTCCACTAAAAACCGGGGATGAACTCCACGTGGAACCTGTCGTGTCGTGACTGCAACGATATATTTTAGTCGACTACTGTTTCTTCCTTTATTTTGTTCGTTTGACTTTGAGGCTGTATAATGATAGATGGTCCGTGTTGTTACGGTTGGATATATTATTTACCACTGCTATTTAACCTATTTTGTCAATCTATTTACATTTACAGCACCTGCATATGGAGTATATCTCTCTCGATTGATCCAATATTCCAGAGCTTGTGGTACCTATCACGATTTCCTTGATAGAGGCCTACTGTTAACAAAGAAGCTACTAAACCAATGGTTCCTATTAGTTAAGTTGAAGTCATCACTTGGAATGTTTTACGATCGCCACCATGACTTAGTTAATCGCTATGGAATATCGTAAGCTTGTATCCACTTGTCGTAAGCACTTACATGTCCTTTCTTCACTCATGACTTATTACCGGCTTTGAAACTAGTGTCACTAGTGGAGTAGGATTAACCTTCAGCAGAATCTGAGTTCACCCCGCTTTAGTGGGGTTCGTGTTACTCGATCTTTATGTGTATGTTTGTAGATCGTTGTTTGTCTCTTTGTCTGTTTTCTATTGGCCATTGTGTTGCATGTCCTTCTTGGATTTACGGATTTTAATTACCCCTTTGGTATCTTTAAATTCTCCTTACCTTTGTCTAATACTCCTTTACATCCACATTGCTCCACAATGAAATTTCTTCTACATTCCATTAAACACCCACTATAACTGTATGTTGTATAATGCTTGAGTGGATTTACATACTCTGACTCCTTAGTATCTATACAGTACTCATCACCGGAAATCGTATAAGGTGGTGGAAGATGTTTGTACTAAAATAGAAAAAGAACCAACAACTTCCGCTTACATTAAGTTATTCATAAAATATTCCGTCATAGTAGCTGCTCGTAATGGTTGATTATGATTTATTCCCCATTTGTTAATCTTGTTTTATGAAGATGGTTTACCCTTTCATCAACGTTTACATCCGTCATACACCGATGTGTTATTCTAAAACACAAATGTGGGAATTCCGCATGGATATGGATTTTCTTCAACTTACACACTATCTGACCAACTGCGAATATTTATACGTTTTTTGTTATCCTAATTCGAAATTCTCGTTATGATTACATGCTTTCGAACGTACTCTCTGCGAAAAGATGTATCTCGAAAATATTTGAGAATAAAAAAAAAAGAGATTCGCCAAGATGGAATTCACAAGCGAATCTTTCTTTTATTAAGAGTTGCCTCCCTTTCAGCTTCCATCAAGAATAAATGGTTTGCTGTTCAAAACAAACAATTAATGTACATAGTGTTAAACTTTGTAGTTACTTATTTGACGGTAATAAAATAATAAAATGTAAGCATTATCATTGTACTTTTATTTCTGTAATAAAATAAAAAGTCATGCATGAAATTGAAGGATATCTACTTTGAAAATTCATAATTAAATGTTAGACATCGATCAGTATCCTTTTCCCCCATTTTAATAGGGGCCGTCGTGGTAGTGATCGTATGATAGTTAGATTTACAACTACCTGTGCAATCAGTGCCTATCGCCACTTAAATTGTGATTTCGAACCCCGTTCATAGCGAGAATACAACATTAAGTGACAAAATTTGTCAGTGACTTGCGACATGTCGTGGTTTTCTCCGGGTACTCCTGTTTTATCCACCAATAAAACTGACCGACACGATGTAACTGAAATATTGTTGAAAGTGGCATTAAAAACCATCAACCAAACAAATCCATAAACCCCGTTCTTATAATGACTCCATGAGATTTTATTCACATTAAGAGCATTTTACCTTCAGCACTGTTATAGACACATACGAGGCAAATGCTGGAGACAAAATAAACGCATTGTTGATAACATCTGGTTCTTCTGTGTTTTCATGCAGTACCATCTGTGAGAGAGAGGAAAAACAAACTTTTTTCATAATTGCTTTGACCAGTGTAACATTTAAAAAAAAGTACTTATATATGGCCAATATTCATGATAGACTTGAATTTCTCAATAGTAAATCTTATTTTCTTGAATCTTCCAAATCATATACAATATTATACAGCTTGTTTAACATATCCAGGATATTTATACAAAGGGATTATCATTTCTGTAAAAACGCTTGAAGATACAAAAGTAGTAAAAGAGTGAGTGAGTGATTGTTATTTAACGCCAACTAAGCAAACATGTTCAATGAGATGATAAGGTCCACTTTGTACTTGTCCAACACGCTTAGTTGGATTGTTATAGTGCTAGAACAACAGTCCGTGGATAGACATGTCGCCTCACTCGGACATATTATCCTGATTCTGTAGCTCTTTGCTCTTTCTTCTTAATGCTGCGTGCTACGCGCAGAAGCAACAAATACCAATTTTATAGTCTTTGGTTTGACCCGATCGGGGCTCGAACACACGATCTACCGCAGTCGAGGCGAACACGTTAAAAATTACACCACCAATGAACACACGATCTACCGCACTCGAGGCGAACACGCTAACAATTATACCACCGATGAACACACGATCTACCGCACTCGAGGCGAGCACGCTAAGAATTACACCACCGATGAACACACGATCTACCGCACTCGAGGTGAACACGCTAACAATTACACCACCGATGAACACACGATCTACCGCACTTGAATGCAATATATATAGTTTTCTAACATCTCAGTATTTTTTATAGCATTTTTATTACAACTTTTCTTCTTTTTTCATTCACTGCAGAGTAGCAACATGCCATTTGCGTATTTATTGATGAAACCTGATACGTCACCCCAAGGAAAAGGTCTGTTGTATTGTTGAGGTTCAGCAAAGATAGGGGTTTTATACATCATTTTGTAGATAAATTATCGTAGTTTAAGATGATGTAGGCCATTTCTCCATGCTGGAGTCCGTCGAGTTGAAAAAACGCGATAATAGTGATGACCTAGATTTTTTACAAATGAACGATTACGTACCTTGTGGTATATATATAGTATCTATGTATATTTTTTTTACCAGAAACAAGTGCCTGTGGGCTGGTTACTGTTTTATTTTACGATTTTGTGAGCATTTTACTTGTTTGAGTAGCTAAATGCAAAATGCCATCAAATTGGAAAATATCAGTAACTTAATTACTTCACCGTCTAGTTATCAATGTAGGAAAACAAGGTTAGTGCATGTTTTTATTCATGGCCGACACACATCAATGGAATATATGTGTGCGTACTGGGGATCCCCAAAGATAAATTTTCAAAACAAATGAAAAACAAATACTTAGTTACAGAATTATAAGGATTAAGCGCATTTTTTTCCGGAGTTTATTGATGTATAACCTGGACCAAGTCACTCACAAACTTACATAAAAGTCTTTTATTTGTTTGTGAGTGAATTGGTCCAGGTTATGCATAAATAAATTCCGGAAAAATGCGCTTAATCCTATAATAAAATGCATATTGAACCTTGTCAATAACATTCTTTTTGGTATTTTAAGCCACAGTTTCAACCACAATTTCGCTTTCAATCTCTTAATTCCCAATTTTACCATTTTTAAAATTCCGTAGCCGCGTAAGAGATTGGTGGAATAGCCACTACCAGCGCATCACCTTGACCGCCTTTCATGAATATAATGCCTACCCATATTTGAATTTGATAAAGTATGGCCGGCATGAATTATTTCTTAATTTGTTTGTTTGTTTGCTGTTTATACTGATATCTCAATTGAAACCTTATCATTTGGTTCTGATAATTAAACAGATGAAATCAATATAATAGTGTTTAGAAATGTTCAAAATTATATATACCATAGTAATAGATTAGGATGATATGAAATTATACTCTGTACTCAGGATGATATGAAATTATACTCTGTACTCAGGATGATATGAAATTATACTCTGTACTCAGGATGATATCATACATTTGCACTCAATCCCCTTACCTCTTTTTCCCCATCACTTATGTATACATTTATTATATATGTAACTTGCTGTCATTTTCATATTTATGTGTACATAACATTATTGTATGGAGCGGATGTACTAAGTTGATATAACTTGTTTCCAATCTAATTGTACATTTATAAGACAATAAGATATGCTTAAACTAAACTAAGAACATGTTAACTTTATCTGTATTAAAGTTCTTTTCTTGTTTTTCTTTTATTCGTGTATTTTCGGATTGTAACGTTTATTTTGATTATTGACTGTAGAAATGTCTTTTACCTTTACTTACTTACCTTTATACCATTGGATATTTCTTTACGTATCCACAAGTAAAACGATACAGCAGTTTGTGTACCCGTAGAGCTAACGTACAACGTGCCTTCTGATAAATAGTGTTCATAACTATTAAACGTATAACATAATCCCCATTGTGTTACTTTAGGAACAACGTACTCTGAACAGGAGATCACTTTCCTGTCTTTTGAACAAAGTTTAAAGAGATCAGAAAATGAAAACGTAATATTTTCTTTTCTCTCATCCTTCACTGTATCATTCAGACGGGAACTCGTATTTCCGAAAAATACTTTATCTAGGTATTCCCATTCATTCAAATGCAACAAATGTTCTGATTGGTTCCGCACAAAAATGTCACGGGTCGTCTTATATGGTGATATATTACATATGGTTACTGCCGGAAACGGAAGTTCTGTGGCTTGTAGAAAATGTGGATTTGTTTTTGTTGATTTATTTGTACTATAGATGTACAATTTGTTCATGTAATATATCAGTAAACACAGAACTAGTACCATAGCTACCGTCCAGTATAGCCTACAAATATAAACACATAAATACTGCACTTATTAACTCCCAGTATGAAATAGAATATATACATGTAATTATTACACTTACAGTCGTCCATTATATTACCGTAATCTCGTGATAACAGAAAACACTTTAAACCAAACACTGTCGTCATAAAGTATTGAACACATTTACTAAATTTAATCACCGTTGTAAAGATCTTATATATAAATACAATTCTACATGCAGACATCTAGTTAAAACAGGTACTTCCCATCCATGCTTCTTTAGGGCTGTCGTGGTCGTGATCGTATGGTAGTTGTATTTACAACTCTCCATCCAATCAGTGCCTATCACCACTAAAGTTGTGTGGTCAAACCCCGTTCATGGCGATGTGTACTCAATACAACATGATGTGATAAAGTTTGTCCGTGACTTGTGACAGGTCGGTGGTTTTCTCTGTGTACTACAGTGTTCTCCACCAATAAAACTGACCGCTACGATATAACTGAAATATTGTTGAAAGTGGCGTTAAATACCATTAACCAAAAAAACCATTCCATACTTCTGGGCCCGGTTGTTCAACTTGTTGTTAAATTAACCATATGGTTATATTTAACCATTAACCATGGGTTAGTAAACCAAGGGTTAAAGATCTTCGATATCACTCTCTTCCTCTTTTATAATTTTAGTTTTATTGCTTCATGTTTCGTTTCTGGTAAGTTTTATAGGTTTATGTTATTTTCATTTTGTATGTAAATTTTTAGTCTTTGTTCTTTTTTTTTAACTATGTTAAGCGCCTAGAGTAATTTTTTTATATATTATATATAGCGCTATATAAATTGTGTATTATTATTATATATTATTAAAAATGAGTTTCTCAACTTCATTTAACCACTTGGTTAAATAACCATTTGGTTAAAATTTAACCAACCAATAACTGCAGGTTTAATATTTAATCAAGACCAATGTATCCCATAATTCCTTGTTTTATGCTAGCAGCAGATAAATAACAAAATAAATATGGCTGACTCAATCCCCCCTTCTCAGGACAAAAAGCAATACACTTATTAAAATTTAAAAAAAATAATGAAATCTTACTTGAGGAATATATCTTGCATGTCATTGTCTAAGGTTATTTGTCCTATTTACTAAGAGTATTTTGTACAAGTTAGTACGGAAGAGTATATGGACCTCGTCTTAGTTGCTTAATATCATTAAAAGAAATGTTAATAAGACGTGTTTAGTGCATTATAATACACTAAGGGTGTGTTATTTAGGTGACAATAACTTCTTTTACTCATTAAACTACTTTTAATTAAATCTTCTAATTGTCTTACAATTTCAAGGATGTTAATTTTCAATATGTAAGTTAGCCGTAGAATATTTTCTTTAGTTTCCAACATCTCATTAAAATTAGGTCCATGCATGCATGTCAAAAGTCTGCTTTTCTCTCTGATTTTAATGTGTGAATTTCTTTTTATTTCAATTCACATGCAAAAAGTTGTTCATGAATAACATGAAAAAATATAACCCCCTTTTCAGTATGAAATGAATGGTTGGTGTCTCATATGTAAATTATTCAATTTCTCCAATTGGTGAGGAATGCCCATGATGTCATAGAGCTACCTCATGCTATTTTTGAAGTTTTATAATTTTGTTTTTCCAACGCAACTGTACGACCAGCGTATTTTCTGATTGACTTAGACTTTTCGTCGATATTGATTTTTGACATTGTTACTTAAAAAAAGGGGGATGATATGATTATTTTAACCCCCGTTACATTATAAGGGTCATTATCAAAATACACGCACTTTTCTGTTATTATGCAATTAAAAGACAAATATCAACCAAACTGATTGGAGAAAACATGTTTTGCATGAAGGCACATCAGCCCTCTATAGTTTTACCATCTAAATCCAGTTAGGTCCAATTGCGAATTTATACTTGCTACACGAAGACCTGTTTTTTCCTTGGTGTTAGTGTTATTTTTCCAGAATGAATTACTTCTGGTCAATTGTACTATTCAGATGTAATGATTTTATTCGATCTTTATATCATTTTTGAACTATTCCTAAAACTCTAATAGCACAACATTATTTTTGCTCGATATATATTGAAATTTAATAAGAAAATTAGCAAAAACCTGCCGTTATAGATTTTCATTTCTGTGGTGTTACCCTTGCTATTAAGGCTGGTAAGAGTCATCTGTCTTGTCATATTTGAAGCAAAAATAGTTTCTCCCTTTGCCTATTTCCTGTTTCATGACATGTGCAGACGACAAACACAAAAATCATCCATAAACTAATATAGAGCCGAAAAGGTACGTGCGATTGGTATAGTATATACATTTTATGTCTGTGGTGTACTTCTCACTACTTCTTTTTGTTAGAATTGAACAAAATGTAAAAATATACAATACATTACATTTAGTATTCTTCACAGGATATACATATAAAATATAGTCAGGGAGATATTATTTTCCTTTTATCCCGAAAATACTTACCTGTTTGTCTGTGGTGTTACTGTCAATGGTGTTACCATAAAGATTGTGCAACACCACAGACATTTAGCATTAAAATTGTGAATAAATACATTATTCCATAAACAGTAATATTCAGAACAAAATATTGCTCTTTAACCTATGCAGAAAAAATTGTTCAAACATCGTCATTTACTTATAAGATATAGTTTAAGGAGCTGATGGGAGTATACTGTTTAGACCTGGTAACACCAGGGACATATCTTCATAACACCATGGACAAAACTGATATTGTTCATGCATTAAACCAATATGTTGAAAAACTGAATATTGTACTGAAAACATTTAAGAAAACAACAAATATAGGTTGATAGTTGTGTTTTTTTCTTGAATTAAATGTTTACATTCATGAAGATGTCCCTGGTGTTACTTTTGTTATCTGTGGTGTTACCTCTTGTCAATGGTGTTACCTCATGTAAAGTGTTTCATAAAAAGGATAAATTGAATAAAGTTGACTTTGATAACTATGTATAAGTCATCTTTTCTTTATATAAAGTGAAAGAAAATACAATTATGAAAACTTGTTTGTTTCATAATGCAGCTTAAATGGAACTCCGCAACTACATATTCAAATATTGTGAAAAAAAAATAGTGATCCAAAGACAATATCCTACACCACGCATAATTTCCCTGTATATTATGTGTGTAACCACTTTTTACATACAAATTATTTGTCATTTTCCTAAAAAGAATAATTTTATGCTGGTAACACCACGGACTGAAAGGTATGAGGGGGTGCTACATATCCAGAAATATTTTTTTTCATGGTGGTTTTCCCGACTGCATATTATGTGAAAATGTCATTGTAATGTAGGAAAAACTAATAGGGTAAAGCAAAAGGGGAACGAAAATATTTCATATCACCAAAATATGAACAGGAAAAGGTGCGTGTATTTTGATAATGATATGTGCCTTTCCTATGCAGAGCCTTTGTAAAATCATTATTTTTCTCTATGGTTTTTGTCTTAAAAGGAGTCTTTTACTTCGCATTTCTCGGTCTGTTGTTAATTTACTCTACTTAGCTTTTGTCTAGTCTGTGGCCATATCGTTTTATGTACATGTAGTATGGGCATATGTTCATTGTTGTAGACTGCTAGGTGTTGCCTATTTGAGATTTTTTATTTAGGTCTTTTAATGTTGTCTCATGGACATTTATTCAACGTCCAGTAATTCGTCATTTCCGTACTATTTGACTAATTACACCGACTCAAATTTCCAGTGAGGGGCAAGAATCATGAAGCAAATTTTGATACCGGAAATTTTTTCCAAAAGAACGAGAAAAGCAAAAAAAAAAAAAAAAAAACTGCCCCCGCTTCCGCCGCCTATGCCCCGACTATTCATGGGAAATACATGCAATTTCTCTCACCATAAACAGCGAAAGTTATATCAATTTATCATTAGTTGAAACACAAGAAACTCCCCTGTAAACCCGCGATCGTTAATGATTTTAAATTACATGAAACAAATAGAGGTAATGGGTCGACTAACGGAAGGGGTGCAATACTACTTTATAAACATTGTTCTTAGTGTAAAATTGAAAAAAATAATAATTGAAAAATCGTAAGTAATTTCACTATTTTCATCTGAATTTACCTTGATTTACCTATATTTACCTTGAAATAAAAGCGCAAATGTAATGATGTTATGCACGCAAATGTAGGATATTTTCCGCGCAAATGTAATGGTAATGCGCGCAAATGTTATGCACTGTTTTGAACAATGTAAATGGTAATAGAAATTTAATTTCATTGGAAATGCCATCCACCTCAGAAAACTTCTATTTCAAACAAATTTGCACGGAGCTCAATTGCCCGAAACACTCTGGGATTCCTGTTTTGTACGGGAGGCATCACAGAAAGAACCTGTCTGGGAGCCATTTTGATTTGATAACCAATGGTTAAATATTCTAGCAGAGCCCCTATACCGTGGTTAAATATTAATCAGTTTAACCATGCTTTAACCAGTAGTTAAATTTAACCATAAGTTGCCCGAACCAGAACCAAGTTGTTGAACAAGTTTCTACAGACGTTTAGACCTGTATGCACTCCAACATGTTGTTGAATTTGTTATTCATGCTTTTTTTTAGATGAAAAGGTACTTATGTTGCCTGTTGTTTATGAGAAATATAATTATCTTTTATCTATGAATATTAATGCCGAAATTTATAAATTTTCTTTTACAGGAAAGAATTTTTCAAAATGTGCCCATTTATTAACTTTTTTCCAGTCATTAGAACAAATAAAATAATTTTGTTAACTTCAATTTTAAACAATATTAACCAATACTTGGTTATTTTGCCAACAGAAAACATATTCATTCTATTCTAGTCATTTAATTTACTTAGTGAAATTTGGAATTCTGGTTTGTCCTGTTTCATGTGAATGCAAGTATTCTGTATGTCTTAAAATTATGTGAATGGTAGTCATTCAATATGCTCTTTTATATGAATGCTAGTTATTCTGTATGTGTCTTTTATGTGAATGCTAGTCATTTTGTGTCTGTCTTTTATGTGAATGCTAGTCATTCTGTTTGTGAATGTCATGGTGGAAAAATTATTGCATTTTAAGTATCCATATTTGTAAATGCTGGTAATTTTGTGAATGTCCTGGAGAAAGAATTATTGCAAACTAAGTATCCATATTTGTAAATGCTGGTCATTTTGTGAATGTCCTGGAGAAAGAATTATTGCAAACTAAGTACCCATATTTGTAAATGCTGGTCATTTTGTGAATGTCAAGGGGAAAGAATTATTACAACTTGACCACCCATATATGTTATAAAAGCTAGTTTGTAGTTGTGTCAAACACATGAATATTCCAGATACATTGATATTTACATTGTGAGATAAACATGAAACTTGGTAGATTTCATTCAGATAATAAAATTTCCTAATTTCAAGAAAAATATTTGCTTACACTGATTTTTTTTTAATTTGCCTTGATATAATAGGAAGGGTTAAGATATCTGAATACAATTTTTTATGCCCGTTTTTGTCTCAAGGTTTTAAAATGTTTTTTTTTTATAATATTTTCATATTTTTTCAATTCGCTTAATTTTTGTTTACATGCTTTTATTTTTTCCACACATTTATTTCTTTCTATTTATCTTGTACCTGTTGAATTGAAATTATTAATTGTTGTACATTCCCTGTGCAAGTCCAGTATCATAGATGATTTTTTTTTAAATTTAAAGTGATAATAAATAGTAATTCCCCAGTCTAAATTACAAAATGCACAATGTCTAAAACAAAATTGCAATACAAATAATTCAATTAAACTGAAAAATACGGTATTAATACAAGAAAATTAAAAAAAGACATAGACACCCCTTTCCCAAATGAAATATACTCTTTCGGATGTACGCTTAGGTGTCGTTTATTGCTGATGTTAAGAAACACCCCCGATGTGTTCCGAAAGACAATGAATTTCGATGTTTGGCAAATGGTCGATCCGATCAAGGTGGGTGTAGGGCTAAGTGGAACAATTGCATCCCACAAGACATTAACACTAGTTGTCGGTATGACAATGATCCTAGATGATTTCCTCAGGCAATGTATGTTACAGAAAGCCGTCATATTGTTTTAATTAAATTTTCTCTTTTAAATAGAACCACCTTGACATTTGTTTTGAAATTGAGTCCACTTCAAGTAGCAAAATTCGATTTTTGTACACAATATAAATAAAAACTGAAGTGATACAATAAATTTCTATTTATCCATAGACATCTTCCGTATATTTTAATTGATTTCAAGCATAAATATTTATTGTAAACCGACGTATTTTAAGCGAAGGGTTGAACGTCATTTTTCAAAAATGAAGCGAAAGTCACGTGACTGGGACTTGACTTTGGAGCTCTCCTGTCACGCTGGCTGTCCTGCTGGATATGGAAATCGTGTTGGACACCATTATACGTAAATAAATACATTTTGTACAAATGAAATGAGAAAAAAAACATGTATCTCCTACGAAACAAATGGGATTCAAGACAAATCGAACATATTAATATACCCAAAACAACTTGAGTTAAAAGGAAACAACAGAAACAGCTTCCTCTATCTCATTTCGTTATATTTACCTCATATGTGATATCAATGGTAAACTTTCCATTAGAAGTTATGAAAAAAGAAACGTCTTCAATTTTGCCCTTATAAAATTTCCACACCATGATAGTAATATTCCAACCACTCGCGCGTATGGAGTTTATATTTCACAACTCCTACGCTACGCTCGAGCTTGCAGTTCGTATTCAGACTTTCTTGGACGTTACCGTATTTTGAGTACCAAAGTATTAAATCCAGTGCTAGGAAGGGACAGATCCTATTTTGTAACAACAACAAAAACACACTCTAATTCTACCAAAACGATCTCTGAAACTGATATCAACAACATGCTGCAGTATATTTGTAATTTTTAATGGACGTGGTTTTCAAGACAGTCGGCATATCTATGGGTACACACTGTGTTCCACTTCTCGCCGACTTGTTCCTTTATTCGTATGAGGCAGACTTCATACAGGGCATTCTCAAGAAAAACGAAAAGCTAGCTCGATCCTTTAATTTCACGTTCCGCTATATAGATGATGTCCTTTCACTAAATAATTCTAGGTTTGGTGATTTCGTTGATCGAATCTATTCCATTGAGCTTGAAATAAAGGATACGTCAGATAGAGATAGGTCTGCTTCATACCTTGACCTATATCTCGAAATTGAAAAGCAGTTAAGGAAACTTTGCGAGATCAGAGACGATTTCAATTTTCCCATTGTGAACTTTCCATTAAAATGTTGCAACATTCCAACAGCACCTGCATTTGGAGTATATATCTCTCAGTTGATACGATATTCCAGAGCTTGTGGTTCCTATCAGGATTTCCTTGATAGAGGGTTGTTGCTAGCAAGAAAGCTGCAGAGCCAAGGGTTGACCGTTATAGAATATCTGTGTCACAAATGACCACATTTATCTTCTAGAACTATCACTTATGATAGTATGTGGCCTGTTTGAGTGGAATCGAGTTTGAACAGGTTTTTATAATTGCTTGGTTATAATTATTTACATTGTCCTTTTTTGGGATCCAAATATCTGAAGCTGGGTTGAATCTCATTAACTGATTCGACTCCGCCGCAGACAGAACACTGATTTCCACGCCGTGTGTCATGATTTTTCCTGTATTCAATGAATTTGGGTGAGATGTGTTTGTTGGCTTTGTTGATTGTAGTGGAACAGTTAACCATCATTGTTTAAACTTTCTTTTAATCCATACATTGTGATGTGTTGTGTTGCTCTCATTAGGCAGCATGTCATCTTTTGTTTATAAAAAAGAAGAAGAAAAAAAGAAAAAAGAAAGAAAAAACGACTTACCGTCGACATTTATATCTGGCATCTCGTTGTATGTACTGAACACCATGCAGAGTGGTATATTCACGGAAATCTTTCAGTAATGATATAAACTGACCATTACCGTCACATTGTCTACCTGCCGCCATTAGTAATATTGTCTACCTGCTGCCATTATTAATAGATTCTTCGCTTTATGATGCCAATAATCTATAGTGACTAATACCTTTAAATATTGTCTCCATAATGGTTATTTATAACGTTATATAATCGACTTTTCTGGTGCAAATCAATAGAATTTAATTACATTTTCTTAAATATAAATAACTGCATTACCTAGTAAGAAAACATATACTGTTGAAATATTTGGAAATATGGATTACAAATACAGCTTCCAATTATTACAGTTTACTTTTGAGCTATGTTAATGCCTTGTGAATACGACAATAATGCCACGTTCTTTACACCTTAATGGCAACGTACAACAGGCAGCTCCTAATGAACGATTGATAGTAGTGAATTGGTCGTTAATTGCATAAACAATTCCCCAAAATATCCATCATATAATATTTTTCATGTGTCAATCAAAACTATCTTTTGCTAAACCAACCACGATGTCATCATGATGTATTGTCTGTAAACCTGTTCTCGTCAGGTCAATAAATCAATCAATCAATCAATCAATCAATCAATCAATCCATGTTCAATTTATTCTGGTCTCCCACGAAGACCATTAATTTCTTTGGATGTTCATGACTAATTGATATTAAATCTGTTAGAATCAGTTATGATATTTTGTCCAAAGAGTGATAGTGTTTATCCAACAGATTCTACCTTCCACAGAACATCCATTAACACTGCTATTGTACTGTCCATGTGACCAACAGATTCTACCTTCCACAGAACATCCATTAACACTGCTATTGTACTGTCCATGTGACCAACAGATTCTACCTTCTACAGAACATCCATTAACACTGCTATTGTACTGTCCATGTGACCAACAGATTCTACCTTCTACAGAACATCCATTAACACTGCTATTGTACTGTCCATGTGACCAACAGATTCTACCTTCCACAGAACATCCATTAACACTGCTATTGTACTGTCCATGTGACCAACAGATTCTACCTTCCACAGAACATCCATTAATACTGCTATTGTACTGTCCATGTGACCAACAGGTTCTACCTTCTACAGAACATCCATTAACACTGCTATTGTACTGTCCATGTGACCAACAGATTCTACCTTCCACAGAACATCCATTAACACTGCTATTGTACTGTCCATGTGACCAACAGATTATACCTTCTACAGAACATCCATTAACACTGCTATTGTACTGTCCATGTGACCAACAGATTCTACCTTCTACAGAACATCCATTAACACTGCTATTGTACTGTCCATGTCACCAACAGATTCTACCTGCCATAGAACATCCATTAACACTGCTATTGTACTGTCCATGTCACCAACAGATTATACCTTCTACAGAACATCCATTAACACTGCTATTGTACTGTCCATGTGACCAACAGATTCTACCTTCTACAGAACATCCATTAACACTGCTATTGTACTGTCCATGTGACCAACAGATTCTACCTGCCACAGAACATCCATTAACACTGCTATTGTACTGTCGATGTGACCAACAGATTCTACCTTCTACAGAACATCCATTAACACTGCTATTGTACTGTCCATGTGACCAACAGATTCTACCTTCCACAGAACATCCATTAACACTGCTATTGTACTGTCCATGTGACCAACAGATTCTACCTTCTACAGAACATCCATTATCACTGCTATTGTACTGTTCATGTGACCGACAGATTCTACCTTCCACAGAACATCCATTAACATTGCTATTGTACTGTCCATGTGACCAACAGATTCTACCTTCCACAGAACATCCATTAACTCTCCTCTCTTTTTTGTGGTTGTTGAGATAAAGTGGGCAGAAAGTGACCCCAAAAAAATGCCAATTTCATAAATTGGAAATCTTTTATTTTTCATTCAATTTAAATGTTTATTCATAACCTGGTCAAAATAAAAAAGAATCATTGGCCCGGTCAAGTAAATTAATTAAATTTTCAATTCAAATGTTTTATTGAATAAAGTGCGTAATTTAATTATACAATATCCAATGGGATTGCACATCAGGCATAACCCTCAATAATTAAGGACATCAGGTACATGTATAATATTAATAATAAGAATAAATAATTAATTTACATTATAATTAAAGTGTACAAACTCTTTACTTTAGGAGAAATTTGAAAAGTTACAATAATTTTAAAACTGTCCATTTAAATTCATTATAATTGAGAAAGATGCTAATTTAGAGTGTGAATAAGTTGACTAGTAATTAATATATTTTTACTGCCGGTGTTGTGGTGTCATCGTGGTCATGATCGTATGGTAGTTGGATTTAAAACTACCTATGCAATCAGTGCCTTTCACCACTGAAGTTGTGTTCGAATCCCTTTCAGGCAAGGTGTACTTGATACAACATTATGTGATAGAGCTTGTCAATGACTTGTGACAGGCCGGTGGTTTTCTCCGGGTCCTCTGGTTTCCTCCACCAATAAAACTGACTGCCACAATATAAATGAATCCTTCTAGAGGCCATCATGGCCGTTATCTTATGATATGGAATACATGCCTATGACCAGTTAAGTTGTGACATTGATTGCTGCCTGTACCATACTCAAAACAATTGTACATCATAAAGTGTGTCCGTTACTAGTGACAACTGTTTACAGTCATGTGATGAAATACTTGAAATTCAGTGTATTATTGAAAGAAATTCAACCAACATCAACAAATAATATATTAATGGAAATCTGTGATTGTTTTTTTTATTGTTTATTTTTTATCTGTATTGTCATTTGTGAACCAATTATTATTATGTGGGGGTCGTTGTGGTCGTGATCATATAGTAGTTGGATTTACAACTATCTGTGTAATCAGTGCATATCACCACTTATATGTTTTGAATTTGAATCCTGCTCATGATGAAACAACATTATGTGATACATTTGGTCTATGTCACAAATGACCACGGATATGTTCCACTTGTCATAAGCACTTGCAGGTCCCTTTCTCGTTCATGATTTATCACTAGAGTAACACGACAGGTGTCACTAGTAGAACAGGAACTGCCTACCCTTCCGGAGCACCTGAGTTCACTCCCAGTTTTTAGAGAGGTTCATGTTGCTCGATCTTTAGTTTTCTGTAGTTTTTTGTAGATCGTTGTTTGTCCTTATGTCCTTTATCTTTTGGCCATTGTGTTGTCTCCTTCTTCGATTTACAGATTCTGATTACCCCTTTGGCATATTCAAGCTCTTCTTGTCAGAGATTTCCGCAGGTCGGTGAATTTCTCTGGGTACTTAAGTTTCCCCCACCTATAAATTTGACCGCCACCATATAGCTGAAATATTGTTGAAAGTGGCGTTAAACACAATACCCGGTAACCCTAACCCTATAAATAAGTGTTTAACTCTGCCACATTTGTGTGCTATTCTCAAGTGCATAGTCTTTTTCAGTGGAAGTGAAGCTGTGGAGGTTTTTTATCATTATTTTATATCTATTGCTGTTGGAGATTCAATTATTAAGATGCAAGTGTTGGGATCCCATTAAACGGTTTAATCCCACCACTTATTTGTGTCTGTCCCAAGGCAGGACCTACATTTTCAATGCCATATCATGGTCTTTTTTATGTTCCATGATTGGAAATGGAATGTGTGTTATTCCTGCTTGATATTAATGGAATGTGTGTTATTCCTGCTTCATATTAATGGAATGTTTGTTATTCCTGCTTGATACGTATTAATGGAATGTGTGTTATTCCTGCTTGATACGGTATTAATGGAATGTGTGTTATTCCTGCTCGATACGGTATTAATGGAATGTGTGTTATTCCTGTTTGATACGGTATTAATGGAATGTGTGTTATTCCTGCTTGATACGGTATTAATGGAATGTGTGTTATTCCTGCTTGATACGGTATTAATGGAATGTGTGTTATTCCTGCTTGATACGGTATTAATGGAATGTGTGTTATTCCTGCTTGATACGGTATTAATGGAATGTGTGTTATTCCTGCTTGATACGGTATTAATGGAATGCGTGTTATTCCTGCTTGATATTAATGGAATGTTTTAACTTCACTGTTGAAACTTTTTTTCATAACACAATGTAATTATCATATATAAATACCTATAAACTGAATATAATCTTCATAAACTTATATTATACATTCACTATACATATTTCTGTTATGGCCATGGTATATACAATCTTCTAAACATCTGTAAAAAATAATATTTAGCCTTCAAGTAATTTTTAAAATAAAAAATTAATGTGTTGTAGCTGGTTGCCATTGAATGCCATACAGTGACTATAAGGTGAAGAACAACAATCAAAGTGATATTTAATTAAATAACGGAGCAGCATGGTGTGTTGCTGTACCTTAGAGTTAAATGGACTCGTTATGATTTACACTGAAATTTATGGAAATAAAATAAAGTGCTACACAGAGCATGTCAACAAGGGAAAGTTGAACAAGTGTATATTGCAAACAAGTGTGGACACAGTATTTTGCTTGGCACACTGTAAATTGAAATCTTAAATATAATATTTTCTATCAAAAGGATTAACTATAAGAAACAAATTTATACATAGTTTTGTATTTGTTATAGTAATATTTATTAAAAAATGTTTAATTGTCGATAAAAATTAATAATATTCATGATCTATACATTTTGTATATAAATAATCCAATATGATGGAGAGCTAGGAGGTTTTGATGTTTAATGCCAAATTCAACAATATTTCAGTTATATCCAGGCGGAGTTTTATTGGTGGAGGAAACCATCGACCTGTCACTGATAAACTTGATCACATAATGTTAATTCGAGTACACCTTGCCATGAGCAGGATGCGAATTCGCAATATTAGTGTTGATAGACACTGATTACACAGGTAGTCATAAATCCAAAACTACCATATGGGAATGAAAGGTTTTTATTTCTAAACTATTGACTGCATATTCACCTGTACTCTATTTGAAAATTAAAAAAAAAAAATATTCAAAAGCACATGTAAAGATAAAATCTAAAGAGGAAGGTACAGAAAATACAGTGGTCCCTAAGTCACGTTCCCACAGGTTCTTAGGTCATTGAATAAACCAGGAGTGGTTGAACCTGCCTTATGTGACCTTCCAACCGACCAGTGAAATATGGTCACATAAGGCAAGTGGTCACTTAACACAGGTTTAATTGAAATGAAACGCACTGTGAAGGGAAATAAAGATTAAGGTCACATAATACAAGTTTTTGTTTAATAGAGGTGGTCACCAATGCAGGTTTGACTGTATTTAATTTCTTTTCAGTCATAGACATTATGAAAAAAGATTTAATGCCCAAAATTGGATTTGGACTTCAGCTGAACTCAATATTCAATGGCTTTTAAATTTGTTACCTCTTTATTTACAATTCTACATGAATTCCTTCATATAATCGCATCGGTGGCGTAATGGTTAACATGCTCGCCTCGAGTGCAGTACATCGTGGGTTCAAGCCCCGGTCGGGTCAAACCAAAGATTATAAAATTAGAATTTGTTGTTTCTCCGCTAAAGACCGATTGGTTAAGAATCAGAATAATGTGTCCGAGTGGAGCAACATGTCTACCTACGATTTGTTGTTTCAGTGAGCTAGCACTATAAAAATCCAAATTAGCATGTTGGTCTAGTACAAAGCGGACCTCATCATCATCATCTCATTGAAAATTGACTTGTTCTCGCCATCATATAGCTGAAAAATTGCTGAATTGGCGCTAAACAACTATCACTTATTCACTAATTCACTTTCTGCTGTTTTATTCTATTTAATAATTCTTTAACAGGTCTGTTATAATTTTTTGAATTGTGTTCATCAAATTATACCAACAAATCATTTTTTTATGAACAACATATTTCCTTTTAAGGAGTGACAATAAAATATGTATAACCTAGGAAGATTTGTTTTAGATACCTAAAACTTATGTCTCCCCTTAATGCGGCCATCTGTACAACAACCTATCTCGAAAGACAAAAATGTTATGGCTCGGACAAGAAAATACTATTTAAAAAACAATTATTTGACCTTGAGGTCAAAGGTCAAGGTCCCACGAAGGTCATTACGATACGCGACACGCCGCCTTATGGTCATGCACCCACATACCAAATATAATTGACCTATCTCGAAAGACAAAAATGTTAAGGCCCGGACAAGAAAATACTATTTAAAAAACAATTATTTGACCTTGAGGTCAAAGTCCCACGAAGGTTATTACGGTATGCGACACACCGCCTTATGGTCATGCACCCACATACCAAATAAATACTATTTAAAAAAACAATTATTTGACCTTTAGGTCAAAAGTCAAGGTCCCACGAAGGTCATTATGGTACATGACACACTGCCTTATGGTCATGCACCCACATACCAAATATAATTGACCTATCTGGAAAGACAAAAAAGTTATGGTATGGACAAGCTTCGCTGAGAAGAAGCAGAAGCGGAAGCGGAAGAAAAAAAAATCAAGACTAAAACAATATGTCTCCCTTCATTCGAAGGGGAGACATAATTATTCATGAGTGACGATTGGTTGTTGTTTAAACACCAACTCAGCAATTTTTCAGCTATATCATGGCGAGAACAAGTTCATTAATCTTCAATGAGATAAGGATGAGGTCCTGTTTGTACTAGACCAACGCGCTTAGTTGGATTTTTATAGTACCAGCTCACCGAAGCAGTCCCCGGATAGACATGTCGCCCCAATCGGTCACATTATCTGATTCCGAGACAACCAGTCTTTGCCAATTCTCCTTAATGCTGCTTGCTTAGCTGAGAAGCAACAAATACCAATTTTATAGTATTTGGTTTGACCTGATTGGGACTCGAACCCACAATCTACCACACAACCATTACACCACCGATAGGGCAACTCCCTTTTAATGTAGAGATTTAAATTGACTTTGAACCATAAAGTCAAACCTGTCCATGGGGTCACCTCTATTAAAAAGTCACCCTTTTCTTGTCCCGTCATGGAAAATTTCTTATGAAATTAACTTCTTTCAAGAGGTCACCTGTCTTATAAAGCCACTTTCTCTTTGTCCCAAAGTGACCTCTTAATACAGATTTGACTGTATATTGAAAAACCAGGAAAATTATTAACAGGTTCCATGTAATTTTTCACCGACTTGTCAGCTATGAGAGGCCGATTTATTTGATATAAAATTTATAGCTGAAAATGTCTGCAACAATTGAAAAGAAAAATGTCTTAGTCGTGGTGGTATCAATCTTACAGAAATTCTGTAAGTCACAGGAGATATTTAAATTGTCTGATTAATAGAAGATATATGTAGTGGTACAGGGCCGTCTTAGCAGCATTGTAGGCTCCTGGGCAAAGCAGTGCACTGGGGCCCATACCTACACAAGCACTTGCAGGAATAAAACTGTAAATGTCAATAAAATTAAACATATATTTATTGTATGGGTACTTCCAACAAAACCAGTGTTTAAGCATTAAAAAACATGTCGTATACATCATCCATAGATTAGCATGGGACCCCTATGCTCGTGGGCCCCTGGGAAACTGCACAGCATGCCCATGCATTAAGATGCCACTGCAGTGGTATACTAGGCCTAGTATAGAAAACCGCATGATTTCTAAGTTTTCTGAATAAATAAAAACTTGCTAGTATTTCTCGACAAATTCAATTAAAATCAATTTGAACAAGATATGATTATAATATAACGATTATGAAGTCTCAAGTCTCCCAAACCAGCCACTGACAACAGGTATAAAAAATAAATCAAAAGCTACCTTTGATTTTTTAATCGAACAATGTTGAATTTTTGCGGTATTGTGGCAGCCATTTTGAAAATGGAGACCGGTAGAATTTTGTCGATGTCGGGAATCAATTCGGGACATCATTATCTACCCACATATCAAATTTTGATGATATCGGACAATGTTGAATTTTTGCGGCCATTTTGTAAATGGCGACAGCTAGAAATTTTTCAATGTCAGGTATCAACTCGGGACATCATAATCTACCTACATATGAAATGTCGTTGAAATCGGACATTGTTGAATTTTTGCGGTATTGTGGTGGCCATTTTGAAAATGGAAACCGGTAGAATTTTTTCAATGTCGGGAATCAATTCGGGACATCATTATCTACCCACATATCAAATTTTGATGATATCGGACAATGTTGAATTTTTGCGGCCATTTTGTAAATGGCGACAGCTAGAAATTTTTCAATGTCGGGAATAAATTCGGGACATCATAATCTACCCACATATGAAATGTCGTTGAAATCGGACAATGTTGAATTTGTGCGGTATTGTGGTGGCCATTTTGAAAATGGTGACCGCTAGAAATTTTTCAATGTCGGAAATAAATTCGAGATATCATAATCTACCTACATATGAAATGTCGTTGAAATCGGACATTGTTGAATTTGTGCGGTATTGTGGTGGCCATTTTGAAAATGGCAACCGCTAGAAATTTTCCAATGTCGGGACATCATAATCTACCCACATATGAAATGTCGTTGAATTTGTGCAGTATTGTGGTGGTCATTTTGAAAATGGCAACCGCTAGAAATTTTTCAATGTCAGGAATAAATTCGGGACATCATAATCTACCCACATATGAAAGGTCGTTGAAATCGGACAATGTTGAATTTGTGCGGTATTGTGGTGGCCATTTTGAAAATGGCGACCGCTAGAAATTTTTGAATATCAGTAATAGATTCGGGACATCATAATCTACCCACATATGAAATGTTGAAATCGGACAATGTTGAATTTGTGCGGTATTGTGGTGGCCATTTTGAAAATGGCGACAGCTAGAAATTTTTGAATATCGGGAATAAATTCGAGACATCATAATCTACCCACATATGAAATGTCGTTGAAATCGGACAATGTTGAATTTGTGCGGTATTGTGGTGGCCATTTTGAAAATGGCGACCGCTAGAAATTTTTGAATGTCGGGAATCTATTCGGGACATCATAATCTACCCACTTATGAAATGCCGTTGAATTTGTGCGGTATTGTGGCGGCCATTTTGAAAACGGCAACCGCTAGAAATTTTTCAATGTCGGGAATAAATTCGGGACATCATAATCTACCCACATATCATATTTAGATGATATCGGACAATGTTGAATTTTTGCGGTATTTTGTCGGCCATTTTGTAAATGGCGATCGGTAGAAATTTTTCAATGTCCGAAATTAATTCGGGACATATCTACCCACTTATCAAAATTTGATGATATCGGACAAAGTTGAATTTTTACCACCCATTTTTTATGCCGTGTTTTGGCAGCCATTTTGAAAATGGCAGACATCTCGAAAATTTTGAAAATGCAGAATTGCTCCTCTATTGGTGACCCTATCACTACGTCAAATTTTATGTCTTTTATCATTATCCATTTAGAAGTTATCAACATTAATGTACGAAATTTCAACTTTCCCAAAGGATTCTATAGTAACCCCCACCCCCTTTGAACCCCTCAAAATATGACCGACTCCCTTTACCACAAAGCTGAAAACTTTAGGACCAACTAGAAACATACATCTATAACTCCACCAAGCTTCATGAAATTCTGTCCAGTAGTACCCGAGGTATGTCGTGGACAAGTTCATGTGCCACGGAAAGAAAGAAAAGAGAATAATAATAATAATAATAATAATAAGAAACGGAGCAAAAACAACAAGTCTCCAAACGTTGTTTGGGAAGACTTAATTACAAGACACAACATATTGTAATTTGTATATCCAACTGGATAAAAACAATAATTTGATTTGAGGATGCTCTCATCTGCTCTAGAGGATGAGCAGTTCCTGCATTTTGACTAAAATTGGTTTCAATCCATCCTGTGGCTCTGAAGATTTTTTCAAAGATTACCAATTTTTCAACCAATCAGAAGCCATGGCAGCCATCTTTAATATTAAGACAAGGTTACCGAACATAATTCTGGAAGAGGAGCATTTAAAAAGTATCACATCAAAGTTTGGTTCAATTTGACCCAGTGGTTGTTGAAAAGATCAAAATGCGAAAAGTTTAACGGCCGACACAAAGTGATGGGAAAAGCTCATTTCAGCCTTCGGCCCTGGTGATCTAAATACTTTTCAGAGAACTATCAACTCCTACCATGTTTGGTACAATTGATCCAGTGGTTTCAGGAAAGAAATTAAAATTTAAAAGTTTACGGACGACAAAGAGGGATGGGCAGCAAGTGATGATCATACCTCACATAACCCTTAAAGATCTCTTCTTCATTCAAGCACACCCTTATCAATACATGAAAAACACAACAAAAACTAAAGTTTAACGACCAGCTCGATGCATGTCTCAGCTTCTTTTTCTTAGCTGTCGATTTAATACAACATAAATATTTAGTTATATTATACAATAAAATCAAGTGATCAACTACAACATGTGCAAACAAGGATAAATATGACCAATCGCACATGCCAACCCTACCGAATTTGTAAGTCTTCTACCGCCTACCGATTTTAGATGTTTTCCTACCGATTTAAAAAAAAAATGTAAAAAAAATGATCGTGAATTGTTCATATGTTGATTATTCTTGTAGATTTCTACGACCCATAAATGAGTACAAATCCAAATTAGTTAGGCCCTTTGCGTAATCCCCTCTTAATTTGTACCGGAAACTTCCATTGGTCAATTCTTTATCATTAAACCAATCGGAAACGGTATTTAAAATAAGGTTTTGAAGCACTGTTTTGAACTTATGATTCCTAAACATCAACAGAATGAATATGCAACGCAGAAAAAAAAAAGAAGGCTCGTTTTAAGAATTGAATGCATTCTTTTGAAGTTTCATTGGGGTATGAAAGCATTGACCGAAGTACATTTTCAATGAAGCGCGGTAGCGCTCCATGTTGAAAATGTAGTTCGATCAACGCTTTCATACCCCAATGAAACTTCAAAAGAATGCATTCAATTCTTATAATTATATTTAAATCACACCAAAATTTAACATAGTTGAATTTTTCGTTGTGAATTTTATTTGTGTTAGATTATTTGCTGTTGGAAATTACTACGCCATTAATTGTTTACATCTGACGTCGTCATGGAGGCACGTGCAAGTTCGGATTTGAGTTTCATTGGGATGTGAAACATCTCTTATAATCGTGTGACCACTTCATAACCAATCATATTGTAACATTTCAATGAAAAACAGAAGTAATGTAATTGTTACGTTATGACAACGTATTGAAGACAGCATGAACTGATTAGTGATTTGACTTAATAGATTGTATATCCAAAATGGAACAGAATACACCATTTTGCGTCCTTCTGAAAAAAAAAATCCATTTGTTCATGGTTTTATCATACTATATTTAAAGTTTTTACAACACAGATTTTATATCCGAAATGCAGATGAATAGACCATTGTGCGTCCTTCTGAAAAAAAAGGAGGAGATAGCCAAACAAACCATGTATCTATATCCGGACGGACGAACAAAATGACTAAGTCCAACTACCTGTCATTATCAAATATTTGATGAAAATCAAAATCCTGTGGACATGCACACCTCCATTATGTGTATAAACATCAAGCAAAATATTAAATATGTAGCTCCAAAACTGTAGGAGGCGATAGCCAGACAAACCATGTATCTATATCCGGATGGACAAACAACATGACTAAGTTCAACCACCTATCATTTTGAGAACATTTGATGAAAATCAAAATCCTGTTGACATGCACACCTCCATTATGTGTATAAACATCCTGCAAAATGATAAAGCTGTGGTTCTAAAACTGTAGGAGGAGTTAGACGGACAAACCATGTTCCCTTTATGCAGAGAGTACGAAAAATATTACTAAGTCCAACTACCTGTCATTTTGAGAATATTTGAAGAAAATCAAAATCCTGTAGACATGCACACCTCCATTATGTGTATAAACATCAAGCAAAATATTAAAGCTGTAGCTCCAAAACTGTACGAGGAGATAGCCGGACAAACCATGTATCTATATCCAGAGGACAAACAGATGGACGGACGGATGAACAGGGGTAAATTAATCAGCTTATAATTTATTTTCTAAATATTTAAAAAAAAAAATCAAGATTAAAGTATATTGAAATCTTTAAAATGGAATTATTTTCGAAAATGATTAAAAAAATTAAATGTTAAAGATAAAACATCAGAATCTCCACTTTTTGAATACATGTAAGTAACTATGACAACAATTAGAAAGTGTTCTGCACCTATGATAATTATTGGAATAATTGGACTATTAAAGGACTAAAAAAGTCAGGACCAAACCATATTTTATAGGTTTTACCACAAAATATGCTAAACTTTACTTCCATATTCCTGTAATAGTACAACATTCATATTTATACAATTTAATAAACAACATTCAAATTCAAAATAGTTAAAGGGCAATAACTCTTGATAATTCATAACTACATAGGAGGAATGAGGGATTTTATCACAGCAAAAAAAAAAGTAGATTCATTACTTGGTTTAAAGCTAAAAAATTGTTTACCAAATACAATTATTTTTTTTATAGAAAGACTCATTAATTTTAAACAATATTTATTTATACCAAAATAAATTAAATTAAATAAAATTCGAAAAAAAACAACAACTTAGACTTGTAAAGTTTTAAACACTAAAGCACTTTAAACCAAGTAGACTGACATGACATAACTAATACAAGAGTACAAAAATAACTGATTGATGGTTTGGCTAGAATTTTGTTTCTCGTTTATTAAATGCCCTCCAAAATTTTAAAAGAACAGGTTCTGCTTACATTTTTTTTTTATTCTATTTATTTGTGCATGTGTGGATTTTTGTTTTGTTTGTCGTTTTTGTACAATTCTGTCATCCCATCCTTTCACATAGCCTGTTTTGTTTCTAGCAAGATCAAGCAAGATCATAAGTTACAAAGAAACAAACCACTTCTACCAAAAAATGAAGAAAAGAAATATAATTTAAAATGAAGAAAAGAAATATAATTTAATATTAAGCATAGAAATGTGATGTTTCTTATTCAATCCCCCTTTTTTTAGGAGATTACATTTACAATTTTATTAAAATTTTGAAGTCTTTATATCTCACATATACAAAAAAAAATGGTGGTCTGGCTAGAATTTTACTATTTGTTTATTAAATTCCCTCCAAAATTTAAAAGAACAGGTTCTGCTTACATTTTTTTTTCTATTATCCATTTTATTGTTTTTTTTTCATTTTTGTACAATTGTCATCCCATCCTTTACAGAACCTGTTTTGTTTCTAGCCAGATCTACTGAACCTGTTTTGTTTCTAGCCAGATCTACAGAACCTGTTTTGTTTCTAGCCAGATCTACAGAACCTGTTTTGTTTCTAGCCAGATCATAAATTACAAAGAAACACACCACTTCTACCAACAACAACAAAAATGAAAAGAAATATAATTTAACCTTAAGCATAGATATGTGACCTTTCTTATTCAATCCCCCATTTTTTAGGAGATTATATTTACAATTTTATTAAAATTTTGAAGTCTTTATATCTTACATAGCATAATTAATCACTACAAAAATATACAATATTACAAGAAGAAATTTAGTTCTGATTATTCTTTTTTAATACATTTATTGTGAAATGAGTAGTTTTTTTTTATTTTCACTTTAAATTGTCAAGTGTCATATACAATAATATCTTGAAATCATGACTTTTGTATGTGTCTTTCATCTCATCTTCATCTGTGACTCTTCATCTGTGATCTTTGTCCTTGTCTTCCATTCTTCATCTGTGCCTTTATCTTTCATCCTGCCCAGTACATTACACTGAAAACACAAAAGGTATCAGAACTTGAAAAATGCCATATGGAATAAACAATAATATTTTCCATGATGCTAATAAACTGCAAAAAAAAGCACATTGGCATTCAGTAACTGGACCCTCCAAATTAAAAATCTTTAATGAAATCTGCACTCGCTAAATATTTCCAAAAACTGGTCAGATGCAACTCATGTCTGGGCCCTCTAATTACAAGTCCTTCCCAGATAACAGTGTTCACTTTAGATGTTATTAATTCCCTGTCAACTGGAACCTATAATTACAAGTTTTACTTGACTACTGGTTACTTTACAAAATACAAATCATCTCCTGACATGTACAATGGCATTATCTTTATTTCAATAAAATGTTTTTTTCTGATAAAAAAAACACCTCTCTTATTTTGTACTTATGTTATGCACATTTCTGGAATTTTTCATTATTTATGTCAGTTTAGCTTTTTTTGTGCCTGTCCCAAAGTAAGGACCTTCATTTCCAAAGCAATCTCAAATTGTTATTAAAACAATAATGGTATAATACTCACCTAATAAACTCCATGGTTACACAACATCTACTTCCCAATGGTTATTCTTATGGGAATAGACTATACATTCCAGTACTGAAGTTAAAAAATATCAACATTTTATAACCAACAAAACTGATAAAAGCCTATTTTTTTTTTTTTAGGTCTTATTGCAATGATTTTGTATTGGTATAGTGGTAATCAAAATATTGTGTGAGTGATTGTTGTTTAACCCGAAGTGACCAATAGGAAGAACATGTTTATTGTTGACCAGATGATAATGATGTCTTCTTTGAACTAGACGCTACACATGAAGTTAAGATTTTAGTGCTATTTCACAGAAACAAGAGTCCACAGAACATGTGTCTGTACTTGGACACAATACACTAACTTCAAGTCAACTAGTCTTTGTTTTTTTTCTTTACCTGATCCTCTGTGCTATGTAGACATCATTTTTGTTTGTTTATATCTGTAATGTCGTTGCAGATTCAATTATCAAGAAGGCAGAGGGCTGTGATCCAATTATTCAATATACTGCCCGATACATGTTTGTACAAGTCCCAAGCCAGGAACTGGATTTCCATCGACATATGCTGTGGTCTTTTTTTTTAATCATTTGAAAAGAGATGTAGTTGTTTGATTTGTTGATATTGGTGGATTTTATTTCCATTACTCTTTAATTTTTCTTTCAATAAATACCAATTTTAGTGTTTGGTTTGTCCCAAAAGAGGATCAAATTCATGATATACCACTCTTAAAATGTGTACCCTAATCTTATATACACCATTGAGTCAGTTTTTATATACAGTAGTCACCCGCTAATAAGGCTACCCCTTATACAATAAAACAAAATTGCCTGATAATTATTGAATCTTGACGTTGGCCAATTTTGTAGTATTTTACTATCCAGTACACCTGATATAAGTCTTATTAAGAGGTGTGGCCTTTTGGTGGGAGTGCCCTTATATTAGGGGGACTATTGTACCACATTGAAAAACAGTCAGGTTAGTGGTATGGGTGTTAAACACCACTATCAACAACATTCCAATTATGTAATCTCACGGCAAGTCAGTTTAAACATGGAGAAAACTGGAGTACTCTGACCAGCTTCAAACTGACACACTATCACATGATGTATACAGTACACTTCTATACGATCCCAAATCATACATTTGCAAGACAACATACATTTGGTTATGCTGGCTTCATCTGGTACTGCCAAGCACCTGACATAGTATGTTGTGTTGTGAACTAGAATTTGCCAAGCTTATTTATAAAGGGTAAAAGAAAAACGAATTATGATGCATGTATTTTGTTTTTTTTTCACTGACAGTAAATGTCACATGTACTTGTGGAAATCTATGATGGCAAATATTTAATATTACAAGGATCCGTATCATGACTATCAATACTTACTGAATAAATACCATGGTTAGACATCATCCACTTTCCATGGGACAGAGTATGGGATTGGATTACCTTTCAGTGCTTAAATAAAATTATAAAATCATAATTATAAATGGTAATTTGAAATGTAAAATCATGCAGCATTTATTAATTTAAACAAATTGATTTTCAAAAGCTTGGACAATTCTTTGAAACACCCATCAAGTGTATTCCCCATATCTCTTCTTTGGTGACCTTGACATGGACGTGACAATACTTCTTATTATACCTCATAGATATAAGAGTGTCTGATTAGTTAGAAAACGTCACATGTCAGGAAGACAAAACTTCATGTATCCCTAGACCACATACTCCAGGGATATCGTCCAAAAAACTAACACCATACAAATGGACATAAAAGAAAATTACTCATGTCGTGGAATGTTTAGTTTCAATCTTCATTTTTTGGATAACTGCAATGTAACCATCAACATTAACAACTACAGGAATTGAATAAAATACTTTGTTGTTGTGTGTGTGTGCTTTGCCCTCGAGAAATGACTTTTTCAGGTAAAACAAACCTTCGTATCTCCTTACAACAAGGGTCATAAATGTATATTATTAGATTAATTACAGCAATAATACTATACAATAATTAGAAAAAATTGCTGAATTTTCTTAATTTTATGATCAACTTTTAATTTGCCGAGTTTTTTTTTTAAGTATACATATGACTTAATTATGACAAAGAATGTTCCGTCCTGTAAAATCTTGCACATTTTCAGTGAGACTCCCAGTTTTAGATAGAATAAATGAAGTTTCATAACTATTGTGATTTCATTCATTTTCGTAGATAAATGGATAGCGAGGTATTCATTGACATTTTAATTCATAGATGTGATACCTACGGTGCGGTCGCATGTTATGTTTAACTGTCTAAATTCCAAGCAATTCTGCATCTGTGGCACAGGTAAGTCAAATGGTCAAGTGTCCACACAGTCTAACTTTTAAATTTGATTCTGATACGACTTATTTTTCTCACTGTTCTCACAATAAGATTCTTCTCAAAATGTCAGATGGAAATAGGAAACCAACTGATGTTGAAATGTTTTTGTCAAAGCCTGTTGAAAAGAATAATCAGACAGGAAATTTTACCATGTGACTGCACCTTTACTCCAAACTTCTCTTGTTCAACTTGTTGCATATGCTTTTCCGTGGTTCATTAAAGTTCATGGTTTTATGATACTAACAGGAACCACGAAAATTGGTATTCAACGAATAAAATTATCAATTCACACTATCAGAGAAATTTTTCAAAAACTTCATTTATTTCATATTAGTTATAAATTTGTAAATTGAATTTCTTATCATTTCATCATTACCGTATGTTATATTGTACATAATACTAATTTGTTATTGTCTACTAGAATAAAATATATACCTCATTTATGCCATGGATAAAGATTTGGTATTCGTCTGCTGTATGCTTCTTTCTTCTCCTTTTGCTACATCAGACTGAACGATGATTTTTCCGAAATGTTTTCAAAATTGCAACCCCTTTTTGAATTTAGAAATTTTGCCCCTTAAAAGAAAACCGGCCTGTCATTGACAATCGTATTGCAGACAGAAAGAGCAGCTCCAACACACCACCAAGCCCAACCTCTCTGGGGAGCAGGGGCAATAGGAACAACTGGGATGCTGTCTATGGCCTCAAAAACCTGCTCTTCTGCCACCACCTCCAAAGCTACACAGGGTGCTTCAGCTACAACTCGCTGGCCTTTTGCAGCCATTGCTTTATCGTCTACATCTGCTGAATTAACAGCTGGTGCAGGCGAAAAAACAAGTCTGACAACAGGGGAAACCACCACAGGATTTGCGGGAATCCTGTGGTAATTCAGCGGGCATAGCCTCCACTGGTACAGGCTCGGAAGCTTGTACCAGAACCCTGGGACGCTTGGTCCGAACTGGAAGGTCCTCTGCCTTATACTCTGGGGCTAATCCCAACTTACGCCTCGAGCGTCTTTCGCCCTGACGTACAGGCTTCACCCTGAAAAAAAAATTGTTAAGCAAACTCTCAAACTGTGAAGATTAAATGGATATTGAATTTAAAAGTTTATATATCAAATTTACATATAAGAATAACATACAATTGATGACTTCTGAGACTTCTAATTGAGACAAAGATTTGCTAACACGAGGCAATATCAGTTGTCACACTCAAGAAGAACAAAGCATTGACTGATGTCATCATGTAGTTTTTTGTAAATTTTGTGGGGGGAGCGGCGAGTGATAAATCTTGATTTAATGAAAATAAAATGCTTTATATACAGGAAATGATATAATTGTTTCTTTGTACTTTTTAAACTCTAGGGAATTGAAAAAAAAACCTTTAGGAATTTTTGTCAAAATGCTGGTATAACTACTACACATAGTAAATATCTATGTGTAATTGACCTTCAATGTACTCTTAACATTCTCAGAGAAGTGTTTATGTTCTAACATTATCAAACAACAGTTGTCCATGTCTTTATTATGAACATTTCAAGACCTCAGCTTTGTCTTGGTTTTTAAATGTGCATAAAACATGGACAGCCTTTGTTTAACCCATACATAAATAATTTCCGAGGCACATAATAAAACAAGAATTAATTGTCTTCGATATACATCTGTTCACCAGACATATGCATGTTTGTCTCTAAAAATTGATGTTGTATATGGCTTTAACAGAGTTCATTCTGGGATTTGGGAAAAATTTTCTAATGTCCCCTCTTAAAAAAGTGGGCCATTAGAAACTAGATTTGAGCCAATGCCAATAAACCCAATATTCTAATGAAAATATATTTGAAACATTTTTTTCCTACTACATTGTAAATGAGTCTATTTTAGTGAGCGAGTGATTTTTGCTTAACATCAATTTGTCAGCTATATAATGGCAAGAACAAGTTAATTTTCAATGAGATGGTGATGAGTTTATTCAAACTATGCATTGTAAATCATGTAAATTGTAATGTTTGATATTGTGTCTGCCCATATTTAGCAGATTGTATGATCTGAATGAGGAAATGCATATGGAAACTAAATGATCCCTTGATTGAAGTCAAGTGATGCTGTTTATTGATGTCAAGGGATGCTGCTTGATTGAAGCCATGTGATGCAGTGGACTCATCTCATTGTAGATCAGTTTTTATAATGAGATAAAAAAAAGAATTCAAACTGTCTTTACTCTGACAATGTGTTAATTTTTTTTTAAATTCAAGTAAAACTTACAAATTGTATTAATATTTTTACTTTTTTATCATTATTTTTCTTCCGAATGTTTATTATATGTTAGCATGAAAGGGACATGCAGATATATATTTATCACATGGCCATTAGATACCAATGCGTGGCCACAAGATACTAGCGTGTGTCCAGGACATAATATCATGTGGTCACGAGATACTAACACATGGCCACAAGATTCTAACTGTAGGGTACTCAAATTAAAAGGAATGTCAAGTAGCAAAGGGACAATCCAGATACATAATTACGGCCGATTCCCCAAAGGTCAACTTTCAAAAAGATCACAAGACATTGACAGCTGTAATTAAAATGGACTAAGGGGCCAGCATGGGGGCATATTTGTTTGTTGATAACATATTATCTCCATCAATGAATTGATTACTTAATACTTAACTGTTCTCACAATTCATTATCAGTAACACAAAGATACATTATTGGCTTTTTTTTTCTGATATTACATTTAAATATACAAATTCTAATATAAAACCATACTTTATATTTTATAAAAGTATATAAATAATTGTATTTATTAAAATTGAATTCATATCAAAATTAAAGAAATATATACCGTATTTAGGGTTGTATAATGCGCAGGATTTTGCCCAGATTCTTTAATTTGTAGGAGGGGTGCGCATTATAAACAGGAACAATGTGTTTCACTCTTTCCCAGACCGGGAAATCACATGTCTGCCAATAAAACCCAACACATTTAATATTTTGCAACTTTATTGAAGGTGAACAGAGATAAATGGTTCTTAAATTCTCCCAGCAAATGAAACATGCTCAAAGGATTGAAAAATATATACGATTGATATTTAATTCTTACATTTCCGACGGCGATTTTTTTAAAAGTCCATGGGCATTATAGACACGAAATAGGTTTTTTCTGGATATTTTCAAGGCCAAGAGGAGGTGCACATTATGCACCAATGCGCATTATACAACCCTAAATACGGTATGCTAAATTTGTATTAAAATAAATATATTAGTCTAATTTATTTCAACATTTATTCAAAATGATTTTTTTTTTATTTAAATGTTAATATTCTAATACAAACCCTTACTCTTTTAATGATTTTATTTATTGAAATTAATTTTATACATATTGTATATATTTAATTTTAAGAAAGTTGATTATATTTGAAATTAGTTTTATGAATGTTGTTTCCTTAATGAACCTCAATTTAATCATAATTGCTAAAACAACAACATGTGATTTTCAGGAACACAGCACAACAGTACAAGCATAAGGATAAAACACTAAATTCAGCTAAAAACTAGGCATGAGACCAGATGCTTTGAAAGGGTTAGCATGTCCTGCTCCATTATATTAGCACCCATCGTGATGTCATAACTGTCAAATCCAAAAGAAACCAAGAGTAACAAAAATAGTAGCAAGTATTATCAATAAATATTTCCATGTAAGAACACATCCAAGATAATGATAATTACAAGCCACGTGCAAAAAATTATTTAAATCTATCCATGTTTACTAAAGTTATCGCATAAACAAAGACACAATTCTCAAAATTGGTGATTTTTCAACCAACTAGAGGCTCCCAGAAGCCTGTAATCGCTCACCCGGTTTTCAATTTGACATCTAAAGTTGATAGAAAATGGAGGTGTTACACATAACGTTGAAAGTGGGCCACCCAAAGATCATTTCAACTCAAATTTCTGAGCAAAAGATTTAGATGTGATTTTATCTCATAATATTCCTAAACGGAATAAACTGGCTGAAAAAATCTCACAGAAAAACCCAGAATATATGTTAAACTACTCATTGCCATGTAGCTGCAGTTAAAATTTGAGCTCATTTTGACTTATACTAAAGCAGCAATGGACAATTGAAGAAATTTCTATTTTTAGTAACAGCAGCCATCTTGAATGGAGGGCGGGGCTGTCGGACACAATTTTGAAAGGGACCTACTCAAGGACCATCCTTGCCAGGTTTGGTTTAATTCGGTTCAGGGGTTTCAGAGGAGAAGATTTAAATGTGAAAGTTTACGACGTACGACGAATGGATGCCAAAAGCTCACCTGGCCTAGCTAAAAACTAAGATTTTCCCCCAAATCCCTTGCTTCAAATATTTCCATGTAATAACCCATCCAAGATAATGACAATTACAAGCCACATGCAAAAATTTTTTTAAATCTATCCATGTTTACTAAAGTTATCACGTAAGCAAAGACACAATTCTCAAAATTGGTGATTTTTCAACCAAAAACTAAGATTTTCCCCCAAAACTCTTGCTTCAAATATTTCCATGTAAGAACCCATCCAAGATAATGATAATTACAAACCACATGCAAAAAATTATTTAAATCTATCCATGTTTACTTAAGTTATCGCGTAAACAAAGACACAATTCTCAAAATCCTTGCTTCAAATATTTCCATGTAAGAACCCATCCAAGATAATGATAATTACAAGCCACATGCAAAAAAATATCAAATCCATTCATGTTTACTCAAGTTATCGCATAAAAAAAGAAAGTGTGATGGACAGACGGTAGTGATGGGAATCGGAAGGAATTTCATAATCGATCATCGGTTTCTCATAAATAACTAATTATTGGTTATAATCGGAAAAAAGGATGTTTAGTTGAAAACAACCTTTAATATGTAACTTTTACATTATACCTCTTATATATAATGTTGTGTATGTTTTTTGTCATGTTTGTACTTTATTTTAAGGTTGTTTGACCAAATTAAACATGTTAAATATTGTCTGAATGTATTAATGTATTGTTTTTATATTATTGAGGTGTGAATTATGTTTCATAACTACATTGACCAGTGGTACAGTACCTCATAAAATTAGTGGCAACTGACTCACAGACCGCCTTTATCATATCAGATTATAAATCCATAGACAGTGAACAAACTTAATAAATTCTGGGGAAAATTCAACAAATGATGAACAACATCAAACATAGATAAATTTCATTGAACAGTCCGTAGAAAACAGTGTACAGTTATTAGTATTATAATCAGTAGTATTCTATTTTTTTATTCAAAGAATGATATTGCCAATATTTGAAGACTGAGACGAGCCCTCGTTTTGTTCACTAAATGACCCATACAACTAAATACTCGTTCTGAGGGTACATACAATGCTGGATCAGAATGGCAAGATATTTTTTGACTAAAACAAGATGAACTGTGAGCTAAAGCTCACTTATGATACCCCTGCTATTCGGCAAACAGGAAGTAGGAATCTGACGGGTCAAAAAACGCTTCCCACGATATGGGGTACCTACAATGTATATGAAGCTTGTGACCAAATATCAGATTTCTGTCATCAATAGTTGCTGAGAAAAATGCGACTAAAATGGGCATATACAAAATGTATGTTCAATGTGTATAAAAATCAACAAAGTTGGCAAACAGGAAGTAGGAATCTGATGGGTCCAAAAACGTTTCCCACGATATGAGGTACCTATATGAAGCTTGTGACCAAATATCAGATTTCTGCCATCAATAGTTACTGAGAAAAATGAGACGAAAAATGTGCATATATGTTCAATGTGTATAAAAACCAACTAAGTCGTCAAACAGGAAGTAGGAATCTGATGGGTCCAAAAACGCTACCGACAATATGGTATACCTATATGACGCTTGTGACCAAATATCAGATTTCTGCCATCAACAGTTACTGAGAAAAATGTGACGAAAAATATCTTGGACGGACGGACAGAGGTAAAACAGTATACAGTTATAATAATCTTGGATAGAAGGCTGCATTTTCCCCATCAGTGCAGTATTGTTATGTCAGTATAAGTCCGAGCAGCACCGTGTCATAGCCGCGAATGCATATTTGCTTTTCGGTCAGAAATCTACAAATTTCACTATTCTTTTTAGTTTTCCCTGTACTTATTATGCTTTTATTGGACTTAGAAACATAATTTCATTTGCAAATATGAAAAAAAAAAAAAACTATTTAACACGATTTGATGAAACTGTTATTTTCTTCTTAATTACGCCTCAAGATTTCCAGAAAATCAAAGTGAAAGTAGAATTATTCGATTAATCGGAAATAGATTTTTGGGCTCGAGGGCTTGGTTTTAGACACCAACCAACTGATTATCGGTTATAATCAATCATCGGAACACCACTAACAGACGGATAGACGCTATTACTACATCCCTCACTGGGGGATAACAAATAAACTAGAGGCTCAATGGGTTGAGCCTGTGTCGCTCCTATGACATTTTTTTCCATAGTAGGTTCCTATCAAATTCTAATGGCTTTAGATAAAAAAAAATTTAATGGGTTCACCTACGATTTTTACGCTAATAGGTGGCGCATGTGTTCCATCAGTTATTACTTTCGGAACTCCTCGGCTAGCATCAATAACGTAACTAATGTAAACTACGATATTGATTTACAAAAAATGTATATGTATTCGTGTAAAATGCCACAAATGCTGTGTTTAACAAGATGAGGGTAGCTATCAAGAAGACTGACCATGCGACGAGAGTTCCTTGGACGCCAGGGAAATACGACGTGGTTTGCTCGGCACATAATGACATCTCAAGCCCAATCAAGGACATCGCCTTCTCAGTGTCGGGATTATTATGTTAGATGTCTTCCAGTGTTGATTGAATAAAAAGTTTATATTATTTTTACTTAAGGAATGGCTCATCTAAGCATAGTGTTCAATATATTTAATAAGACATAAAGCACTAACCATTTTAAAGTAGACCTGAATACACCTCAGCTCTAAAAAAATATTGCTTGTTTAGGTTAACTCGACCCTACCTAAAATTTAGTGCCTATAATCCTAGCTATTCTATTAGTTTTTCTCAACAAGCACAGTCTTGGAACATCTGCATGCCCAATATATCCAATGCAAAAAAAAATCCTGGTCACCTTTACCTAACCTTTTTCACAGAGATACCGGTAACCCTAAACACACAATTATTTTTTTAGGTCTCGTATGCATGTATCTTTTATCTCATGTATGTATAAAAAATATTTTTGATCTACCCGATGCTTGAAAAAAATTTGGATTCTCTACTGACAGACATAAAAAAATCTCATGCCCCCTCCCTCTTTCACTAATTAAATTGTTGGGTGTCTAATAAAGAAAACAAGTGAGTGGGAAGACATGTCACTCCACTCGGGCACACTAATTAATATTCCGAGTCCGATATTCATCAAAAAGTTGTTAATGTTTTCGTGATTCATGAAACCTTTTTTTCTCTAGCTACTGTTAGTAGCGACTATCCCCTTCGCTTGAATAGTCTTAAACTTAAAGGGTCAATATATTACTTTAATAACAATATATGATATAAATATACAAGTATAACATGACAAAAAGACAAATATTTAATGGCTGACAAAAAATTACGAATACCCAGAAAACTGAAGACTGAGACGCTCAAACAGTGAAGTTCGAACTGCAGACTCATATGGAGCACTAAAAAGGCGAAAGAGCTGGGGGCAGTTGCCCTCCCTACTTTTAAAAATTGAGGGAGGGGGGAAATAGTTTTGCCCCCCTTTTTGGCATTAAATTTAAGAAAAAAAAACTTTTTTACTTTAGTATGGAAGCATATATTGTCCATTTAGCCAAGGGTATGCTTTGAAACCATAGTGACTTTTTATTTTTTTTTTATTGCTGCACAGTTTTGAAAATAATATACCAGACAAATAAGGAATACATTTTTTGTACAAATTTCATAAAGATGTATACCGAATGTAATCAGCATCATTTAAATTAGTATATTTATTGAGGTAATTACACATGATTGTGTATTTATATTTCAAAGATAAAAAAAATTGTGAAAATTGTGAAAAAAAAAAAAAAAAAATTTAAATGTAAAATGTTTCTTAAAAAACGTATGAGGGTACCCCTATTGAAAGCCCCATATTTTTTTTCTATTGAAAATATGCCCCGTTTTTTCACATTCTGAATGATGACATGTATATGATGCTTTCAGTGTGTTGTTTTTGAATATTTAATAAAAAGTTGGGTCAGTTTTTTTTAATAAAAATGATTTTTTTCCCTCACCTATGCCTGGATATGAATCCCATCTGCCATGATCTGGTTTTATAAAGGCAGTTAACTTCAAAATCTTCTTTTTCAATTATAATGGATAGCATAAATATGACAAATTCTCCTGGTCTTGTCTCTGAATCCTGTCACGAAAGCACATTCAAACTGATCCGTCATCATATTTTTAATGATGTTTTCTTTTCAGTCTGGGCAACTTGGACATTCAACAAATACAATAATATTGAAAAGTAACGAACATAAATCGTATGCTTGGGTTTTCGGTGTAATATGTACCTTTCAATCAAGTCAGTTTTTCGAACGTTTGTCGATGCATTTCGGCGTAGTAGATCATATTCGAGCTTCGGCACTGACCACAGCTGATCGCCGTCCGCCATCTTGGAATCGAATAACTGATAGTACACATGCGCCACCTGTCGGGAATGGGATAGGTGAACCCCATTGGTCAATCACAAACAAGAACTGCCTATGGCAGTTTATATTAGTAATACGATCAGCACAAAATATGGAAATTTTGTACAGGATCTCCTATACATCGTTCCTACAAAGTAACAATTCATTGTGTCTCCTATTTTTAGGAGAAGATTTTTCAACTAATCAGAAACAAGAATTTCCCATGGAAACCATTTATTCCGTCCAATCAGGATAACATGAGGATATTTTATAGAGGACCTTCCATAGATAATTCCTGTAAAAATGTGCTTTATTTGGCCAAGAGGTTTCAGAGGAGAATATTCTTAGTAATCGACCAACCAGAACCAAGAATTCTTTATGGTGGCCATGTTTGTTAACAGATTGAGACGAAATGGGCAATTTTTTAATAGATGCTTCCTACCACGTTTCGGTTCATTTGTCCAAGCAGTTTCAGGGATGTTTTCTTAGAAAGCGACCAACGTATGCCAAGTGATGGCAAAAGCTCACATTGCCTTTGGCAAGGTGAGTTAAAAATGTATTTGTTAAGCGTAAAATGTTACCACTAGTCTGTGTTAGCGGTAGACATTTTTTTTTATTAGCCACTGTGGCTAATTGATACTAATTTCTTTTAGCCACACTCTATTTCAGTTAGCCACACTAAATATAAACAAAGAGCATAAAACAGTTGAAAGTTCAAAACTTTATTATTTAATTAACTAACAATAATAATTCATATATTATCATGATAAACAACAAACGTTGAACATTAGATAAACAGAACATTCAATATTCGTATGATTTTGTTGTTTTTTGCTGTGTGAGGCCGTTGGCGTTGCCAAAAAAGGATAAAATAGATCCTTGGCGCTTGGTGGCATCGGGTCCGTTTGTCCAACAAGTGGGTCTGTTCGCCCCGATTATTAAAAATGATATCGGGTCTTTATAAGCCAACAAACAACCCATTGGACCATGTTGCACAACAGAATTAAAACATTACAGCTTCTATACTATGCAATTTTGTTTTGCAACTTGAACATTATGTTAATAGTTTGTTTAAACTAATTACTATCTTTGTTATATTTATTACTTTTTTAATGCTTTAATAAAGTATAATGGACTACAGACTCTTGATTCACTCATCTTTACCTGATTTACTAATTCCAAGGACACATACATTTTCTACAGACTCTGGATTCACTCATCTTTACCTGCTTCATTCATTCCAAGGACTAAAACGATTATCTTTGTTCATTATAGAAACACACTTTAGCATACCAATTATTTTTAATATCCTACATTTTCTACAGATTCTGGATTCACTAATCGTTACCTGATTCACTTATTCCAAGGACTGAAATGTTTAACTTTGCCCATTATCGAAACATACAGTTCGTGGACATATACATGTATAAGTATTTGTCACTTTCGTTAGAATACAGTACATAGCAAATTTGACGACAAAAAACTAAATTTTTCTTTAAATCATAAGAAAATAAAGGAAATCTAACAGAAAATCATAAAAAAATAAACAAAAATCTTTAATATTTCTGCTTATTCTGGTGCAAAAATTATCAAAACCCGTTAAGAAATGACTTCAAAATAATTTTTTTGAACAATGTGGTTATATGAAATATATAGCGTAAATTCGAGTGACGAATACCTATGTTCATTGACTGTACACTTTAGCATGCCTCATATTTCAAATTTCTCAATTTAATATTTATAAGCAATCAAATATCACTTATTTTTCTATTATTTTTAATACCTTACATAATTATAATTATCAGGGCGAACGGACCCAGGGCGAACGGACCCGGATTCGCGCTTTGCCATGCTTGACCTTCTCGTTGTGAAATAATTTACTGGTTTTAGATTCAAGCGTAATTTAGGAAACCAGTCAGTCGGTGACTAAATTCGAAACTATTTCCGGAATGGGACCCGGATAATGTTATTTCAACTGAAAAAACTACCGGAAATAATCAATTTGACCCGCTTTTTAAAATCATTTAGGATATTATACATCGATCAAATCATTGTCTATAACGCGTTTTATTCGAAGTTGACTTTCTACATAATAAAAGATCGTTGTCAGATACACGCTCTAAAAGTTTTTCGTACGCCAGTGCACAGGGCCTTGTCACTATCCAGGTAAATATACTATCAATGTATAAACATATACAAGGGCGGACATCTTTTTTTACCCCCGCTCGCTTCAAGTCGTGTTTGTTTTTTAAATTCCTTCTAATATATTCAAAACCCTGTTTGGTTCAACTCCCAAGACCTTATTCTTTTAGAAAAATATCATGACCTCCCCTCGACTACCTCTTGTGAAGGCGCAGCGGTCGTTTTTGTCAGGAATTCGCCCGAGTAGAGAACAACATGGACCCAAAGTGAAAGTAACAGCGCCACCTAAAAAAAACCCGGAAGTTCGGAACTCTCGGGGTTTTAGCTTTGAGGTAAGGAAAATACCGTTAAGATTCAAACATCATTAAACGAGCGGGACGATTTGAAGTGAAAACTGAACATTTCTGACTTGTACATACAATGAATGATAAATGCCATTTACAAGGCTTTTTCTTGATTGCTGTCCATTTTCTTTAATTTATTATTTCGTCTGTTATTTCCCGCGGTATCTTATACTTAGAAACACGATAACTAGCGAGAAAACCAAATATCGAATGGTAAAACCCCGAGAGTTCTGAACTTCCGTTTTTTTATAGGTGGCGCTGTTACTTTCACTTTGGGTCCATGTTGTTCTCTACTCAGGCGAATTCCTGACAAAAACGACCGCTGCGCCTTCACAAGAGGTAGTCGAGGGAGGGTCATGATATTTTTTGAAAAGAATAAGGTCTTGGGAGTTGAACCAAACAGGGTTTTGAATATATTAGAAGGAATTTAAAAAAGAAACACGACTTGAAACGAGCGGGGGTAAAAAAGATGTCCGCCCTTGTATATGATTATACATTGATAGTATATTTACGTGGATAGTGACAAGGCCCTGTGGCCAGTGTGGCTACTGCTACACAAATTATTCTCGCCACACTACCGTTATATTCGCAAAATGCGACGTGGCGATCGTCTACCGCTAACACAGCTAGTAGAATAATGTTGTATTACATTTTATATGCGACGAGAAAATTAAAAAGTGTGACCATAGATTTGACACAATACATTCATTTTCTGTTTGTGCTTAACTTTATTTTTGAATCATTGTTTGTTCCCGATATCATTTCTGAATATTTTCATACTAGGTATCCCGCATTAATAAAATATGTTGATATTGAGTAAACACAGAAGAAAAAGAAAGCATATTAAAACAAACAATAACACATCCTTGTTTCGGTGATTTTATACAACTCTCAACATAAAAAAATTATATCATATCAGGCACTAACCATTTTATAATGGAGGGGGGGGTTATTATTTTCTATTAGGAAAAAAATTATGTCCAAGTTCAAAAACAATTTAAGTCTGAAAAAACAACAAAAAGTTGGTCAAAAATATACATTCAATAAAAAACGATCCGAAGAATCTTCAAGAAATGTATGCAGTGCCGATTTGGATGACAGCCTTGGAAAAGAAGAACTTTATTTAAGTAAAGTAATAATTTATGTTTGAGATTATTATTATAGTAGCAATTATGAAATTATGTTTATTCAACTCTATTGCATCATAATGACAAACTATATATGCAAATATACATTTTTATGAAAAAACATGAAGCAACATAAACATTCAAGATGCTTGAACATGCTGAAGCTAAATCATAACATAAAACTGCTGGTACATTGTATATGAACACTACAAAGTAAAGCAAAGTAAGATTTGTGACTAAAACATAAAATGTCTCTTTGTAGTTACAGAAAAGCTCATTAAGTTTAGAAAATTTGTTTCTAAGTAACACACAAAATCGGGGTAAACTAGGATGAACTGTTTTAGATACCTAAAACTTATGTCTCCCCTTAATGCGGCCATCTGTACTGCAATAAGTTACACATTATGAGATGAATGATACTATTTAAAAAACAATTATTTGACCTTGAGGTCAAAGGTCAAGGCCCACAAAGGTCATTACGATACGCGACACACCGCCTTATGGTCATGCACCCACATACCAAATATCATTGACCTATCTCGAAAGACAAAAATGTTATGGCCCGGACAAGAAAATACTATTTAAAAACAATTATTTGACCTTTGAGGTCAAAGGTTAAGGTCCCACGAAGGTCATTATGGTATGCAACACACCACCTTATGGTCATGCACCCACATACCAAATATAATTGACCTATCTGGAAAGACAAAAAAGTTATGGTCCGAATAAGCTTCGCTGTTAAGAAGCAGAAGTGGAAGAAAAAATCAGACTAAAACAAAGGGGAGACATAATAAATGTTCTGGTCGCTCTGATTAATGTATGTAAACTTCTCATCTCTTTTTGTAAAGCTTGAGCCCTACAAGACGTCTTTTGATAAATATATATGCTTGAATTTACTAGTAAATCTTTTGTAAAAACAATCTTTGAATTATAGATTTTGCCTCATGTATGTACAAAAAAAATTGATCTATCCGATGTGTGAAAAAAAAATGGTTTTCTACTGACATGGAAAAAAAATCTATCAAGCATGAAAATCCACGCAACCTCCCCTCTGTTATAAAATGGTTGCATTGTTGCCTAAGAAAGTTGTAATTTATCATAAACTTCGCATTCAACAATTTCATGAGAACCGTTTAATAATTCTCCAAGAAATTATTTAATCTATCAAAGAATTACAGAACTAGGTTTAAATAATGATTTGATACAGGTTCTATTTATTTGTTGCCCTGTGCTAGTAAATAAAATTGGATCGAGTTTATCGCGAAAATTCTGCCATGTCTTCTCTAACATGTCTCTAATTCTGAAAAAAAGATACGAACAACGTGGTCATCTTTGCTACATGCACATAGGTTTACGATTTACGACATACAAGTATCTCATCTACCACCACTTAACTTTGCGGTCACTTTTTATCATAAGTCGTAAATCCTACCTATTAGTGAAACGGTCGTAACTCTTTAAGAGTACACTTAGGTCTACATTTACGACTTATGCCCTTTAGTGAAATGGTCGCCAGAAGATTTTCAAAATAATGGTTATGTGATAATCATTGATGGATGTTGTGCTTTTTGATGGTTGTAGGATAAATTATCCCAAAGTATCCTTTGATATTTAGTGGCTGAGCACGAATTGCAAACGAGAATTAAGTGATTCTGTGCATGGGCCAACACTTTTAAAAGCAGAATAGAGTTATCCCCCCTTGACCATTACTGATTTGTAACAATGACCTTCTATATATACCAAAAATAAATTTATATATAAAATTTAAATGTGGTTTTGATCAAATAAACCTAATTTGCTTAGAAATGGAACCTAAAGACCATGGTGCCTTCTTTTGTACTAGATTGAATCTCCATTTGTAAATCAAATGTCATGCAATTTACAATTACATGTCATTTCTAGTTCTGGGGAATGCTATATTTATATAATAATTACTGATATGGAGGGCAATATCAGGATATGCAGACTGCCCAAAGGCACTCTGTCTATCCTGATATTGCACTCCATATCAGTAACTATTGTGTTTATTGCATTGAAGACCAGAATCTGATCTACAATATAAATGAATAGAAATTTTCAATCAGGATCATTGAAGGTTTCCATGGGCGTTATCACCTTCATTATTACCTAAATTGAATTGACTACAACAATTGTTTGAATGGTCACGGCTGGTAATCGGCACAAGCAGAACAGTTGGTTCTGCAAAGAAATTCGTGAGGATAACTTCCGGTTTTGGTGGAGGAGAGTTCACGAAGACGCTTCGCAAGGTATGTACATGTCAAAAATTGAAATTTTCTTTTTTACTGCTCGAATATTGCAAAATCACAGAATGCTATGCTGTGGCGAATGCTTTCACGATCAGAAACATGTATAGTTTATTCTTGTATATGAAGTGTAACTCTCGCAAAATCAATCGTCCCACGAAAAACATGACGAAAATTGTGACACTCTTACATTTCTAAGTTTTTCTTGACAAAGATGCAAGTTAAATTTTCAATATTTTTTCATCATAGGAGTTTAAATGTAATCGGGGATAAATTCCGATTCGTCAGAAGTAAATTTAACTCTAGATAAATCTACAAACTGTCAATTTTCTCGTTTTCCTGCATGAGGAGATCGGTTCTGATAGAGCACATTGTGAATGCATGAGGAGATTTGCTAGTTTTGGTACGACACATGTAATCCACTGTATAATCACAAATTTTGTCTGTCTGGTAATAAATTCACGAACTGATGCTCTTCTTCCCGTCGGGTTTTTAAAAGTATAAAAGTAATATTTCATTGTTCATGGGCTGTCCACCTAGATAGAAATATTTCATTTAAGAAATCAAATCATAATTGTAACTGCGGTTTCCCATGATTTAACTTGTCATTATTGATCATTTGTTGTTTGTGACAACTTCCATTGCGTATTGGATACACAAGATTAACTTCCCTTTCATTGGAAAAAATTGAAAATGCACTATAAGATAATTTTATAATCAAGAATAATTAAACTTAATGTGAATCATATCTTTATAATTTCTAATACAAATGATACACTCTAAATTAAATATACAGTTGAGAATAATATTAATTTGTGATTTGTTTTTCTATTATGTAGTGTACACGCTTGTAAATAAAAAAAAGATCTCTGTTAGTAGCGGTTACAAGATGTAAAGCGCTTTATCGATTTTAAGGATATGTCCACAGTTTAATTGACATCTTGTGTTTAATTTATTCATGACTGCTAGCACTAAGTGAATGTTTATTTACGTTAAACCTATGCATGTGCTGAAATCATGTAATATTATAATTTATGTAGATCTGCGGTGAAGTTTCCGTCATTTTTTAGTAAAAAGATTGCGCCGAATAGATGTGTAAACCCGTTTGAAAGGATATAAATATTTTGAAATTGAAAGAGATTTTTTTAAATAAACTTTGTGTCCTGATTGATGGGGATTTTAAATTTGGTGTCCTGCTACTTGTTTTTGTTCGCTTCCTTGGCGGTGATACAGGAAATCTATATCGAAATGTAAGAGTCGATGTCAGTCCCTTTTTCCTCTTTCCCTTGAATCCTGGCATCTCCTGAAAGTGGCCGTCAGAGAATAGTTTATTTTGATGAGTATTTATCAGTTTTGTGTTTAAAAGTGGCAATTTATCAATTTTGCAGAAAACAATTACCAAAACTAGCAAATCTCCTCGTGCATTCGCAATGTGCTCTATCAGAACCGATCTCCTCAAGCAGGAAAACGAGAAAATTGACAGTTTGTAGATTTATCTAGACTTTACTTCTGACGAATCGGAATTTATCCCCGATTACATTTAGACTCCCATGATGAAAAAATATTGAAAATTTAACTTGCATCTTTGTCAAGAAAAACTTAGAAATGTAAAAGAGTGTCACAATTTTCGTCATGTTTTTCGTGGGACGATTGATTTTGCGAGAGTTACACTTCATTTACAAGAATAAACTATACATGTTTCTAATCGTGAAAGCATTCGCCACAGCATAGCATTCTCTGATTTTGCAATATTCGAGCAGTAAAAAAGAAAATTTCAATTTTTGACATGTACATACCTTGCGAAGCGTCTTCGTGAAATCTCCTGCACCAAAACCGGAAGTTATCCTCACGAATTTCTTTGCAGAACCAACTGTTCTGCTTGTGCCGATTACCAGCCGTGATGGTGTTCAACTTATAATGAGAAATAAAATGAGATTATATGGTAAAATTATAATTTATTAAAACATAAACAAATATCTGTGTATAGACCAGTAGTACCAGGCTATACACCGGTTTTTGAATCGGTCTATATCAGCATTCCAGTCTATATCGCAGAATAGTGAAGGTCACGTGGAGAGCATTCAGCCAATTAAATGTATGATTTTTATTCTGATATGCAATAATAAAATTTATTCTAATGTAGCCTGTATATACATGTTCTTTAGACCCCAAAGGCTCGGACCCCACAGACAGAGGTCTTCATGTGTGCAAGCTTGTATATCTACATATCACAAGGATATTTCATGCCAACTACAATTGCAAGAAGAGTTTGAAGATTTGTAAATCGAAGGACAGACAACACAATGGCCAAATAAAAATAGATAACAGAACAAACTACAAAACATTACACATAAACCTTAAGATCTAGTAACAGAACACCACTTAAAACCGAGGGTGAACTCAGGTGCTCCGGAAAGGTGAGCAGTTCCTCCTCCTCTACATGTTCATTTCTAGTTCTTTGGAATTCTATTTTAAACTTTATTCTAATACAGCCTACCACAAGCTTTGGACTTCAATAACTGGGACCATACAGACCCAGTTAGTAGTCTTTATTTGTGCATATAGATTTGTATTCAATAACTGGTACCCATTTCAGACGTATTTTTATATTTAGTATTAACCTAGTATCACAAGTAACTTTGAGATCCAGTGGGACAGATATATTGTATGGTTGTCACTTGCTTAGATGTATATATGAGTGGATGTAGTCGAGTGGTCTAGGGCGCTGGACGTAAGGCTAAGCGAATGGTGCTGCAGTGTATCAGTGGTGTCAAGTCTTCGAAATTAGGCGGTAGTCCGAAGCCCGTGACGTGTAAAATTGTACACGGGCGTATAAAATGAGTAGTTCCACAAGTCCGACGGGCCTGTGAAAAAAAAAGTCATATAGTTTCAAAAATTGATTTCATAAGATATTGTGTGTAGATATTTAGTTTATTGTTCTCCGTTTTCAGTTGCTGCCGAGTCAATGCAAAAAATGGGTAGGCAAACAAGTCCTTTTAAGAATTTCCGATATTCGAAATAGATTTTGGTGCGTCTGTTTTGCTTTCGAGACGTTTCGTTCACACTCCGGTTCGGCCATAGTATGTTTCGTCCACAAACCATTTCGGCCATAGTTTATATTTAATAAGTATGGATGAAGAATGAGTGTCGTAGTCTGTCACGTATGTATTATTAGGAGATTTTTTTTAATTGATCATGGTAATAGTACACATCACAGTGATACATATACGCATTACATATTGGCGTCGAGATGACTGACCATTTATTTACCGTTTGTTATTTTCGTAAGTATGGATGAAAAAACCGAGTGTCGTTGTCTGTACTTTTTAGTATCGATTCTTAGGGGAATTGTTTTCATTGTAATCGTGGTAATTACACATAGGCATATCATACTGACGTCTAGAAGGCGTTTTAAAATGCATATTATATTTTTATAATATCAACTGTATCAAAGGTATCAAATGTCAATTTAAAAAAAAAAGTTATATCAACTTAAAGCCTTTAATCTCTTCTTTATTATGGAATTTACATCATTAAAATATCTCATTCCGTTCAAAAGTTATAATACATATAAACTACTGAAAAATACCTGTCCCGGTTTTAAACCCTCCCGTTTATAATACATTGTAGTTATAAAATTGATCATTTTGATTACACTTGTGACAAATTTATGAATATTTGAATTTTTTTATGCAGGAGATAATCTGATCACAGAATAAATAATTGCTCAAAGAATAAATAATTGCTAATTATCATCAAGGACGTATATAGAATCCTTTTTATCATGAAGTAATGAACATGATTACATTTTATTGTCTTACAATTAACAAGTCATCTACAATATCTACTTTATATTGATCATTAATCATAAAATGGTTTAATAAATTAATATTCCGAAATTTCATGATTAATATAAAAAAAAATATTATATACAAATAGAAATAAGTTTATTAACCAAATCAGGGTCCCATTATTCTTCTTCTCTCAATCGCCGCGATTGGGAAAAGAAGAACAATGATAATATTTGCTAAATTATATCGTTTTAAATATATTTTTTTTGTAATAAAGTACAGAAAATGATGATTAATTCCAGATTTTCATATAGGTTACACTCAAAACTAAGTAAATCGTAGATTATGACTTCTTTTCTTCGTGTCGATCTGCAAATGGCAGCGATTGGGAAAAGAAGAACAATGATAATACATGTATTTGTTAAATAATTTTATTTGTTAAATAATTTTTTTTATTATAATAAAGTACTGAAAATGGTTATTAAATCTAGATTTATAAGACTTAAAACTATGTAAAACGTAGATTTTGGTTTCTTCTCTTCATGTGGACCTGCATATCGCCGCGATTGGAAAAGAAGAATAGTGATAATATTTGCTAAACTATATCGTTTTTCTCAATTTTTTATTTATTTTTGTATTCAATATGATTATTAATGCATAATATTGTTAAAAATAACACATAAAAGAACATAAACAAAACCAAGGCCGAAACGTCTTTGTAAACTGGTACTATGGCCGAAACGACTATGGACGAAATGATACTATGGACGAAACGTCCTGTACCCTCTGTTTTTTGCAATTTGATTAGTTGATATTTTTACCATCATGTAGGTTTTAAAAAAGGACGAGAAGCAGGGCTCACGTTAGAAGGCGAAGTAGTTGCCTTGTGAAGGTTGACTTCAATTTCTTGTTGGTCAAAAGTGAAGTTCAAGTAGCCTTGTAATTTTGAAGAGTCACCCTATGTTGCCCGCGTATTTTTGCCACGTGCCATTTATGAAAATATCGACATCGTGTTTATGAAATCCTATGGTATTCATTAAGTATTTTGAAAGTGACTTTCTTGAAAAGTAATCCATTTCGGCTTAAAGAAACTTTAATTTCGTTCAATATCTAATAAAAATGGTACCACGAAAAAGGGGGCGCAATCAGACACTGTCTACGGGAAATGTTGATCGAAGCTACTTTTAACCAAGCATACTTTTGATTTATTTTTTTCCTCAATCCTGTGACATAAAGTCTTGAGTTCTCATATATGTTCATATTTGAGAAGGTTGGTCATTCAAAATTCGTTGAAATGCACGGAGAAACTTCAGACTTTTTTCGATCCGATTCCAAATCCGATCGGTATTTTTTTTTATTAATTGCGATCTATTTATAGAACTGTTGCTGACAGACCTGTGTCTACGTTAATACCTCTGCAGTTAGAAAATGAACTACAGTAGTTTTGTTCCATTGTTGCACTCTGATTTGAGGTCTGACAATTAATAATTACAATCTTTACTTTCTTCAGTTTATGACTGTCAGTGTCAATATACGTTCGTGCTATATTTTCATTCCCTAGCTATCTATATATAGTTGGACCGTTGAGCAAATTGGCATATATTTCTTCTGCTGAAGGCTACACAAATATGACTTTTTTGCATTTTGTGTGGTATTAATTCAAAGCATAGTGATATTTAAAAAAAAAGGGGGTACATATTAAAAATTATCACCAAATTATATGTCACACGCAATGATGACACCACAAGTTTTTGTTATAAGAATCTTATTTTTGCTATAAGAATCTTATAACAAAATTGGTTGTGATGATGATGACGAGGAGGAGGTGGACAGTGATGATATGGAATATACTGAGGATGCTATTGACAATATGATTTTAGAATTTTCAAGAGATTGATATAAACATGAATCCAAAATAAAGTGTCTTTTTGGTTTTTTACTTGCATGCTGGCCTGGTCTTACCTAATGCATAATTTACATGTCCACATAATATGTGGTACATCATCATGTTTTGAGTTTTGGTGGTTTGAATTAATGGTCATTAATGTAGTTTTCAAATTCGGGCCTGTAGAATTGATGGTGGGCCTGTAAATATTTGAACTTGCAGGCCCGGTGGGCTTGTAAGGTAAAAAGTTTAGCGTGAAGACTGGGTGTGGGTTCAAATCCCATCGAGGGAAGAACAAAAATTTGACAGCTCTAAAATCTAATTCTAACACTGTTTGGTTTAATTTGCAGACGTATTTATATATATATATTTTAGAGCTGTCAAATTGTTTAATCCCTTGTTCAAACCCATGCTTGGAAAGTTCATAGCCGGGGATTTTATAGCAATAGCCGGTGAAATGCGCCGGTTCCCGGCTTCAAATTAAAACACTGATCCAGGTTACCAGAAGATTTTAAAAGTTTATTAAAAGTAAACTAATATCAATATGCTTCCAATAACGTTAACGATCCCATGTGCTCTTTGTTTTTGGGTGTGCGTTGTGGTTTTCCTTTAAAAAGAAATACGATTAGTTTGTTTGTTCAATCAAAATAAAAAAAAATCATACCTTAACAACAAATCCCCTACCCCAAACTCCATTCCTAAAACACGTGCACGACCATCGATCGGCATTGCACTTATATAACACACACCGTTCTATGCTGATTCCGTAAATGAAAAGCGTAGTTTCCGGAATTTAATATAGGTACATTAAGTAATTATTAACATGTTTGTAATTGTTTGAATTTGATTTAGTTTATTATTTCAGTTTTATTCTACCTTATGTCCTAGATTTACCATGTTATCATTTTTGTCAAAATTTTAGATGTGTACGCAACTGCGTTTTTGCATACGGGTTGCTACGCGCCTGGGTTTAAAAATGGTCTAGGAATTGTAACTACAACAAAAGACTCAATTTTTAGTCCCTACCACTACCCAACTATTGCAGATGGTCATGATCGTATGGTAGTTGGATTCAGTACCTATCACCACTAACATTGCGAGTTCGCATCCTGCTCATGGCAAGGTGTACTCAATACAATGCTATAAGAGGTTGTCGTGGTCGTAATCGTATGGTAGTTGGATTTACAACTACTTATGCCATCAGTGCCCATCACTATTAATGTTGTGAGTTCGAATCCTACACTGGCTAGGTTTGCTCGGTATAACACTATGTGATACTGTTCGTTAGTGATTTGCCATAGGTCGGTGGTTTTCTCAGGGTACTCTGGTTTGTTAGTTTCCTCTACCAATAAAATTGACCGCCATTATATAACTGAAATATTGTTAAATGTGGCGTTAAAACAACTATAAACCACAATGTTATGTGATAAAGTTTATTTTGTTAGTGGTTTTCTCCACCAATAAAACTGATTGCCACGATATAACGGATATATTGTTGAACGTGGCATTAAACACCATAACCCTAATCCCCTCCATTCCTTCATTTCTAAATAGTTTTTAGTTTATTATTAACATAGCTGAAATACTGCTCGCTGGATGTTAAACCATAATCAATCAACAAATAAATTCTAACACGACGTCCTTCTTTCGCTTTGTAAACAAACCAGCGATTTATCGATTGGGTATAATCTCATTAGCACATGTGCCGGTGCATGTGACTGACTTTCGTGTCCTAAATGTACATGTTGATGAATTATCGTCTGCCTGAATTTGGCAGCATAAATTGTGTGCGACATTGTCGGCAAACGTAAATATAAATTACCGTCTTCCAATCAAAGTATACTACCGTATTTGTACTCTTAGACATATCAGAATCGAAATAATTCATGGAAGCCAGAATGTGTTTTAAAATACTAATAGCCGCCAACCCATGTTAAAACTTCAAACACATTCTGGTTTCCATGATTTATTTCTCAAATATATTTTATTGTTTTTATTCATTTTGTCTTCAAGTAAAATATAGGACATTAAGAAATTCAAATAAAAACAAATCAAATTCGGCAGATGAAGTGCTCCCTTAGTAAGTGTTTAAATGAACCTAAATCGGTCATTTCCACTTAGTGTAAACATATTTTAATCAGGTAAATGGAGATTTTAACTTAGACAATCGCTGTCACATAAATTAATTTGTCACTGGTAAAATATTTCACAAAGATCTACATCTACATCATGCAATGCTCCGTCAACTGTGACGACTATGCATCAGCGTGAACAGACCATATATTTACAATTAATCAATAATTATAAAAAAGTAACCTATTTACATATACATGTATAATGGAAACTGTTTAGATGTAGTGGGTTTGGATCTGTGATTTAAACTGATCCAAAGAAGAAGCAAAGACAATATCAGGTAGTAAAGCATTTCAAAGGACAACTGTATGAGGGAAGAAGCTGAATTTGAAGTAGTCAGTGGATGTGCTGAAGGACTTGTATCGAAGACTATGACTGTGTCTTGTGAGTGATGTCCGAGAAGAGATATAAAAGTCTGGATTGGCAACCAGATTGTGTGTAATTTTGTATAGCATAGAGACTTTGACAATGTTTCTGCATGTTTCTAGGGAATTCCATTCTAGGAGATCCAGCATAGATGTGACAGAATCTACCTGTTGTGTAGCTGGCTGCTCTGCGTTGAATCTTTTATATTTCACTTTTCTGTTTTTTAGTGTGTGCCGAGATGGTTGAGTAGTATTCCAGGTTTGAGCTAACTAAGGATTTATGTGCCATGCTCTTAATATGCTCATTATTTATTTGGAGGTTTCTTCTAAAAAAAAATCCTGACAATTTCTGTGCTTTTGATGCTATGTTGTTTATGTGTGCATTCCAGGTCATGTTGGACGAGATGGCGATTACAAGGTAGTTTGTTGTATCTACTGATTCAAGAATGTGTCCTTCTAAGATGTAGTTGTGTTTGAAAGGTGTTTTAGATCATGTGACAGACTATAGAGTTACATTTGCAAGGGTGGAATTGCATGCCCCATTGTGCTAGCTTATCCAAGTCATTTTGCAGTGTTTCAGTCGGAGAAGTGCCTAATTGGTCTATACAGAACTTAGTCATCAGGAAAGAGACGAGTTTGTGATACAGCTGCTGGTAGGTCATTTATAAACGTGAGAAAGAGAAGGGGTCCCAGGACAGACCATGGGGTACCCCACTGACAACTGTAAGTTTGCTGGATGACTCCCCATCAAGAACAGCCTGCTGCATTCTGTTGTTTAAGAAGGATCCTATCCATTTTAAGGTGGTATCTCTTATGCCATAATTATCAAGTTTGAATAGTAGTTTCTTATGGGACACTTTATCAAAGGCTTTAGAAAAGTCAAGAATTATTAAGTCATTTTGTATTCCATAGTGGAGATGGTTGGTTATCTCCTTTGTAAGGGAGATTAATTGTGTCTCACAGCTTCTCTTGGCCCTAAAGCCATGTTGACAGTCCACTAAGATGTAATGAATTTCAAGATGTTTCACCATGTTGGACATACATATGTAACTATGTGTTCTAATACCTTGTAGCAGATGCAAGTCAAAGATACGGGCCTATAGTTGCTTGCAAGTTATTTCTCACCACTCTTAAAGACAGGGATGAGATTGGCCTGTCTCCAATCAGATGGGACTTCGCCTCTAGATAGTAGAGATGCCATAGAAAGAGGCTAGATGGGGGTAAATTGCCCCCATTTCCCCTACAGACATTTGTGAGGAAATGACGCTTTCTCCGTTTTGTTTATTTAATTTTTAGTAACCAATAGTTTTAATTTTCACTTAAAATACATTTAACCGTCAAATGTTTATTTAAAGGGGCATTAGCTACGATTTTGACCAACAAAATTATATGTTTTGGAAATTGGTAAATAGCTTTAAAATGATGAAATAAAGGTAAATATTTCACATTAAACAGCTTATCGAACCACTTTTCGCCTTTTGAGAACAAAAATTACCATCGATTAATTATTTCCTTGCAAGCAAATAATTTTACTTCGCTTTTTCCGTATGCAACTGACCTTACTAGTGACAGGTAAAAACGAATAATTTGTATTTTGTCGCTTATTAACTGCAAACTTGCATGGTTCTTTGTCTAATTAACACCGAATAAAAGCAGATTCACAAAAAATAAGAAATATCTGCATTGTTGTACTGATTTAATGACGATTCGACAAACTCCGTAAACAATGTCGATAATTAATAAGATGGCATCCATTTCTTGATCGATCTCAAAACACGAGCAGTTTCAGAAACACGTTTTATTAAGGCATCAATCATATCTGATAGTGTTTATGGGTAACAAAAATTTACGATTATGGCAGATAATGCCCCTTTAAGAATTATTTATCTTTATTGCAAAAAGCACCCCCCTCCCAGAGGGTGTGCCGGTGGTAGAATAGGCACCAGGTTTCTCCATCCTAGAGGCAATAGTCCTCTAAAAGAGGCCAACCCCGCGGGAACCCCGGGGTATAGAAATGGGACCGAGAGCTTCTTCGGCTTGAAGGGGCGTCCGTCGGTTGTGCGGGATGTTTAAATTCACAACCAACCCGTCCTTCGGATGAGACGTAAATAAAATCGAGGTCCCATGTTGAGAGATTGCCACCCTCTTCGCACGTTAAAGAACCCAGTGTAACAGCTCATTAATGCTCATGAGTGGTCCATAGGAGACCTGTTGCATTGGCTAAATTCTCCGTCCCTACACATCACCTTTCCTTGTTTCGAGTCCCGTGGCGTATAATTTTGTTTTGCCCATTGGCCTATCCGTCCCCCGTTTTCAACCAACATATTGATTTATTGTAAACATGTTCTCGTCCTGAATATAGCTGAAAAATTGCTCGCTGGACGTTAAACATCAATCAATCAATCAGGAAAGAGGAAATGATTATGGGCCATTGCGGCCCCATCATCACAACATTCAATGGGCCATTTCAGTGTAGTATTTGTAAAAACTAAAATATTTTATGGGCCTTTTAATTTTTGTATGGGGCATCTACACAGAATTACAAAACTGTATGTATCAAACGGCCCATGGCTCCTGCCTTTCCCAATCACTGATCAATCAATCATATTGCAAAAAGGGGGAGGGTTCCGAGTGTTTATGATTTTTGATTTGTTGTCTTTGGTTAGTAAAAAATGTTGATTTAATGATTAACGTAATTGAGATAACACTAAATAATGTATTTTAGGTGAAAATATTTATTCTAAATACAAAAAATTCAAATATTTGATTATTTTATATTTTTAAATTCGTCAACTTACTGATTATTAATACATTGACTTACCGTTTGGGAAGAGCTTTCCTCTTGACAACAACTTGGCTCGCCATTTCTACACAATTCGACATTCTGATTTCTACAATATATAATAGAGATATTAATATGGTTTGTTTGAAAAAAGATTTAGCGCGTTTAGAAAACTTTTTCTTATATAGGGACAAAACACGTGACGAAAATTCTTGCGCGTGCTTTACAAATACCAAAGGTAAAAATAGTGAATACTTTACTCCAATAGACATCAAACAAACAAATTATGTTTTTGAATACATAAACTAATTATACAAATTCATATTTTATTCTTAAAATAAAAATAAAAAAACTTTACGTCGGTAGCATTACACTTCCAATGTACAAATGGTGAGGTATGAATTGCCTTTTATCACGGAGGAGGAGGAGATTTTCTATAAACGTACATTTTGTATAGAATAGAATAGAATACATTTGATTGCCTAATCATAGGGCCCCCATGAGGCATCATTAACAATACAAACATTCATGATTGATAAATGAGACATACACACAAAAGAAAAAGGACATAGTTTGGGGTTTTTATATTTCTAAATATATAAATATAATTATTATTATTTAGTGGATCATACATGTCCACGTGCTGCTGAAATGGGCTGACCACAGGCACTCGACATTCAATGAATAAAATGTAGGGTCAATGTGGAAAAAAAAAGTGTCACTGTTATAATAAAGGGAAGGCTTCCAATGCATTTTTCGGCACAAATGTAAACAAATCGGTTTATTTTTTCATGTACGGTTTTCGCTTGACCTTTGCGGTATTTAAGGATAGAGACCTACCTAATAGTTTCTCCGCCGCATCATTTATTAGAGAGCAGACGAGCATACTTCACTAAACCATACTTTTGTGACGTCCCCAGAAATATTCGACTTCCATTGTGGAGCGACCATGATATTGCAGGACCGCACAGAATAATTAATAAAAGAAAACTAGATATAAAAAGAATTACGACCGATTACTGGACAATTGAACTAAAAGGTATACATTTCATTTAGTTGGTAAGCTTCTGACATTTTTTTGTGACCAGTAAGCGGTCGTAATTTTTTTATATCTAGTTTTCTTTTATTAATTATTCTGTGCGGTCCTGTACTATCATGGTCGCTCCACAATGGAAGTCGAATATTTCTGGGGACGTCACAAAAGTATGGATTAGTGAAGTATGATCGTCTGCTCTCTAATAAATGATGCGGCGGAGAAACTATTAGGTAGGTCTCCATCCATAAATACCGCAAAGGTCAAGCGAAAACCGTATACGAAAAAATAAACCGATTTATTTACATGTGTGGGATCTCCTGTACTTGGCGATCACAATACTGGTATACCAGTATTGTTGACAATACTGGTATAAAAAAATATTCCAGTATTGTAATTTTTTTACAAAAAAAAATACAATACTGGTATAAAATCATATTCCAGTATTGTTAACAATACTGTTCGAAAATAAAAATATGCAATACCAGGATATATAATAATTGATAAAACAACATGTCATAATTTACATTTTATTTATTTTATAGATGATCATACATTTTTGTAGATGGCATCAAATTTTTAATAATCTTTGATGAACAACATGATTTATGAATAATAACATCACATTCACAATATAATGTACTAGCACTAGAATTATAAAGAGTCCATCATGTCCATAATAAATATCACTTTTACACAGGATATTGTTCTGAAATATGTATGAGAATGTTTGTAAATGCATTGTCACCTGTGGTACCCTAGCTGCAATAATGTAGCTCCTGTGACAAACTTGTGTCTCGGCAGAGCTACAACGCGGTCCCATTCGTCACAATGGAGCAAACAAAAGTTGCAGTTGAAACATAAAAACTCACTATTTACGCTTCAAACATTTCATTATAACAATTACTGATGATCCCAGTCCTTGTTAAATCGGTTTGGCTGAGAAATATATGCTTTTCAAAGTTAGCAACAACCTTGTTCAAATTTATCGATCGTTTTCCATAACCGGAAACTACGGAAGGCGGAGCTTTTCTAAATATGGTATTTCTTATTACAAGCTGATGTAAACATTCCAATCGTAACTACTCGGCCATTCTCGCTACCCTGTTATTTGCAGGGTAGCAAGAATGGCCGAGTAGTTACGATTGGTAAACATTCACGCCTAAATCGCCAAATATGGTATCGACATCCAACTAGTGAGGCCGGAAATGACGAAATTCAAAATTTTCAAAGAGAAGATTTTTTTTTTATGGGAATTACATTCTAAAATACTGGTAGGTGATAAAAACTTGTTATAATAATGGACAAAAGGAAAGGTTATGTCTTATTATTGATAAATGCAGGCGTCAGAAGCTCTGTAAGCGAGCGCAAAAAATCTCGGCGGCTGCTCCATTACGTGTAATGGCATCCCGTTATAACCCTTGCGAGTAAGCGAGCATTTAGGGTTTTATTATTAGAACTAGTGGTACCCCATCTGTCTCTTCACATTCTTTCATCTAGGTAACTGGGTAGTAGATGTGATGACACACCTTTCATCTCTTTAAACTTCTGTTTGGCTTTAGCCCAGTACGACTCGATTGCTTGAGTATGTATGCCAGTTGCAGGGTCCACGAAGTTGAGCGAATGATTAACTGTGCCATGGCTAAGCTGCAGTCGTGAGCTGATGTTATGGTACGCTTTCCACTGATCAGAATGGATGATTGTCCCTGGTTTTACAACACGTTGTATGAACTTTCCACTGATCTGAATGGATGATTGTCCCTGGTTTTACAACACGTTGTATGAGCTTTCCACTGATCTGAATGGATGATTGTCCCTGGTTTTACAACACGTTGTATGAGCTTTCCACTGATCTGAATGGATGATTGTCCCTGGTTTTACAACACGTTGTATGAGCTTTCCACTGATCTGAATGGATGATTGTCCCTGGTTTTACAACACGTTGTATAATAGGTAAAAGAGTTGCGGCATTTCTTTTGTCAACAGTTTCCATGTAGGTAATGGCAGGCTTGCTGGATGTATCTGCTAAACCGAAAACCCACTGCTCTTTGCTGGCCCGTCGCCCTCTGTTGTATTTTGATTTGTGATTAAAAAGACTTTCATCAATTTGGACAATCACACCTGGTCCACCTAATTCAACTGGAGTTGATAGTAGTTTAGTGGAGCAGACATCTCTCAAGTATTGAAACAACTGTATTACGGTCTTCTCGCCAATCTGTACTTGTCTTTCTACGGAATTAACTTTTGTTCCTCGACTCCATATGTATGTGACGTATAACCATCTATCTAAGGTGATGCGTGACCTTTCGAAAAATGATCCAGCACGAATGGTACGGTATGTACGGCGTTTCGGACATCTTTGGTTGGCACAGCGCCATCCAAAACCGTCTTTAGTGGATGTTGTCGGTCTGGTTGCCATTTCCATTGAACTCTGGCATGTTGGACAATTGCCCACATCTCCTAGTAGTTTGTGTTGTACATAGTAGTCAATAACTGCTGTTAGATCTTTGCTAAATATTACATTTGGTGCAATATCAGTGAAAAAGTTAGCCATGATGATTTATCCGACTCATCCTTGATATTTGGAACCCTTTATATTTTAAAATTATAGCTCGTGTTGTTGTAACCGAGTTAATACAGTTAAAGCAAGATCAAAGGTATTATTCCTTAAATACCAACTATTTGAAACATCAAAGGACATTAATTAATCCAATTAAAATGACCCAATTAGGTTGTAATTAAAATTTTATTATTTAACAATTATCATGATTATATTTATATTAGTAATAATCAACCATAAATAATTTTATGTGATTTTAAAATTACATCCAAGCTTATTAATTAAAGAACAAACGATCAAAGACATCCTTTGATTTATTGTTTAAATTATTTTTGAATGTTTATTTTACACTTACTTGTTTATTTTAGTGAGTATGATTTTTCTTGATGAAACAAGATCAAAGTGCTTATACAAGCTGAAGTGAACAAATTCGGCCATAAATATCACCTCTAAACCATTGTCAATTCATTATACAATTGTAAACATGACTGGTATATCATCTTTATTCCCTGCTTTTCCAAAGCAGATGTCTATTTTAGATAGAGTTAACATCACTGTAGCAAGACACAAAAATGACTATTTTAAAAACTGAACATCACAGCAACTTGATGACATAGACAACATCACCAGACCCATAGAACCAGTAACGCCTGAAATTTATTCTGAGAGAATTAAGAAAAATGAAGTCAGCCGAAACAAGAAGTTGACCCACTGCATCAATATGGCAACATAAGAGAATGCACCAAACTGGGCAAAAGACTTTCTACAAGAATTTTCGTCGGGGGCTATCAACTCTACAACTAAAGCCAAAGATCAAGCAACTGTGGCGGGAAAATTCATCCAGCTACGATAGCAAAAGAGCCGTCCAAGTGCCATCACAGCAACCTACTGGACATGCTGTAAAACGGAAACGGCAAGATGACGAAACAGAGTACCAGTATCGGAAGAGAGTACTTGCAATTACACAAGACAACAATGAGGATGACATCGCTGATGATCCAAATATAGAGACGGCTATCTCAATCAAAAATTCTTTACACAATATTATGAGAATGACCAAACAACAACTACAGCAAATTATCAGCAATTCTCAAGAAACTGTGGATGTCCTACGCCAACATACCGTTTTTTTAAAACAAAACCATTGAAGATTTGAGAATTTGTCTGATAAACAGCTGTGTATGAACATTTGAATAATTAACATTATTATTGAAAACTTGCAAATATGTTATCCCAATACTTATATAATGAAATAGTGAATAGTGCTTAAATCAATAAAAAAATAAGATAATGTTTTTTTGTGTTTTTTTGCTTTTGAAAAAGTGTCAATGCATGTTGCCATTTCCTGTCCTACAATACACAATGACAACTTGACACATTGTTATCAATTTATTCCAATATCGTATTCTAGTATTGTTCTAGTATTGTTAATATATACAATACTCCCAAAAATAACTAATTTAACAATACTGGAACAATACTAGAATACAATACTGGAATATTTTTGTATACCAGTGCACAATACTAGTATACCAGTATTGTGATCGCCAAGTACAGGAGATCCCATTTGTGCCGAAAAATGCATTGGAAGCCTTCTCTTTATTATAACAGTGACACTATTTTTTTTCCACATTGACCCTACATTTTATTCATTGAACGTCGAGTGTCTGTGGGCTGACATGTTCAGTTCTCTGATTAATTAAGATCCCAATCCCATCTACAACATGAGATGGCGGCAGAAAGGAGCTATAATCTTTTCAGGTGTAAATCATGAGGGTTTTATTAGATTATTTTCTAAATCTGTCGTCGCAAGCCGTTTACCATGGATCACGGGGACCACTTCCTATATAAAGTATATATAATTTATGTCTACGTACCTCTGGACTTGCTAAGCTTTCAAATATATTTCAAATATATTTTAGGGTTGTAAACTTTCAACTTCAATATATCAATATTTTTTACTATAGATAATGAACAAAATTAATGCTAATTTTTATGATACCAAGTGGGCTGTGCCGACTATAATGCTGTCAAGACGTCCCTGCTTCTATAGCTTTTCTTGAACTGTATCAGTCCTATAGTAGTTTCTACTGTTTTGTGGGGGAAACAGTGGTCAGGGGAAAATATACTCTTTTACTGCGCCAATATTGCGACAGTGCAAATTATTAAAAATGGTCGCTCCAACGAACCTTTAATTAATGAAATTTATGAGACGTGTGACTGCGTGTGCTATGTTGAACAATTATTTGCTATTTTTAGTGATGAGATTTACTATGAATGAACCAATTTCATCAAGTGAATTCCCGAGAAAAAAAAATCTCCTTACCCGAGTTATATACAATAGCTAAATCCGATTCCATGTCCAGTACTGACAATCCCGAATCACCTTGATATGTGTACTTTGTATTTCCAACATCTCGCCGTCCAGTGGCACGAAATTTCCATCCCATTTTTCTTAACTCACTTAACAAATTTATTTTCAATAAAATTTCTGTATTATTTCATCTCTTTTTACTTATTTCATCTTGTTCGAACACGAGCGCCTGTGTCACCGTCCAGTGCCAAATAACTATCCACACATTTACATATTACCTGTATACAGTAACGCTCGTCAAAAACGTGCAGTCTATACCCGAGAAATACATGTATGAAGGTTATTTAGACACTTGCCTTAAATACCAATGATTGATTTCGCAAATGTAAAAAAAAAATGATAACTGAAATATAATTATGTATTAATTAATGAAAAAATATATGGTTTTCCGATCTAGATATTTCGACAGTGTATTGCTTTGCCCGGGGGCCTATGATGCTATTAAGACGACACTGAGCAAACCTAAAATATTTATCAATTCCACAACACTCATTGGAGGTCAGTGTCGTAGCTAGGGTCTGAATGGCATGGAATATGGGAATATTTCCTTTTTCCCCCCTAAATTTTGATTGATCTAATTCTAACTTTCTCTTTCTTAAGTGTAGGAAATATGAGCGAGTGATTATTGTTTAACGCCAAAATGGGCATTTTTTTAAGCTATATCATGGAGCTAGAATAAGTTACATTTGATGACATGATGACGATGTACGCTTTGTACTTGACCAAAACGCTGAGTTGGAGCTTTATATAGTGATAGCTCACTGAAACAATTGTCCGCGGGTAGACATGCCACTCATTCGGACATATTATTCTGATTCCGAGCCAACCAGTCTTTGCTCTTACTCCTTAATACCTTGTTCTTAGCGGAAAGGGGCTGTTAAAAAAAAAAACGGCAAAAAAATGAAACAAAAAGTGAAAATTAAACTTACTTCTAAATAAGATTCTTTTTTATCATATGTAGTCTAATACATATTGAAGTGTGTAAAACCAACTGGATTTTTCAAATAAACAAACAATAAATGTAAGAACATTTTATTTAGAGGAAAATAAACCCCTAAAAAAATAACAACAATTTCTTATATTCTTAAGCTATAAAATATATTTCTGTTGAAATTATATTTTTCTTTTCATTATCATAAAATGAGAAGTGCATCATATAATTTATGTAGCAGAAAAAAAAATGCATAAGAAGTTAGTATTTTTTTTTTTTTTTTAGAAAAATGTGCCTTTTTTTGTTGAAAATTGATGCCATTTTCAAGCCTTGTCTCAAAAAGTTTATTTTTTTCAATGAACAAATAAAATTAAGGCAAAATACTACCAAATTTTCAAAATTTGACACAGTCTGGTGATTAAAAAAAAGGATGCAATATCTATAGAAACTGGAAAAATACTAAGAAATCGTTTGGACAACTTTAATTTTAAACATACTGCTCTAAATATCAGTTTTTTTGCAAAAAATGTTGCACTCCTGACAATAGATATTGATATATTATGACATAAATAATGATTCAAGTGATAATATATTGTGGTAACAATTTCTTTTCTTTTCTTTTCTTGTACTTGTCCAATTTCTTTTTTCATTTTTGGGTCTTTCTTTTAATTTTTGTTTTTTTGGTTTTGCTGTGAAGGGTAGAAGACTTATTAGCTCCCTTTTTTTTGGTATCACCTGTCAACCTTACTGATTTCCTTACTGTTGTTAAATTTCTTCACAGTATAATGTTTTACATAAACGTTATATATATGCAAATTAGCTAAGGCTGTAGTATTGAATTCCTTTCCGCACGGAAGATATGGCAGCTAGTATATAAAGAAAATTTTCGGTGTGCTCGATTAATGCGACGTTCGTTACAAGTGTAATAGGACAACAATTTCGCGGTTTGTATGTTATAGGCCCCCGCTCACCCACCTCCTCTGTCCAGATTAATAACAATATAATTCCAACTACTTTGAATTTGTGTTTGAGGGGTAGAAATGACAAGACTAAGAATGAATATGTTATTTAAGAATTGAATGCATTCTTTTGAAGTTTCATTGGGGTATGAAAGCGTTGACCGAAGTACATTTTCAATGAAGCGCGATAGCTGAGGTCCATATACTATTTTGTGGGTGACAGACCGGTCCATAAACTGCCATTTGGCCCGAAGTGCCATGAACTATTTGTTATATTATACTCAATACATGCAAATCTGTCAGACGACATGTTTTTGTTATTGTATATCTAAGACAAAAAAGGAGTTCGGAGAAAATCCGGAAGAAAACATTATATTGATCGCGCCCGGTCAATATTTACAGATTAATACATGGGCATTTCCATATTGGTCTGGTTATCATCCCAAGACCCCCATATTGGCCCTCGACTACGTCTCGGGCCAATATGGGTCGAGGGATGATAACCAGGCCAATATGGAAATGCCCATGTATTAAACTATTTATTACATACTTCGACATCTAGGAAAGAGACACCTATATTGGCCTGAGACGAAGTCGAGGCCCATATTGGCCCGGGCCAATATGGGCCTCGATATGGACATGATCTTGTAGTAATCCAATAACCGGTTATTTTCCCGGGGTGTGAAAATATGGACAGTTTACTTCCGGTCATATTGGTCATACAAAAATGCCTTTATTTGAGCTAAGTATGTAATAAACTAAATTATTGACCGGCTGCGCTAACAAAGACAAATAGGGAAAATAAAAATGTAAAGTATAATATTTTGTTATATGCTTATAATAAATGCTATGCGATCTTGTAACGAAGTACAACCCTACACTGTGTTTAGTTTAATTTTAATATTACATTATTTTAGTTAAGAAAATAATAAATTCGGAGGAGTGAAACGAGGGAGAAAATAAGTAGTTTTCCAATTTAATCAATCACAATTCACATCTGAAAATACCTTAAAAGGTCATTTTCAACACCAATCATATTTGTGTCGGGAGTGCAACGCTTGTATGACATTAAATTAACATGAAATTTCAACAAATATAAAAGCAAAGTAATAATTTTGTTTATTTCTAAGACATTAAAGAAAGCTTGCTGATTAGCTTGAAAATGATATAAGATTGAATCAAAGGCCAATCTTATAATCTAAGGACCTTTAAACTGATGAAATAGAAAAAAATAAAACGTGAAATACCTGTATTTTAAAATTCAATCATAATTGTATGTATTTGTTGCTTCTAGATTTCAACTTTCGTATTATATTGAAAGCTAAGATATTGTCTTTATATGGAAATTGAAATTTAATACTTCAAGTTTATAAACTTTATTTTGATCTAGAAATACAAAGCTACTAAAATATTTGTTGCACTCCTGATATGTACATTTTTCTTCAAAGCCAAGGAACAGAATATCAGCTACTGTGTGATCATATTTTGTGTTATTCAAAATAAAGCCATGATCTCAAAGTTTCTGATATGACAAGTTTTTATAATGCACTTCAAAAACTTAAATTTTACTAACACTTGTGTAAAAGATTTTTTTAAGTTTCCCAACAGCTGTTGCACTCCTGACAAATTTGAAGTCATTTGTTGGCGATTATTTTTTCTTGCACAATAAATTTCAACAATATTTTGCAGAATTAAAAATACACGTCAGTACAAACATTTTTTATCACAAATACTAACTAATAACACAGGAATATTACCACACGGTAAATTATTGAAAATTACAAATACTAACTAATAACACAAGAATATTACCACACGGTAAATTATTGAAAATTACAAATACTAACTAATAACACAAGAATATTACCACACGGTAAATTATTGAAAATTACAAATACTAACTAATAATACAAGAATATTACCACACCGTAAATTATTGAAAATTACAAATACTAACTAATAACACAAGAATATTACCACACCATAAATTATTGAAAATTACAAATACTAACTAATAACACAAGAATATTACCACACGGTAAATTATTGAAAATTACAAATACTAACTAATAACACAAGAATATTACCACACGGTAAATTACTGAAAATTACAAATACTAACTAATAACACAAGAATATTACCGTAAATTATTGAAAATTACAAATACTAACTAATAACACAAGAATATTACCACACGGTAAATTATTGAAAATTACAAATACTAACTAATAACACAAGAATATTACCACACGGTAAATTACTGAAAATTACAAATACTAACTAATAACACAAGAATATTACCGTATATTATTGAAAATTACAAATACTAACTAATAACACAAGAATATTACCGTAAATTATTGAAAATTACAAATACTAACTAATAACACAAGAATATAACCGTATATTATTGAAAATTACAAATACTAACTAATAACACAAGAATATTACCAAACGGTAAATTACTGAAAATTACAAATACTAACTAATAACACAAGAATATTACCGTATATTATTGAAAATTACAAATACTAACTAATAACACAAGAATATTACCGTAAATTATTGAAAATTACAAATACTAACTACTAACACAAGAATATTACCGTAAATTATTGAAAATTACAAATACTAACTAATAACACAAGAATATTACCGTATATTATTGGAAATTACAAATACTAACTAATAACACAAGAATATTACCACACCGTAAATTATTGAAAATTACAAATACTAACTAATAACACAAGAATATTACCGTAAATTATTGAAAATTACAAATACTAACTAATAACACAAGAATATTACCATACGGTAAATTACTGAAAATTACAAATACTAACTAATAACACAAGAATATTACCGTATATTATTGAAAATTACAAATACTAACTAATAACACAGGAATATTACCATACGGTAAATTACTGAAAATTACAAATACTAACTAATAACACAAAGAATATTACCGCAAATTATTGAAAATTACAAATACTAACTAATAACACAAGAATATTACAACACCGTAAATTATTGAAAAATACAAATACTAACTAATAACACAAGAATATTACCGTAAATTATTGAAAATTACAAATACTAACTAATAACACAAGAATATTACGACACGGTAAATTACTGAAAATTACAAATACTAACTAATAACACAAGAATATTACCGTATATTATTGAAAATTACAAATACTAACTAATAACACAGGAATATTACCATACGGTAAATTACTGAAAATTACAAATACTAACTAATAACACAAAGAATATTACCGTAAATTATTGAAAATTACAAATACTAACTAATAACACAATAATATTACCGTCAATTATTCAAAATTACAAATACTAACTAATAACACAAGAATATTACCACACCGTAAATTATTGAAAAATACAAATACTAACTAATAACACAAGAATATTACCGTAAATCATTGAAAATTACAAATACTAACTAATAAAACAAGAATATTACCGTAAATTATTGAAAATTACAAATACTAACTAATAACACAAGAATATTACCGTAAATCATTGAAAATTACAAATACTAACTAATAAAACAAGAATATTACCGTAAATTATTGAAAATTACAAATACTAACTAATAACACAAGAATATTACCGTAAATTATTGAAAATTACAAATACTAACTAATAACACAAGAATATTACCACACGGTAAATTATTGAAAATTACAAATACTAACTAATAACACAAGAATATTACCGTATATTATTGAAAATTACAAATACTAACTAATAACACAAGAATATTACCACACGGTAAATTATTGAAAATTACAAATACTAACTAATAACACAAGAATATTACCACACGGTAAATTACTGAAAATTACAAATACTAACTAATAACACAAGAATATTAACGTATATTATTGAAAATTACAAATACTAACTAATAACACAAGAATATTACCATAAATTATTGAAAATTACAAATACTAACTAATAACACAATAATATTACCAAACGGTAAATTACTGAAAATTACAAATACTAACTAATAACACAAGAATATTACCGTATATTATTAAAAATTACAAATACTAACTAATAACACAAGAATATTACCGTATATTATTGAAAATTACAAATACTAACTAATAACATAAGAATATTACCATAAATTATTGAAAATTACAAATACTAACTAATAACACAAGAATATTACAACACCGTAAATTATTGAAAAATACAAATACTAACTAATAACACAAGAATATTACCGTAAATTATTGAAAATTACAAATACTAACTAATAACACAAGAATATTACGACACGGTAAATTACTGAAAATTACAAATACTAACTAATAACACAAGAATATTACCGTATATTATTGAAAATTACAAATACTAACTAATAACACAGGAATATTACCATACGGTAAATTACTGAAAATTACAAATACTAACTAATAACACAAAGAATATTACCGTAAATTATTGAAAATTACAAATACTAACTAATAACACAAGAATATTACCACACCGTAAATTATTGAAAAATACAAATACTAACTAATAACACAAGAATATTACCGTAAATCATTGAAAATTACAAATACTAACTAATAAAACAAGAATATTACCGTAAATTATTGAAAATTACAAATACTAACTAATAACACAAGAATATTACCGTAAATCATTGAAAATTACAAATACTAACTAATAAAACAAGAATATTACCGTAAATTATTGAAAATTACAAATACTAACTAATAACACAAGAATATTACCGTAAATTATTGAAAATTACAAATACTAACTAATAACACAAGAATATTACCACACGGTAAATTATTGAAAATTACAAATACTAACTAATAACACAAGAATATTACCGTATATTATTGAAAATTACAAATACTAACTAATAACACAAGAATATTACCACACGGTAAATTATTGAAAATTACAAATACTAACTAATAACACAAGAATATTACCACACGGTAAATTACTGAAAATTACAAATACTAACTAATAACACAAGAATATTAACGTATATTATTGAAAATTACAAATACTAACTAATAACACAAGAATATTACCATAAATTATTGAAAATTACAAATACTAACTAATAACACAATAATATTACCAAACGGTAAATTACTGAAAATTACAAATACTAACTAATAACACAAGAATATTACCGTATATTATTAAAAATTACAAATACTAACTAATAACACAAGAATATTACCGTATATTATTGAAAATTACAAATACTAACTAATAACATAAGAATATTACCATAAATTATTGAAAATTACAAATACTAACTAATAACACAAGAATATTACAACACCGTAAATTATTGAAAAATACAAATACTAACTAATAACACAAGAATATTACCGTAAATTATTGAAAATTACAAATACTAACTAATAACACAAGAATATTACGACACGGTAAATTACTGAAAATTACAAATACTAACTAATAACACAAGAATATTACCGTATATTATTGAAAATTACAAATACTAACTAATAACACAGGAATATTACCATACGGTAAATTACTGAAAATTACAAATACTAACTAATAACACAAAGAATATTACCGTAAATTATTGAAAATTACAAATACTAACTAATAACACAAGAATATTACCGTCAATTATTCAAAATTACAAATACTAACTAATAACACAAGAATATTACCACACCGTAAATTATTGAAAAATACAAATACTAACTAATAACACAAGAATATTACCGTAAATCATTGAAAATTACAAATACTAACTAATAAAACAAGAATATTACCGTAAATTATTGAAAATTACAAATACTAACTAATAACACAAGAATATTACCGTAAATCATTGAAAATTACAAATACTAACTAATAAAACAAGAATATTACCGTAAATTATTGAAAATTACAAATACTAACTAATAACACAAGAATATTACCGTAAATTATTGAAAATTACAAATACTAACTAATAACACAAGAATATTACCACACGGTTAATTATTGAAAATTACAAATACTAACTAATAACACAAGAATATTACCGTATATTATTGAAAATTACAAATACTAACTAATAACACAAGAATATTACCACACGGTAAATTATTGAAAATTACAAATACTAACTAATAACACAAGAATATTACCACACGGTAAATTACTGAAAATTACAAATACTAACTAATAACACAAGAATATTACCGTATATTATTGAAAATTACAAATACTAACTAATAACACAGGAATATTACCATACGGTAAATTACTGAAAATTACAAATACTAACTAATAACACAAAGAATATTACCGTAAATTATTGAAAATTACAAATACTAACTAATAACACAATAATATTACCGTCAATTATTCAAAATTACAAATACTAACTAATAACACAAGAATATTACCACACCGTAAATTATTGAAAAATACAAATACTAACTAATAACACAAGAATATTACCGTAAATCATTGAAAATTACAAATACTAACTAATAAAACAAGAATATTACCGTAAATTATTGAAAATTACAAATACTAACTAATAACACAAGAATATTACCGTAAATCATTGAAAATTACAAATACTAACTAATAAAACAAGAATATTACCGTAAATTATTGAAAATTACAAATACTAACTAATAACACAAGAATATTACCGTAAATTATTGAAAATTACAAATACTAACTAATAACACAAGAATATTACCACACGGTAAATTATTGAAAATTACAAATACTAACTAATAACACAAGAATATTACCGTATATTATTGAAAATTACAAATACTAGCTAATAACACAAGAATATTACCACACGGTAAATTATTGAAAATTACAAATACTAACTAATAACACAAGAATATTACCACACGGTAAATTACTGAAAATTACAAATACTAACTAATAACACAAGAATATTAACGTATATTATTGAAAATTACAAATACTAACTAATAACACAAGAATATTACCATAAATTATTGAAAATTACAAATACTAACTAATAACACAATAATATTACCAAACGGTAAATTACTGAAAATTACAAATACTAACTAATAACACAAGAATATTACCGTATATTATTGAAAATTACAAATACTAACTAATAACATAAGAATATTACCATAAATTATTGAAAATTACAAATACTAACTAATAGCACAAGAATATTACAACACCGTAAATTATTGAAAAATACAAATACTAACTAATAACACAAGAATATTACCGTAAATTATTGAAAATTACAAATACTAACTAATAACACAAGAATATTACGACACGGTAAATTACTGAAAATTACAAATACTAACTAATAACACAAGAATATTACCGTATATTATTGAAAATTACAAATACTAACTAATAACACAGGAATATTACCATACGGTAAATTACTGAAAATTACAAATACTAACTAATAACACAAAGAATATTACCGTAAATTATTGAAAATTACAAATACTAACTAATAACACAAGAATATTACCGTCAATTATTCAAAATTACAAATACTAACTAATAACACAAGAATATTACCACACCGTAAATTATTGAAAAATACAAATACTAACTAATAACACAAGAATATTACCGTAAATCATTGAAAATTACAAATACTAACTAATAAAACAAGAATATTACCGTAAATTATTGAAAATTACAAATACTAACTAATAACACAAGAATATTACCGTAAATCATTGAAAATTACAAATACTAACTAATAAAACAAGAATATTACCGTAAATTATTGAAAATTACAAATACTAACTAATAACACAAGAATATTACCGTAAATTATTGAAAATTACAAATACTAACTAATAACACAAGAATATTACCACACGGTTAATTATTGAAAATTACAAATACTAACTAATAACACAAGAATATTACCGTATATTATTGAAAATTACAAATACTAACTAATAACACAAGAATATTACCACACGGTAAATTATTGAAAATTACAAATACTAACTAATAACACAAGAATATTACCACACGGTAAATTACTGAAAATTACAAATACTAACTAATAACACAAGAATATTACCGTATATTATTGAAAATTACAAATACTAACTAATAACACAAGAATATTACCATAAATTATTGAAAATTACAAATACTAACTAATAACACAATAATATTACCAAACGGTAAATTACTGAAAATTACAAATACTAACTAATAACACAAGAATATTACCGTATATTATTAAAAATTACAAATACTAACTAATAACACAAGAATATTACCGTATATTATTGAAAATTACAAATACTAACTAATAACATAAGAATATTACCATAAATTATTGAAAATTACAAATACTAACTAATAACATAAGAATATTACCATAAATTATTGAAAATTACAAATACTAACTAATAACACAAGAATATTACCACACGGTAAATTACTGAAAATTACAAATACTAACTAATAACACAAGAATATTACCGTATATTATTGAAAATTACAAATACTAACTAATAACACAAGAATATTACCATAAATTATTGAAAATTACAAATACTAACTAATAACACAAGAATATTACCGTAAATCATTGAAAATTACAAATACTAACTAATAAAACAAGAATATTACCGTAAATTATTGAAAATTACAAATACTAACTAATAACACAAGAATATTACCGTAAATTATTGAAAATTACAAATACTAACTAATAACACAAGAATATTACCACACGGTTAATTATTGAAAATTACAAATACTAACTAATAACACAAGAATATTACCGTATATTATTGAAAATTACAAATACTAACTAATAACACAAGAATATTACCACACGGTAAATTATTGAAAATTACAAATACTAACTAATAACACAAGAATATTACCGTATATTATTGAAAATTACAAATACTAACTAATAACATAAGAATATTACCATAAATTATTGAAAATTACAAATACTAACTAATAACATAAGAATATTACCATAAATTATTGAAAATTACAAATACTAACTAATAACACAAGAATATTACCACACGGTAAATTACTGAAAATTACAAATACTAACTAATAACACAAGAATATTACCGTATATTATTGAAAATTACAAATACTAACTAATAACACAAGAATATTACCATAAATTATTGAAAATTACAAATACTAACTAATAACACAAGAATATTACCGTAAATTATTGAAAATTACAAATACTAACTACTAACACAAGAATATTACCGTAAATTATTGAAAATTACAAATACTAACTAATAACACAATAATATTACCGTCAATTATTGAAAATTACAAATACTAATTAATAACACAAGAATATTACCACACCGTAAATTATTGAAAAATACAAATACTAACTAATAACACAAGAATATTACCGTAAATTATTGAAAATTACAAATACTAACTAATAACACAAGAATATTACCACACGGTAAATTACTGAAAATTACAAATACTAACTAATAACACAAGAATATTACCGTATATTATTGAAAATTACAAATACTAACTAATAACACAGGAATATTACCATACGGTAAATTACTGAAAATTACAAATACTAACTAATAACACAAAGAATATTACCGTAAATTATTGAAAATTACAAATACTAACTAATAACACAAGAATATTACCACACCGTAAATTATTGAAAAATACAAATACTAACTAATAACACAAGTATATTACCGTAAATTATTGAAAATTACAAATACTAACTAATAACACAAGAATATTACCACACGGTAAATTACTGAAAATTACAAATACTAACTAATAACACAAGAATATTACCGTATATTATTGAAAATTACAAATACTAACTAATAACACACGAATATTACCGTATATTATTGAAAATTACAAATACTAACTAATAACACAAGAATATTACCGTATATTATTGAAAATTACAAATACTAACTAATAACACAAGAATATTACCATAAATTATTGAAAATTACAAATACTAACTAATAACACAAGAATATTACCACACGGTAAATTACTGAAAATTACAAATACTAACTAATAACACAAGAATATTACCGTATATTATTGAAAATTACAAATACTAACTAATAACACAAGAATATTACCATAAATTATTGAAAATTACAAATACTAACTAATAACACAAGAATATTATCGTAAATTATTGAAAATTACAAATACTAACTACTAACACAAGAATATTACCGTAAATTATTGAAAATTACAAATACTAACTAATAACACAATAATATTACCGTCAATTATTGAAAATTACAAATACTAACTAATAACACAAGAATATTACCGTAAATTATTGAAAATTACGAATACTAACTAATAACACAAGAATATTACCGTATATTATTGAAAATTACAAATACTAACTAATAACACAATAATATTACCACACGGTAAATTACTGAAAATTACAAATACTAACTAATAACACAAGAATATTACCGTATATTATTGAAAATTACAAATACTAACTAATAACACAGGAATATTACCATACGGTAAATTACTGAAAATTACAAATACTAACTAATAACACAAAGAATATTACCGTAAATTATTGAAAATTACAAATACTAACTAATAGCACAAGAATATTACCACACCGTAAATTATTGAAAAATAGAAATACTAACTAACAACACAAGAATATTACCGTAAATTATTGAAAATTACAAATACTAACTAATAACACAAGAATATTACCACACGGTAAATTACTGAAAATTACAAATACTAACTAATAACACAAGAATATTACCGTATATTATTGAAAATTACAAATACTAACTAATAACACAGGAATATTACCATACGGTAAATTACTGAAAATTACAAATACTAACTAATAACATAAAGAATATTACCGTATATTATTGAAAATTACAAATACTAACTAATAACACAATAATATTACCGTCAATTATTGAAAATTACAAATACTAACTAATAACACAAGAATATTACCACACCGTAAATTATTGAAAAATACAAATACTAACTAATAACACAAGTATATTACCGTAAATTATTGAAAATTACAAATACTAACTAATAACACAAGAAAATTACCACACGGTAAATTACTGAAAATTACAAATACTAACTAATAACACAAGAATATTACCGTATATTATTGAAAATTACAAATACTAACTAATAACACAATAATATTACCGTAAATCATTGAAAATTACAAATACTAACTAATAACACAAGAATATTACCGTAAATTATTGAAAATTACAAATACTAACTAATAACACAAGAATTTACCGTAAATTATTGAAAATTACAAATACTAGCTAATAACACAAGAATTTACCGTAAATTATTGAAAATTACAAATAACACAAGAATATTACCACACGGTACATTATTGAAAATTACAAATACTAACTAATAGCACAAGAATATTACCACACGGTAAATTACTGAAAATTACAAATACTAACTAATAACACAAGAATATTACCACACCGTAAATTATTGAAAAATACAAATACTAACTAATAACACAAGAATATTACCGTAAATCATTGAAAATTACAAATACTAACTAATAAAACAAGAATATTACCGTAAATTATTGAAAATTACAAATACTAACTAATAACACAAGAATATTACCGTAAATCATTGAAAATTACAAATACTAACTAATAAAACAAGAATATTACCGTAAATTATTGAAAATTACAAATACTAACTAATAACACAAGAATATTACCGTAAATTATTGAAAATTACAAATACTAACTAATAACACAAGAATATTACCACACGGTAAATTATTGAAAATTACAAATACTAACTAATAACACAAGAATATTACCGTATATTATTGAAAATTACAAATACTAACTAATAACACAAGAATATTACCACACGGTAAATTATTGAAAATTACAAATACTAACTAATAACACAAGAATATTACAACACCTTAAATTATTGAAAAATACAAATACTAACTAATAACACAAGAATATTACCGTAAATTATTGAAAATTACAAATACTAACTAATAACACAAGAATATTACGACACGGTAAATTACTGAAAATTACAAATACTAACTAATAACACAGGAATATTACCATACGGTAAATTACTGAAAATTACAAATACTAACTAATAACACAAAGAATATTACCGTAAATTATTGAAAATTACAAATACTAACTAATAACACAATAATATTACCGTCAATTATTGAAAATTACAAATACTAACTAATAACACAAGAATATTACCACACCGTAAATTATTGAAAAATACAAATACTAACTAATAACACAAGAATATTACCGTAAATCATTGAAAATTACAAATACTAACTAATAAAGCAAGAATATTACCGTAAATTATTGAAAATTACAAATACTAACTAATAACACAAGAATATTACCGTAAATCATTGAAAATTACAAATACTAACTAATAAAACAAGAATATTACCGTAAATTATTGAAAATTACAAATACTAACTAATAACACAAGAATATTACCGTAAATTATTGAAAATTACAAATACTAACTAATAACACAAGAATATTACCACACGGTAAATTATTGAAAATTACAAATACTAACTAATAACACAAGAATATTACCGTATATTATTGAAAATTACAAATACTAACTAATAACACAAGAATATTACCACACGGTAAATTATTGAAAATTACAAATACTATCTAATAACACAAGAATATTACCACACGGTAAATTACTGAAAATTACAAATACTATCTAATAACACAAGAATATTACCGTATATTATTGAAAATTACAAATACTAACTAATAACACAAGAATATTACCATAAATTATTGAAAATTACAAATACTAACTAATAACACAATAATATTACCAAACGGTAAATTACTGAAAATTACAAATACTAACTAATAACACAAGAATATTACCGTATATTATTAAAAATTACAAATACTAACTAATAACACAAGAATATTACCGTATATTATTGAAAATTACAAATACTAACTAATAACACAAGAATATTACCATAAATTATTGAAAATTACAAATACTAACTAATAACACAAGAATATTACCACACGGTAAATTACTGAAAATTACAAATACTAACTAATAACACAAGAATATTACCGTATATTATTGAAAATTACAAATACTAACTAATAACACAAGAATATTACCATAAATTATTGAAAATTACAAATACTAACTAATAACTCAAGAATATTACCGTAAATTATTGAAAATTACAAATACTAACTACTAACACAAGAATATTACCGTAAATTATTGAAAATTACAAATACTAACTAATAACACAATAATATTACCGTCAATTATTGAAAATTACAAATACTAATTAATAACACAAGAATATTACCACACGGTAAATTACTGAAAATTACAAATACTAACTAATAACACAAGAATATTACCGTATATTATTGAAAATTACAAATACTAACTAATAACACAGGAATATTACCATACGGTAAATTACTGAAAAATACAAATACTAACTAATAACACAAGTATATTACCGTAAATTATTGAAAATTACAAATACTAACTAATAACACAAGAATATTACCACACGGTAAATTACTGAAAATTACAAATACTAACTAATACTACAAGAATATTACCGTATATTATTGAAAATTACAAATACTAACTAATAACACAAGAATATTACCGTATATTATTGAAAATTACAAATACTAACTAATAACACAAGAATATTACCGTATATTATTGAAAATTACAAATACTAACTAATAACACAAGAATATTACCATAAATTATTGAAAATTACAAATACTAACTAATAACACAAGAATATTACCACACGGTAAATTACTGAAAATTACAAATACTAACTAATAACACAAGAATATTACCACACGGTAAATTACTGAAAATTACAAATACTAACTAATAACACAAGAATATTACCGTATATTATTGAAAATTAAAAATACTAACTAATAACACAAGAATATTACCATAAATTATTGAAAATTACAAATACTAACTAATAACACAAGAATATTATCGTAAATTATTGAAAATTACAAATACTAACTACTAACACAAGAATATTACCGTAAATTATTGAAAATTACAAATACTAACTAATAACACAATAATATTACCGTCAATTATTGAAAATTACAAATACTAACTAATAACACAATAATATTACCGTCAATTATTGAAAATTACAAATACTAACTAATAACACAAGAATATTACCACACCGTAAATTATTGAAAAATACAAATACTAACTAATAACACAAGAATATTACCGTAAATTATTGAAAATTACAAATACTAACTAATAACACAATAATATTACCACACGGTAAATTACTGAAAATTACAAATACTAACTAATAACACAAGAATATTACCGTAAATCATTGAAAATTACAAATACTAACTAATAAAACAAGAATATTACCGTAAATTATTTAAAATTACAAATACTAACTAATAACACAAGAATATTACCGTAAATTATTGAAAATTACAAATACTAACTAATAACACAAGAATATTACCACACGGTAAATTATTGAAAATTACAAATACTAACTAATAACACAAGAATATTACCGTATATTATTGAAAATTACAAATACTAACTAATAACACAAGAATATTACCACACGGTAAATTATTGAAAATTACAAATACTAACTAATAACACAAGAATATTACCACACGGTAAATTACTGAAAATTACAAATACTATCTAATAACACAAGAATATTACCGTATATTATTGAAAATTACAAATACTAACTAATAACACAAGAATATTACCATAAATTATTGAAAATTACAAATACTAACTAATAACACAATAATATTACCAAACGGTAAATTACTGAAAATTACAAATACTAACTAATAACACAAGAATATTACCGTATATTATTAAAAATTACAAATACTAACTAATAACACAAGAATATTACCGTATATTATTGAAAATTACAAATACTAACTAATAACACAAGAATATTACCATAAATTATTGAAAATTACAAATACTAACTAATAACACAAGAATATTACCACACGGTAAATTACTGAAAATTACAAATACTAACTAATAACACAAGAATATTACCGTATATTATTGAAAATTACAAATACTAACTAATAACACAAGAATATTACCATAAATTATTGAAAATTACAAATACTAACTAATAACTCAAGAATATTACCGTAAATTATTGAAAATTACAAATACTAACTACTAACACAAGAATATTACCGTAAATTATTGAAAATTACAAATACTAACTAATAACACAATAATATTACCGTCAATTATTGAAAATTACAAATACTAATTAATAACACAAGAATATTACCACACGGTAAATTACTGAAAATTACAAATACTAACTAATAACACAAGAATATTACCGTATATTATTGAAAATTACAAATACTAACTAATAACACAGGAATATTACCATACGGTAAATTACTGAAAAATACAAATACTAACTAATAACACAAGTATATTACCGTAAATTATTGAAAATTACAAATACTAACTAATAACACAAGAATATTACCACACGGTAAATTACTGAAAATTACAAATACTAACTAATACTACAAGAATATTACCGTATATTATTGAAAATTACAAATACTAACTAATAACACAAGAATATTACCGTATATTATTGAAAATTACAAATACTAACTAATAACACAAGAATATTACCGTATATTATTGAAAATTACAAATACTAACTAATAACACAAGAATATTACCATAAATTATTGAAAATTACAAATACTAACTAATAACACAAGAATATTACCACACGGTAAATTACTGAAAATTACAAATACTAACTAATAACACAAGAATATTACCACACGGTAAATTACTGAAAATTACAAATACTAACTAATAACACAAGAATATTACCGTATATTATTGAAAATTAAAAATACTAACTAATAACACAAGAATATTACCATAAATTATTGAAAATTACAAATACTAACTAATAACACAAGAATATTATCGTAAATTATTGAAAATTACAAATACTAACTACTAACACAAGAATATTACCGTAAATTATTGAAAATTACAAATACTAACTAATAACACAATAATATTACCGTCAATTATTGAAAATTACAAATACTAACTAATAACACAATAATATTACCGTCAATTATTGAAAATTACAAATACTAACTAATAACACAAGAATATTACCACACCCTAAATTATTGAAAAATACAAATACTAACTAATAACACAAGAATATTACCGTAAATTATTGAAAATTACAAATACTAACTAATAACACAATAATATTACCACACGGTAAATTACTGAAAATTACAAATACTAACTAATAACACAAGAATATTACCGTAAATCATTGAAAATTACAAATACTAACTAATAAAACAAGAATATTACCGTAAATTATTTAAAATTACAAATACTAACTAATAACACAAGAATATTACCGTAAATTATTGAAAATTACAAATACTAACTAATAACACAAGAATATTACCACACGGTAAATTATTGAAAATTACAAATACTAACTAATAACACAAGAATATTACCGTATATTATTGAAAATTACAAATACTAACTAATAACACAAGAATATTACCATAAATTATTGAAAATTACAAATACTAACTAATAACTCAAGAATATTACCGTAAATTATTGAAAATTACAAATACTAACTACTAACACAAGAATATTACCGTAAATTATTGAAAATTACAAATACTAACTAATAACACAATAATATTACCGTCAATTATTGAAAATTACAAATACTAATTAATAACACAAGAATATTACCACACGGTAAATTACTGAAAATTACAAATACTAACTAATAACACAAGAATATTACCGTATATTATTGAAAATTACAAATACTAACTAATAACACAGGAATATTACCATACGGTAAATTACTGAAAAATACAAATACTAACTAATAACACAAGTATATTACCGTAAATTATTGAAAATTACAAATACTAACTAATAACACAAGAATATTACCACACGGTAAATTACTGAAAATTACAAATACTAACTAATACTACAAGAATATTACCGTATATTATTGAAAATTACAAATACTAACTAATAACACAAGAATATTACCGTATATTATTGAAAATTACAAATACTAACTAATAACACAAGAATATTACCGTATATTATTGAAAATTACAAATACTAACTAATAACACAAGAATATTACCATAAATTATTGAAAATTACAAATACTAACTAATAACACAAGAATATTACCACACGGTAAATTACTGAAAATTACAAATACTAACTAATAACACAAGAATATTACCACACGGTAAATTACTGAAAATTACAAATACTAACTAATAACACAAGAATATTACCGTATATTATTGAAAATTAAAAATACTAACTAATAACACAAGAATATTACCATAAATTATTGAAAATTACAAATACTAACTAATAACACAAGAATATTATCGTAAATTATTGAAAATTACAAATACTAACTACTAACACAAGAATATTACCGTAAATTATTGAAAATTACAAATACTAACTAATAACACAATAATATTACCGTCAATTATTGAAAATTACAAATACTAACTAATAACACAATAATATTACCGTCAATTATTGAAAATTACAAATACTAACTAATAACACAAGAATATTACCACACCCTAAATTATTGAAAAATACAAATACTAACTAATAACACAAGAATATTACCGTAAATTATTGAAAATTACAAATACTAACTAATAACACAATAATATTACCACACGGTAAATTACTGAAAATTACAAATACTAACTAATAACACAAGAATATTACCGTAAATCATTGAAAATTACAAATACTAACTAATAAAACAAGAATATTACCGTAAATTATTTAAAATTACAAATACTAACTAATAACACAAGAATATTACCGTAAATTATTGAAAATTACAAATACTAACTAATAACACAAGAATATTACCACACGGTAAATTATTGAAAATTACAAATACTAACTAATAACACAAGAATATTACCGTATATTATTGAAAATTACAAATACTAACTAATAACACAAGAATATTACCACACGGTAAATTATTGAAAATTACAAATACTAACTAATAACACAAGAATATTACCACACGGTAAATTACTGAAAATTACAAATACTATCTAATAACACAAGAATATTACCGTATATTATTGAAAATTACAAATACTAACTAATAACACAAGAATATTACCATAAATTATTGAAAATTACAAATACTAACTAATAACACAATAATATTACCAAACGGTAAATTACTGAAAATTACAAATACTAACTAATAACACAAGAATATTACCGTATATTATTAAAAATTACAAATACTAACTAATAACACAAGAATATTACCGTATATTATTGAAAATTAAAAATACTAACTAATAACACAAGAATATTACCATAAATTATTGAAAATTACAAATACTAACTAATAACACAAGAATATTACCACAGGTAAATTACTGAAAATTACAAATACTAACTAATAACACAAGAATATTACCGTATATTATTGAAAATTACAAATACTAACTAATAACACAAGAATATTACCATAAATTATTGAAAATTACAAATACTAACTAATAACACAAGAATATTACCGTAAATTATTGAAAATTACAAATACTAACTACTAACACAAGAATATTACCGTAAATTATTGAAAATTACAAATACTAACTAATAACACAATAATATTACCGTCAATTATTGAAAATTACAAATACTAATTAATAACACAAGAATATTACCACACGGTAAATTACTGAAAATTACAAATACTAACTAATAACACAAGAATATTACCGTATATTATTGAAAATTACAAATACTAACTAATAACACAGGAATATTACCATACGGTAAATTACTGAAAATTACAAATACTAACTAATAACACAAAGAATATTACCGTAAATTATTGAAAATTACAAATACTAACTAATAACACAAGAATATTACCACACCGTAAATTATTGAAAAATACAAATACTAACTAATAACACAAGTATATTACCGTAAATTATTGAAAATTACAAATACTAACTAATAACACAAGAATATTACCACACGGTATATTACTGAAAATTACAAATACTAACTAATAACACAAGAATATTACCGTATATTATTGAAAATTACAAATACTAACTAATAACACAAGAATATTACCGTATATTATTGAAAATTACAAATACTAACTAATAACACAAGAATATTACCGTATATTATTGAAAATTACAAATACTAACTAATAACACAAGAATATTACCATAAATTATTGAAAATTACAAATACTAACTAATAACACAAGAATATTACCACACGGTAAATTACTGAAAATTACAAATACTAACTAATAACACAAGAATATTACCGTATATTATTGAAAATTACAAATACTAACTAATAACACAAGAATATTACCATAAATTATTGAAAATTACAAATACTAACTAATAACACAAGAATATTATCGTAAATTATTGAAAATTACAAATACTAACTACTAACACAAGAATATTACCGTAAATTATTGAAAATTACAAATACTAACTAATAACACAATAATATTACCGTCAATTATTGAAAATTACAAATACTAACTAATAACACAATAATATTACCGTCAATTATTGAAAATTACAAATACTAACTAATAACACAAGAATATTACCACACCGTAAATTATTGAAAAATACAAATACTAACTAATAACACAAGAATATTACCGTAAATTATTGAAAATTACAAATACTAACTAATAACACAATAATATTACCACACGGTAAATTACTGAAAATTACAAATACTAACTAATAACACAAGAATATTACCGTATATTATTGAAAATTACAAATACTAACTAATAACACAGGAATATTACCATAGGTAAATTATTGAAAATTACAAATACTAACTAATAACACAAAGAATATTACCGTAAATTATTGAAAATTACAAATACTAACTAATAGCCCAAGAATATTACCACACCGTAAATTATTGAAAAATAGAAATACTAACTAATAACACAAGAATATTACCGTAAATTATTGAAAATTACAAATACTAACTAATAACACAAGAATATTACCACACGGTAAATTACTGAAAATTACAAATACTAACTAATAACACAAGAATATTACCGTATATTATTGAAAATTACAAATACTAACTAATAACACAGGAATATTACCATACGGTAAATTACTGAAAATTACAAATACTAACTAATAACACAAGAATATTACCACACCGTAAATTATTGAAAAATAGAAATACTAACTAATAACACAAGAATATTACCGTAAATTATTGAAAATTACAAATACTAACTAATAACACAAGAATATTACCACACGGTAAATTACTGAAAATTACAAATACTAACTAATAACACAAGAATATTACCGTATATTATTGAAAATTACAAATACTAACTAATAACACAAGAATATTACCGTAAATTATTGAAAATTACAAATACTAACTAATAACACAAGAATATTACCGTAAATCATTGAAAATTACAAATACTAACTAATAACACAAGAATATTACCGTAAATTATTGAAAATTACAAATACTAACTAATAACACAAGAATTTACCGTACATTATTGAAAATTACAAATAACACAAGAATATTACCACACGGTAAATTATTGAAAATTACAAATACTAACTAATAGCACAAGAATATTACCACACGGTAAATTACTGAAAATTACAAATACTAACTAATAACACAAGAATATTACCACACGGTAAATTATTGAAAATTACAAATACTAACTAATAACACAAGAATATTACCGTAAATTATTGAAAATTAGCCATTTTTTATTAAACAGGCCAACAGCAACACATACTAATTTCATAGTCTGAAATATTGTTGAAAAGACCATAAAAACACCGTAATCCTAACCCCAATTTTATAGTCTTTGGCTTTTCCCGATCATGACTCGAACCCACGATATACCACACTCGGGACATCAAGAAAAAAAATTGTTGGTTTGAAAACTGGATTAAAAAAAAATCAAAAAAATCTGAAGATTAAATAGAAGTCAAACGAACTATAAAATTAAAATATATTATTTTATTGGTACTTCTAACAAAATCAGTTGTTAAACATTAAAAAACATGCTATACACAACATATATAGATTAGCATGGGGCCCCTATGCACGTGGACCCATGGGCAATTGTCCATCGTGTCAATGCGTTAAGACGGCACCACCGGACCTGACTGTCACTGTGAAATGAAGAAATCAATATAGCAAAACCCATTAAATATTTGAGGTTCCTGGACGGAATGAAAATCTGAGGCGGCGAACCCTTATCTGGCCTTAAGGGTCTATGTAAAAATATCTGAAATACATGTTCAAATTGGTTTGACACAAAATTTAACAGTGAATAGCGGGATTCGTGTTGCTCGATCTAATAATTTGACAGTTCAATCTTTTGTTTTATTTTGATTAAAAATAAACATGATAAAATGAACCATGCCTCTTCTAAAATTTTATATTACTTCATACAAATAAATCGTTGAGAAGACCAGATTTTATCACTCGTCGCAACTTCGGCTGATTCCGTACCTTCATCATACCTCGTCCGTATTACGATAGCTCCCATTGGAACTACTTTCGGAAATCTTCAATAATTTCACTTTCGAATATTCGTCCAATAATAATATATTTTCATTCGTCGCAATGTCGGCTGATTCCGTACCTTCATCAAAGACCAATATTTTTCAAAACAAATTCATCTATTGTCGCCATTTTAGAACTTATTCGTGGTGCGCAATGTTTGATTGAAGTGATACAGTCTTCCGGCGAAGAAATGTGACGCGTAGACGCATATCAAATACCGTATTACAGCCGAGGTATTGAGGGAGAGAAGCGGACTCACCCGAGGTTTGCCGATTGCAGATTATATATCACTTCATACAAATAAATCTTTGAGAAGACCAGATTATATATCACTTCATACAAATAAATCTTTGAGAAGACCAGATTTTATATTACTTATACAAATGTGTAATAACCAGATTTGACTAAATTAAGTTTCTATGTCTAATTTTACTTACAAATATTTAGAATTTTACTAATGCTGTTGTTGCTGAGAGTTAGAAAAAAAATGGTTCTTGGAATCTGTCCTTTTGCGATTTACACATTTTGGTGTCTAAACTTTTTTTTCTCTCTAAATGCATTATATTAATCTAAAAGAATTTTAAAACATATTTGTAAGTTCATATAACATCTTTATCGACTTATAGTTGTAAAAGTAAACAGTTAACTTTATTTCATCTTTTTTCTTGTATTCATCTGTACACGTTTAATGTTCTAATGGGCATCTTGAACGAACAAAGAAAGCATTATTTTGATTGCTTACAACTTATGCTCATACATCATGGCTAGGTCTTTAAATTAGGACATATATTTTGTATGTTTGAAATATTAGATTCAAACAAATATTTGCTTATAGAAAAATCAATCAGTATTTAGTCGTAAACATTCCATGTTAAATCTAAATTATGTGTTAAATTTGAATTGCCTATCATTTTCTACCAATCGGGCAGGATATTAACACATAAGCGAGCATGACGTCAATCTACATTTCGTTAGTGTTAATATTCGAGGCCTGGTATGGGGGTTAGTGGATCTTAGCACTTTTGGATGTAGATTAAAACTATCACTACGTAACCAATTTGGCACTTCTTTTAATTTTTACAACGGTTTTAGGTTTCAGCTTACTATTAATGGACACAAGTGTACATAGTACTTTTCAAGAAAACAGTGGTGAGATTGATCAGTCTAATGATTTCCTAAAACAAAAGCATTAGATCAACAAGTGAGTGAGAGAGTGAGTGAGTGAGTGAGTGAATCCAACAATAGCAATTTTAGCAACATCATAGAAGACAATGAGAAGCAGAACATCACTTTTTTTTCTTTGTTACATTTTAATTTGATATAAATAGTATTATATTCTGTAGATTTTTTCCATTATCATCCTTGTACATGGTGTGTATATAACAAATAGTTCATGGCACTGAGTGTCATATGGCAGAATATGGACCGGTCTGTCACCAACAAAATATTATATGGACCGAAGCTTGGGTCCATATAATATTTTTTTGGTGGCGGACCGGTCCATATACTGCCATATGAGCCGAAGTGACATGAACTATTTGCTATATTATACTTTATTTCTAAGATAATGCAGGTACCTGGCCGGTCCATATACGAAAATAGTGACCGGCTGCGCTAACAAAGACAAATAGGGAAAATAAAAACGTAAAGTATAACAATATATTACACTTTACGTTTTTATTTTCCCTATTTGTCTTTGTTAGCGCAGCCGGTCAATATAACGTTATAAGGACCGGGACTGGACTGCCTCGTTTTCGATTCGGTTCCGGAACGGTACCTGCATTATTATTTTAGATAAAAAGTATAATATAGCAAATAGTTCATGTCACTTCGGGTCATATGGCAGTATATGGACCGGTCCGTCACCAAAGCAATATTATATGGACCTCAGAAGCTTAGCTGAGGTCCATATAATATTGCTTTGGTGACGGACCGGTCCATATACTGCCATATGACCCGCAGTGCCATGAACTATTTGCTATTTATTCTAAAATAAAATCGCACTTTCAGAGACGGACAATATTGACTTGCCAGTCCGTATTATGTCATGACGAATGGGAAATGAAAACTTGTGGAGATACTTATATATCATCTCGGTGCATCTTAAATTTCAAACAATATATATTCTCTATTACACCCGTTTTGCATTCATTGCGTCAAGGTCAAGTATCTGTTGTGTCAAGGATATTGAATGCTGACAATTAAGTTTCAAATACTTTGGATGTTTTTAATTTAAAGGTTAATTGTATGCATTGGTGTGATATTTTCTATATAATATTGACCCACATATCATGAGCCTCTCTGTAACTTTGATAAGATATGATTGTATGTATCCAAAAGACGTAATCACAGCTTGGTTAGGGACCGACCATTTAACTTCAAAGGGGGGGGGGGGGGGTTATGGTTTATTGTTTCGTTAAGAATTTTATTTTCGGACGACACGAGAGTTAGAATATTTTTTTTTTGTCGCGCATAGCGCGAATTTGTTTTCCAGAATTCAACCTTAGGTTATATGACAAAAACTCTGAATCAGATTATATTTGTTTTCCTCCACCAAATTCAGAATATTGGGAATCAGAATATTTTTCTAGAAAAAAAACCATACCCCCCCCCCCCTTTCAAGCTAAGTGGTCGTTCCCTTAGTGACAGTTATCTAAAACTTTTCAAACTCCATGTATACAGTACAACATGAACCACCATGCTAAACGCATCGATGTTAAAACATGGCGCAAAGTTGCCGATTTTGACGAATTGTTTGCAACTGAAAAGACACCCGATCCACCTCTAAAGCAAAGAGTGGCAGAATATGCTAAAACATGTCTAACAAAAAATAAGCTTAAATCGTGTTTACACTCTAACTTTCCATTTATAAATGGCTTAAAGAATTATCAAATACTAAAAGATCTACCATGTGATGTCGTATCAGGAATAACAGTTGGTATTATGCAAATCCCACAAGGTATGTCATATATTTTACTAGTTTGTGTTTTGTCAATCATATCACTGTTGCCACGATCATATACATTACCCAACGTTCATCAACGTATCATATGCAGCTTTAATGATGAATTATTTTTTTTCGGACAACACAAGAGTTAGAATATTAATTTTTTTTGTCGTGCAAAGCGCGAATTTTTTTTTCAGAATTTAACGTTAGGTTATATGACAAAAACTCTGAATCAGATTATTTTTTTTTCCTCCACCAAAATCAGAATATTTTTTTTAGCAACATTGGGAATCAGAATATTTTTTTTGATTGACATACAATAACATAAATTATAAATTATTTTTGACAAATTTAACTCTTTTCCAGATAGCAATTTAGCCCAGAATGATATAATTCTACTTTTTATGTCTATTTCGAAAGGATATCTCCCAAGTTCACCATATATCATATATAATGGTGTAGATGATTTTAAATGAAGTAGTAATTTACAGAATTTTAAAGGTACCTTTTCAATTATATCGTTATTACTGAAACCCCATACCTCACATCCATAGAGTAAAATTGGCTTAACCATCTTATCAAATAGATCAAGTTGAATCTTTACTGAAAGACCATGTTTTCTGCCCATTTTTAATACTTCGTAAAACGCAACAGTAGCCTTGCCAGCTATAGATTGCTTTGCTCTTTTAAAGTTACCATGGATAATTCTATTCCTAAATAATTAAGACTATTGACTATTTCTACTTTTTCTCCATTTAATGAAAAAATAAGATTCCTTGGGAGTTTACTTCTGGAAAAAAACATAACTTTACTTTTATCTGTATTCACTTTAAGCTTCCAGATAGAACAATAATCTTGGAATGAATGTAGTTGATTTTGAAGATCAGCTGATGATTCTGCCATGAGTACAGTACCATCAGCATATAAAATTACAAAAAGTTTCAGATATATACCAAGTTGGGTTTCAATTTCATTAGAAATTGTTTGTAATCCATTTAAATTGTAGTTTGTCAAGTATGATTCAAGGTTATTCATGAACATGGAGAAAAGAAAGGGATGTAAATTTTCCCCTTGACGTACACCATTGTTACATGGAAAGAATTCTGACCTACAATCATTAAAAGAAATACAAGATTTTGTACCACTATACATATTTACAATTATATCATACATATTACCATTCATGTTATTTAAGAGTAACTTGTACCAAAGACCATCTCTCCAAACTTTGTCGAATGCTTTCTCAAAATCAATAAAGGCACACAACATTTTGTTCTTCTTGTTTTTGAGAATTTCAAAAAAGTTAAAAAGTACAAGCAAGTTATCAAGCGTAGAGTAACCCTTCCGAAATCCACATTGGTTTTCATTTAGAATAAAAAAAATCATCGGAATATTTTGTAAGACGTTCACTCAGGCCGGCAGTGTCCAATTTGGTTTTAATTATGAACCGCTCCTACAAATAATCTGTGGTTTGATTATGAAGGCTCCTCCAGAAATAAGATATGGCTTGATTATGAAGCGGGTCTCAATATATCATATGTTGTTTTCATTATGAAACGAAAGTCGATATATCATATGTTGTTTTCATTATGAAACGAAAGTCGATATATCATAATAATGTGGCCGTAATAATGAAGCGTGTCCTCAGATATCAAACTTGGCTTTAATGCTGAAGCACGACCCCAGATATAGCTTTAATTTCGAGACCCCAGATAGCATATATAGCTTTAATTGTGAAGCGAATCTCAGATATACTATATGACTTAATCTATGAAGCGTACCTTCAGATAGCAAATTAGGCCTTAATTAGTACTCTTCCAGATGTCATATGCGACTTAATCTATGAAGCGCGCCTTCAGTTAGCAAATTAGGTCTTAATTAGTATTCTTCCAGATATAATATGTGACTTAATCTATGAAGCGCACCTTCAGATAGCAAATTAGGTCTTAATTAGTACTCTTCCAGATATAATATGTGACTTAATCTATGAAGCGCACCTTTAGATAGCAAATTAGGTCTTAATTAGTACTCTTCCAGATATAATATGTGACTTAATCTATATATATGAAGCGCGCCTTCAGATAGCCAATTAGGTCTTAATTAGTACTCTTACAGATATAATATGTGACTTAATCTATGAAGCGTGCCTTCAGATAACAAATTAGGTCTTAATTAGTACTCTTCCAGATATAATATGTGACTTAATCTTTGAAGCGCGCCTTCAGATAACAAATTAGGCCTTAATTAGTACTCTTTCAGATATAATATGTGACTTAATCTATGAAGCGCGCCTTCAGATAACAAATTAGGTCTTAATTAGTACTCTTCCAGATATAATATGTGACTTAATCTATGAAGCGCACCTTCAGATAGCAAATTAGGTCTTAATTAGTACTCTTCCAGATATAATATGTGACTTAATCTATGAAGCGCGCCTTTAGATAGCAAATTAGGTCTTAATTAGTACTCTTCCAGATATAATATGTGACTTAATCTATGAAGCGCGCCTTTAGATAGCAAATTAGGTCTTAATTAGTACTCTTCCAGATATAATATGTGACTTAATCTATGAAGCGCACCTTCAGATAGCAAATTAGGTCTTAATTAGTACTCTTCCAGATATAATATGTGACTTAATCTATGATGCGCACCTTCAGATAGCAAATTAGGCCTTAATTAGTACTCTTCCAGATATAATATGCGACTTAATCTATGAAGCGCGCCTTCAGATAGCAAATTAGGTCTTAATTAGTACTCTTCCAGATATTATGTGTGACTTTTTATATGAAGAGCTCCTCCAGATATAATATATTGCTTTAATTTATGAAATATGGTGCATATGACGACAACCTGTCGCAACCGTCTGTCCATACGTCATGTATATTGAATGCCAAATAATCAAAACATAAGTAGAAAAAATAACACAAACAACAGATATTAATTTCTTGCCTTGGAACATCCAAGCTTAATACTGGTCAATGGGATCGTAAGTATTGATAGCCTGGATCCAGCAGTCAAATATATATGTACAAACAACAACATGTCGCATGGATTCACCTGAAATACGATAAATATAGAAGGAGTAATCAGCAGCCGTAAATAGAGGAAGAACAACCATTACAATGGCCAAAAGCAAACGGACAAAAACAAACAATCGTCCACAAAACATTACACAGAAACAACTAAATATTAAGCAACATGATTCCTATTATAAATCGGTGTTGAAGTCAGGTTCTCCGGAAGGGTGGGCAGGTTTTTGCTAATCTAGTCTTGCAATATCGGTGATAAGAGAAAGAAATGGATTATGATTACTCAAAACGGAACAAATGTGGTCATCTGTCAAACAGATATTCCGTAGCAGTTAATCAAATGGGGTTCGTGTTGCTCGATCCTTAGTTTTATGTGCAATGTTTTGTGTATCATTGTTTGTCCTTTTGTCCTTTTTCTTTTGGCCATTGTGTTGTCTACCATTGCTCGCTTTACGGCTTCTTGCTACCCTTTTGGTGTATTCAAACATTTTTCTTCCTTGTTATCCATAGCCCTCTGTCAAAGAAATCCTGATATCAAGGAACCACAAATTCTTGAATAACGTACCAGCCAAGATACATATACTCTATGTGCATGAGCTGCTATCATAGCCCTCACCATTCCTCCCACACACAAAAAACTAAATTAATAGTAGAAAAACAGTGTCAATGTATGTTTGTAGTTAGCTTATAGTCGATAATAAAGTATAACTTGGGTTAGATATTTATTGTTGGTGGTTGGTAATGTCGTCTGTATATATAAAAATGATTTTCTTTATTATATGTTTTTCCTGTGAATATTATTGAAATAAACGTTAGAAAATAGCACAGAGTCAAATTAAACAGGAAAATCCAGAGAAACTGGCAACATAAGGCGCAGAAGACGAAGAAATACAGAGAAACTGGCAACATAAGGCGCAGAAGACGAAGAAATACAGAGAAACTGGCAACATAAGGCGCAGAAGACGAAGAAATACAGAGAAACTGGCAACATAAGGCGCAGAAGACGAAGAAATACAGAGAAACTGGCAACATAAGGCGCAGAAGACGAAGAAATACAGAGAAACTGGCAACATAAGGCGCAGAAGACGAAGAAATACAGAGAAACTGGCAACATAAGGCGCAGAAGACGAAGAAATACAGAGAAACTGGCAACATAAGGCGCAGAAGACGAAGAAATACAGAGAAACTGGCAACATAAGGCGCAGAAGACGAAGAAATACAGAGAAACTGGCAACATAAGGCGCAGAAGACGAAGAAATACAGAGAAACTGGCAACATAAGGCGCAGAAGACGAAGAAATACAGAGAAACTGGCAACATAAGGCGCAGAAGACAAAGAAATACAAAACAGAACACAATATGTGTTGGTCACCGCTATACGCATAAGCAAACACAAATAACGTAAGTAAGACACAAAGCCACTGCTTAATGTTCATTCATTCATATTATATATCGCGAATTCACGGTCATATAATCATTTCCAAGGACATAATTTCAATGTGTCCTGTCCACATTTCTTCAAATAAAATAACGTTGTTGGACGATTGCACAGCAACACTGAAAGTGTTCGAACAGTAACGTGACATTGGTGAAAGAACGGCAACAAATAGCGTGACGTCATTCACAGAATGTAGCCGTCTTCAGAGCATTTTGCAAATTTGTTAATTTTAATTCGACCCTTGTTATTTGTTTAACATTCGTTTTTATTCAAATGTTAGATAAACTTACTACATACACCGTGTGTTGGTACAATATTTTGTATCATGTCTTGCCTGTTACATGAACTAACTGCATCACAACGCATCACTATCGCGACTCGTAGTGATCCTGGTTCACACAACAGGCTCGACCTGATACAAAGTCTTGTACCAACACACTATGTATGTAATGGCTATTTATTATTGGTATTAATTGTCATATTGTCTTTCATATATCAACGAATATTTTCTTCGGATCAACCAAAATCTTCGGAAAATTTTAATGTATCAAAATGAATGCCTTGACATGCTTATGTGACGTGTGCGTCACAACTTCGCGTGTTAACTATGCGCTTAAATATCAGACTTCACTACTTTTTTGTAATTCTACCTAGTGTCAAACATTGAACTTTGGAAGCTCAATGATTATTAACACTTTCTTTTTTGTGCTGTCCTATTATGTGACTTTATGTTCTGAGTTACGTGTTGTCATGTCCGTATACAAAAGGATGGTCGTCCTTACCTCAAGTTGTTTGTTGGAGAGCTCGCGTCTTATTTACGTTATTTGTGTTTGTTTACGTACAGGTGTGTCCAACACATATTATGTTGTGTTTTTGTTTTTGTCTTTCGTCGTCTTGTGTACTCTGTGTTTCAAGTTTCATTGCCCCTTCGATATTCTCTACCGTTGACTAAGTACATACTATACGTTAATGAAAACTTATATGTTATGTTAACTATAGTATATATTTATATTGTGTTGGTGTAATGAAATGAAAAGAAAACAATTACACACTGTCTGAACAATTCTAAAATCTAATTGAAAAATAATCGCAAGATTGATACCACCAACACATATACCTGTCATGACACTTAATAAAAAAAAGCTTAATGGGCTCAATCGTCCCCTTAGTGATAAGGTGTGGTCACATAATGAAATAAGGGTAATAACAAAATTACCGAACTCCGAAAAATCTTACAATGGGAAAGTCAAAACACATAATTATATAAACAGACAAAATCAGTCAACAACCGGAAAACTGTGAAAACCGTAATGACCCTGACTTGGTACAGGCATTTCTAAAGAAATTGATTGTTGGTATTAATTGGCATTTTTTTAATATATATTAACGTATATTTTCTTCGGATCAATCAAAATTTGCGACAGCAACATCTAATTGTATCAAAATGAATAAAATTTGCGACAGCAAAATCTAATTGTATCAAAATGAATAAAATTTGCGACAGCAAAATCTAATTGTATCAAAATGAATACCGTAACATGCATATGTCCTGTGCGTGGCACAACTTGATCACGTGTTAACCTTATGTTAAAGTATCAGATTTTAATATCACTTTTAGTTTTTACCTAGGGTCAAACAATAAGCTGAGGTAGCATATTAAATATTGTTTTTTAACGGGAGCAATGTCATTATGCATTCAGTTGAACAACCTACGTGTACTTAACATTTACACAAAAGATGTATATGTACTAATAAAACTAGTACATGTAGGAGATTGGCTATATTAATTGTATCTTATGTTTGTATAAGTTTTTCACTCTGGTACTATATAAATTGTGATTATATATTATTTGCATGTATCTTGATTAAAGGCTAACAGTTTTATCTGAAAAGTTTTCTAAAGACATTCAATAATAAAGGGTTCATTTTGTAGTACACAAATATAGAATATTAAACTGTAGAAAAGTACATGACCCCGAATTTTCTCAACGAATTTGGCAAATTTTTCCTATGTTGCACGGGGAATATTATGATAGAATTCCAAGAATGCTAAAAATTAAATATTTAGACTTAATTAAATAATTCTATGAATTTCATCTACTATTTTTAACAATAAACCAATCAATTTGTAATTTATGGTTAAAAAAGGAGAGAGATATTACAAAAATGAGCAAGACGGAATCAAAATATATTTAAAAGAATACATATCTTGACAATATGGGTAACACATCACCGCCTGTCTGATGAGAAGCAGGAACTGCTTACCCGTAGAGAGAACTTGGGATTAGGGAACGACCATTCAACTTGAAGGGGGGGGGTTATGTTTTTTTTCTACAAAAATATTCCGATTCCCAATGTTGCTGAAAAAAATATTCTGATTTTGGTGGAGGAAAAAAATGATCTGATTCAGTTTTTGTCATATAGCCTAATGTTGAATTCTGGAAAAAAAATTTCGGGCTTTGCACAACAAAAAAAATAAATATTCTATCTCTCGTGTTGTTCGAAAAAAAAAAATTCTGAACGAAACAAAAAAAACATACCCTCCCCCCTCCCCCCCTTCAAGTTAAATGGTCGGTCCCTTATTCTGTGTTATGTCTTAGGTTTTGTTTGTCTTCGTTCCATGACTTATGTGCTGATCTCATGAGAACCTGTGTTAATACCGGTTTTTCTCAGTGGGTTCCGTGTTTCTCAGGAGCCTGTGTTAATACCGATTTTTCTCAGTGGGTCTGTGTCTCTCAGGAACCTGTGTTAATACCGGTTTTCCTCGATGGGGTCCGTGTTTCTCAGGAACCTGTGTTAATACCAGTTTTTCTTGGTGGGGTCCGTGTTTCTCAGGAACCTGTGTTATTACCAGTTTTTTGTTTAATAATATTTTATTGTACATAAACAATAGGATTGGACAGCAAGTTATACCAACTTATGTGAAGTTCTCTCCCTACAAATTATACACATGAATTAATGACAGCAACACAAAACACAGGCAATAGACATTTAAAATTTTGACACTGGAAGAAAGTGAGAAGTACATTGAAAAAGTGAAAAAGTGAAATATTGCTGACTTTAGCCCTAAACAAATTTTGATTGATTGATAAAAGTTCGAACTTTTCCAAATATTTTGGAGTTGACGTCACAACTATGCTTATCGTTCCCAAAGAGCAAAGTTTCAATATTGATATTGATATCGTCGCAATTACTCAGAAGTGTTCTTCTTTCGTTCAGGTATAAACGATATTCCAGAAAATAATGTATAGCATCTTCAAAAGAAGCACCGCAATTATATTTAGAATTATTTATTATATGTATTTTTGACAGATCGGCATTGAGTGAGCTGCATTGGTGTCTAAGTCTAGTATGTAATATACTTAATTTCCGTGGGCCTTCATTATAATACTTTGAGGTTTTATAGATATCAACTTTCACTCTATTTTTAAACGAAGATAATGGAGGGGAATTTCCTATTGATATGTCTAGATTGTTCCAAAGCGAAACAGTAGATGGAATAAATGAGCTTGCTGATGTTTTCAGTCTGCATCTGGGTGGAACATAATTCTGATTATTTCTAAGGTTATAACTATTTACATCTGATGTAACTGGAGGTAAACAGTTAGATAAATAAGGAGGACATAATTTATTGTGAATTTTATAAAAAGTAGTTAATTTACGATTTTCCCGCCGATTAGCTAAAGTAACCCAGCCAGTCTCAAAATATAATGCATCCTTACTAGCAAATTTTGTCGGGGTCCGACCTATAATCCGACAGTCCGATAGTCCGACAGTCCGATAGTCCGACGGTCCGATAGTCCGACAGTCCGATAGTCCGACAAATGCTATATTTCTTTGAAAGTTAACACTATAACATGCGTAATATGGGGCCAGAAACCGAACCGCTTACTCACCAAAGAAAGGTCCAGAACATCGGAAACACGATATCATAGACGGACAAACAATTGGCAGGGCCACACAAGAGCTAAAAAAAAACACATATATGAACAACGCGGACTCCATAAAGACTTGGATCCAATCGTGATGAACCGGTAGTGTAAGTATCCCGTATATTTTTTAGTAGCGACTACTTCAGGCTTTATTTAAGTAGCGTGTAGCCGAGTCCAGCCAAGAAAAGTCACTATTAAAAAGAAAGATGAAATAAATGAATACACAAAAAAAGAAATACACAAAAAAAGGAAAAGCCAAAAGGAGAGCGTACCAGTGTCCCCCGCCCTTTATCATGGAATATTTATGTTAAAAAGCAATGTCGACACACCAATAGAGTTGGATACAATAATGTGTGCGAATTGATTGATTGATTGATTGATCGTTTAAGGTCCAGCAAGCAATATTTCAGTCATATTCAGGACGAGAAAAGTTTGTAAACAAAAAATCAGAAAGAGGGGACTCTGGGATGGGTCAACATGGGCAACGGGAACTTGTTTTTCTGTCTCATCCGACGACAAGTTGGTTCTATTTGTATTCCCCGGGATTCCGACGGGTGACCCTGCTTTAGTCGCCTTCTACGACAAACCCCTTATATCACGGAAAGAAACAGCATCGGAATATGACAAAATAAACAACTGTGCCATGATACGCCCCCCCCCCCCCATCTTTTATGACAATTGAAGGTCGGTTGCGCAACGTGAGAACAGTAATTAATATTCTGCACTTTCTTAAACCAATTAATTGTATATACATGTACCATATGAAAACTGGCGTTTTCCAATCTGACTAAAATCACACCTCTCACTTGCTCCCCCTTTTATCAATACAATGTATGTCACGACGTGACCTATCAGTAAAAGGGGGAACAAGTGAGAGATGTTATCGTACGAGGCGTGGACGGACAGACGAACAGCGGTATGCCGTAATAAACCCGTATTTTGACGGGCGTATAAAAATGAATGACCCATATCCTGAAATTACGAATATATCATTTTTGGCCAAATTATTTTTCAAAACTTTCATCAGTTTAAAGCATTTGTCGGACTATCGGACTGTTGGACTATCGGACCGTCGGACTATCGAACTGTCGACTGTCGGATTGTCGGATTATAGCTACGGCCCCAATTTTGTCAGACCTGTTACAATTCATGCCGCTTCTAATTGTATATTTTCAAATTTTTCAATGTCCCGTTCATAACACCCATCCCACACTTCACATGCATATTCTAGTACTGGTCTGATAAATGTAAGATAGATATTTGACAAATCTTGTTTAGATAAAATAAATTTTAATTTACGAAGAACATTTACTTGTTTTAATGCTGATCTAGCTATGTTTTCAATATGTACAGTCCAGTTTCCATCAGATACAAATGTTACACCCAGATGTTTATGATTATCAACAAGTTCAACTGATTCGTCATTAAATCGTATGTTTAATTCAGGAATATTAGTATTATTTGATATTATAAGGGCTTTATTTTTTTTTAGGGTTAAAGTCTACAAGCCATGTTTTTGCCCATTGATCCAATATTTGTAAATCATTATTTATTTCAATTTGCATCAAATCAAAGTTTTTCCCAGAGTATGACAATGAAGTGTCGTCAGCAAACAGTCTCGCCAAATTGCCTAAATTATCTGTAATGTCATTAATATATAATGAAAATAATAAAGGGCCAAGTACAGATCCTTGAGGTACACCTGCTTTGACAAGACCAGAATCTGATAGTTCATTATTTACAAACACAAATTGACTTCTATCACTTAAATAATGCTTAAACCAGATCAAAAGGTCGCCCGATATCCCATACGATTTTAGTTTCTTGATAAGTTCCTCATGCCAAACTCTGTCATAGTTGACAATCGTTCGTCTACATTTTGACACACTCTAAGATACATTTCTAATAATTGGTATACAATAGAATGACCATGAATGAATCCTGATTGGTAGGCATACAGAAGAGAATGTTCAAAAATAAAATTATATGTATAATTATATACAGCACGTTCCATCACTTTCCCTATACAACTTAATAAAGATATGGGTCTATAATTTGAAGGACTGCTTTTGTCGTATTTTTTGAAAGCTGGCATAACTCGCACAATTTTCCATGTTGATGGAAATATGCCTTTCGGCAACGAAAAGTTAAAAATAATAGCTAAAGGTATACAAATGGTTTCAGAAGTACTCTTTAACATTTGATGGGTGATGCCGTCATCACCACAAGCTTTACCTATTTTCAATGTTTGTGAAATATCTTTAACATCGTTTTCAGTAATATATATATTAGATAATAATGCATCAGTTATTGATGGTATATTTAGGAGAACATGATTAATATCATCAACAAATGAAATACAACACAAATATTTGTTCAACAGATTTGCCTTAACCTTGTCATCATATATCAATTCATTTGAATCATTATCATATAAGGGTGGAATAGAATAATTTTGGGACGTTCTTTTCATTAATTTCCGAATCAGTGACCAATAAGATTTCGAATCATTTCTTTGGAGTGTGTTTACCAATTCACTTGCACGTGGAAAGAACTGTTCACCGGCATGCTTGATCATATTATTTACCTTATTACGATGGGATTTGTACTTATGTATAGCTGTCGATGACTTTTTTGTTCTTGCAATTTTTTTCAATCGGTTTCGGGTACGGATTTCCCTTTTGATATGGGAATTAAAACATGGCTTATCAGAAGATCTTACTTGAATCATTTTTGAGGGGATATTTCTCGATATTATCTCAAGGTATTTCTGTGTAAAGCTTGATGACATGATATCAATATCAGTGCATTCTTTGAGATACATTTCTCATTGAAATTCTGATATTTCATTATTAAGTTTTAAGAGGTCTACATGTTTTTCTCGATGGGGTCCGTGTTTCTCAGGTTTGCATGTTTTTCTCGGTGGGTTCCGTGTTTCTCAGCTTATTAGTTTTACTGTATTATGTTGTGTTTTTTGTTTTGTTTGTTTTTGTCCCGTGTCTTGTGTGCCCAATGTTTCTAGTCGGTATGGATTGTCCATTCATGATTGCTCCTTCGGCGTTATCTAACGTTTGTTTATTTATCCAGACCAGCTAACATAACATCAAACCTCATGTACAAGATGGGGTCGTCGTGGTCGTGATCGGATAGTAGTGTGATTTACAACTGCCTGTGCAATCAGTGCCTATCACCACTCAAGTTATGAGCCCAAACCCCGTTCATGAAGAGGTGTACTCGGTACAACATTATGTGATAAAGTTTGTCAGTAACTTGCGGCAGGTCGGTGATTTTTTCCGGGTACTCCAGTTTCCTCCACCAATAAAACTGACCACCACGATATGACTGAAATATTGTTGAACGTGGCGTTAAGCACCATAAGCCAAAGCAAGCCATACCACTCATGTACAAGAGGTATATTCATCCAGATTATATGTTCAGAATAAAGCAGATATATGTTTTAAGAGAATTTTTCAACAAAAGATCAACAAAAAATAATACCAGAAAGCATAGCAAAGAAATATCACATTTTAATTTCACGGAATTAAATTATACATGTTCCTATACCCATAAAACTAGTTTAATCCCTCTAGGTTGAATAAATATTTTATTTCAGATAAAAAATCGCCATGCAAAACACCCGGTAAAACGTAAGCACACCGAACACGTGTTTTGCTGTTAGAGTCATCTCTCAAAACCCATGTGACCTCAAAGCGAGAATACCACAAAGACAAGTAGGTGAAATCAGTTAATATCGAAACATTTTTGATTATAATGAGCTAGAAATAAATAATAATAAGTAAGTAAATATGAAAAGCGATAGATAGATATGTAAGGAAACGAGTTATCCACATGACTCCCTCTCACAAAGTGTTTTGTTGTGAAAATTACTGTTGAAAGGTACGACGAATTCTTGGTCGCAGTTCCGCAAATTTTTGATAGGGTGAAATCCGTAACCCTATGGTCCGCCAAAAGAGAAAAAAAAGGGCTACGGTTCCGCAGCTAACATAAATCATGAAAGCGCTAGTCCAAACGTGTATGCTTTTGAAATGGGATTTCTGAGGTTTTATTACCGATAAAACAACCCCTCTAACCGTTAAATCCCCTTCCAAATGAGACTCAACCGCGAGATCACGAGCAGATTTTAAAAATAAATTCAAATTTATGAACTCGTCAGCCCAAACACGCTCTTTTATTTTAACCGGGATATGAGAGGTAATCGGGTCAAAGACGCTAGGCATAGGGTTAGGAGATTGATTGACCTGTATACGGTTATTTTGACAATCGACTATGGATGCTCATGCCCCAACCCCGAACGACTCTGATACTCAGGGAAGATTAAACGTACCATAATTGCTATTCTGGGGCCCTTGCGCAACTGGAGCTGGATTTGCAACTGGGCTGGTCTGTGTCTCAGCACGGGTGTTGTCTGGATATCCAATGACAGGCTGACATTGTTCCCTACAAATGCTCTGGAAAGCCTCTTGATGAAACGACACAGGTGTTTGTTTTAGGTCCGAATCTGACACTATGTTAACAACTGGTCCATGAGCGACCGAAAGCGCGGTCGCCCTTAAAGATGGGCCTCTGTCAGTGGCTGCAGAATTGGGAGCCAAATTTGATCTCGATGGTCCCTGTTGAGCGGTCCTGGGTACTATTTCAGGAGGAGCAATGGTATTTCCCTCTAAATTGTCTCTTAATGACTCGGGGACTCGACCACTGGCTGCTGGAATCAACGACGAAACATTGGGTCTTCGTGTTGATCCTGGCTGGCTGTTTCTAGTGGGTTTCCTGTTATTTATTGATTTCTTGGCCAATGTTGGTGTAGAGTAATCCTTCCTCGGGGGATTATGAAGTCTTTTGGTCGGCCTCATGACTTATTTCAGGTCGGATGCTGCAGATTGTTTTGGACACTTTAAAGATTTTCGCAATGGCAGCTTCTCGCTTGAAAACTAAAAGTAAAATACGTCACGAGAACCTGAACAAATCCGGACGATGAAATGAATTTCCGGGAATTCATAAACATATTATATCTCTTTTATTAAATTGGTTTATCTTATAAATTAGATAAACCTCATTATCATAAGCCTACGGGAGGCATTGTTTCCACTCCCCCTTCCCAACCGGACGCTGCCCTGCCTATAACTGCATATTCTCATGGACTTATTCTTCCCAATCGTACGGGTACATGGACCGCTTCCTTAAGCGATCTCCGACTTCTCATATACAATGCCCATTAATGGAAAGTATTTCACAGTTATTATAACCGGTGTATGATAGGGTCAAGGCTGAAGTTATTGATATATATGTTTAGTGGTTTAAATCATAAGTTTATTTAAAATAATATTTAAAAAAAACCATCACTGAGTGCTTCTTATTGGTCAATATATATAGAGTAGTAGTACAGTGGTATAATGTGTATAAAAGTACAATAATCATAGATACATTTAGTTAATATACAGTAAATACTAGTAGTAATATCGATGGTGGCGGTTCTAATATGAGTACAACAAACAAAGTAATGGATGGGAAATCGTGGAATAAAGTTTGCGAATTTGAAGAACTATTTGCAACAGAGGAGGAGTCAGTCGATCGATCATTAAAAGGCTACGGCAAAAAATGCATTTCTAAAGATAGTCTTAAGTCGTGCATGCATTCAAACTTTCCCTTTATTAATGTTTTAAGAAAGTACAAGATAAGAGATCTACCTAGTGATGTAATATCAGGACTAACAGTAGGAATAATGCAGATACCCCAAGGTAGGTGCAACACTTCATTGTTTGTTTGATGGTGTTTAACGCCACTTTCAACAATATTTCAGCTATATCGTGGCGGTCACTTGTATTGATGGAGGAAACCGGAGGACCCGGGGAAAACCACCGACCTGTCGCAAATGACATACGTTCTCTAATGATTTATTTTTAGTTAATATTGAAAACATCAAATTATATTTAAAATATTTCTAAGCCAACGAGGCATTTATATTCCGACAGCTAATAACATGTGTATGCTAGACTGATTAATGTAATTTTCCAAATCCGGACAAAAGGCAACGGCGTGGTTGTTCAATTATATAAAAATGATACCCGGGATTACACAAGGGGTACAGTATAGAAATACGATCTAGCTTCAACATTGAAGGTCACAATGCATAAGAAAGGCCGTGTTCCTTTTTGCCTAGTTTCAACAGATCCGAATGAAGGATCACTTGTTTAAGATAATGACATAGCTTTCCTTATCTTCAGTTTTTCCCCACTTAAATACTTAGATGATTGTTTTTGTTCGTCTCTTTAACCCTGCAATGGTTGACAAATCAGAATCTTTGAAAAACTGATAATATAATAGAATATAATGTATAATATTTAACAATGCATCATACATGTAAAACATTAATTATGACACTATTATATATACAATATACGTACATTGTCGGTAAATATAGAATTTATTTGTACGAGCTTTAGAAACAGGCAGAATAGCGAGCCTTAGGCGAGCTTTTCATGCCTGTTTCGCAGCGAGTACACATGAATTTTATATTTACCGACAATGTACGTATATTGTGTTTATCCTGCAATGTAAAAAAGTCGGAAAACTTATCAGATTTAGACAAAAAGGACAGAAACAAGCGTCATTCCTCGCCTTTCATAAATGTTGTCAAGGGTGTCTTCTTTGTGGTCCGCGTTACATTAGTACCAGTTTCATACTTGTTTGCGCCTTCCGCAGTACATAGCTACAGGGTACCAGGAAAATTTATTCGTAGGCTGAAAAGTTTATTCGTATAGCATATTTGTACAGCAAATGTACTGATTGCAGGATAAAATACTATTCACAAACGCATAAATGTAACAGGGGAGAATAATAGAGATAGAGTTATGGTTATGGTGGTTAACACCACTTTCACAATATTTCAGATATATTGTGGCGGTCAGTTTTATTGGTAGAGGAAACCGGAGTACCCGGAGAAAATCACCGACCTGCCATAAGTCACTGACTAAATTTATCACATAATGTTGTATCGAGTACACATCACCATGAGTGGGATTCTACCTTTCCACAACTTTAGTGGCGATAGGCACTGATTGCGCAGGTAGTTGGAAATCACCACCACCGACGGCCCCGGGGGAGAATTCTAAAATTAGGAGTTAACTGTATTGTATTTTAAGCTTTGCGGACATAAATCGTCGGGATTTACGATCGCAAATTGAGTTTACCTAGCGACGCGTAGATATAGATAGGTCTGCTTCATACCTTGACCTACACCTCGAAATTGACAGTGAGGGGCGGTTAAGAACGAAACTTTACGACAAAAGAGATGTTTTCAATATTCTCATTCTTAACTTTCCATTTATTTGAAGCAACATCCCAGCAGCACCTGCATATGGAGTATATATCTCTCAGCTGATTAGATATTCCAGAGCTTGTGGTTCCTATCAGGATTTCCTTGATAGAGGGCTCCTGCTAACAACAAAGCTACTGAACCAAGGGTTCCTATTGGTTAAATTGAAGTCATTACCTCGAAAATTTTACGGTCGCCACCATAACTTGGTTGACCGTTATGGAATATCTGTATCACAAATGACCACGGATATGTTCCACTTGTCGCAAACATTTTCCGGTTCTTTCCTCATTTATGACTTGTCACCGGGTTTATAACTAGATTAACATCACACATTTATTTTCAAATAAGAAAGAAGATCATATAGGGTGTCACTAGTGCAGCAGGAACTGCTTACCCAATGGGAAAGTTCACAATGGGAAAATTGAAATCATCTCTTTTGTCGTAAGGTTTCGTTGCTAACCGTATCTCACTGTCAATTCCAAGATGTACTTCAAGGTATGAAGCAGACCTGTCTGTAATTGTTGTATCATGTATTTCAAGCTCAATGAGTTAGATGCAAATCAACGAAATCACCAAACCTAGAATTATTATAGCGGAACGTGAAATTAAAGGATCGGGCTAGTTTCTTTTCGTTTTTCTTGAGAAGTCCCTTTATGAAGTCTGCTTCATACGAATAAATGAACATGTCGGCGAGAGGAGGAGCACAGTTTGTACCCATAGGTATGCCGACTGTCTTTTGAAACACACGTTCACCAAACATAACAAATATGTTGTCAATCAAAAACTCGAGCATGTTGATGATGTCAGTTTCAGAGAACTTGTTGGTAGAATGAGTGTTTTTTAACAAAATAAGATCTGTCCCTTCCTAGCAAAAGATATTTGTATCTATTTGGCTTAGAGTGAGGAATAGTGGTGTAGAGGGTAGAGGAGTCAAATGTCTGAATGTTATTGCAGGAGGAGAGGGACCTTGATTGTATGTACTGTAACATATCTTTAGAGTTCTTAATTTGAGACGTTTCTATATTTGTAGCAAAGCTGGCACCTCTCCTGTTAACTTGTTCCATGTTATCTTTGTCTTATTGCAAGAACACATCAAATAAATATTACCTAAATAATTAATGAGTCCAAAAAATAGAACACAGCACATTCATATGTTTCGGCTTTGTACATGTTTATTATCTTATGTGTGTCTGGAAACTATGATAGCATGTGCACTATCGCAGGCTTCAAGCACTTTATGAGGGTTAAAAACAAAGTGTAATATATATAATATCGGATAGACAAATCACAACAAATACACGTGCATATTTATTGACATGCTGCTCGGAATATAGCTATACTTGGTTATTCTAATACAACCACCCACTGATTTGACTATATAACACTAAATATCGGTTTCTGAATTTTCTTGTGACGAAACATATACTTTCATGGAAGATATTCAAATTAGCTAACATAATTACATTTTAGACATATGTGGCAGATAAGTGTTTAATTAAACTATAAACAGACAACCTTTGAACCATACAATTTGCCTGCAAAATAGTACGAAAACGTATCTTAGCTATCTGAAAAAGAAAGCAATTTAGGATTAAGGGAACCTATAGCCGGTTATAGGAAAAGAACAGACACATTATATTCTCATGTTAATATTATTAGAACATTTTTTTAATGGATTGAGTATATTATGTAACTGATTGTTGTGTAAAAGATTGTGATATCACAAGAACTCTGAATTATTGGTTTGTTTTTTAACAAAGATGACAAGTATTCATTGTAACATCAGAATACTCATACACTGAATCTTAACACTCTGGTAAAACAAATATGTAGTTATTGGCACTATTAGTCGGATTATTTTATACCTATTCCAAGTCTGGCAATTTACAGTTCCTAATTAAAATAATTATGATTAAAACTAAGACTTTCCTACCTCAGCCATAGGTGACCGTAGCCGATTTTGTTTATCCTGTTTAGACCTTTTCGCTTTATTTCTCCCAAAGACTTTGGAATTATTTTGCTTCCCAATCATTGAGCTTTGAAAGTACCTGATTAAGATTATTCCAGAAACCTGTCGTGCGCACTAAATTTGATATCTACGTTTTTATTTATGTCATGATTTAATCAATTTCCAGTTCGAAGTCAAGTGTTCAGGATTATGGTCAATAACGCCTCAAGACTTTCTTTTCTGACAGTTCATGTAGTATGCTATGTCTATTTTAACACAACAGACATTGTCTTAAGCTATGGTGTTTCTAGAGACGACTATATGTTTTCTAAATAAAGTGATTCGGTACATTATAAGCTGGGATCGTGCGTGAATGTTTCATTGCTGAACTATAACGTAGGTTCATATCAAGCACGTTATAAGATAGACGCTCAATTACAAGTGACATATTTCTATAGCTTGTTGACATGTAGCTTGGAAACATCATGGGAGTTTCTAACTGCGCGGCAATAGTCCCAGGAAAGAGGAGACCACTGGTGGTCAGTGACAAATTAAAGGAATCTTCATGGCCATAGTTAATCGGAACAGACGGAACTATTTAATATTCATTATATCAACTGCTCTACTCTGCTTTCTTCCAAAATAACGTCTGATGTATGCATAAGTAAAGTCTGAAGGTTGCAATGGTGTAATTAGAAGTCATAAATCAAAAGAGGCCAGACATATCATTTACAGTGGCCAAACGAATAAAGTCGAAAAGACAAATAAATGTCCTAAAACTCGTCAGAAAACTGCAGAATTATTACTTAACACTACACTCACTTGTGATTATGTAATAATTATTACGTAGCACTACACTCGCTTGTGATTATCAGGGGCGTAGCTGAGGCTTAATAGTGTGCACGCCAAAATTCTTGAGAGGGGGAGGGGGTCTGGGATTTGTTTTTGAAGAGATGTAAAATGGGGCGATCTGGGACCATTTCAAGATTTCATATAACATAGAATCAAGCACTATTTTAATGACTTTGACAGACAAGAATTTCTTAAAATTGTCCAAAATCTGCCCTTCGTGTCTTAGCAGATACGAACACCTCCATTGCTTTGTACAAGTCCACTTCAAAATCTCGGTTAATATATGCATCAATCCAAGGGAAGATAGCCAGTCATTCTTCATGGCTGACCTAACATAAGTTTTCAAACGTCTCAGTACACTAAATGGCATTTCAGCAGTAGCGCTTGCTACTGGCATAGTTAACAAAACTCATAGTTTTATCAATATTGTATCTATAAAAGGATAGAGAACTGGATTTACAGAATCAAGTGTGGTACAAAGTGTTGTTGGCAAATCATTACGTTTAGTAATGACCCAGTGGGTTCGCCATCTGGCTGCTTCTCTCCTGAAATCCTCTAATGACAAATAAATGTCAGTCTGATATGCCTCGTATATTGTAGCAACTTGATCATCAGTTAATTTGTCTACAGCACGGGGCAGTAAATGCTGTGCATGGAAGCGGTTTTCCGATTTAAGGAGACGCGATTCAAGTTCGTAATCAAATTGTCCAAAAATGGATAGTGCAAAGAAATTCGCCAATACTGTTTTAGCGTTTCCGCGGGGTGATTGACTCTGGTAGTCTGTTTACCACATCGCCTCGGCATATTATCAGATACACCACGTATATCAAAAGATTTGGCTAAGATAAGTACAGAATTAAACCGATTCGTCCTATCGTTCAGCTCTTAGCATTTCAATCACGGTCTTGGATTCCGTGATTGCTTCAAGAAGGTCACAGTCGTTATCTTGGAGGAATGTTGACAGATAAACAGTGCTATGCAAAATATGTTACGCTACTACCAAAGCTATGATAAAATGAATCCGCATGATGGATGCAAGGAACTTTGTCATCGCCTTGGTTTTGTAAGCGTTCTAACGCATGGACCACAACTGGATATCGACGTTTTAAAGGTATACAATGCGTCCGCTCGACTTGTCCATCACATGACTACCACACAAAAGTAACTAGTACGTCTTATTAGCGATAAATTAGTTATACTGTTAAAATTAACAATACATTTTTATTTTATTTTATTTTTTTTTAACCTGCCGATGTGCACGCCATGGCGTGACAGCGTATATGCAGCTACGCCGCTGATCATGTAATAATTATTACGTGACACTACACTCATTTGTTATTATTTAATAATTTCCTGATCACGTAAAATATGCATGCTATGCTTAAACAAATATTTTCCACTAGACTGTTTCATCAACCGTACCGGTATTACGCTGGCCTTGATAATTTCCATGTGCAATGGAGCATAAGAATAATTTGTAAATATAGACATAATGTCAATCAAATGTCAAGGTTAATAAAATTCAGTAACAAAAATCATGAACTAAACGACAAATTCTTGCTAACCAGAGTTTAGCTAGTAATGGTTTGGGATGAATCCCATCTGTATATAATGTAAATTTGTATTTATATTTTGTTCTGAATGAATATCTGGAATTTCTATTGGAGTGTACTAAATCTTCAGAGAAATGGGGTGTGTATGAATGGAGCACTCGATTGGTGTCATTAATATAATGATTCACAATGTCTATTTGAATCTGCAAAATGTAATCATCTTCTTTGTACTGCTCATGATTTATTTCTCCCTTATGCTTGTAGTAATTTGAGATGGAATAATATGGAAGGTGTAAAAATACTAACTTTACTGAATGATCAAATGTTCTGACACAATGATAAATGTCCTTAAGTGTGTTGATGAGATTATAAGCTGGATTTGAATTATGACTGGTCAACTCGATACGTCCATTTTGATACTTGGTTGTAAGATTGCATGTCCCTACCCATACAAACAATGTCATTGGATGCAATTTCTGAAGATGCGAAGCAAGTGAGCGTCGTAAATAATCTAGCCCGTTCTCTGCTGTGGCTCCTGGATGGTGTCTTCAGCCTATGCCAACATTTTGAAATATTATATTCAAGGTATGCCAACAAACATTATATTACAGGTGTTTATATAGCAATTAATGACATTTACAGGTAAGTAAATTTGGAAATGCAGGTCTCAAAAGTGAAATTTATTATTTAAAAAAAAAACAAAGCAAAGCAATAAACAATCTAAAAATATAAGAATAAGTCTGTTAAAATTTAATAACTTGAACAAAAAAATTAAACTTTTGTAAAAATTTATATACAAAATAAAAATCTGGTAAAATTACACAAAAATCTGTAAATAAAAAAGATGAAAATATAAAATTTTAAAATAATTTAATTAAACAATTATTAAAAAAAACAAAAACAAAGAACAACCTGAAGATATAAGAATAAGTCTGTTAAAATTTAATAACTTGGAAAAAAAATAATTAAACTTTTGCAAAAAATATTATATATAAAATAAAAATCTGGTAAAATTACACAAAAATCTGTAAATAAAAAAGATGAAAATATAAAATTTTAGAATAATTTAAATAAACAATCTTTCTAAAACGTATGAATTTAAAATATTATATGATACTCATGCAATTAAGCAAATTTTCTTAAAATCTAAGTTCAAAAGTTTTTAATATTTATTTATAAATTTAGAATTATCATAATTTCTATGATTTCTAAATCGAACATTGCTATCCAAAATCTAAGACAATTGTATGTTGAGCAATTTGTAATGTGATTGTGCATACTGATTGTTTTTTGTTATTTTGATAAAGCATGATAAAAAAAATATCTGTGCCTATATCTTTAATTTATTTTCATGAAGTATGATAAAAAAAAATATCTCTGCTTGTAATATCCTAATTTATTTTCATGATGTATGATATAAAAATAGATATGTTTATAATATCCTATTTTATTTTCATACTGATTGATGTTAAAATATATGTGGTTATAATAATATCCTAATTATTTTTATAAAGTTTGATATTAAATATATGTGCTGATATACTGATTTTTTGTTTGTTTGTTTGTTATTTCCATAAAATATGATTTTAAATTCTTACTTTTTACTTACTATTCATTAAAAATTAATTGTGGACTTGGAGTACATTGACATCTCCCCCGATTTTACACTAATTAAATATGACTAGTCATGTTTATATAACAATTAACCTATTCAACCTATGCCAACAATCTTTCTTACCTTTTTATATATATTTTTTTAAATGTTGGCATAGGTTAAATGAACCTCTCAAATTTCTATGAACGTTTCAGGATTTACTGTAACCCGATTCTGTAAGGATAAACCTTTACTATCCGAGAGTAACACTGGTATACGGATTGGGCGAACAAGTGGGTCAGGACGGAGCTGATAAATTTGGTTTGTAAGGCGACGGTCACTCATCTGAGGTCATAAATTTCAGATCGAGGCCAAACACGTGCGTTGATCAAATAAAATTAAAATAAATGAAATTTTCAAAAATATGTGTCAAAATGCTCTCATAAATACAATCAATATATTAAGGGTTCTCCACCATCTTGTGAACTGCTCACTACATTTGGTAGGCAAACAATAAAATAATAACTCGGTGAATATATATACAAAATCAATACCGGAAATATTTTCCGTAAATCTATTTGCATGTGTCGTTATAAGGCCAAAGGGAGATAAGTGATACACATTGACGGCGACTCGCTGACCTTGCAAACTGCATGTTAACACCGGGAGGAGGGGTGGGGGGTAAGAGGTGAACCAATTTTTCCGGAAGGGTAAGCAGTTCTCGCCCAATAGTAGAATCCGTCGTGTTACTGTTGTTGCTGAGAGGTATATACCCCATCAACAGGTGCTGCTAGAATACTGATAACTCAATTGAGAATTTTTCGTTGATATGTTTGGTCAACGATCTTTTTTAACAGAAAGCGGTATTCTTATGGGTACTAATTATGCTCTACTTTCCGCTGATTGTTACTTCATTAGTATGAAGTAGATTTCATAAAACGATATCCTGGTCTTTTAACATTCCGCAATGCAAATTTGATAATTATTCAAGCGATGCGAGATAATCGTTGTTGTTGTTGTATAACTTTTACTCATGTAAACACAATTCGATACAGTAATATCCATTTTTGCACTTTTTCACTCATCCGGCGAATCACAATATGCGGCGTATGCATATCAAAACGTACCATAAAGTCGAGTTATGTCATGGTTTGGTGTGTTTTCAATAGGGTATATCCATTCTATAAATCAGAAAGCAGCTTGAAGGGGGGAGCCAACCTGTACTATAACTTCCAGGTTAGTGACGTCATACCGTACTATAACTTCTTATTTACCATGTGCTATGGTACAGCATGACGTCACTAGCCGGAATCGACCATACATATGATCCAATATTTTCCCCTGATATCAGCTAGCTAGCCAAATACTTTTCCTTCAAAACAGCAACTCGAAACCTTTTTAAACCACAAAAAAGAGTATTCCACAAAACACACGACGAGCGCAAAGTGATGAGATATCGCCTTCTACTTACTATTTCTATTTGCAGATGACTGTAAACTCCTATACCGAGAACTGTCAAATGAATCTTAGCAATGAAAACCGTCTGCAGTCTGTTTGAATATCTTAAACTTTTAACCTTGAATCTAATCAGCAATTACGGAGACGATAATCTGACAATTTTATGAATTTCACACAGTTAACAATTTCTGTAAATAAAATGTAAATAAAATGTCAAAAATCAAAATAAAAAATAATCAAAAGTGTAAAAAATTACCTTAACTCTTAATTTCAACTAATCAGCTAATTAACTAAAAATCTAATTAAAAGTTATTAAAAATCATTGTCTTTTTACCACATTTAATACTTTTGTTTATTTTTGAAAAGACGTGCGTTCAATGACACTTCAGTTTGATAAAAATAGGGGAACAAAATCCTACCTTCAATGCAGTAATGGTTAATGTTTTTGTTGCTCAAGTCCATATGGGAAATCCCTCCTTTGTACGTTTTAATTGTCTTCCGATGAATATCTCCCTCGTCCATCATGTCCGACATATTTCTTGAAAGTGCGCCGATTGTTTTTGTGAATGAAAATTCTGCACTGACCGCGGGATATGCATGACACAAAACATTTACAGTATTATTTAGAATATGTAACTGATTGACTCGAATATTTCCAGTCCCTGCCTTGTAAATCAGCTACAGATCCTAAATAATACTGTAAATATAACTTGAGATGAAGATCATGGAACATGCGATGTGTGTCGATTGCGTTATCTGGATGGTGCATGACATTGTTTACTTTGTTCCATGAATAACGTCTGCCCTGATAGCGTCACATCCGGTGGGTGCTATAGATACTACCTATATACGTGATTGGTATGTGTCTTAAAGATTGCATATGTCTTACTAGCGTCGCGTTCGCCCGTTGTATGTAGATTGTTTGCATCTTTTCTTTCTTTCAGGAATGGCCTATACTTTGCTAGCGTCACTTCCTCCGATATGTGGACTGTATACATCATTTTTTGGACCTTTGGTATATTTCTTTACCGGCACTTCCAGGCATGCATCGATGGGTAAGCACAATGTTTGATATATTTTTATCTCAAAATGACCATGGGAACGGGTAAATACTCTTTTAGCAAAAGAAGACTGCATGCAAAAATCAGAATGAATATTGTATAAACTATTAGGCACACATGTAAAGCAAAACATCGGGAAAACTTAAGCTACGGAGTAAAAAAAGAAAACAGCAGTGAGCAGTTATAGGACGTCATATCCATATCCTAAAGAAATTGTTATTCAATATTTTAGCATAATAGGGTTCTTTATAATAACGCTGTTTGCTCGGTTATATGTGAGGGTTGGCCGTTTACTCAAATGTGGAAAGCACTTGTACGACGGCATCATTTCACTGGGAGACGGTTTGGACCCATACAACTAGTTTAACCCAACCATTTATTATTGAAGTGCCTATGCCAAGCCAGGAAAGTGAACGATCATGTTTTTGTGTATCGATTTTGCCTTTCTATTCGATTTTTCAATTGGATTTTGGAACTGTTCCGACAGTGTGGTATTTTTTCCCCATTGTATTACTTTTTATTCTAGGGACTATAGCAATAGTTGGGTTAATGATAGGTTCAGTACTGGACACCAGCATTGGTAAGGATACTTCTCATGTGTTTCCAGACGCCAACATCACTAACGATTCTTCTATTGACTTAGGAATTACTGGAATGACTGAACTTGATATAGAGAAAATTAAGCTGGCGACCGCTTTGTCCTTTGTATCAGGATTGATAATGGTAAATCTAATTAAACTATGTCATGATGAAGAGTTTGGTTGACCAAGTGACGTAAATTCGATCACCGATACTAACCTCAAGCAATAAGGTTTCTAGATAACTGTCCACTACGGTGTTTCACCTGTCAACTCATACTAACTGGCATCGGTATCCTCTATAGGCTTGGTAGTCATAACCTTTACTAACTGACATCGGTATCCTCTATAGGCTTGGTAGTCATAACCTTTACTAACTGACATCGGTATCCTCTATAGGCTTGGTAGTCATAACCTTTAAAGTTGCGATATCAAACGAAGTTGAATTATTAGGGCTGAACAATGATATCTATTAAACCTTGGAAAACAACACATGTAGATACTAAAGGTACTTGTTCGGAATTTTTTAGCTACATGTATATTATGATGAAAACATGTTACATTTTGATGAAATGTAAATGATGTCCGCTATGTACTAGAGCAACACGCCAAGTTGGATTTTAATATTGCTAGCTCACTGAAACAACAGTCCGCGAGTAGACACGTCGCTCCACTCCGACATAGTATTGATAGTGCTAGCTCACTGAAACAACAGTCCGCGGGTAGACACGTCGCTCCACTCCGATATACTATTCTTATTCAGTGCCAACCAGACGTTGCTTTTACCCCTAATTGCTGTTACGTGTTTAACGGAGAAGCAACAAAGGCAACATTTGTAGACTTTGGTTTGACTCGACCGGATCACTATCTACTACACTCGAGGTGAGCTACCCATTACACCACCGATACAATTCATTCATAATACACGTTATTTAATATTAATGTAGTAAAGAATGTCACACTTGATTTTCATCATGACATGTCCTTTCGTCATTCATGACTTATCACTGTGTTTGCAACTAGCTCTACACAACGGGTGCCACTAGTGGAGCAAGAACTGCCTAACCTTCCGGAGCACCTGAATTCACCCCCAGTTTTTAGTGGGGTTCGTGTTACTCGATCTTTGGTTTTATGTGTATGTTTTGTAGATCGTTGTTTGTACTTTTGGCCATTGTGTTGTCTGTATACGGATTCTGATTACTCCTTTGGTATCTTCATACTCTTCTTGTAAAGTAAACGTCACGACTTCATTGTGCACTACAGTATATTATAGCGTAAAACGTCACGACTTCATTGTGCACTGCAGTATATTATAGCGTAAAACGTCACGACTTCATTGTGCACTACAGTATATTATAGCGTACATAGTTGTTGTTACGTGATATTACCTGATAAATATCATCATTTTAATATGGCATCATTATGGGAACAATAGGTCACACAAACTTAACTAACAGGGCGAAACACATATAATTATTTTTGCAAAGTGTTCACTAAAGTTTTCAATAAAACATTTTCGTTTATTGCTGTAGCTAAAAGTTACTTAAAGCAACAAATCATTAGAAGCATCACAACCAAGCAAACTTGCTGTACAATAATTCCACCACAGACATTTATTTTGTCAAATATTCGTCATACAATCATGGTTTACAAGTACTACATTTGTACTTAGTGTAGATACAGTATTGAAGATATCACCAGGCAGTATACAACACAACAACAGAGTATACAGTCTTGCAATTTGAAAAATGTTTATATGTTTCTTTATTGACAAAACTATATGTGAAGGCTATTGATGTAACGTAAAGTATATTGATTGATTATTTAATGAACCAAGAGTACATGTATATGTACTGTAAAGTCGAACCATTATAAGTCGCTTCATTTGAAAACTCGAAGGGAAAAATACCAGATTTATTGTCTTTTGGTCGACCCACCCGGACCTCGAAACCACGACGCACTGAACATTAATCGAGTACTCGATAAAAGAAAGTATTATTATGTATGCCATATCATACATGTATTATTATGTAGAATGTCTTATTATTTAAAATGTCTTCCATGTAGGTAGTATTAGGAAAAATGCGTCTGGGATTGGTTGCCACATATATGTCGGAATATTTAATCAGTGGATTTACTTCCGGTGTGGCGATACATGTATTGACAAGTCAAATGAAACACATTTTAGGTATCAATATACAGAGACATAATGGTGTCTTTAAAATAATAAAAGTAGGTATATATAGAGAATTATTAAAATTTATTTTATATTCAGTAATCAAACGTGAGACAATTTCATTCCGTAGAAATATATACAACAGCATACCATTATCAACTTTACTGAACTTTCTTTGTCTGCCAAGTTAAATATCATGTAAAAAGTACTATTACAAAGTACCATCAGTACACACTACAATTTTAAGTTTACTACGTGGTGTATTTAGACATTTTCCTCTTGTATGTTATCGTATTTCAGCGATCTAACACCAACATGTAGAATGATTACTGTTTAGACACGTGTCATAATTTATTCTACGTTGGATGTTTAACTTGATCCAATCGTTGTCGTTGAATTGTCGTCATGTATATTTCTTTTTTATTGTTAGAGAGTAAGATCGCTTACCCAATGTACTAACAATATGCATCACGTATTTAACTTGAAAGCATACATTTCTATCACATACGATATGTAACAGAAGTATGTTGTCATTGAGTATTTCAGTTCTATTGGGTACATGTATATTGATGAAAATGTGGTCGTCAACCTGTATATCTCGAAAATACAATGAGGGTTGCATCGAAATGCTTGAAAGGTTTATTGCATACTGATTTGTATGAATGATTATTATTTAGGGGAGGTTACGACATCGTAACTGTTATTAAAAAAAAAACGATAAACCAAGAAAACATACAATTAAATGACAAACATGACAGCGATTCTCAATGGCCGATTCTCTGCGCTATGACGCACATTCACCAAACTGATGACTAAAGGATCGCCTCAACGGAGGCTCACACGGAAGTAGGGGATTAGGGTCATATCGTTGCGTTTGTTTTATTGGTGGAGAAACTGTAGTACCCGGAGAAATCCACCTACGTTGTCGCAAGTCACTGACAAACTTTATCACTTATATTGACTATGCCTCGCCTGAGTGGAATTCGAACTGACTACGTGTTAGGCACTGATTGCATATGCAATTGTAAATCCATCTACCATGCGATCACGACCACAATGGTCCCTCACATGGAAGTATGATAAAGCACGAGACAATATGTACAAAACAGACACATATTTTCAATACATATACAGTTTTATCATTATTTCTTATCAGACATGGACAGATATCGTTATGCACATATCTTCCACCAATCAAGCGACCATCTTGACATCGATTATTTCCATGGTGATATTGTATCTGGTCAAAGTTCAAATCAATCAACGATTTAAAAGCCAGCTGAAGATACCTATTCCTATCGAAATTATTGTCGTAAGTATGGATGTTTCTAATACATTTTAATGATAAACGTCATATAATACTAAAGGGGCAATCACAAATGGACATTCCAGAGAAACTGGCAAATAGGGTGCATTAGACGCCCAGAGAAACTAGCAAAATAGGGTGCAATAAACGTCCAGAGAAACTGGCAAAATAGGGTGCATTAGACGTCCAGAGAAACTGACAAAATAGGGTGCATTAGACGTCCAGAGAAACTGGCAACATAGGGTGCATTAGACGTCCAGAGAAACTGGCAAAATAGGGTGCATTAGACGTCCAGAGAAACTAGCAAAATAGGGTGTATTAGACGTCCAGAGAAACTGGCAAAATAGGGTGCATTTGACGTCCAGAGAAACTGGCAAATAGGGTGCATTTGACGTCCAGAGAAACTGGCAAAATAGGGTGCATTAGACGAAGAAAAACAAAGCAAAAAACACAGCACAGTATGTGTTGCACATCACACTATGCTCAAACAAACACAAATAACATATACGACATGAAACCTCCCAAGATCAACTGGAGAAATAGACGAACAGAACATCGTTCTTATGCGGACATCGTAACGGACATCACACTATGGTACTCAGAACGAAAAGAAACATAATAGGACAACACAAATAATAAAAGGATGAGGAACACGGAACTTACCAAAAAAAACCGGGAGTGAACTCAGGTGCTCGCGAAGGTTAAGCAGTTCCGGCTTTGCATAAAACACCCGCAGTGTTACTCATATATTATTGGAAAATTACTGAATTACATGCACTAATAAAATGCATAGATAGACCAACTGACCTACTGACCCATATGCTCCAACCACATGCAAAACATTACTATTGAACTATGTGCAACAATAGCATAAAATGACAGAACTATTCGTAAAATAATACATTATATTTATGTCATGTGAAACTTGTTCAAGAAGAGTTTGAAGATACCAAGGAGGTAATCAGAATCCGTATATCGAAGAAGAACAGAAAACACAATGGTCAAAATAACAAGTACAAAAGGACAAACAACAATATACAATCATACACATAAAACTAAAGATCGAGTAACACGAACTCCACTTAAAACGGGGGATGAACTCAGGTGCTCCGGAAGGGTCAGTAGTTCCTGGCACCCGTCGTGTTAATCTAGTTACAAATCCGGTGTTAAGTAATGAATGAGGAAAGGACTGGGCAGTTTCCAATGATGATAACGTGTGGTTTGAGATATTAGTCGACACATTGTTTCTTTTATTAAATTCGATGTGATGCTGCCCACAAACATATATATGTGTTTTCTTTCTTATAGGTAGCCATTGCCACTGTAATTTCACACTATGCTATGCTTACGGATAAATTTGGTGTTAACGTTTTAGAAGATATACCTGCTGGGTAAGTGTAACAGATTGACTGCCATGTCATAAAAGAATGACACAGTTAACAAAGATGTCTGTTAACGGAAGTTACACTGGATATCATATCTAGCCCACTGTGATACAGAAAAGTTATTACTTAGGTTATATCTATTGCCGCATAAAGGGGAATTCGCGTAGTGCCTACCGACAAAATTGAGGGCGGAGCTTATCATAAAAAAATTACCGTTGATATGAACAGCATATTTATGAAACTGTGTGTGACATGACCAACGTGACCTAAAGGTCACATACCTCAGAAATTTGAATTTTCGAAGTGATTTTTGTAGTTTTCAGACTGGTGAAGAATATTAATTTATAATACGACTGCAAGTTTGGGAGGGGGGAACACTAGTAACCATGCCTGTCAAATATTTTGCTACAGAGGTAACTGTGAAACTATGTATCATTGATTTTTCCTCTTCGAGATAACCGTGGCCAAAATAATGAAGAATCTGAAGGTTTGCTCCGCCCACAGCTATTTTTACTCACGGTCCCGGTTTAACGAACCATCAACTATATATTAAGCATAAGTTGATGGTCCATTTTATTTGCAGAGCAAACTGGAGTAAATCTCTGCATGAGCGGGGATCGAACTCACAATTTTATTAGTGATAAACAATTATTACCTTCGTAAATGAAACTCTACCACGCGATCGCCATAGCAGCATCCAGTCAACAGTATTGTGCAATAACTTGACAGCTGTATAGAGTGAGTGGGTCACTGTGTGTAATAGCACGTGAGCTATATATCAACTATACCACAGAGAGAACAATTACGTTTTAATGACGAGTTTGAAGATACCAAAGAGGTAATCAGAATCCGTAAATTTAAGAAGGACATATAATACAATGGCCAAAAGAAAAAAAGACAAAAGGACAAACAACGACCAAAAACCATACACATGAAACTAAAGATCGAGTAACACGAATCCTACTAAAAACTGGGGGTGAACTCGTGTACTCCGGAAGGGTAAGCAGTTCCTTCCTGCTCACCTAGTGACATTCGTTCACGGTCGGTAGATATTTGGATCCATTTAGCCAAATGTTTACTAATTCCGAGTCAATTAGTCTTTGCTCTTATTCCCTAACACTACGTACTAAGATGAGAAACAGCATACATCACTTTTATAGTCATTGGTTTGACTCGAGAGGTGATCGAATCTACAATATATTGTACTCGAGTTATGTGTCCGAGCTAACCATTATATCAACGAAGCTGTGCATGAGATTTACAGTAATTTAACAGTTTCACATATCAACAATTCGTTATTTTATTCCATTTTATGATTCCATTTTTTAACAATTAAGTCACTTTTGCTGCAAAAAAGAATAGATTCTATACATTTTATGAATTGAAACAGATCGAATATGTACTATAACTTTAGAAATGCCTGTACCAAGTCAGGGTCATTACGGTTTTCACAGTTTTCCGGTTGTTGACTGATTTTGTCTGTTTATATAATTATGAGTTTTGACTTTCCCTTTGCAAGATTGTTCAGAGTTCGGTAATTTTGTTATTACCTTTATTTGGAAATAGACAGCAGTGTGTATCTTCTACCTGCAGGTAAACAGGTTGTATGTTTTTTTTTTATGGTGGCTAACGCCACTTTCAACAATATTTCAGCTATATCGTGGAGGTAAGATTTATTGGCGGAAAAAACCATCGACCTGTCGCAAGTCACTGACAAATTTTATCACATAATGGTGTACATTTCGCCCTAATCGAGATGTGTACTCACAACATCAGTGGAGATCGACACTGATTGCATAGGTAGTGGTACATCCAACTACCATGCGATCACGGCCACGACGGCCCCTTAGTTGGGCAGGTAATGATATGTCCTGTCCTATTTGATAGACAGACCTCTGATTTAGACCACTGAAGCCATGATATAGTTTATACTCTACATTTTTCTTCAGTGTATTATGTCAGTATTAGAAATGTTTAAAACGGGAGAAATATAAGTGAAGTACGATAGAAATCCAAGCCGTTTACATCTGATCTCTTTTGCTTTATATATATATATATATATATATATATATATATATATATATATATATAGAATACCTAAGCCAAATATTCCTGATCCTAATATGTGTGTGTTTTACCTGTATATAGAATACCTAAGTCAAATATTCCTGATCCTGATATATGTGTGTTTTACCTGTATACAGAATACCTAAGCCAAATATTCCTGATCCTGATATGTTTTTGTTTTACCTGTATATAGAATACCTAAGCCAAATATTCCTGATCCAACGTTAATTACTGATCATATAAAGGACGCCATTATCATAGGAATTGTAGCATTCATACAGTCTGTCTCTATGTCAAAGATTCTGGCCAAGAAAAATAATTACAGCATTAATCCAAGTCAGGTTAGTACGTTTTTGTTTACACATATTTTAGTACGTTAAATAAAACAGAGCTTGAAGATACCAAAGGAGTAATCAGAATCCATAAATCGAAGAAGAACAGACAACACAATGACCAAATGAAAAAGTACAAAAGGACAAACAACGTTCTACAAAACACACACATAAAACTAAAATTTGAGTATCACGAACCCCACTGAAAACCGTGGATGAACTCAGGTGCCAGAAAGATTATTGAGATAATAAATAAGGTTACTGTTTACATATCATCGTGTAATTAGATATTTGATTGGAGCAGCTTCTCCGTATCGTCTGAGTTGTATATAACAGTGTACTACACATGGACAGTATTTGATTAATCCGTTTAACAATGTCGCATTTATATGCCTTCCCAAGGCAGGGCATGGATTTTCATCTCCATATGCCATGGTCATTTTGCATTCAACAATTCGAGATGTCGTTGTCCGATTTTTTTATATTGGTGGCATTGTCAACAACCATTGCATAAACATCTAAGTCGTCACTCAGAGTTGTCAAATATTACAACCTTTTAATCATTTTGACATCTTTAGGAATTCAGTCAGACCAACAACAGAACAATTAAATATAACGGTAAACGGTATAATGAAAACGTAGATATTCAATTTGGCATGTACGACGCGTTTCTGGAATAACATTCATCAGAAGTCAAAACAGTGCAAAGCCAAATAATTGAAAATTCTGGGAGCAGAAATGTCAATCGGGAATAAACAGGACAACCGAAATCGGATAATGCCACCTATGCCCGCGGACAGAAAACCTTAGTTTTAACAATAACTATATTACTTAGAAACTGTAAATTTCAATAATAAACATGGTAAAGAGTTTGAAGATACAAAAGGGGTAATCAAAAGGACAAACAACGATCAACAAAACGCTGCACAGAACACTAAAGATCGAGTAACACGAACGTCACTAAATCCGGGACTGAACTCAGGTGCCCCGGAAGAGTGAACAGTATCTGCTGAACTATATTAGGTCGATATTTAGAAACTGTAAATTTCAATAACAAGTATAACTGATATACTATGTCAATGTCGAAACGCAGACTACTGGGCGGATGACACCCATGTGACTAATAATCCACCAGCAGAGATGCTGATTATTGATTCGTTGTTTAATATATCATGTTGAAAATATTGTGCATATGTTAATGGTGCATATTAGTATGCTGATATATTTTGTATTTTGATGTTTGTGAATACAAAAAGTGAGGAGCTAAATGGCACAGTGTTATTTTACTTCCTATCTTAAATGCAGGTAGCGATCTTTAACTATAACATCCTTGCCAAGGTACTGGCAGTGTGCTACTAGTATATTACATTTGTCCTTATCCAGATACTACTAGTGTTTAATTCTCCCTGATTATATGTTATAATATTATCGCCAATCCTGCCAAAAGTTTTTCTTTATCTTGGTTTACTCGCTCCTAAAAAGTTTTCAATTGTTTGGCTGTCTAACCACTCGACTTTGAATGTAAATTAGATTGTTTGTTTGATGGTGTTTAACGTCACTTTCAAGAATAATTGAGTTGGATCGTGGCGATCAGTTTTATTGGTGGAGGAAACCGGAGGACCCGGAGAAAACCACCAACCTGTGGCCAGTCATTGACAAACTTTATCACATACTGTTGTACACCTCGCCTTGATCGTGATTCAAACTCACAACCTCAGTGGTGATAGGCACTGATTGCATAGGTAGTTGTAAGTTCAACTACCACATGATCACGACCACGACGTTCCCTTGTGTAAATCAGATATCTACGTGTTTATCTCTATTTGTTTTAGGAAATGGTAGCCTATGGAGCCGGCAGTGTGCTATGTTCCTTATTTTCAGGATACATTACAGCAGCATCTGTAGCTAGAAGTATGGTACAAGATGGCGCAGGTGGTAGAACACAGGTTGCATCCTTGTTTGGTTGTCTCGTTGTACTTATTGTGATTGTGGCAGTTGGTCCATTATTTTACTCATTACCAAAAGTAAGTACATCTTTAGTTTTCACTTTTCAGGTTTTCGTCCTGCAATACATGCAGTAGTTCACAATACCCCTTACGTAGGTGGAACATCTATGTCTGTAGTTCACAATAACTCTTACGTAGGTGTAGCATCTATGAAAACTAATATCGCAGGTAAAAAAATGTATTATATGTAAGACTGAATTGTATACAAGAGTAATAAAAGATTGTGAAACAGGAACTGCTTACCGGTACGTCTTCTGATTATCGCTCTATGTAACCCACACTTTTCTTTAAAAAAAAACTAAACAACTACACAAAGTTAAAAGCAAACAAGGGTGATATTATTACACTACAAGACAATAAATATTTCACATGTGAGATATGCCCGTTCAGTATTATTTTGTTGGTTTCAAAATGACGCATCGTTAATGCGTGCTATATATATATATATATTACAGATTATTGACAGTCATTGTCAAATATAGAGTAGTACTTCTAACACTTGACTCGTGTCCTTAGAACGATGAAAAACATTACTTTAGAACGATGAAAATCATTACTTTAGAACGATGAAAAACATTACTTTAGAACGATGAAAATCATTACTTTAGAACGATGAAAAACATGACCTTAGAACGACGAAAATCATTACCTTAGCACGATGAAAAACATTACCTTAGAAAGACGAAACACAAGACCTTAGAACGATAAAAAACATTATCTTAGAACGATAAAAAATATTACCTTAGAACGATGAAAACCATATTCTTAGAACGATGAAACACCTTACCTTAGAACGATGAAAAGTGAAACAAAACAAAAAAAAATAAAAACAAAAATACTGTCTTTAAAATAGAAAATTACAAAATAAAATTTGCCATCCCATTATATAATATAAATTTAAACATTGATGAAGTTTTCAATGTGCTAGGAATATTAATATTCTGCATAAATTATAGCATACATTGTTAACCTATTACAATTTTAAAAGAAAACTATTTTTATTGGAGTAACGAGATTAAGGCATATATATGTAACCTAACATATGCAGGTTCTTTGTTATCAAAAGAAGAGTTTGAATATATCAAAGGGATAATCTATAGCTATTGTTCGCTTTGTTGAATTTGGTGACTTGGATGTTTACGCTGGTTTTTTTATAGCTGATCTGACATTTTGTTGTTTTATAGTGTGTGTTGTCATCTGTAATATTTGTCAACCTTCGGGGAATGTTTCTACAATTTTTAGAAGTGCCTAGTATATGGAGAAAATCAAAGTTTGATTTTGTAAGTATACCTACAATTACCTATGTTTTTGCTAGTTTCTGTTGCATTTATTAAAAAGAAAGACTAAAATACAAGTGTCCAGGAAGATCAGTATATTTCCTTTTCATCTTTAGTAATTCTAAATCTAGACAAATAAGAAAAGTATGATGACACCAAAACAGTAATTAGACGACGTAAGTTGAGGAAGGACAGACAATATAATGGACAAAATAAAAAGAACAAGAAGACAGACAAGGATGTACACACACAGAGACAAAGAACGAAAACAACAAAGTAAAACACAGAAACTAAAGTTCGAGCACCAGGAACTCCACTAAAAATCAAGGGTGAACTCAGGTGGTCCAGAAGTGTAAACAGTTCCAGCTCCACTAGTGTAGCTAGTCGTGTTACTCTTGTTACCATGAACTCCACTAAAAATCAAGGTTGAACTGAGGTGGTCCAGAAGTGTAAGCAGTTCCAGCTCCACTAGTGCAGCTAGCCGTGTTACTGTTGTTACACGGTGATAAATCATGAATGGGAAAGGACTTGATTGTTATTACGACTATCGGATCTCACAGATACGCTGTAGCATATTAAGCTTTGTCCTTAGTTTATTTGGTTTATATGGAAGGTAATATACTTATCAACTGTAAAGGTATAGGTATTCATTATAGGTCATATATTTTGTCTTTCAGTCTATATGGATTGTGACATTCCTATCTACGGTAATACTAGATGCAGACATTATATGTTATATATTTTGTCTTTCAGGCTATATGGATTGTGACATTTCTAGCTACGGTAATACTAGATGCAGACATTGGTATTGGTATTGGTATTTTGTTTTCACTCTTCACAATAGCACTAAGAACCCAAATGTAAGTTTAGTTTATATCACATTGTTTAGCTTGATTGTTCATTTTATCCATAGGAAATAACAACGAGACGAACCACTTACTCTATTTTTCTTAGAACTGACTAGAAATAATTGCCTCGTGCATGGCGAATGTCGCTTTATGTATACTACAGCTTGCCACATCTCGAAGGAAAGATAGTTTTTATGTGATAGTTGATGGTCCATCAGAAAAAACCGACAATCTAACAACATTTGGCTCCAGACACAGAACGACAACCACAAAGCAAAACAACACATCACGGAAAATTAAAGATGAATAACAAGGAACCCACGAAATTGTTTTAATCATGAAAGTGTTACATATGAATGAATGAATTATTGTGTTCCTAAGTATTAGTAATATTACTTATACTAAGAGTAAAGCCCCGGGTTGCTGAATGAGTCAGGTAGTTGGATTACCTAACAACTCATACAAGCATATCACCAATACGGCGTAGTTTCGCGTCCGGCTTTGTAAATTACGCAAGTGATAAAGTTTACCAGTTGCTTTCCCATTGTCAGTGGTTCTCTCTGGGTACTTCGGCTTCTTCCACCACTAAAACTGGTCGCCATGATATAGCTGAAATATTGCTGAAAGTGGCATTAAACACCAAAATTCGATCAATCAATCAATATTAAGAGTATGTATGAGTGATTGTACTAGAAAGACAAGATAAAGTAAAGAGAAAAATCACACGAAACAAGTGTTCCAACAAAATGAAAACCAAACTCTCATTGATTAGTAAGACAAATGTCATCAAACAAAATAAAAAAACAAACTCTCACTGATTAGTAAGACAAAAGTCATCAAACAAAATAAAAAACAAACTCACTGATTAGTAAGACAAAAGTCATCAAACAAAATAAAAAAACAAACTCTCACTGATTAGTAAGACAAAAGTCATCAAACAAACTCTCACTGATTAGTAAGAAAAAGGTATTTGAATATATTCATTTAAGTCATCAAACAAAATGAAATATTGTTGTTTTTTTTTATCAGTCCAATGTACAGTAGACTAGCGTACGTCGGACAAACTGATATATTAAGACCAGTCAAGGATTTTTCGCCGGTAAGTAAATTGATATATATATATATATATATATATATATATATATATATATATGAATGAAAATAAACGTTAGAGAATATCGAATGGACAATTAAAAAAGGACAATCCAGACAAACTGGCAACACAGCGTACACAAGACGAAGCACTATGCGAAAACAAACACAAATCACACGGAACTCAGAACGTATGTGTTATGTATATATTGTTCTTTTCTGGCTATAGTATTAATAAACAGTAGTTATAATATTGATATCATTTAGCGTTTGCATGTGTTGCCCCTCAGTTGAGGGACCATTGGTCCCTTAAAACTTACTTAACCCCACCATTTTTTATTCAAGTGCATGAACTAAGCCAGAAAAATGAGCAGTCGTGTATTTTTGTTAAGGGTATCGATTTTCCCTCTTTCTAAGTTCTACGATTGTTCTATTTGATATTGGAACTGCTCTGAAAGTGTGGTATGTTTGTTAGTTTTTCACTTTATTTCCGTTATCACAATACCAGTGACGTCATGTCTTTCGAGTCTTACCTCTGATGTCACAATAATAGGATAATGATAGTTTGCTCTGTCAAGATGAAATCATTATCTCCAATCACGAGCATTGATACCGTGGGGTGAATTTATTGGAGAGGACAAAAAAGGACAAAAGATGGAAACGACACTTAGATTGGTTATTAAGTTTATAAGAATGTTTCAAGATACCAAGGGTAATCAGAATCCGTAATTGGAAGGACATACAATACAATGGTAAATGTAATTTAGAATAAAAAGACAAACAACGATCAACCAAACACTACCCAGAACACTAAAGATTGAGCAACACGAACCCCTCAATAAACCGTGGGTGGACATCGGGTGATCTGTGAGTGTGAGTGTTACCTGCTATATTAGTGGTACCGTCGTGTTGCTCCTGTTGTAAATCGTGTGATAAGTCACGAACAAGGATTACGACGAAATTTGACAACGGCAAACGAACAATTGAGTGGTCATCTGTGACACAGAAATCCCATTACGGTAAATCAAGTCATGATAGCGACCGTAAAATGTTCGGAGTGATGACTCCTGGTTCTGTAGCTCAGCAGCTAACATCTATCAATGATATCGTGAGAGGAATCACAGACTCTGGAAAGGTGGACTGAATCATGCCTGAAGGTGTGTGCTTTTAAAATTGTGTGCAATAGAGGGATACTACGCACATCAATAGTCAGGGAAGTCACATGTTTTTCCAATACAAGCAAAGTGTCACATAGGACAGCTTACTTTCCCCAAAAAAGGCTAGATATAATATAGACCCACTACATGTAGATGTACCTTAAATATACAATTGCATCCTTGATATGTAATTTAGTGCGCACGGCGCGAATCCTATAATAACCATGAGATTTATATTGATAAAGACATTAACCGTTATAACTTTCAGAACCATGAGCCGTCTGCTACACGTGTCATACAGTATCAAGCTCCAATTTATTTTGCCAATGCCGACATGTTTGTTAAAGCCGTTCAAAAGTCGTCAGGTGTGAATCCTGCTAAACTGCAAAAGATGAAGAAAAAACTTGGACAAAGAAGAGAATTGTTGGTTAAGGTAAATTTTACTAGACATTTTTTCAAATATATAAACTATATTAGAAATTTATGGGCCGTCGTGGTCGTGATCGTATGGTAGATGGATTTATAACTACCTATGCAATCAGTACCTATCACCATGAACATTGTGAGTTCGAACCCCGCTCAGGCGAGATGCACAACATTATGTGATAAAGTTTGTCAGTGACATGCGGCAGGACGATAGTGTTCTTCGTGTACTCTTGTTTCCTCCACCAATAAAATTTACCGCCACAATAAAACTGAAATATTGTTGAAAGTGCGGTTAAACACAATAATCCTAATTCTATTAGAAAATTATCGTGTGATTCAATTGAACTATTGATAATTTTTTGCTACTACGCTTAAAATTTGTAAAGTCGATTGTTGTGATGATTCTGGATAGCGCACAGAGCAGTTTACGGGAAATAAAAGATAGCTTTCAAAGGTTGTTCTTTATATCTATTATGGCAGCATGTTTTAGTAAGACTAGATAGACATGTACAATTGTCTACAGAATAAAAGTCAACCGAGGGTGGCGATAACACTTCTTTAGAATATTAAGCATTGGTTTAGGTTGGCGATAACACTTCTTTAATAGAATATTAAACATTGTTTTAGGGTGGCGATAACACTTCTTTAATAGAATATTAAACAGTGTTTTAGGTTGGCGATAACACTTCTTTAATAGAATATTAAACATTGTTTTAGGGTGGCGATAACACTTCTTTAGAATATTAAACATTGTTTTAGGTTGGCGATAACACTTCTTTAATAGAATATTAAACATTGTTTTAGGGTGGCGATAACACTTCTTTAATAGAATATTAAACATTGTTTTAGGGTGGCGATAACACTTCTTTAATAGAATATTAAACAGTGTTTTAGGTTGGCGATAACACTTCTTTAATAGAATATTAAACATTGTTTTAGGGTGGCGATAACACTTCTTTAGAATATTAAACATTGTTTTAGGTTGGCGATAACACTTCTTTAATAGAATATTAAACATTGTTTTAGGGTGGCGATAACACTTCTTTAATAGAATATTAAACATTGTTTTAGGGTGGCGATAACACTTCTTTAATAGAATATTAAACATTGTTTAGGGTGGCGATAACACTTCTTTAATAGAATATTAAACATTGTTTTTTTATTTATCATAAAAAAATGAAAAACAAAAAATACTAAAATTGTCGATTTAAAAAATCAAATAGAAAAATCGTCGTAAGAGGCAAAATCGATACCAGTAGCACACAACTGTATGCCCGCTCCCCCTAGCACACAACTGTATGCCCGCTCCCACTAGCACACAACTGCATGCCCGCTCACTTTCATGGCTTGGTACAGACTTTCATTAAAAGGTTGTTATTAAGTTAGTTTTATAGGCCCTCACAGCTTAGTGAAATTATACGGTCAAGCAAGTGCTTTTCGGGTGAGAGTAAAAAGCAACCCCTCACATATTACCAGGAAACAACATTATTATAAAGAACACTATAATCTTTAATATTATGTCTAATATATTTCACCTTCGTAACATAGAAGTTGTCACATTTATAAAATTAGTTCTTTTAAAGAGTCGCTATGGCTTTTATACAGATATATGATGTTTGGGAGGGGTATTTGCGAAAAATACCAGTCGAGAGACGAACAATTTCACGAGCCGAATGGCGAGTGAAATTTAATCTCAAGACTGGTATTTTTCGCAAATACCCCTCCCAAACATGATATATCTGTTTAATTACACCGAATATTATTTAGAACACTGGCTAATTAAATAATGTCTTTTGTTTGTCGTTTTCAGGACCTAACATGATGTATCTGTTTAATTCTATCGATTGATGTTACATAAAACGCACAACTGATAACGTTTTAAAAAAATTGTTACAAGCGTCTCGGTGAAGGGTAAAAACGGAAAATACGATTTTGCAAAAACCATGAAAAAAAGTTAAATCTTATGCAAATACACCTACATGAAGTAGAAATTCTGCAAATTCACAATGCAAGGCCTGCATTTGTAAACAATATCACGGCTATTAACCAATCAGAATCCAGCATTCTTATATAAGGTGTAATTAAGCCATGAATCCCATCTGATAGTGACTACATGTATTCAAACTGTATATTGTTTCAGTATGAAGAAGAAAATACAAATGTTATCATAGAGGACAAAGATACAACCAAACTTAACTGTGAGCTAGATAAATTCTGTGATGTTAAAAAAATTATTCTAGATTTGTCTTCTGTAAATTTTATTGATTTGGTAGGAGTTAAAGCCATACGTAGGGTAAGTTGTTTGATGGTTAATAGAAACAGTTTTATTGTGCGTACATGTTTATTTAACTGTGCTTGTCTACACTTGGTATTCTGGCTGGTGTCCGGAAATGTCTGAATTATTCCATTGTATTTACAAACTTGGTAAACACTTGTCTTTTGTAAATGTATTATTTAAATCATTTTAAGCATATTATGTTAAACTGCATGTGGTCACGAAGGGCAGGCCGGTCATGTTTCTTATAAAACATCCACCGTGTTACTCACATACTTAATTCTGATAAAAGTCTTGTCGGTGATACAGGAAAAAATATCTACAAAAAGGAAAAGATCCATTTGAGAAATAGATATTACGTAACGTTCAGCTAGTTCACATACGATCGTAGAGGTGTTGTAGCGATGACTTCAACTTAGTCACGTAGCAACGTGGTTTTGTTTTGGTAACATAAATACATTGTTATAATACTGTATACTGTATAACAAAACAACATACATGGTGATATATTGGTGCATTGACGATACATATATAATTTAAATGGCGAGGCTTAGAAACGGGAGAAAGACGATTGTTGGCGAGTCTTTCCGTACGTTTCATGCCGAGCCACATAAATTCTATATTTACCGTCAATACACCAATATTGTATATATCACCATGTACATTAGGCTAATGTGAAAAGTGTTATCATGACAATGTCATAATAAAGCAACAGTTTATATCAACCCATTTATTATGACAAAAATAACCCATTTACATGATGAAATATTGTATACTGCATTATAAAATGACATGCAAGTGTGTTAATGAATATATAAATACTGTAAGTGTGTTAATGAATATATAAATACTGTAAGTGTGTAAATGAATATATAAATACTGTAAGTGTGTTAATGAATATATGAATACTGTAAATGTGTTAATGAATATATAAATACTGTAAGTGTGTTAATGAATAAATAGTGTAAGTGTTTTAATGAATATATAAATACTTAACAGGTGTACAGTGAATACAGCAACATCAATGTAGAAGTTAACTTAGTGGCTCCTAATAGTAAGTATAAATAAAAGGAAAAATACCACACTGAAATAATTTCCCAATTCCAATCAGAAATTCGTAGAAACAGAGGCAAAATTATACCTCTAACACACGTGACACCTCTAACACACGTGATATCTCTAGTCCACGTGATACCTCTAACACACGTGATACCTCTAGCACATATGATACCTCTAACACAAGTGATACCTCTAACACACATGATACCTCTAGCACACGTGATACCTCTAACACACAAAATGATACCTCTAACACACGTCATACCTCTAACACACAAAATGATACCTCTAACATACGTGATACCTCTAACATACAAAATAATACCTCTAACACAAAATGATACCTCTAACACACGTGATACCTGTAGCACACGTGATACATCTAACACACACAATGATATCTCTAACACACAAAATGATACCTCTAACATACAAAATAATACCTCTAACACAAAATAATACCTCTAACACACGTGATACCTGTAGCACACGTGATACATCTAACACACAAAATGATATCTCTAACACACAAAATGATACCTCTAACACACGTGACACCTCTAGCACACAAAGTGATACCTCTAACACACGTGATACCTCTAACACACAAAATGATATCTCTAACACGTGATACCTCTAACACACAAAATGATACCTCTAACACACGTGTTACCTCTAACACACATGATACCTCTAACACACAAAATTGTACCTCTAACACGTGATACCTCTAACACACAAAATGATACCTCTAACACATAAAATGATACCTCTAAGATATGTGATATCTCTAACACCCAAATTATACTTCTAACACGCAAAATGATACCTCTAACACACAAAATGATATCTCTAACACACATGATACCTCTAACACACGTGATACCTCTAACACACGTGATACCTCTAACACACAAAATGATACCTCTACCACACGTGATACCTCTAACACACAAAATGATACCTCTAACACTTAAAATGATATCTCTAACACACGTGATACCTCTAGCACACATGATACCTCTAACACACAAAATGATACCTCTAACACATGTGATACCACTAACACACAAAATGATACCTCTAACACGTGATACCTCTAACACACAAAATATACCTCTAACACATATGATACCTCTAACACACGTGATACCTCTAACACACACAATGATACCTCTAACACATGTGATACCTCTAACACACAAAATGATACCTCTGACACACGTGATACCTCTAACACACAAAATGATACCTCTAACACACAAAATGATACCTCTAATACATGTATACATGACCTCTAACACAGGTATATATGACCTCTAACACACATATACATGACCTCTAACACACGTATACATGACCTCTAACACACAAAATGATACCTCTAACACACGTATAAATGATACCTCTAACACACAAAATGATACCTCTAACACACAAAATGATACCGCTAACACACGTATACATGACCTCTAACACACGTATACATGACCTATAACACACATATGCATGACCTCTAACACATGTATACATGACCACTCCATCTCCTGTTTCTGGTAATGCCACTTCAATAGAAAGTGGCTGGAACTACATAGATAGTTTCTAATATGAAGTAGTTTAGAAAAACCACATTTGTTTGGGTACATTCATTCAATAACAGTTAATCAATACCTAATTAGATGGCACTTTATAATGGAATAGTTTCTAAACTTGATTGGGCAATTTGTATTATCCATTATTTTAGCAGTGTGAACTTGTGTGTTCTGGAAGGGTAAGCAGCTCGTGCTTGCTCCGTTGTGTGGCAGCCGTTTTGTTATCTATAATTACAATCTAGTAAATAGTCATAATGAAGTAGATGTAATTTTATGACCAGAATGTACTTAAGTTATGTGAGGTATGTCAAGCTTATTCAAACGAACTGTAATTTCACTCGGAAAGAACGACTTTGAGATAACAAGATGAACAATGGCTGCCTGTAGTTGAAAATAACATGTGACCTGGAAAGGTTTGGTTTTTTGGTGTTTAACGCCACTTTCAGCAATATTTCAGCTATATCATGGCGACCAGTTTTAGTGGAGGAAGAAGTCGGAGTACCCGAAAAGAACCACTGACCATGGGCAAGCAACAGGTAAACTTTATCACTTGCGGCTGCGAGTCGAGTGTACCCTTTTGTGTAATTTACAAATCCGGGCGCGAACCCACGCCGTATTGGTGTTAGGCTTGTATGAGTTGTTAGGTAATCCAACTACCTAACTCACTGAGCCACCCAGGCCCTGACCTGGAAAGTGTTTAATCATGTTTGTAAACGTAATCTGATTAATAATTAGTTTAATCATATTTGTAAACGTAACCTGACTAATAATTAGTTTAATCATGTTTGTAAACGTAATCTGACTAATAATTAGTTTAATCATGTTTGTAAATGTAACCCGACTAATAATTAGTTTAATCATGTTTGTAAACGTAACCTGATTAATAGTTAGATTAATCATGTTTGTAAACGTAATCTGACTAATAATTAGTTTAATCATATTTGTAAACGTAACCTGACTAATAGTTAGATTAATGATGTTTGTAAACGTAATCTGACTAATAATTAGTTTAATCATATTTGTAAACGTAACCCGACTAATAATTAGTTTAATCATGTTTGTAAACTTAATCTGACTAATAATTAGATTAATCATGCTTTATAATTTCTGTTTATTTTCAGAAAGTGTTTTGTCTTTATTAAAAGCATCAGACTTCTTTGAAGAATTTAAAGACAGTATATACATAGACGTAAAACATGCTTTGGAATATTAAGTTGACCTTTGACATTATATGTTATTATCACTATGCAAAATTATGACTACAATATATAGTATATATTAGGGTAGAAATTCCACGACAGAAATACACTAGTGTATTTCTTCTGACGTAATACTAGTGCAAGGTAGAAATACACTAGGGTATTTACGTACCCGGACATTCTACACACCGGGAAGAAAGTATGCTTACATTTGCTCCATGTTGAAGGTCTCACTGTGACTTTAAGATGAAGAACAGCAATAAAAGAGCTCTTCTTTTGCTTATATACCAAATGCTATTGGGATTTTGTATTATGAATTAATACACCATATCCCTACCTTTTAATAAAACAAAGATACTTTTATCTATTCCTATTTCTATTATTGACCAAATCCTGGTTTTTATGGGCACCGACGTCATCTACAGTTGTTTCTGTTTTTTTATTTGTATATTGGCACTGTTTACACTTCTTTACAAAGTTTGAGATGTCTTTAAACATTCCTCTCCAGAAATATCTCTCTTTAACTTTTTGAACAGCTTTATCTCTGCCTAAAATGAGGAAAAAATAGGGACCGACCACTTTACTTGCAGGGGTGGGGGTTAAGTTTTTTTGTTTTGTTCAGAATTATTTTTTCGGACAACACGAGAGTTAGAATATCTATTTTTTATTCCAGAAATTAGCATGAGGTTATATGACAAAAACTCTGAATCAGATTATTATTTTTTTCCTCCATCAAAATCAAAATATTTCTTTCAGCAACATTGGGAATCAGAATATATTTTTAGAAAAAAAACATAGCCTGATATTGGTTATTTGCACATACATGAATACTGTAAATATTAAACCATTTGAAAGATGTGAATATTAATATGAAAAATGAGACATTAGGATCATGTGCGAGAAGTAATATATCCTAGAAGTAGAGTAGAGAATATTATCTTATTTAAAATATCCAACACTTACTTTTTATACTATTCATATAGTAATTTTTATACTAGTGTTTTTGCCCTTTTTATATATAATTTCCCTTCAAGAAAACATAGTGCATTATTGTTAGTGGATATAAAACACTAGGAAATTTTATCCATCGGATGAAATACACTGGGGGAATTAATCCACTGTAAGTGTACTCTAGTGTTGTTGATCCAGGGAATGTGTACACAGTCACTAGTGTTTTTGATCCAGGGAATATTATCCCATTGACGATGAAATACCTGACTATTCAAAACATTCCACTCAACATAGGATATAGTGAAAACGACTTGTAAAAATCTAAAGCTTACTTTCTTTCTTCGCAGCCGTGAAAACTGCCTGCCCCTCATTTTTGGTAGACAGATAATCCATTCCATCGTGTGCTTTAATAACAAAGATGTCTTTCTTGGCTCTAATTCTACGTTTTTCATTTTCTGTTGACTCCTCTGGATATTTTTGAAACTTCAAATATTTAAGAATTGTTTCATATTCCTTCTCATCCATTTTGTATTGGAAATGTGTGCGCGCACATCGCGTCATTTGTATTTTGTGTTATATGACTTTTAATACTATATGATAAAACGCTGGATTGACTTAGATGCATTGAACTGGTTACCAGAAAATCCTGTTTATTTTTACCCATTATTATGTAAACAATTTACCAGTATAATAAACATAAACAACGCATTGAACTGGTTACCAGAAAATCCTGTGTATTATTATGTAAACAATTTACCAGTACAATAAACATAAACAACTATACCTTGTTCGACGTTTTCACACTATTTACATACAATAGTCCCTAGTAAATAATGTTTGGTCGGAATAAACACACGGCGGAATGAAAGTACGCTTACACATACAGATGTTATTCAATAGAAATGTGCTATGTATTACAATTCTACCATCTCTAAACAGAATTTATGTAGAACACTGCCTGGCGTACATTGAACGATAGTCAGTGACAAACATCAAAGATTTATTAGTTTCTTTTATGTAAATATGTGGCATAGTAAATATAAACAGGTTCTGTATACTATGCATAACCGGTTTGAGTAATAATTTTATACTGTGATCAATATATATACTTTGTATTCATTAAATTCAGCAAACCAGTCAAATATAGTGTTTGTATGCAAGGCAAGTGTAATAATGGCACTCTAGGCAAAGATCATCTAATTTGGGTGAGTGAGTGATTGTTGTTTAAATGCTAATTCAGCAATTTTTCAGCTATATTATGGCGAGAACAAGTTAGTTTTCAATGAGATGATGATGAGGTCACCTTGTTCTAGACCAAAACGCTGAGTTGGATTTTTATAGTGCTAGCTCACTGAAGCAACAGTCCGCGGATAGACATGTCGCTCCACTCGGACACATTATTCTGATTTCGAGCCAACCAGTCTTTGCTCTTTCTCCTTGATGCTGAGTGCTTAGCGGAGAAGCAACACATACCAGTTTTATAGTCTTTGGATTGACCCACGATCTACCACACGCCAACCATTACGCCACCGATGCGGTCATCTAATTAGGTCAATATGGTATAAACAATAACGGATGTTATAAAACTTGTATTGTGTTGTGGTGTGTACAATAATACTAAGTTCATATTATAAAACCTGTAAATAAAATATAACGACATTTGTTCTTATACCATTAAGACCCTCCGGATACGTCCTGTAAATACAATTGTTTTTGCACAATCCATTCTTGAATATATTGTTCCAGTATCTGACTATACGCTAGGTGTTCTTTATTTACTGATTGGTCATTTCCATACTGATAACTTTTATTTCATCAATCAAGTCCACCCATGCAAACAACTTATTTCGAATAATAAAGTCTACCCATACATCAACTTATATTTATTAATCAAGTCCACCCATACAAACATATTTGATTTCTAAGTAATCTTCAAGGCCATATTTGCCACCTTCCCGTCCTAGTCCCGACTCTTTCCATCCACCAAAGATGGCTTCTGGCATAGCCGGAAGTCCTTCATTTACACCAACTATACCAAATTCCAATTTTTCCACAATTCTCCACATCTGACTAATATTTTCTGTGAACACATACCCTATAATAAAAACAGACATACTCTAAACACGGATCTTACAATGAAGAAACATTTGATTGTCGTCATTTCAGATTTTTTGTTATTCTTAAAACACACATGTATCTTCATTTTAATATAAAGAACTAGTTTGTTTTTTTGCTTGATAGTGTTTAATTCCACTTTCAGCAATATTTCAGCTATATTGTGGCGGCAAGTTTTATTGGTGGAGAAAACCGTAGGACCCGGAGAAAACCACCGACCATCGCAAATCACTGATAAACTTGATCACAAAATGCCTCGCCCTGATCGAGATTCGAACTCGCAAGATCAGTGGCGATAGGCACTGATTGCATAGGTAGTTGTAAATCCAACTACCATATGATCACGGCCGTGATGGCCCCTATAAAGAACATAGAAAGGCATTATTCATGTTCATCTGGACAAGTCAAACTATTGTCAAAAATCACAAATTGTTTATAATTCTACAGAGCATACATCTGTGTCAACAAAGGGAAGTTACGATGGGTGTTATATTAAAGTAGGAACTATTAGCCCTTCTTCACGAGCAGCTGGGTTTACCCTCGTTTTGTTTGGGGTCAGTGTTGTTCATCTTTATAGTTTTATTTGTTGTGTGTTTTTTGTTTGTTAGTCCTGTGTCTTGTGTGCCCAATGTTGTTGTTTGTGTTTCTGGATTGTTAATTTTTGACTGTCCCTTCGATTTTCACTATGGTTTACACATGTTTTCACTTTGTAATTCATCGTTCATAATGCTTTCCCAACTGCCTATTCAATCAGATGAAACTAAGATTTAACCCAATGTAACGTCTTGCTATATATATATATATATCGTTGTAGTTCAGATATATGCCTTGTCAAAGAGGAAGTAAAATCCCGAAAAGATCAACTGAAATACAAACGTAGATATCAAATTTAGTGCGCACGACACATTTCTAGAAAAACCTTCATCAGGTACGCTCAAAATAGAAAGATTGGAAAGGCAAATAATTTAAAGTTTTGGGAACAATAAAACCAAAGGGCCTAAACAGGATAGCCAAAATAGGCTAAAGTCACCTCTGTCTGAGGGAAGAAAACCTCATTTTATGTTATTCAATTAATACATACGATTTGATAGATGGTAATAATGTATTACTAGTAGTAGTAATTCAAATACCTGCAAGTCCAGACGTTGTATTGTTAGCCATATAAATGGCCTCTTCTTCAGTTTTGAACCTGTAACATAGACATATAAATTAATGTTAGTCACATGTCATTTTATACGCGTTTTGATTGGTCTAAAAGTTTAGGTTATTTTCATATGTACTGAATCTGAAAATAGACGTCGTTCTCAAGGCGTCGCGTGTCGTTGTCATGAGGCGATTTTCTTTAAATGAGGGGGTTATTTAAATTTATTTCCGATTATTTGCCTTACTTTGAAAAAAAAAATATATTTTTTAATATCATAGCAAAAAAGGTTTGAATTAATTTATAAGGATTGATCGAAATTATTTGTTCGGTTCATGAAGAAATAACCTCAATCAGGTGTGTACACTATATAACCTGATTGAGGTTATTTCTTCATGAACCGAACACAAATTGCGATCAATCCTAAAATACCTACTTGTGTTTAAAGTTGTATTTATGTTCGTCTTATGAATAAGAAATAACTTAAATGTTTATGTATATGGTGTTTAACGCCACTTTCAAAAATATTTCAGCTACATTGTGGTGGTCATTTTTAATGGTGGAGAAAACCGGAGTACCCGGAGAAAACCACCGACCTGTCGCAAGTAACTGACAAACTTTATCAAATAATGTTGTATCGAGTACAGCTCGCCATGAACGAGGTTCGAACTCACAATTGCACAGGTAGTTGTAAATCCAACTACCATCACTCATTGATATACGGATGATATTTTGTCAAATGCGAGCCCTAATGTAGACATCTTACCCCCTAATATTCCTGTTTATATATCTAAAGGAACTCTAAGATAATAAACCCAATGAAAAACGGACAAACCAAGAGACGGATTAATACAAGCTATAAATAGCTTGCTTCCGAATCCTACAATATGTAGTTCTGTATGTGTTATATTGTAGCCTGTTCCTAAAATGAATAAATATGTTTACACTAATAAAAAAACAACAACATACCACTCTGTCAGAACAGTTCCAAAATCTAATTGACAACTCACACAATTGGGGAAAAATCGATTCCCTTATCAACTAAAAAGATATGAACACAAACCGTATAACAGCTGCCACTGGTCCAAATTGTTCCTCTGTGTAACATTTCATGTTTGTTGACACATCACTAATCAGTGTCGGTTCATAAAAGTTCCCTCCCTTTCTTACACCACCAACAACTATCTTAGCACCCTTTGTCCTTGCATCTATTACTAAAGATTCTATCTATAACAATATAAGGCTGCATTATCACCGGGTTTGTATCCAGATTAACACGATGGGTGCCACTAGTGGAGCAGGAGTTGCTTACTCTTCCGGAGCACCTGTGCTCCCCACGGTCTTTAATGGGGTTCGTGTTATTCGTGTTTTATGTGTATGTTTTGTAGATTGTGTTGCAAATTGTGTTGTCTGTTCTTCTTCGATTTACGGATTCTGATTACCCCTTTGGTATCTTCAAACTCTTCCTGCCTAAAACAGATTACAATTGTCAGCAATTCATATAAATTAATGTCTAGTTCTCAGTTATTTCTGAGCAAGATCATTTTAGGGTAATAAGATATATTTTATCTTCCCTTACTTGACAAAGATTACTATGTTGCACGCTATGCCAGCCTATTTAATAAAGTTTCAATACAAAAGCATCAAAAGTATCAAATGTAACTGTGTACTATGCATTTCTGGAATAAATAAGGGTAATAACAAAATTACCGAACTCCGAACAATCTTACAAATGGAAAGTCAAAACTCATAAGTATATAAACAGACAAAATCAGTCAACAACCGGAAAACTGTGAAAACCGTAATGACCCTGACTTGGTACAGGCATTTCTAAAGAAATGGTGGGTTGAATTAGATTTTAAAGCGCCAAACCTCCCCCTTTCATTACGGCTCAAAGTTTCCGGCTATCACTATAACAGTATTTATAACAATACTTGAACAAAACAGTTTCATCAAGTAAAATATTTGAAAACCAAATCATTTAAAAGTCTTTTGGAGAAAGAAAACCAAGGGGTCAAATCATGATAGCCAATATTGCCATTAATTAATATTTCTTTGTCTATTTTTAAACAATTTGCATATCATCAATATAAAACAAAGAGCAAACGGGTTGCTATGACATTTTCAAACAAGAGGAACCACATAATTCAGAATATCATTTATAAATGATGCAGCAGAGGAAACCCCTGTATATATAAATATGTCCTAGTTCTCTGTCTTTCCGAATGTTTATGGATTAAATATATAACTTGTTCTTGAGATAAGTCCTTGGTGTTTGGGGAATGCCACATGCATGATACCAGCACCTATGACAACATAGAGACAACTTGTTGAAAGTGATTGTTTGAGGTTGGAGGCAGAGACTAAAATATCCGAATTTATCCTTTGTTACCTTGATAAAATCGACATATGTTAATTGGGTGAGTGGGTGAATGATTGTTGTTTAACGCCAATTCAGCAATATTTCAGCCATATCATGGCGAGAACAAGCTAATTTTCAATGAGATGATGATGAGGTCCGCTTTGTTCTAGACCAACATGTTGAGTTGAATTTGTTATAGTGCTAACTCTCTGAAACAACAGTCCGCGGGTAGACATGTCGCGCCACTCGGACACATTATTCTGATTCCGAGCCAACCAGTCTTTGCTCTTTCTCCTTAATGCTGCGTGCTTTGCTGAGAAGGAACAAATACCAATTTGATAGTCTTTGGTTTGACCCGACCGGAGCTCGAACCCACGATCTACCGCACTCGAGGCGAGCACGCTAACCATTACGCCACCGAAGCGATTTATGTTAATTGGTCTGAAACAATTGTTTTCATGTAAGTAGTCTGATTATACTTCTGGTATTTCAATTTGACATTGATGTCATGTACAATGTTTTTGTCATCATTATTCACGAGGCTTGTCTCGCATGAATGTAGAAAATGACAATTTCGTCCAGGTGCTCTGAAAGATTAGTATCTCCTATTACATGATACAATTATATGTTTTGATGTGAGGTTTTTTTTGTCTTTTTTTTTTGCTTTGTTTTATTGATTCTATGATTACATGATCTGGATTTAAGATAATATTTCAGTTACATCACAACCGTCAGTTATACTAAATTGCATATTATCTATTCTTTTCCTGCAATTATGACCCATTTTTACTGTATTTATTCATTTTCACTGCATCTTAAAAGGTAAACAAAGAAAACTTGATGTACCTTTTCAACTGCACGTTGATTTATAAGAGGTCCTTGGGTTGATTTAGGATCAAATCCGTCACCAATTCTCAATTCTTTTTCCATAGTTTTTGCTAATGTGTCAACAAATGTGTCGTAGATAGAATCTTGTACCAGTACCCTATTTGCACAAATACAGGCCTGAAAAATAAAGACATTACGAATACGTTGGTTGGTTTATCGTGTTTAACGCTACTTTCAACAATTTTTCAGCTATATCGTGGCGGTCAGTTTTATTGGTGGAGGAAACCGGAGTACCCAGAGATAACCACTGACATGTCGTATGTCATTGACAAGCTTAATCACATAATGTTGTATTGAGTACACCTCGACAAGAACGGGGTTCGAACTCATTAAGTTAGTGGTGATAGGCACTGATTGCAGAGGTAGTTATAAATCAAACTGCCATATGATCACGACCATGACAAACCGTACTTTTCAAATACAGCACCCAAAAAATTAAATCAAGTATGGCCTCAGAAAACGTAGCCATCAATAAAGAGTAAAGAATCAATTCATCATAAACCTCCATTTGAGATTAAATTTTGTAATTTTTTTAAAAACGAAGGTCAAGGGCATAGCTAGGACAATATTGTTTTCTACAGTGATGATCCAGATACAAAAACAACAAAAGTGGAAACAAAAAATAAAAATAAAAAAGAACTAACACCTGTACACATCATTATATATATGCCATCCATTGTCAGCTGGAATACTTTGAAGGGTCAATATTGTGGCATTAAAATCCTTGCATCATTATCAGAGTGTCACCTAACCCAGGTTAATGACAGTACCAGGATGGTTTCTCAGTTTAACTATATTTTACTCTATATCACTTTACTATAGAACATGTTAGCTATTAATGGATATTGCTTGCAGGGTTATCTTCCCTTAGTCTTTGTGTTACAATATACAATGTATTCCTAATTTCAGGGGGTCATCGTATACATGATCGTAAGGTAGTTGTATTATCTGTTACCCAAGCCACCACCTTGTTAATATCAGCTGATTGATGATTACCTGTCCTGTGTTTCATAATTAACTACCCTTATACCAGCCACTGTTGGTACCTGTCCTGTGTTTCATAATTTGCTACCCTTATACCAGCCACTGTCTTGTCAATATCAGTTACGCTAAAATTGTCTGTTTTCAGCTACATAATTTACAACCCATCACCCAATCCTACAGCCTATTAATATCAGCTGATTTATAATTAACTGTCCTGTGTTTCGGAATATACTACTCTAAGCTAGCATACCAGCCACTGTCCTGTCAATATTAGATGCATTAAGATTACCTGTCTTCAGCTTATTAATATCAGCTGATTTATAATTACCTGTCCTGTATTTCGGAATTTACTACCCATTAATCCAGCCACTGCCTTGTCAATATCAGCTGATTTATAATTACCTGTCCTGTATTTCGGAATTTACTACCCATTAATCCAGCCACTGCCTTGTCAATATCAGCTGATTTATAATTACCTGTCCTGTATTTCGGAATTTACTACCCATTAATCCAGCCACTGCCTTGTCAATATCAGCTGATTTATAATTACCTGTCCTGTATTTCGGAATTTACTACCCATTAATCCAGCCACTGCCTTGTCAATATCAGCAGATTCACAAACTATAAAGGGAGCATTGCCACCATTTTCTAGTGAAACTTTCTTTACTGTTGAGGCTGATTGTTGTAATAATATCTAAAATATAAAATATTACAATATTATAAAAGTGTGTAGGATATTTTATTTGAATAAGGATGAGGAATCACAATCACGATACCTTTTATCTGGTGTACTATATTTAGTCAAACGAGTTGCAATCCTTTTACAAAACACTATTTTGCTGATATTCGTGTTTTTATTTTATTCATGTTTTATTCTACATTTCACTCATATTATTATACATATATCCATACACATTGTGATTTTTGCACAATGCTGTCCGATCGGTATTGTTTTTATATTTTCATTTGATCCCATAACATTGTGTTGTCTGATTATCCCTTTGGTACCTTCAAACTCTTCGTACACATTCCAGGTAATACATCCTCAAGGTATGGAGCTTAGTCATATTAAAAAAACATCATATGAAATGATATTGATCCAGTAAATGATTTCTGTATCTGTATGAATTTTCCCGTAATCCATACATTTGTTAAAGTAGTATATTATGTCTCCACCCTCGTCCATTTTGTTGTGTAGTAGTTAATGATATCAGTGTACCTGTAGGAAAGTTTGAAGAAATTAAGAGGTAATCAGAAACCATTGTCGTGTAGTAGTTAATGATATCAGTGGTCCTGTAGGAAAGCTTGAAGAAATTAAGAGATAATCGGAAGCCGTAAATCGAACAAGACCAGACAATCTAAGGACAAATCATTCTAAAAACTGGGGTGGACTTGTAAGTTCCGGAAAAAAACCAGTTCCTATTCTACTAGTGACACACGTCGTGTAGCTGTTATCACGAAACCGTGATCAGTCATGCCAGACGAAAGAGGTTTAGGTTGATGGTGTTTAATGTTTTACAACTACCTAAGCAATCAGTGCCTACCACCACTAGCGTTGTGGGTTCGAATCCCAGCCATGGTGATGTGTACTCAATACATCATTATGTGATACAGTTTGTCTGTGACTTGCGACAAGTCGGTGGTTTTCTATGGCCACATCGGTTTCCTCCACCAATAAAACTAACTACCACGATACAACTGAAATATTGTTGAAAGTGGCGTGAAACGTCCTAACCCTCTATTCTTCTTCTGATTAGCCCTTTGGTAACTTCGGACTGTTCAACACCACCACCCCTTTGATAATATCGACCTTTGATAATATCGACATTTGATAATATCGACCTTTGATAATATTGACCTTTGATAATATCAACCTTTGATAATATTGACCTTTGATAATATCGACCTTTGATAATATTGACCTTTGATAATATCGACCTTTGATAATATTGACCTTTGATAATATCGACCTTTGATAATATCGACATTTTCAACATCACTACCCCTATTAGTAACTTCTAATCTTTCAGCATGACTATTTCTATGCAATATACCTTTCCTACTGCTGTTGATCCAGTAAAAGATATTTGTCTGACTGTAGGACTGGTACATAAGGTCTTCCCTACCTCACTAGAATTATCTCTACTACTGGTAACAACATTTAAAACACCTGGAGGTAATCCTGCTTTCTCTGCTAGCTAAACAAATAAATAATTTACATCCATTTCATTTCTTACTAGCTAAACAAATAAATAATTTACATCCATTTCATTTCTTACTAGCTAAACAAATAAATAATTTACATCCATTTCATTTCTTACTAGCTAAACAAATAAATAATTTACATCCATTTCATTTCTTACTAGCTAAACAAATAAATAATTTACATCCATTTCATTTCTTACTAGCTAAACAAATAAATAATTTACATCCATTTCATTTCTTACTAGCTAAACAAATAAATAATTTACATCCATTTCATTTCTTACTAGCTAAACAAATAAATAATTTACATCCATTTCATTTCTTACTAGCTAAACAAATAAATAATTCATATCCATATCATTTCTTACTATATAAACAAATAAATAAATATATATATGGTGCAGCACAGTTGTTTGTGCAGACACAAGATGTAAAAGAAACTGTAATTGGACGTATAAAATTTGAATGTTGGTTTCAATGATCACATATTACTAGTTATATTACATTGTGACTTGATTGACCGCTATGGAATATCTGTGTCACAAATTACCACGGATATGTTCCACTTGTCGTAAACACTTTCCGGTCCTTTTCTCATTCATGACTTATCACCGGATTTGTAACTAGATTAACACGATGCGTGCCACTAGTGGCACAGGAATTGCCTACCCTTCCGGAGCACCCTAGCTCACCCCCGGGTTTTAGTGGGGTTCGCGTTAATAAATCTTTAGTTTTATGTGTATGTTTTGTAGATCGTTGTTTGTCCTTTTGTACTTTTTGTTTTTGGCCATTGTGTTGTCTGTTCTTCTTTGATTTATTGATTCTGATTACCTCCCTTTGGTATCTTCAACCTCTTCTTATATTACTTTTAGTTATTATTAATTTGTTCATGAATGTAACTAAAAGAAAGACAGACACACAGACAGAGAGACACACAGACAGAAAGAAAGAAAGAAAGAAAGAAAGAAAGAAAGAACGAACGAAAGAAAGAAAGAAAGAAAGAAACAAACAAAGAAAAAAGGAAATTAAAAAAGAGAAACTACCTCATTTGTCTTATAAGAGATATATAATGTAAAGCATTTTACTGTTATACTTGTTACTTCACAAAGACCTAAGGCTGAGTATGGTGTATCCTTACCTCACAGAGAGCTAAAGCTGAGTAAGGTGTATCCTCTGCTGGTTTTAACACTACTGTACACCCTGCAGCAATGGCCGGTCCTGCCTTCCTTGTTATCATAGCATGTGGGAAATTCCACTATTATAAAAAAAAAAAAAAAAAAATCAAATCAAATAAGATGAAATAAAAGATTATTGTAGCCCACCATCTTAATTTTGACAGAAAACACTGAAAAGCTGGAATAAATGTCCAACCTACAGTTAAGGGCCTGGGTGGTTCAATGAGTTAGGTAGTTGGATTACCTAACAACTCATACAAGCCTATCACCAATACGGCGTGGGTGTGCACCCGGCTTTGTAAATTACAAAAAGGGTGCACTCGACTCGCAGCTGCAAGTGATAAAGCTTGCCAGTCACTTGTCCATGGCCAGTGGTTCTCCCTGGTACTCCGGCTTCTTCCACCACTAAGACTGGTCGCCATGATATAGCTGAAATATTGCTGAAAGAAGCGTCAGTCAAAATAAATCAATCAACCATTACAGCTATTTTTAGACGTAATGATAAATAGTATTACTAGATACCTACTGTGTATCAGTAGTGTTGTCTACTTAATTATATATAAATAAAAACATATATATCTGATTTAGTTTTCTGGAATAACCTTCACAAGATACGTAGTCAAAATATTGGAAAGCCAATTTTTTTTTTAATTCTGTGAGATCAAGTAAGCCAGGTCTAAACAGGATGCACAAAGTCTGCTTTTATTTACAATTTTGATATAATAGATAGTGTCTTGTTATTGATGAACAGCAAATACATCAGAGCTCGTGACAGTCAATCAACAAAACAAAATAATTCAACCAAAACTAATGGCAACACAACATATTATATGTATGGAGCAAGCAGCAAAAGGTCAAAATTTCAAAAATCCAACAGAAAAGTCGATACCCCTAATACACAAATACAATACATATGTTTTTATTACAATCCTTGGAATATATATTAGTCCACGAGGCTATCACCCACCTAATAATTTGTGTTTCGGTACTGACCTCTTTAATAAAATATATTTATTATTGAAACTCACAGTTCCTAAATAATATAATTATTATCAAACCTAGCAAAGGTCTGAAGACAACAAAGAGGTAATCAAAATCCGTAAATCAAAGAAGAACAGAAAATACAATGGTCAAAAGAAAAAGGACAAAATGACAAACACTACACAGAAAACTAGATATTGAGAAAAAATAGTAAATATATGTTAGAGAATACCGAAGGGGCAATAAAAAAAGGGCAATCCAGAGAAACTGGCAACACCAGTAAATAAACGTTAGAGAATACCGAAGGGGCAATCAAAAAAGGGCAATTCAGAGAAACTGGCAACACCAGTAAATAAACGTTAGGGAATACCAAAGGGGCAATCAAAAAAGGGTAATCCAGAGAAACTGGCAACACCAGTAAATAAAAGTTAGAGAATATCGAAGGGGCAATCAAAAAAGGGCAATTCAGAGAAACTGGCAACACCAGTCTATAAACGTTAGGGAATAACAACGGGGCAATCAAAAAAGTGCAATCCAGAGAAACTGGCAACACCAGTAAATAAACATTAGAGAATACCGAAGGAGCAATCAAAAAAGGGTAATCCAGAGAAATTGGCAACACCAGTAAATAAACGTTAGAGAATACCAAAGGGGCAATCAAAAAAGGGCAATCCAGAGAAACTGACAACACCAGTAAATAAAAGTTAGAGAATACCGAAGGGGCAATCAAAAAAGGGCAATCCAGAGAAACTGACAACACCAGTAAATAAACGTTAGAGAATACCAAAGGGGCAATCAAAAAAGGGCAATCCAGAGAAACTGTCAACACCAGTAAATAAACGTTAGAGAATACCGAAGGGGCAATCAAAAAAGGGCAATCCAGAGAAACTGACAACACCAGTAAATAAACGTTAGAGAATACCGAAGGGGCAATAAAAAAAGTGCAATCCAGAGAAACTGGCAACACCAGTAAATAAACGTTAGAGAATACCAACGGAGCAATCAAAAAAGGGCAATCCAGAGAAACTGGTAATACCAGTCTATAAACGTTAGGGAATACCAACGGGGCAATCAAAAAGGGCAATCCAGAGAAACTGGCAACACCAGTAAATAAACGTTAGAGAATACCAAAGGGGCAATCAAAAAAGGGCAATCCAGAGAAACTGGCAACACCAGTAAATAAACGTTAGAGAATACCAAAGGGGCAATCAAAAAAGTGCAATCCAGAGAAACTGGCAACACCAGTAAATAAACGTTAGAGAATACCAACGGGGCAATCAAAAAAGTGCAATCCAGAGAAACTGACAACACCAGTAAATAAAAGTTAGAGAATACCAAAGGGGCAATCAAAAAAGGGCAATCCAGAGAAACTGACAACACCAGTAAATAAACGTTAGAGAATACCGAAGGGGCAATCAAAAAAGTGCAATCCAGAGAAACTGGCAACACCAGTAAATAAACGTTAGAGAATACCAACGGGGCAATCAAAAAAGGGCAATCCAGAGAAACTGGTAATACCAGTCTATAAACGTTAGGGAATACCAACGGGGCAATCAAAAAGGGCAATCCAGAGAAACTGGCAACACCAGTAAATAAACGTTAGAGAATACCGAAGGGGCAATAAAAAAAGTGCAATCCAGAGAAACTGGCAACACCAGTAAATAAACGTTAGGAAATACCAAAGGGGCAATCAAAAAAGGGCAATCCAGAGAAACTGTCAACACCAATAAATAAAAGTTAGAGAATACCGAAGGGGCAATCAAAAAGGGCAATTCAGAGAAACTGGCAACACCAGTAAATAAAAGCTAGAGAATACCGAAGGTGCAATCATAAAAGGGCAATTCAGAGAAACTGGCAACACCAGTAAATAAACGTTAGGGAATACCAAAGGGGCAATCAAAAAAGGGTAATCCAGAGAAATTGGCAACACCAGTAAATAAAAGTTAGAGAATACCGAAGGGGCAATCAAAAAAGGGCAATCCAGAGAAACTGGCAACACCAGTAAATAAACGTTAGAGAATACCGAAGGGGCAATAAAAAAAGTGCAATCCAGAGAAACTGGCAACACCAGTAAATAAAAGTTAGAGAATACCGAAGGGGCAATCAAAAAAGGGCAATTCAGAGAAACTGGCAACACCAGTAAATAAACGTTAGAGAATACCGAAGGGGCAATAAAAAAAGTGCAATCCAGAGAAACTGGCAACACCAGTAAATAAAAGTTAGAGAATACCGAAGGGGCAATCAAAAAAGGGCAATTCAGAGAAACTGGCAACATAGGGTAAACAATGGTTCATCTCCCTCAGGCATAGCAGATTACCACCATCTTGTTTAGACCCTGTGAGTTTCATGCTCCCAAATACTTTTAAATTATTTGACTTTCAAATATTTTGACTTTGAGCGTACCTGATGTAGGTAATTCCAGAAACGCATTGTCCGCACTAAATTTGATATCTAATTTTCAATTCAAATTATCTGCCCTTCCAATCTTTTGATTTTGAAGCTTATTGCAGAAATGCCTCATGCGCATTATATTGAATATCTACGCTTGTATTACTTTTATTACACCAGATTATTTTTGCTTGAGTTCGTATTCCCTTTTTATATTATTATTTAATACTAGTATGCTATTCTTTCGTTGGGTTTGTTTATCTATCTGGATTGTTTTTGTACAGTTTATTCCAATTTGTATTTTTACTTTATCCATGTGGATGCAAATAAACAGGACCCATCAACTCTTTTATTTCGTATACATATCAGTATAGTCTTACCGGTGTTATCATTCCAGTGACACCTATCGGTTGCTTGAGTACCAGTAGCCTCTTTGATTTAACTGGTGATGGTATGATATCCCCATAAACTCGTCTGGCTTCCTCTGAGAACCATTCCAGAAAACCTATCCCATAGTTTAGTTCACCTATAGATTCTTGAAGTGGTTTGCCCTGCAATTGTATGAAATAATATGGTTTATGGTGTATGGTGTTTAACGTCACTTTCAACAATATTTCAGTTATATCGTGGCTGTCAGTTTTATTGGTGGAGGAAACCGGAGTATGCAGAGAAAACCACCGACCTGTCGCAAGTAACTGACAAACTGTATCACATAAGGAACGATACTATAGATGAGTACATCTAAATACATCTACTTACCATTTCTGTTGTTAAGACTTTCGCTAAATCTTCTTTGTTTTTGTTGCACAGATCAACCCATCGTCTTAAGATCACACTTCGTTCCTAAAATCACAAACAATATTAAATTTCATTGCTCAAACTGACATAATGATACAGTAAACACAATATTATTAATACAAAATTAACAGAATGGACGTTAGTTATATCTTGATGGAAAGATCAATCCCTACTTCATTGAAATATTGAATAAAAGACAACCAAACACAAAACAACTATAAAGATGGGCAATACGGACCTCACCAAAAACCGGGGGTGAACACAGGTGCTCGCGAAAGGTAAGCAGTTTATGACTCATGTAACACACCCATCGAGTTACTCATTTTGTCAAAACGTGTTTGATACCATTATAAGCAAACACACACATAAATAATATATATACGACACGAGCCCTACTACAAACAACTGGGGGTAAAAACGAACTGAACATTGTTTTATGCGGAAATTGTAGCGGATGTCACAAAAAGGAACTAAGAATGTTAAGACATATGACAAGCAAAATAGAATATACATGTAGATCAGATGGCCTTACATGTTATTTCCATCCTATATATTAACCATGGACACCCACATATACTCATATACAGTCTGTATAAATTATTGTCTATTTACTAAGGGACAATTGGTGGAGGAGTGGTTGAGGTCAAAACGAAGTGACCACAATCATAGCGTTTATCATGTAAGATTACTCTCACATGCCAATCTGACAAATTACGGGTTCCTATACATCTACAGATAGCTTCACTCGTCAGTTTGTTATACTATCAAGCTTTCCTCCATTAATAGTAGGGTGCCCGAAGAAAGATTTTTGCGAATTTGCCTTAACGGAATTACACACACCTGTATGATACATCGTTGGAATGAGGAAAACAAGCCGCATCGAAATAAATATGTCGTCGTTATGTATTGTGGTCACGTTTTTTTTTAAATTGGGGTCAAAGGTGAAGATCTAAAAATTGGAACTAACACACCACAAGTTTTAAAAGGCTTCCTTTTTTGACAAGACTGTGAAGAACTTTAAACTGAAATGCCAATTTTATTTGTTAAGCTTAATATTTTATTATTTTATGCTTATTTTTTATTTTACATTGTTTGAATATAGAGCAAAAGGCCATTTTCTAAAAAAAAAATGCCATTTTACAATTTTCGTATATATGAGAATTAAAAGTGACCTTGACCTGTCATAGTTTGAACATTTCTCATTTTTAATTGATATTCATTTAAAGGAAACCTTCAAATTATTAAATTATTTGCTAACCCTTAACATTTGACAAATGGTGAACGGATTCCAAAAAAAATCATGTTTCAGTTATGGTACACCATGATTAATTACTGGTAAAATATCTATTAACCTCAAACTTCGTAAAAGGTACCAAAATTCAAATTTAATGGCTTATGTGTTTGCAACATATCATTTGTAGCAGGAGATAAATTAAACATGTCTAGAATGTATACAGGTAACCATCTAGAATTGTTTACTCTGTTAGTGACAAATATGAAGGGTAGCATAGCCGACACTGATGACACATGCAATTTCCACAACCCATCTCTTTCGGATCGAATATTTTGCAACATTATTTCAATGGCATTGAGAAACATCCCAAAATTTGAATGTCGGTGATTCACTACAGCCCCATTTTCTGAAATCATCCATCAAAGGAAGCATATAGTTGTCAATTGCATATGTTGCTACATTTTTAGTCTCATTATTACTTGGTTTTGGTGGAAATGTGACAGCAAGTTCAGATAAATCTGACCAAAAATTGTCAGGAAATGACTTTATCAAGTCATTTTTATTACACCAACTAAAAAAGGCAGACAACCATGACACACTCAATGCCTCATATGCCAATACAAAAGCTCTTGTCGCACGATTGAATTCTTTACCATTCAGCATCTGATCAACTGTCCCGGCAGCATATGCAGAAGAATCAACCAACAAATCTTTAAGACCACCATCACCCCACAACTTTCCAATCGCTGCAATATAGCAGGATAACGTGTGAAAACCACATAATCATACTGTATGGTTGCGAAAAGTCTCGGGGATCGCCCATTCAACTTGCTTAGCTATAGCATACAGTTGTTGATCGAATGTTTGTACTGAATGTACCTGACCCATAGCTTGTGTCATATCAACACACCTTTTCATCGTTGTAAAGACAATTGACATATCATTTGGTTTTGACTCAATGATACGTGCGTAAGACACTACGAAAAATTCAGATTTATATTCTGATAATCAGCTGTTATAGCCGGTCCAAAAAGGAATTTGCTAGGGTTGGTTTGCTGGGAAGCGAATTGGAATGTCAAGAATTGTTCTAGAAATAGAACATAGAAGAAGCCAAAGAATGTCTGATGTTTTGGAAAGGTTACTTGAACATTCAGTTATCCTGTCAAACGCATTTTCAATTCTACCAGGAACCCCCCTTGTCTTTGGTTTACTAAATGTTAAGCAAGCTGTCAAAGATGATGCACTGTTGCTGATCTGTACAGACCTTTCCCGTGATCTTTTTTTCTTTGATTGGCTAATATTGGGGTCTACTGCATAGTGACGGATTTGAAAAACTGCCCTTCCCTTTGAATGGAAAGTGTTTTTACCGTCAACGGTTTCAGTGTTGATATCGATGTTGTCAGCACCCTCCTGAATTAAACCACCACCCTGATGCATAGGGATTATACCATCAGGAACGTAGATACCATCTTGATTTTTTTCAATTTCATGGTGTGCAATGCTGGTTAGATGTCGTCTGACTTCTCCATAAGAGGCACAGAAACCATTAGAGTGTAATGTCTCGATAAGTTGCTTTGAACCGATATCGTGGTACAGCTGTACAGCAAAACCAAGGTGGAATTGAGTAAGCACATCTCTTGAGACATAAAATATGCATTCAGTTATACCCATCACTTTCTGCAGCTTATCGTTTAGAATATTGTAAGGTTCTGATGCATTTTTAAAGGATTTATAATCAAGCAACCAGTAGATAAATTTTGTAAGAGACAAAGGCATTCGATCCATAGACAATGCAAGTGACACCTCGTTCGCAGTGGGGTATTCGTCGGTGGAAATGCTTATTTTCTCGATGTCACGCCTCAAGATTCGAATGGCTGCGTGCAATATTTGGTCATCATTGCAAGAATCTGCAACTGTAGATATCTCTTGTTTGATTTCAGACGTTTTTAGTTTCGACTTCAAATTACCTGCAGTTGCGACAACATGTCCTATTGACACATCACTTCTGAAGACTAGGTTGGACTTCCCCTGTCCGTGCTGTAACTGTACAACGATTGAATCGCCGTAATGTATTTTAAGTCTGTCTTGTAATTTGGTAACAGGATAAGTATTTGAGATGTGTGCGGGAAGATAAGCAAGATACTTTTGAAGTAATTGTGTCATTAGAAAAGCTTGTTTACGCACTGTTAGGTCTTCGTGAATATCAGCTATAAGCATTTTAAAAGCATAGTCATGAACACCAAATTCTGGACAATCGTCTTCCTGAAATTTTGATTTCACAGGGGTATGCCTTAGCAAGTACTTAGTAATGCAACCGGCATGATAGACAGCATTATCAATAAATTCTTCGCTGTCAAGTATTTTGATGATTCTTTGATCATTTTTGAAAACAGCCGATTCCCATAGGCTATTCCGACGATCAGTTGATTCAATTTTTTTCAGTTTTCTATCTTTTTTAAACGTTTTCTTTTCACAGAGAAAACATACTTTCCAATTTAACAGTTGGTTAATATTAGAATCTGGCACAAATGATTATGTTATACATGTAGTATGTCCCGGTTCAACTGCAGTGGGTTCTGACATAGAATAACTGCAATTGCGCCTGCTTGTGTATGATTTGTAACAAGCGCGATGGTACAATATTTTTAAATCTTCACAGCGAATACAATCTAAGCTAGAAACATCCTGCAAAATTCTAACATAAACATCATCTTTCCTGGCTTCCAGTGCTTCGATAAAGCTATTTCTGCTAATATTTCGCATAGTTATCACTAGCGAGTCACAAAATGAACTTTGAGAAATAATGCATTTGTCCCAGTTCACTTCATTTCGAATTCTTTTAGGACTAGACGGACAAAGTTTTACCGGGCTGTGAAACTGAGCCATTTCCGGACTTATAACGTATCCTGCAGGATTGGTCCGTGTATTAGAAACACATGAATTAAACAAATTTTAAAAACAGTAAAACCTATCAACGGCCGACATAAAAATGAATGTTTTTAAAACATAAAAACCACAAACAATTCCACTGAACAATTAAAACCAATATGTTTGCCCTAAAAGGAGAGAAAATACTAAATGCATTGAGACAGAGATCGTGCAGTTAATGACCGGCGAGCGACACATCATTAACAAAAACCGGTACATGACAATCCGTGTATGAAAGAGGAAATTTACACTGTTATTTGAGTTTATATTTTGCCAATTTCTCAACAACCGCTGACATTTAGATTATGATTTTTGGCACACATGTACATTTCATCAATATGTTTTCTTCAAAATCAAAGTACATTTATAATGTAGTGTAATTACTTTGCTTTTGTTGAAAATACGGTTAATTTGGGGTCACATTTGAGGCTTATAGTAAGGCTGATATACTCTTTCAAAAATCAATTATTTACATCCCGTTTTTATTTTAATTATATCTTTGATACATTATCTCATATGTAAAAAGCTTTTTAGCTATTTAGATAGCGGAGAATATTTTTATTTTGCATCCTGAAAATACCAGGTACATTGTGTCAACCGAGGGTACCTTTGAAAAACGTGAAATTAAAAAAATCGTGACCACAGAAACTTACGACGACAATTAAAAATACAAAATGTAATAATTTTTTTAGCGCTTAAAACCAAAATTAGCCGTGTGTAATTCCGTTAACCCAAACTCGATAACTAAGCGTCTTTTTTAACACTGGGCACACCTACTATAAGCCTAGTAGACATGATCAAGCTGGAAAATGTCTGAAAGTGACGATAAACATCAATTACTATAACCCTCTATATGGTAATGCATTCGTCATGTATCTTGTGTGCGTTCTGTTTCTTGTGCCCAATGTTGCCGGTGTCTCTGGATTGTCCATTTTGGATTGCGCCTTCGGTTTTCTCTAACATTTATTCATTAACGTTTTCTATCTTAAATTAAATACTATTAATACATATAAAATTTTAAAAGACAAGTTTGATTAATGTTAGTAGGCCGGGTAGCATACTACTTTAGCTGTACACAGATGATAGATGTTAGCTGGTGACATTTCGCCTTAAATGTAAAAGTCTGATCAATAATAACTGGTTGCATTTGACCTTAGCTGTACATGTTTTTGATAAATATTAGCTGGGTAACATTCTACCTTAGAGGTACATGTTTGATAAATATTAGCTTGATTGAATTCTACCTTAGCTGTTGTGTCTCTCCAAGTTTCAAATGCTTCTGCAGCGTACTGTATAGCCTTTTCTGTATCATCTATATTCATGTCAGGGACACATCCTATCTTCTCTCCCGTTGATGGATTATATACTGGTAAAAAACAGTATGAATAAATGTCATTCATTTAAGCAATATTCCATTATTATATACATTTGTTTGTTTTACTTAGAAATTACCCCTTTACAACGGTGGAACCATCAGTTGGGTTGGGTACCAAGGTTAGCGTATTAATAATCATAAATAAACAACTATGCAAAATTAAAAATGAGCATAAAACATAAAATAAATTAAGAATCAAAATTATTGAAAACATTAACATGTCTTGAAAAAAATAGGTTTCTTTGAACTTTTATATCATATTTCGGGGCACAAAAAGCATTTTAATGATAAATTCCATGGTAAACATTCATTTCAAGCTTTTATGCATTCATACAGTTAGTTTGTTACAACCGTCAATGCGTTCACCTCCTAGTTAGTCTGGTAGTCATGACTACAACCGTCAAGGCTTTCACCTCCTAGTTAGTCTGGTAGTCATGACTACAACCGTCAACGCGTTCACCTCCTAGTTATTCTGGTAGTCATGACAACAACCGTCAAGGCATTCACCTCATAGTTAGTCTGGTAGTCATGACTACAACCGTCAAGGCGTACACCTCCTAGTTAATCTGGTAGTCATGACTACAACCGTCGAGGAGTTCATCTTCTAGTTAGTCTGGTAGTCATGACTACAACCCTCGAGGAGTTCATCTTCTAGTTAGTCTGGTAGTTTGGTAGGCATTACTACAACCGTCGTGGAGTTCATCTTCTAGTTCGTCTGGTAGTCATGACTACAACAGTCGAGGAGTTCACCTTCTAGTTAGTTTGGTAGTCTGGTAGTCACTACTACAACTGTCAAGGAGTTCATCCTCTAGTTAGTCTGGTAGTCATGACTACAACCGTCAATGAGTTCATCTTCTAGTTAGTCTGATAGTCTGGTAGTCATGACTACAACCGTTGAGTAGTTCACCTCCTAGCTAATCTGGTAGTCTGGTAGTCATGATTTGCGAAGTTCACCTCCTAGATAGTATGATAGTCATGACTACAACCATCCAGGTGTTCACCTCCTAGTTAGTCTGGCAGTTATGACTACAACCGTCAAGGCGTTCACCTTCTAGTTAGTCTGGTAGTCATGACAACAACTGTCAAGGCGTTCACCTCCTAGTTAGTCTGTTAGTCATGACTACAACCATCGAGGCGTTCACCTTCTAGTTAGTGTGGGTCATGACTCAGCTGAACATTGCTGAAAGTGACGATAAGCACAAAGTATATGTATAAAACGAAAATCTTCCTTCGGAACATTGGTTTTGGTTGATGTTCTACACTGTATAATATAGTTTTATTAGAGAGTACTCACCATTAAACGTCTTTCCACTGTTTGCTTCAACCCATTGTCCGTTAACATAAGCTTTATCATGTAGAAGTCTGTGGTAAGATCTAGTGGCTGTTAAATCGTCCATCTTTCTGTTAGTATATCTTCTGACAGAACAAAGTAAGCTACGAAACACTAATCTGTACTTCATTAATTAACTGCAATATGAAGTAAAACATAAACTTTAGAGAACACCGAAAGGGCTATCAAAAATGAACAATCCAGAGAAACTGGCAACAAAGGGCACACAAGACGAAGAAAAACAAAAACACAACACAATATGTGTTGGACACCACTATACAGAAACAAACACAAATAACGTAAATAAAACATCAGCCATGCTACAAAGGTTAGAATTCAATGATTGATTATCATATATGTATTATAAAAAGCTGGTATGCATAATGCATATATTAAAACCAGGGTCAATCTCTATATGTAACCTTAGCCGCATTCGACTATCTTGATTAAACCATTGAGCTTACTTGCTCCCAACAATGTAACATTATTACGCAATAAGATATTTAGACTAGAGCGAACCATCGTGCACATAGTTTTGTATTTCAACTGATGCCGTCTCGTAATTTTTTACTGAAGTCAAGCCAAATGACCAAGAAGAGTTTGAAGACACGAAAGGGGTAATCAGAATCTGTAAATCGAAGGACAGACAACATAATGGTCAAAAGAAAAAAGTCAAAAGGACAAACAACGATCAACAAAACATACACATAAAACTAAAGATCGAGTAACAAGAATTTCATTAAAACCAGGTGTGAGTTTAGGTGTTCCAGAAGGGTAAGCAGTTCCTGCTCAACTAGTGGCACCCGTTATGTTAATCTAGTTACAAACCCGGTGATAAGCCGTGAATGAGGAAAGGACCAGGAAGTGATTATGACAAGTGGAACATATCCGTGGTCATTTGTGACACTGATATTCCATAATGGTCAACCAAGTCATGGTGGCGATCGTAAAATTTCAAATTGATGACTTCAACTTTGAAGTCAAGCCATATGACCAAATTGTGTACTACACTAAAAATGGCTCGTCAATGTTTCTCAGTCAACAGGGATGTTGCAATGGATGTTTATCGAAAAGTGGCAGTTATCAGTCGAGTTAGTCCTTGCAGTCGAACATTAGCGGTGAAATAACTACTACCAATCCGGCTAATTCTCGTTACACGTAATCATAGATTTGCTGAAAAGCAACAACTACCATTCGTGCTAGACCTTATAATCGGTGTTTAGCGGAGAAATGACAGTTACGGGTCTGTCAAGCTCTTAATCTGTTTTAACGGAGATTTAGCCTCAGCAGCCCGACTAGTTATTCTAATCTTTGCTTTATTGGTAGGTAGCAACTACCAGTCTGATGAGTTCTTGGAATCGTGGCTTAGCGGTGAAATAAAAACGTCAGTATTAATTGTTAGTCTTTGCAATACCAATAAAGATAGTTCTTCCTGTCAAAATAGTGGGTTTAAGGATAAGTAGGTAGTAAGTAGTAAACGAGTAAGTAGAGTATGAAGATACCAAAGGGGTAAATAGAAGAAGGACTTACAACACAAAGAAAAAAGACAAATGGACAAACAACGATCTACAAAACACACAAATAAAACTAAAGATCGAGTAACACGAACCCCACTAAAAATCGGGGATGAACTCATGTGCTCCGGAAGAGTGAGCAGTTATTGCTCCACTTGTCGCACCCGTCGTGTTAATCTATTTACAAATTGGGGTGATAAAAAATATAACAAGTATCTAGAGACTTTTAATAACTGTAATATAATTATAATATACAGAATGATTTGAACAGACGCACGCAGAGTACCAAGTCAGACAAATACTCTAATGTTCTGCTTTACTGATATCTGGATCGTCCACCAACGGAACCAATAGGGATGTCGATAGCTATTACACAGATAATGCTATGTAAAAGAGAACTTGCAACAGGTGGTACTAGGCAACAATTGGTTTGATGTGGTATTTGGTGACCCGGTGAAAGGTCAAATTGTGTGACTGTCTATCATCTCCCTTTGTTTCATGTGTCATATTCACGTGTGATTTATATGTCATCAGTACGTGTCAATTGACGTTCAACAATAAATTTGTATCTAGATTGTTATATTTGCTTGATAATCTCGTACTTGTGTAATCTGCTACTTGTACCGCTGGAATCAAGATAAGTGATTACGACAAGTGGAACATATCCGTGGTCATTTGTGACACTGATATTCCATAATGGTCAACCAAGTCATGGTCCATTAAATTGTCATTACGTGTATATTTACTTATTGTTTATAAAAACTTATTCTCAAATATCTCAACAATATAGCTGAAATAAAAATAAATGGGCGTTAAACACGGTACACCATTCAATCAATCAATATAAATGCATACATGCATACTGTTTATTTGACATTAAACTATCAATTCGACTCTTTTATAACAAATACGAGTGATCTAAAAATGCTTTTTAGTGAAATCAACATTTTTAACGGTAACCCTACGCTATTAAAAATGCTAAATACATTATTATTATTGCATGTTGTACTGTAATCGCTTTATATAAAGAAAACGAATGCACTCACCTGCAACGAAGAAACTTACGACCTAAATATTGATCTCTGTACACACGTAACATTTAAGTAAACAATGTACATTAGTTACTACCTGTATAAAAACAGGTAGATCTTTATAGTAATCTTTATGTTATGTCACACTTTACAGAATATATATCAATATGAATCATCCCATATTGTATTGTCAACTATTGACTGCATAAATAATTAACAAACCATTAAATAAAAACATTGTGCATTAACGTAAAGAATTATAATTACAAAATGTATCAGGGGGCCTGGTTGGGCGAGTGGTTGTGTTGGTTAATATAAGACCACATGATGTCTTGAAGGCAAATTGGTTAAAGTCGTTAACTCCTGGCCACAAGTTTGACTTCTGACTATCAGCACAACACCCCGGAACATATCCCATAGAACTAGTTGTTAAAGTGAGAATGATTTCTTTCTGGTCAAAATTATGTTGTTGGGGAAAAAATAGAAACGTAAATCAGATATCAAACTTAGTGCATACGACGTGTTTCTGGAATAACCTTCATCAAAGATTTAAAATTATCATTTATTATTTACATATTGTGTCTCCAAATGTCAGTTGCAGATAGATGTAATTTTCTGTGGTTAAATACAATTATAAATATACTGAATGAATGTAGCATGTCTAATATCTGAAACACACAAACCTTTCTAAATTCTACTTGGTTAATAAACACTGTAAAACTTAAACTTAGAGATCAATTTGAACAAACTTGGCATTCATTTAAGAAATAATTCATGGAAGCCATATGTATATATTATTTTTACCACGGGTAGGCCTTTATGTCACGAAGTTTTACCCCGAGCGTAAGCGAGGGGTAAAAAGCTGACATAAAGGCCTACCCGTGGTAAAAACAATATATACATATGGCTTCCATGAATTATTTCGATTCTAATAGGTAAAAATTGGTAAAATATCGTTATAAATTGTCGATGACGTCATAAATTACAATGGGTGTAGATATATATTATTTTTACCACGGGTTTGGACTCAAAGCGTTTGAAGGACGTCATATTAGAATGATAGATGATTCACCGAAAATTAATTATAAGCTTTTTAAAACCTCCTTTCAAATGGAAGAGTATAATTTTCAACTCATTGAACACAAAAAGCCATTGATTTCTGCCGATTTAGATCAACAAACATAAGTTATCGATTGAGTCGGGTAGGTGGTATATTATTGAAAGAAACAATCGAGTATGCTTTCTGTGTAATGATGATATCGGAGATGAATCCCATTATATTTTACATGGTAATATTTTAATCTTAGTAGAACATTATTACTATCAAAATATTATAATATTCATGTGAATGTATTAAAATTCAGAAATCTTATGACTTCGAACACAAAGTTTAACCCATCAAATTATATAAATTTATAAAGATAATAGAAAAAGGGTATTTGCAATCAGGCTGAAACATTATTATTTGTATATGTAAATATTACTTATATATATACGTCTCAATACCTATGTATATGGTATATTGAGAAATAAAGTTGAATAGTCGCGATTTAGTTGACTTTCTGTAAGTGAGATCACAAAAATGTCACAAGTCACTGACAAACTTTATCACTTGATGCTGAATCGAGTACACCTCGCCATGAACGCGGTTCGAACTCACAACTTTAGTGATGATAGGCATTGATTGCACAGGTAGTTATAAATCCAACTATCATACGATCACGACCATCCCTGCATCGGTATGTAAAAACGGCATACATGTAAATAAAAAATTACTATAATTGATATATAGAGGCGTAACACGACATAATTAACAGTAAATACGATATCTTAACACATGTGACGTTATTAATATTGTCTAAACTGACTAATTGTCATTTTATGATCTTTTAAATAGTAATGATGACGATTGATTATGTATGATTGCTTTGTACTCATGACCGTCTTAACAGCATTATAGGCCGCCGGGCAATGCAGTGCACTAGGTCCCATATCTACACAACCACTCACAGGAATAAAACTGTAATTGTCGATAAAAATTAAACATATATTAATTGTAATGTATAACAAAATCAGTGTTTAAACATTAAAAACATGCTGTACACAACATACATAGATTAATATGGGGCCCCTATGCCTATGCGCTAAGACGGTACTGTTTGTAATATCCCAGCTGGGTTAAAATAATGCTAGGTCACTGAATCAACAGTCCACAGGTATACATGACGTCCCAGGTGGGCATGCTATCCTACCTCTGAGCCAAGGAGTCGTTAGTGTTAACTCCTAATGTCAGGGGCGGATCCAGAGACTCTGTTGACGGGGGGGGGGGGGGGGGGGGGGGCTCAGTTATGGAGCAATATTTTCAATAATTGATGGAACCAACTGTAGTCCCAAAGCGGTTCTGGCGTGTAGGTCGGTAAACCTTGTTTTCATTTCATTTAGCGTACAGTAGAGAAAAGGTACAGTTATTGACTTCCTAAAGTAGTCTTCCGGACTCTGCTTCAACATTATCTCTCATTATTTGTCTCTCGCATATTCTAGGTTTTTTAACCTCTTTGTCTAGCGGTTCACATATTTTAGCACTCCTCTCAAAACACTGGTGGTTGAATTGTTCAACATTTGCTCTGCAGTCTAGTGAGCTCTGAATTAAATTTACGCTTTTTAAGAGTCTGCCTATGTCAAGTGATCTCTCTTGTAGTGATCTTGTAGAGGACCTTTATAAGTTGGAATAACTTGTGTCCGATCCAAATGTTATATAGTTAACAATAAAATAAGTTTAATCTAAATCTAGTGATCTGCTGAGCCCTTTCTTAAAAGCCAGGCACATTTGAACAATAACAATGGTTACGACAAAATCAAAGTTGCAAATGGAATTCAACAAAGAAGTTACATCAGCTTCTTCTGGTCTGGTGTATGTGTGTTTTGGCAGTTTTGTAAAGTGGTCAAGCAGGGGCGGATCCAGGGGGGCGCATCCGGCACGCGCCCCCCTTAAATTGGAAAAAAATATGATTTTTTGGCGTAAAATCGTGATTTTTCACACGAAATACCCCAACAATGTTCGCGCCTCGCTCCGCTCGGCGATATTTTTTAACGGCGCCTCTCCCCCTAACTTGAAATCCTGGATCCACCCCTGTCAAGGGTTTGAACAATAGCAGGGAAAAAAATCTAATTTAAGTCTATTTTATTTCTAATTAATTTTAATTATTTTATATCTATTTATATTTTCATTTAGAGTTTAAAATATGCTGTATTCATATATTTTCAAAACGGAAACTCGTGTATTTTTTTCTTCTTTTTTTTTGTAATACAGCAACATTTTCTTTTAATTTTTTTGTAAAAATAAATGATATTTAAAAAAGAATTTCCTTGAAAGAGCCTAAATTTACAGGTGGTTATACCTATATGAAATTGTGACACTAGACATGTTTATATAACGGTTTAAGACAATACCTGATTAATTGGTATTTTGACAATACATTCATAAAAACTTCAAATAAACTTGAAAATTTGATTTAGCATAATTACCTCTTTGAAGATTAATTTAATACAAAGAAATTAATTTCTATTTTCTTTTACTTTCATCACACAGATCGAAACCATTCGATTAAAAGCCATATAGTGACGTTAACTAGCGTATGCTAATATATGTGCTTGTCTTATTCGACGGGGGGGCCGAAGCCCCCAAAGCCCCCCCCCCCCCCCTTGAATCCGCCACTGAATGTTGTGGAGGTGAAGCAACAAATGCATTATTAAGTTTTACCCAACAGAACCAATAATCACCTGAACACAAGACGCGGGCGCTAACTATTACGGGGTTCATGTGGAGAATGGGAATAAGGACAAAATGGTTAAGATTCGTACATTGTAAGGATATAAAAATAAACCGGCAACATAATTATGAATAAAATGAAAAACATAAACATACAACACTACTGGAACATTTCTTATATCTATAAATAGAAAGAGAACATTTCCTATATCTATAAATAGAAATATTTGTTATTGAAATATTTGTCATCTGATATCTTATTTCGTTTTTTCATCACTTTGTGTTTTTGGAATCAGTCTAATAATATCCATATTTCCACGTTCACCATGTAACATTTCTCCACTTTTTATTTTCTATATTACACATTTTTCAGTATGTTATCTTGTTTATTTTTAGTGTATTGATTATTTGACGTATTATTACTACTTTTAACAATATAATATCGAATTTCTATACAATACAGAAAAAAAGGGGGAGGGGGTAAAACTGAGAAATGTATCCATGTATCTAATTATCTTATCAGATTTACCGTAGATACTTTCCTCATTGTCAAGTACAATACGTCAATAAACTGTAATCGATATTTCAAATTCATACTGTTTTATTTACAAAAGGTATGCGTTATTTTCTTATGATTTAATGATTAATAACGGTTATCAAGATATTTTTATCTATGATTATTTTTGTATTAAATTCATTTTCTTGGTAATGTTAATGTGTGAAACATACAACTTGCATGTAGCTTGATTAGGGCTAGGATCATGCAGATTGTTTAGGGCTTGGATCATACATTTTAAAAAGGGGGGTCTACATCTAATGAAATTAAATACATTATTGGTATTTTACAAATATTGACGAATCGAACGAATGACCAGACTTAAATAATACGTTAGTATTTTATGAGTATTAAATTTAAGCCTATGTGTACTTACCCATACTGTGTATGCTATATAACTACTCGCGTGGAACAAATACAATACATGCATATTGATCGATGTCGGTGTGTAAATGTCGTTAGCACGTGGATGAATGTTATACTGAAATGGCTGAAAAATCAGAAATGTTAATTCCTGAGGACACTAATGACATTAATACACATCGAGTGGTCGATTTCAATGCTAAATATTTCAAAAAGAAGACACAAGAAAGTGTGATTGTCAGATTTCAAAGAAGAGCCAGAGAATGTATATCAGCCAGGAGTGTCAAATCTTGCTTACTAAATCATTTACCAATTATTAGAAATATGAGGAGGTATAAGATACGACAATTTATGTTGAATGACATCCTCTCCGGCATAACTGTTGGTATCATGCAGATACCTCAAGGTACGTCATGACTTGTTTTTTTTTAATTATTTTTCTTACTTGTACCAACGTGTAGAAATATGACATATTGATATACAATATAACTGAAATATTGTTGAAAGTGGCGTTAAGCAACATAAACCAAACCAAACCAAACCTATATATATATGATAAAGTTTGTCAGTGACTTGCAGCAGGTAGGTGGTTTTCTCTGTGTACTAAGGTTTCCTCCACCAATAAAACTGACCGCCACTATATAACTGAAATATTGTTGAAAATGGCGTTAAACACCATAACTCTAACCCCCTATATAATACATTATAGTTAAAAATCGCGACCTATTGATACATTCCATCGGTACATCTGCATATACTGTTATATAAAGGATGTTAACCGCACCCCCTCCCCCTCCCCTACCGCCAACCCGTGTTAGAACCTGTTTTTTGTAAGTTGTACATTTACTATAAAGTGATGTCAAACTTAAAACCATGCAGTGTTCACCATACAGAAAGCTGTAATGTCATTACTTTTTTGTAATAATGACATTTTTGTTTGTCTTATGAATTTAATATCGAAACATTTACATTTTTGTATTTAAACCGATCTCTGTAAATATTATGTTTTATTGGATTTATTATAGGACAGTAGTGGTCATGATCGTATGGTTGTTGGATTTACATCTACCTGTGCAATCAGCGTCTATCACCACTAACGCCCGGTTGTCATGGCGAGGTGTAATCGATACAACATTATACAAATATAGCCTTCCATTGAGGTCAATACATGGATTTATAGACCTATAAATATATATGGACCGAGGACGAAGTCCGAGGTCGATATATATTTTTAGGTCTATAAATCCATGTTTTGATCGAAATGATAGGCTATAATTGTTTTATCATTTTTCAATATTATTATTTAAATACATGTATTAAAATTTAGAAATTTTATGAAAACTGATTTTTTTTTAAACTTTTTGAAAATTTTTATCATTTTGAATTTTTTTGAAATTTTTGACATTTTGAAATTTTTTGAAATTTTTGACATTTTGAAATTTTGAAATTTTTGATTTGAACTTTATATTTTTTTTTTTATTATTTTAGAATTTTGAAATTTTTGGAAATTTTTTAAATTTTATGAAATTATTGAATGCGAATCTATTTCAGGAAACATGAGGTTTACAATTTTATTGTAGCATGCTAAACGTGTTTATATATTTTATCACGTGTCACAAATTCCTCCAATCAATGAAATCTAATTACAATGAAAAATAATAATATGAGATAAAGTTCGTCAGTGACTTGCAGCAGGTGTGTGGTTTTCTCCGGGTCCTCCGGTTTCCTCCACCAATAAAACTGACCGCCGTGATATAGCCGAATTATTTTTGAAAGTGGCATTAAGTACAATAATCCCATCCTAATTCATTCTGCAAGGACAGAAATATGATTGATTGAAATTCCAAACTTTTAACAATTTTCAGCAGTATCGCTATAAAGAAAATCGCTGAGCATCGATGAACATTTTGACAAGTTTAGCTCTGCATGAACATATCTCTGCATAACTGGTCGATCAGATCGTTAAACGATCGCAAATTAAAATATATTCGTGACAACTTGTCCTTGGTTATAACTTTGCTTACGAGATAGCAAAGTTTTTCGACAAATTAATTCCCATTACAACTGCATGTACACTAGTATTTTTTATTTACAGAAAGGGTAAATGTTTGATATTGTTATACTAGTAGTTTAAATAGCTGTTTAAACTTTCTTGTCATAATAATTGTCCATTTCTTTATTAACCACCAAACACTGCAAATGTATCATAGATAAAATTAAAAGCAAAATATTCACTAAATGGGAATATGAATGAGAATCTATCTTAAAAAAAGTTTGAGTATTCCGAAGGGTTATTCAGACGTCACAAATCGAGGAAGGGGCAGACAATGCAATGGCTAAAAGAAAAAGGACAAACAATGATCTACAAAACACTACACAGAATAGCACAGACTGTGCAACACGGACCCCAGAAGCAGCGGGGATGAACTCATGCGCTCCGAAAGAGTAATCCGTTCCTGCTCCACGTGTTACTCTTGTTACAAACCTGGTTCTAAGTCATAAATGAGAAAAAGATGGGATTGTGATTACGACAAATTGATTAAACCAATTATTAAACGACAGTTCAGAACAGTGCTGACAGTTCAGAATAGTGCTGTTATTGTTGTTCTCCATATCACAGTCACAGTAAGGTCTTCAATGATGAGATGGATTTATGTCTCAGAATAAGTGGTATTCTAGCCTAAAGAAAAGCAGGAATCTCTCAAAATGAGGACCAGACGGATTAGCCTGCAAATAAGTAGAACTCACTAAATTAGTACCAGATTGAACCCCACCCTGCAGATAAGAAGCTATCTGCAGAGACATTGTCAGATATTGGTCTTGTAATCTTATAAAAATGCCATCGGTCCTAGTGCGACATCACAACTAAATAGTAACATAAATTATAATATGTTGATTTTTTTTTTCATGTTTGCAACATTTTGTCTTGTTATATTTTGTTTGCATAATTTTCTTTTTTAAGTGTATTCCAAAAACTGGTTTATTACTCTTTATTGAAGTGCCTGTACAAAGCCAGACACGTGAGCGTGCATGGGATTGAGTGTTAGGAGTATTGATTTTACATCTGTATCTGATTTTTCAAATAGATTTAGGAAATGTTCTGATAGTGTTGTAATTGTGGTTTTCCATTTTATTCCTAAATATCGATATTAGTCTCCTGTTGTCATGTAACATATTGGTTTTTTTTTAGGAATGGCCTTTGGACTTTTGACAACTCTCCCACCAATATGTGGAATGTACACTGCATTCTTTGGACCATTAACCTATTTTTTTCTTGGCACATCAAGACATCTATCTATGGGTAAGGACATAATATTTACAGGTTTTCCAGTTTATTTCTATTTCAAGACACATGTGAAAGAAACGATAAATAGGATTTGTGAGTTTTCCTAACCTGATTTTCTTTTAAATCTTACAATGACATGTAATACATGAATAATAAGTATAATGGATATACTTATCTTATAATTACGTATGATATGACCTCTAAGGAGAAGAGTTTGGAGGTAACAAAGGGCTAACGAAAACCCGTAAATCGAAGGACAGACAAAATGACAAAATGAAAAAGTAAAGATCAACAATAATCTACTATACACTACACAGAATATTAAGATAGATCAACACAAACACCATTAAAAACCAGTAGTGAACTCAGATTCTCCGGACAGGTAAGCAATTCCTACTCAACATATGGCACCCGTCGTGTTACTCTTGTTACAAACATTGTGAAAAGTCATGTGAATTAATGTGTTTAAATCATTGGAGAGAGAGAGAGTTACTATTCAAAGATAACAATCACATCATATATACAACTGATACCGTACAGACGATCATTAATTCGATCCAAAATCAGTCAAGCCATACTATAAAATTGATTGGTCCGGAGTTGATATTATGTGTCGAAGTGGAGGGACATGTCTAACTGTAGAATGTTGTGTCGGTGAACTAGCACTACAAATATCCAGCTCATGTTTTGCTCTAGTACATGTTAAAACCAGTTTTGCTCGCATTTCATGTCGTGTTTCTAAGAAACAGATAGGATTGTCCCTAAAATACAAACGACTACACAGACAACTGAGGATCGAGCAACACAATCTCTCCCCATCAAAGAAAAATAATAAACAAGCAAACCCCATATATAGAAATGAAAAGCCGTGTTCCTACAATGTAGCTGCAAGTATACTGATGGTGTTATCTGTTTAGTGTTTCTTTTTATTTGTACATATAATCCGATTGTTTTATAGACAAGTATGTTATATTTCTAAGGGTCTTATATGTGTCGTAAGTCAATAGTACAATTTATTCACGCCACGATATAGCTGAAATATTGCTAAGGTTGACGTTATGCACCAATCAACCTATTTGCTAGTTAGTAGAGATTTGATCTGACCACTAATTTATTTTGCTTAGGAGCTGTAGCAGTTGTAAGTTTGATGATGGCTTCTGTGATAGACGTTGCCATGCAAGAAAACAGCCTGTATGACGTCATGACACCTGCAAACCAATCAAATAACTCAATACAAAATACGGAAGAAATGATAAACCATAGGAAGATAGAAATAGCCACATCTGTGTCGTTTGTTTCTGGTATAATTATGGTAAGGTATTGACACACGTGTCATTTCCGTGTTGTGATGTCCGTTACGATTTCCGCATAAAAACTGTTTGGTTCGTCTTTTCCTCCAGTTGTTTGAGGAGTGCTAATGTCTTGTTTACGTTATTTGTGTTTGCTTACGAATAGCGGTGTCCAACACATATTGTGCTGTGTATTTGTTTTTCTTGTCTTCGTCTTGTGTATCCTATGTTGCCAGTTTCTCTGAATTTTTCGATTGTTCTCAAGCGCTTCTCATTCAATGCCATAACAGAAATACTTTATGTGAGTTTTATGCTCATGTGCTCAAACTAAAAGAATGATATGTACGTTTGAGATATTTTGAGTTTACTTGGTTTTTATTTTATAACGTTTGTCATGTGATTTTATGGGTAGAAATATAGTTTTAGTGACAATTTATTTGAAGCGTAACACATGCCAAAGATATTTTAATACATATCTGTTATTTCTGTATTTAAACGTCCACAAAGATTAATGACATATTACTTGAATAAAAGCAACATAGAAACAGTGTTGGATGCGGGTACCTCACCTACGACAACAACAAAACAAAACACTCCTCTAACCCCCAAATATACAAAACAAAAAGTTGAACAGCTATAGTTGACAACCTCACGTACTACAATACCAACCAATCCTCTAGATCTGATTCTCCTTAAGCTACAAAGTGACACTGTGATGGTTGACAACCTCATCAAACAAATCAACTGAAATCGTTTATTTTTCTCCTTCTATGAACAGTTTGAAGATACAGAAGAGGTAATCAGAAACCGTAAGTCGGAGAAGGACAGACAATACAATGACCACATGAACATTTCAAAAGGACAAACAATGATCCACAAAACACGCTACACAGAAAACTAAAGTTTGAGCTACACGAGCCCCACTTAAACCTGTGGATGAAATCAGATGCTCCGGAAAGGTAAGCAGTTTATGCACCATTAGTGACACCCGTCGCGTTACTCTTGTTACAAACCTGATGATATCTCATGAATGAGGAAAAGACCGGATTATGATTACTAAACGACACCATGTACTTACTACAAAGTTAAATAGTGATGGCCAAGCACCTCATCTAATACAAGAGCACGCACAACTCCTCTGGAATCTTAAACACCAACCAAGTTAATCGATGAGACGTGTTTTATTTGGTTTTGTAGATTTTATTAGGAAAATTAAGATTTGGCTTAATATCGACCTACATGTCAGAACAGCTAGTCAGTGGATTTACAGCTGCCGTAGCCATGCATATCACCACAAGTCAGGCCAAGCATGTGTTTGGTATCTCAGTTCCTCAACATAACGGAATCTTTAAAATTATAAAGGTATATATTTTTACCAGGTAGGTAAATCACGAATTTGGTCATGTCGTAAGTCGTTTTTGTATGGTAGAATACATTAAAAACATCACAGCGATGACATTTCAGCTTCATTCAAAGAACATAACCGCATCAGTGGCGTAATGGTTAGCGTGCTCGCCTCGAGTGCGGTAGATCGTGGGTTCAACTTGGCTTCCAATGAAAATACAACATTTTTCTATGATCCATGATTTTATATTATATTACTAGTTAAAGAACCAGTTACATTTTTCTTATGTAATGCATTAGTTGCACATTTCTGTATTTAAATGTAAGAAACTTAAATTATAAATAACAAATATCGAAGAGCAGAAAAACCCCTTACATTAATGTATTAACGCCGTTGTAGAATTGTCATAATTGTCAATCCAGGAAAGTGAACTGTCATGTATTTGTGTGTTAGGGGTATCGAGTTTGCTTCTCTCTGCCGAGGGGCCCGGGTGCTTCAATGAGTTAGATCGTTGGATCTAATAGCTCATACAAACCTATCACCAATACGGCGTGGGTTCACGCTCGGCTTTGTAAATTACAAAAAGGGTGCACTCGACTCGCAGCCGCAAGTGATAAAGTTTACCAGTTGCTTGCCCATGGTAGGCGGTTCTCTCCGGGTACTCCGGCTTCACCCACCACTAAAACTGGTCGCCATGATATAGCTGAAATATTGCTGAAAGTTGCGTTAAAACACCAAAAATCAATCAAAATCAATCTCTCTGCCGATTTTTCGATTAGATTTTAGGATTATTCTGACAGTGTGGTGTTTTTGTCTTTCATTATATTTCTATGATATTTCTTTTGGATTTTTGAATTGTTCTGACAGTATAGTGTTTTTGTTTTTCATTGCCTTGAGACTTTAGAAATATATAGTTTGTTTTTATTTTAAGGTATTTAACGTCACTTTCAACAATATTTCAATTTATACCGTGGCGGTCAGTTTTATTGATGGTGGAAACCGGAGTAGCCGGAGAACCCACCACCTGCTGCAAGTCACTGACAAACGTTATCACATAATGTTGTACACCTCGCCCTGAGTGGGATTCGAACTCACAACGTCAGTGGTGATAGGCACAGATTGCATAGGTACATTTTAGTTGTAAATCCAAAGAATGTTTGATTGTTGAATATAAAATGTTATATAATTGTTATATTTACAGACATGGATAGATGTATGTAAGAATCTACCCTCCACTAATCCTGCTGCTATCATCTCTACCATTCTCTGTTTTATCATCCTCTACATTGTCAAAGTACATATAAACATTAGATATAAACACAAACTCAAGATGCCAGTTCCTATAGAATTAATAATAGTAAGTTAGTGTGAAACAAAATGGTAAAACAATTGTTATGTGAGACATTACGATTTAAGATGCCATTTTTAATCAAACGTAGATATCAAATATAGTGCTCATGACAAGACGTGTTTCTGGAATAACCTTCAACAGGTACTCTCAACGCCAAAATATTGGAATGTCAACTAATTTAAAAGTCTTTGAGAACAAGAAAACGAGTCTAAACAGAATAGCAACTATCCTCACTGCTGCTAATGAGCTATTCTATGCATTAGTGGACCGGAAAGTGGGGGTGCAAGCTTTAGGAGTTCACCGGTCAGTGGGTGGGAAAACTCATGGGGTAACCAGTAAGTGGGGGACAAGTTTTCTAAGCTTACAAGCAAAAAAGAAGAAATGTTATTTCTCTTCACAACATACCCATATGGCTCTTTCTACCGAAAATTTTTTGATTCCATGGTAAATAATTTCGGCTTTTTATAATATTTTGCCAAAAAAGGGGAAGGACAAAAACATAGTTTTACCCCCCCCCCCCTTTAAGAATGTAGTGAGGCCAAATGCCCCTTGTCCCTGCGCCCCTTAGTGTCATATATAGCAGTTATTGTTTTACTGTATGCTTTCTAATTCTTCGGTATAATTATGACTTATGATTATATGTTGTGTGATTTCAAACTGGATCACATTAATGTATTTTCATCTATAGAAATGTCAAGATACCTTTACTTTGATACAATGGGGTCAAGATACCCTTACTTTGATACAATGGGGTCAAGATACCCTTACTTTGATACAATGGGGTCAAGATACCCTTACTTTGATACAATGGAGTCAAGATACCTTTACTTTGATACAATGGGGTCAAGATATCCTTACTTTGATACACTGGGGTCAAGATACCTTTACTTTGATACAATGGGGTCAAGATACCCTTACTTTGATACAATGGAGTCAAGATACCTTTACTTTGATACAATGGGTTCAAGATACCCTTACTTTGATACAATGGGTCAAGATACCTTTACTTTGATACAAAGGGGTCGTTTATGTTGAAAATGTTAACAAAGTGTTTTTCATTCATTAAATCTTCATTTTTTGTCTATAACCAAAACAACAAACTTATTTAAAGATACCCTTCACAGACAAAGGGATACTCAGAAGCTGTGAATCAAAAGACTGAAAATACAGTGGCCAAAAGAAAAAGAGGCACACTGATTTCCAGAACATGCCACGGAAAACCAAACATTAAGGAACAGAAATCCAACAAAACCCGAGTGTATACCTTAGATATTTTTTTATTACATAATTGACAATATTAGTGGATAGAACAATGTTTGGGCTTTAATGACCTTTTAATAAAAACGTAGATATCAAACTTAGTGTGCACAACACGTTTCTGGAAAAACCTTTTGATTATGTCTTACAGATAGCTCTGACAACCACCATTTCACATTTTGCTGAATTAAATTCAAAATTTGATGTCAATGTCTTAAAAGATATACCAGCAGGGTAAGCATATTATATAAGAAAGGATATATATGTAAGAAGAGTTTGAAGATACCAAAGGAGTAATCAGAATCCGCATCGTAGAAGAGCAGACAACACAATGGCCAAAGGGGTAATCAGAATCTGTATGGTAGAAGAACAGACAACACAATGGCCAAAAGATACCAAAGTGGTAATCAGAATCTGTATGGTAGAAGAACAGACAACACAATGGCCAAAAGATACCAAAGTGGTAATCAGAATCTGTATGTAGAAGAACAGATAACACAATGGCCAAAAGAAAAGGGACAAACAGCGATCTACAAAACATACATGTACATAAAACTAAAGATCTACAAAACATACATATTTATAAAACTAACGATCGAGTAACACCAACTCCACTAAAAACCGGAAATTAACATGACATACTATTTAACAATACACAAATCAAAACAAAGGAACATAATATTTGATTGAAACTCATTTTCACTAGAATAATCAACAAAAGTACTAAGTTGTAACAGAGCAATGAATCTCACCTACTATGTACTCTGGGTGAGCTTATGGTGTTTAACGCCACTTTCAAAGATATTTCAGTTATATAATGGCGGTTAGTTTTATTGTGGAGGAAACCGGAGTATGAGTATCCTGGGAAAACCACCGACCTGTCTTAAGTCACTAACAAACTTTATCACATATTGTTGTAATCCTCTCTATGAAGGAGATTCAAACTCACAACTTTAGTGGTGATAGGCACTGATTGCACAGGTAGTTGTAAATCTAACTACCATACGATCTCGACTAAAACGGCCGCCTACAATAAACTCTTACTGCATGTACTCTAAATGGAGTATTTAATAATAATGTTTTTTTTTCTCAATCTGATTATGTTAAGATTAATATGATTTAGCAGCTGACTGACTTGTAAGTAGTTATTTATTGATATTTTATGATAAATGTTTGTAAAATACCAAACACAACAAGGTAAAATATAAAATAATACCGAAATTAGGGGAAAAACAAAAACATAATAAATAATTATAGAGATAGGTAAGGAGACAGTCCAGAGAGAGAAAGTAAACATATGGAACCAAACACAGAATGAAGATAAAAAAAAACACAACACTGAAAACATAAAAGTAGGAACGTATTGTAGAAAAATGTGTGAATAATTATTACACGTTCATTGTGAAAGAATTTAATCTGAGGTGTATATATTACTGATGTCAAAGAGGAGACAGACAACACAATGGCCAAAAGAAAAAGTACAAAAGGACAAACAACGATATGCAAAACATACACATAAAACTAAAGGTTGAGTAACACGGACCCCACTAAATACGGGGGGGGGGGGGGGGGGGGGGGGGGGGGGGGGGGGGGGGGGGTGAACTCAGGTTCTCCGGAATGGTAAGCAGTTCCTTTTCCACTAGTAACACCCGTCGTGTTAATCTAGTTACAAATCCGGTGATAAGTCATGAATGAGGAAAGGACCGGAAAGTGTTTACGACAAGTGGAACATATCCTGGGTCATTTGTGACGTTCCATAGTGGTCAACCAAGTCATGAATGAGGAAAGGACCGGGAAGTGTTTACGATAAGTGGAACATATCCTGGGTCATTTGTGACGTTCCATAGCGGTCAACCAAGTCATGAATGAGGAAAGGACCAGGAAGTGTTTACGACAAGTAGAACATATCCTTGGTCATTTGTGACACAGATGTTCTATAGCTGTCAATCAGGTCATGAATGAGGAAAGGACCAGGAAGTGTTTACGACAAGTAGAACATATCCTGGGTCATTTGTGACACAGATGTTCTATAGCTGTCAATCAGGTCATGAATGAGGAAAGGACCAGGAAGTGTTTACGACAAGTAGAACATATCCTGGGTCATTTGTGACACAGATGTTCTATAGCTGTCAATCAGGTCATGAATGAGGAAAGGACCAGGAAGTGTTTACGACAAGTAGAACATATCCTGGGTCATTTGTGACACAGATGTTCTATAGCTGTCAATCAGGTCATGAATGAGGAAAGGACCAGGAAGTGTTTACGACAAGTAGAACATATCCTGGGTCATTTGTGACACAGATGTTCTATAGCTGTCAATCAGGTCATGAATGAGGAAAGGACCAGGAAGTGTTTACGACAAGTAGAACATATCCTGGGTCATTTGTGACACAGATGTTCTATAGCTGTCAATCAGGTCATGAATGAGGAAAGGACCAGGAAGTGTTTACGACAAGTAGAACATATCCTGGGTCATTTGTGACACAGATGTTCTATAGCTGTCAATCAGGTCATGAATGAGGAAAGGACCAGGAAGTGTTTACGACAAGTAGAACATATCCTGGGTCATTTGTGACACAGATGTTCTATAGCTGTCAATCAGGTCATGAATGAGGAAAGGACCAGGAAGTGTTTACGACAAGTAGAACATATCCTGGGTCATTTGTGACACAGATGTTCTATAGCTGTCAATCAGGTCATGAATGAGGAAAGGACCAGGAAGTGTTTACGACAAGTAGAACATATCCTGGGTCATTTGTGACACAGATGTTCTATAGCTGTCAATCAGGTCATGAATGAGGAAAGGACCAGGAAGTGTTTACGACAAGTAGAACATATCCTGGGTCATTTGTGACACAGATGTTCTATAGCTGTCAATCAGGTCATGAATGAGGAAAGGACCAGGAAGTGTTTACGACAAGTAGAACATATCCTGGGTCATTTGTGACACAGATGTTCTATAGCTGTCAATCAGGTCATGAATGAGGAAAGGACCAGGAAGTGTTTACGACAAGTAGAACATATCCTGGGTCATTTGTGACACAGATGTTCTATAGCTGTCAATCAGGTCATGAATGAGGAAAGGACCAGGAAGTGTTTACGACAAGTAGAACATATCCTGGGTCATTTGTGACACAGATGTTCCATGCAACCTGCTTCTCTTATTGTATTTGTTAATTATAATTATAAGATAATAACGTCTTTGTTGTTACAGTCTGCCAACTCCGTCCATACCAAATCCTGTGTTGGCGACCAACTATATCGCTGATGCATTTATAATAGGAATTGTAGCCTTTACACAGTCTGTTTCAGGAGCTCGTCTGTTGGCAAGGAAACACAATTATAAAATTGACCCTAATCAGGTATTAACACGTCTCATAGATCAGTATTATAATACTCCTTACATAAGATATGATAAGATGTTGAGAATTAGTAAGACAAGTTTGAAGATATCAAAAGGGTAATCAGAATCCTTAAATCGAAGAAGGACAATACAATGGCCAAAAGAAATAGAACAAACAACGATCTACAAAACATTACAGAAAACGAAAGATCGACCAAAACGAAGCCCATTAAAAACTGGGGATGAACTCATATGCTCCGAACGAGTTGGCAGCTCCTGCTCGACATGTGACACCCGTCGTGTTACTGTTAAGCACGGAAATTTACATGGAAATAGTGTCAAACACCAGTATGCAGAAATACCAATAATATGTATAAAGCAAAGACGTTTTAACGTGGAAATGGTAGCATACAGAACAACACGGAATCAAAAAAGGTGAAGGGATGTTATTTGGCAAAATGAACAACACAAACACACTAATACATGTAAAAATAGGGCGATCTCAGGTGCTCCGGAACGGTAAGCAGTTCCTGCTCCACATGTGACACTCATGGTGTTACTAGCTCTTGGTACAAGCTCGGTGATAAGTCATGAATGAGGAAAGAAGCGGATTGTGATTATGACAAATAGAACATATCCGTGGTAATTTGTGACACAAATATTCTGTAACCGACCAAAAGTCATATAATTTATCACGCCAAGTTAGCACTTTGTAATGTAATGATATATTGAGAAAAAGTCTAGTTTTTAACAATAGACTATATCATACTTACTTGTAACATGTTCAAATCTCTCCCATTTGATGTTTTATATCTGGAGAATCTTTTCAATATAGCATAAATAATGGGTTGAGGCTGGTTTATGGTATTTAACACCACTTTCAACAATATTTCAGCTATATCGTGGCGGTCAGTTTTATTGGTGGAGGAAACATCAGTACTCGGAGAAAACCACAGACCTGTCGCAAGTCACTAACAAACTTTATCACATAATGTTGTATCGCCTGAGTGAGATTCAAACTCACAACGTTAGTGGTGATAGACAGTGATTGCATAGGTAGTTGCAAATCCAACTACCATACGATCACAGCCACGACGACCCCCATAAAGAATGGTACAGTTTATTGATTTGGTTTATACTTATTACTACATGTATGTATAGATTTGCAGTAGAACATCTGTATTACATACCAGTAAGAAAAATAGTAATCATGTATACACGTAGGTAGTAATATATCTTTTTCTAGAAATCTTATATGAGGTTCGATTCGATTTAACCAAGGGTGATAAAATGTTATATAATTTGATGTTTGGTGAAGGATTGTTTTTTTTATTTTGTAATGAAAAATTAAATTAAATTCCCTGTTTACTTATAAAAGTTTCATTTTTTCTAACTTTAAGGAACTTGTAGCATATGGTGCCGGAAGTATGATATGTTCGATATTCTCGGGATATATAAATGCCGGTTCTTTATCCCGAACCATGGTTCTTGACGGTACAAATGGAAAATCGCAAGTAAGTAAATTTTTTTAATATGCACATTCCTGTAACATTTAAGATTTTCATCGTAAATATTATAATACATTATAAATCTCACAGTCACTAAATGCATCAATTGGTGTTTTACTTTCATCATATAAATGTTACTTGTGTTCTGTAATGCATTGCTTATCATTGGGTTTGTATCTATAAAAATGGTTGTATGATATGAATTTTTTTTATTTTTTTTTATTTTTCTTATTATTATTATTCTTTTTTTTTGGGCAAATCTCCTCTTTCATTGGATGTGCTTAATTTTCAGATATTTTTATATTTCAGATCGCCTCTTTAGTAGGATGTGTTATTGTTATTATTATGATCGTCGCCATTGGACCATTATTTTACTCGTTACCAAAGGTGACTACATTTGACTTCATATATCTGTTAAGTATGGTTCACAATGTGCACGTTAAAGTTCATTTGAATTTTATAGTTGATTCACATACGTATATCAATTGATGCATATTACATTGATTGATTGATTGGTACTTAACACCAACATTAGCAGTATTTCAGCTATATAGTGGCACGAACAAATTTTATATTAACTTAAAGACACCTATGTGACCCTTAGAAATAAAACTAAATGCATATTATAGTTGATGGGTATAACAGTTGAAATGTATATTAGTTGATAGCTTAAACTAAAGTTGTCCTCCCTCAGACATAGGTGATACTGTTTTGGCCCATTCGTTTATTACTCCATTTTTTAATTATTTGGCTTACAAATATGTTTGCTTTGAGCCTACCTGATAGAGATTATTCCAGGAACGCTATGCCCGCACTAAATTAAATGTCTACGTTTTTACTTATATCATATTTCTAATTAAAACAATATAAATGGACTATATTTGTCAGATACATTTGTACACCAGGAATAACCTATATGTGTACCATATAGCATAAATAGATTAACACGATGGGTGCCACTAGTGAAGCAGAAACTGCTTACCCGTGATCGTTATGAAATATCTGTGTCACAAATGACCATGGCTATGTTCCACTTGTCGTAAACACTTCCCGATCCTTTCCTCATTCACGACTTATTACCGGTTTGTAACTAGATTAACACGACGGGTACCACTAGTGGAGCATGAGCCGCCTACCCTTCTGGAGTATACTTAGCATGATATCTGATTTTCAAAAACAGATGTTACAGTCTTCATTTTTAAACTTTGCCCTACATCTAGTGCATTTGATGATCTAGTGGAGCAGGCACTGCTTACCCCTTCGGAGCACCTGAGTTCACCCCCGGTGTTTAGTGGGGTTCGTGTTACTCGATCTTTAGTTTTATATGTATGTTTTGTAGATCGTTGTTTGTCCTTTTGTACTTTTTCTTTTGGCCATTGTGTTGTCTACAGGTTCTTCTTCGATATACGGATTCTCATTACCCCTTTGGTATCCTCAAACTCCTCTAGATAATATCAAATTGTTGACAGTGATACATGTATTGTCTAGTGATATAGATCGTCCATTACCTAGCTTGGTGTCACATGTTTTGATCAGTTTAAGGGTTATGCTTATGTTGCTTAACTCCACTTTCAACAATCTTTCACTGATATCGTGATGGTCAGTTTTATTGGTGGAGGAAACTGCAGTACCCGGAGAAAACCACCGACCTGTCGCAAGCCACCAAAACAGATTTTGTGCTATCCTTATGGTGTTATTTTTTCCCCATTTTATTGCATGTTATAGGTGCTTAGCGCTAACTAAGCAAAATTTCCGTTATATTGTGGCAGTCATTTTTTTAGAAGATTGTATTGTGCGCCATTGCTTTCCATTTTGTCCTTCTGATTGGTATTTTCAAACTTTTCTTAATTTTCACCATATTCATTTATTGAAACAGAAAAGAAATTGAATAGATAAAATTTACAATTAATTAATCAGAAGAGTTTGAAGATACCAAAGGGGTAATACAATTGTTCGTTAAATCAATAGAGAAGTGTTTTTATTAAACAATTAGTTCAGATCTGGTCATTATCGTTAGTGGCATGATGACACTAATCGATTTAAGGATTCTGATTACCCCTTTGGCATCTTCAAACTCTTCTTTAGTTAATATTCCTCTAATATTGTGTCTTGTCTTCTACAGTGTGTATTATCAGCTATCATAATTATAAACCTGAGAACAATGTTCCTACAGATACTGGAGATACCTTACCTGTGGCGAACCTCAAAATATGACTTTGTAAGTAATTACTTAATTATTTTTATTACATTATCGGCTGATGTTGTATCATAAATAAACTGTATTTAAATTTGCACCAGCTGATTAATTTCCTGGATAATCAGTGGAGTGTAACAGGGTACATCAAGAGAAGCCTGGACTCTTGATTAGATTTGTAACAAGCAAGAATTCAGAATAAATAAAATTATTACGTTGTTAAAAAAAAAATAAACGGTAGAGAAAACCGAAGATCGAGCAATCAAGAATGGACAATCCGGAGATACTGGGAACATTGGGTACACAAGGCACAGGACGAAGACAAACAAAACAAAAAACACAACACAGAAAACTAAAAAGGTGAGCAACACAGACACCACCAAAACCTGGGGGTAAATCTGTCTCCTTCAAATTTATCTATCGCCTTGGTGATATAATGATTACCATAATCTTCATGGGTACGGAAATTGTCTGTTCACACCACAAAGACTTAGATTGGACTTTGATGCCTTCCTCTATGTAATGATAATGTGTTCTAGATTAAAGGTTTATCTAATGGAGAGTGAAATAGCACTATTAGAGTCCCCCCAATGTGTTCTTCTAGAATAAATCACAGTATCATCATCTCATTTGCCATATTTTATGTATCATATTATATGCTTAATTCTTCGAATCCCAATCATAGCATGTGTATAAATTATGTGATAAAGTTTGTCAGTGACTTGCGGCAGGTTGGTGGTTTTCTCCGGGTACTCCGGTTTTCTCCACCAATAAAACTGACCGCCACGATATAAATATAACTGATATGTTCTTGAAAGTGGCGTTAAACACCATAACCCCTAACAGTAACATTATGTGTAAATACATATTTCAGGTGATTTGGATGGTGACCTTTCTGACCTCCACTATTTTAGATGTTGATATTGGTATTGGTATAAGTCTTGTGTTCTCTATATTAACTGTGTCGTTACGTACACAGCGGTAGGTATAGCTTCCGTTCTTTGTGACCTTTATGACCTCCACTATTTTAGATACAGATATTGGTATTGATATAAATCTAGTGTTCTCTATTTTAACTGTGTCGCTAAGTACACAATGGTAAGTATGGCTTCCGTTCTTTGTGACCTTTATGACCTCATTATTTTAGATGTTGATACTGTTATTGGTATAAGACTAGTGTTCTCTATATTAACTGTGTCGTTACGTACACAACGGTATGTATGGCTTCCGTTCTTTGTGACCTTTCTGACCTCACTATTTTAGATACAGATATTGGTATAAGTCTAGTGTTCTCTATATTAACTGTGTCGTTACGTACACAACGGTAGGTATGGCTTCCGTTCTTTGTGACCTTTCTGACCTCCACTATTTTAGATACAGATATTGGTATTGGTATAAGTCTAGTGTTCTCTATATTAACTGTGTCGTTACGTACACAAAGGTAGGTATGGTTTCTGTTCTTTATAATTTGTTTTAAAACCAGATTGAGTACTAATTTATTATTATTTATTACATTGTACATGCTACCATTTAACATAATAAAAACTGGATTGTGTTTTCTCTGAAGTTACAATGCACTATATTATGTTCGAATGAAATTCAATGTACAAAGAAAATGAAGAACAAATCATATTACACTCTCAGAATAAAATCCAGTCGAGAAATCGGGAAATTGTAGAAAATGAGGCAACATCGATACCCTTAACACACATGGCCGCTAACTCTAAAGGCTTGGTAAACACAGGTGTTAACACACATGGCCACTAACTCTAAAGGCTTGGTAAACACAGGTGTTAACACACATGGCCACTAACTAACTCTAAAGGCTTGGTAAACACAGGCGTTAACACACATGGCCACTAACTCTAAAGGCTTGGTAAACGCAGGTGTTAACACACATGACCACTAACTCTAAAGGCTTGGTAAACACAGGTGTTAACACACATGGCCATTAACTCTAAAGGCTTGGTAAACACAGGTGTTAACACACATGGCCACTAACTCTAAAGGCTTGGTAAACACAGGTGTTAACACACATGGCCACTAACTCTAAAGGCTTGGTAAACACAGGTGTTAACACACATGGCCACTAACTAACTCTAAAGGCTTGGTAAACACAGGCATTAACACACATGGCCACTAACTCTAAAGGCTTGGTAAACGCAGGTGTTAACACACATGACCACTAACTCTAAATGCTTGGTAAACACAGGTGTTAACACACATGGCCACTAACTCTAAAGACTTGGTAAACACAGGTGTTAACACACATGGCCACTAACTCTAAAGGCTTGGTAAACACAGGTGTTAACACACATGGCCACTAACTCTAAAGGCTTGGTAAACGCAGGTGTTAACACACATGACCACTAACTCTAAAGGCTCGGTAGACACAGGTGTTAACACACATTGCCACTAACTCTAAAGGCTTGGTAAACGCATGTGTTAACACACATGGCCACTAACTCTAAAGGCTTGGTAAACACAGATGGGGGTATTAAATTACTTTCATTATTTGTTTATTATTTATATTCATTATTCCTTCAATTTCATTGTGAATATTTTACATACATATTGTGTTGTGTTTTTGTTTTGTTTTTCTTCGTCTTGTGTACCCAACGTTGTCAGTTTCTCTGGATTGTCCTTTTTTTCATTGCCCCTTTGGTATTTTCAAACGTTTATTTAACACATGAAATTATAAACATTATTGTTTTTGTCATTTTGTAGACCATTCTTTGGTGCATTAGGATTTGTTGGTAAAACTGGTCACATGAAAGCTGTAGATAAGTATGATATGGTAATTAAATATGCTATATCACAGGTATAGTACTCTAACCTGACATGAGGTCATGTACGAGAAATACAGAGGTCAGGTGTTTGAGGATCGCTTACAGTCAATGACCTCTACATTTTACAGGTTAATAATTTAATTTGATGTGAATACTGCAATCTGATTGGCTGATCCGCCTGAAGAAAATTTGGTTATACTTGATAACCTGGGTTGGTATTGTGATATCACCAACGTATTCATTCGCCAATGACAAATTCAAATAGTCACATGAAATAATCGTAATTAAAATCGAGGAATCATTAAATTTTGTTGTAAAAATTAAATTATAAGGAATATTTGAAATTTTTGAACATGTTATATAAGCGTAAAGTGCCCCAAACCAGTTTATATCATATAACCTGTTAACAAATTTCAAATATTCTTTAATTAATTCATGTTCATCACATCGTCTGTTCGACTTGTTTTTTAAATCAATTATGAAAAGAAAGTTTAAACAGTGATGATAAAAAACCCACCAATATCAACAAAAAGAACCTGTACTTCTCACCTAGATTCATTGAACACAAAAATGACCTGTCCATATGCCGACGGAATTCCAGGTTCTGGCATGGGACAGACACAGCAATTTGTTTCTTCATTTTGTACATTATCTCATGATTAAGACACGAATCATATTCTGTTCAGATATATTTCATGACAAATTCTACTAAGAATGAGGCATATTTACATATTACATACTCAGTTGAATTAACAACTATCACCAACTTTCTATATATATATTATACTTTTAATTCTCTTCCAAACAAGATAAAGAAGAGTTTGAAGATACCAAAGGGGTAATCAGAATCCGTAAATCGAAGAACAGACAACACAATGGCCAAAAGAAAAAGGACAAAAGGACATTCAACGATTTACAAAACATACACATAAAACTAAAGATTGAGTAACACGAACCCCACTTAAAACGGGGGTGATCTCAGGTGCTCCGGAAGGGAAAGCAGTTCCTGCTTCACTAGGGCCACCCGTTCGTGTTAATCTAGTTACATGTGATATGTGCTATATTACTTTTAATTCTCTTTCAAGCAAAATAAAAATAATACAGTAATAATGAGTTATTCATAGTTGGTTACTTGTTTAACATGAAGTTACGTCTTGTTGAATAATACATCTGATGACTTGTTTCAGGTTGTAGAACCAGATGATGTCAAAGTACTACAGTTTCAAGCTCCTATATATTTTGCCAACGCCGACATCTTTGTCAAGTCTGTTATAAAATTGAGTGGCATTGATCCAATTAAAGTTAAACAGAAGCAGGACAAGTTTAACCAGAACGATTTAGACATTCTTCTTGTATGTACATGTAGTATAGTGAGACTGGTGCTGGGATGCCACAATCTTCAATAGACATCTGGGGACCATCGTGTCGGTGATCATATGGTAGTTTATTACAACCTATGCAATCAGTGCATACCATCACTAACATTGTGAGTTCGAATCCCGCCTAGGCGAGGTGTACTTGATACAGCATTATGTGATGAAGTTTGTCAGTGGCTTGCGACAGGTCGGTGGAGTTTTCTCTGGGTACTCCGGTTTCCTCCACCAATAAAGCTGACCGCATCGATATAACTTAAATATTGTTGAAAGTAACGTTAAATACCATTACCCATAACGTAAACATTCAGACGTTACCTTAAAGAAAGATAACTCTCAATCTTTTTTATTTGTAAAATGTTTAAACCGTATATATAACGACAGGAAATTAGTATGTGTGACAGGAGACAAATATATTCTGAATCATGATTATTATGTTGAAAATATCAAACAGAATAACTTTATTATTGTCGATTTTAGTATGAATATGATATCCTCAGTAATATATATTATACAATAATTTAACCGTTGTTGGATAGGAATATATTCAAGTTATGAAATTCAGTTTTGTTCATTTCACAATTATAATGTTGCTTCGTGTTGACCAACTTATAAATTGCTTCACCGAATGGTAGTTAGACTTGCACCATATGTCAAATTAGTGCATATCATCATTAAAGTGGTGAGTTTGAATCCCCGGGGTGAGATGCACTGGATACAACATTATATGATCAAGTTTGTCAATGAAGTGTGGCAGTTTATTTTAGGTACACTGGATTCCCTCACCAATAACACATTCTGTCACAATATACATGTAGCTTTAATATTGTTGAACGTCGTCCTAGATATCCTTAACTCTATTAACGGATTCATGGTTATTTCTATAATAAAATAGATATTCAATAATAAATGGTTGACAAAGTTAACAGGAACTGAATTGTGATACACCATTTACTCAGGGCCGTCTTAACAGCATTATAGGCCCATGGGCACAACAGTGAACTGAGGCCTCTACCTACACAACAGTGGACTGGGACCCCTACCTACACAACAGTGGACTGGGGCCCCTACCTACACAACAGTGGACTGGGACCCCTACCTACACAACAGTGGACTGGGATCCCTACCTACACAACAGTGGACTGGAGCCCCTACCTACACAACAGTGGACTGGGACCCCTACCTACACAACAGTGGACTGGGGCCCCTACCTACACAACAGTGGACTGGGGTCCTACCTACACAACAGTGGATTGTGACCCCTACCTACACAACAGTGGACTGGGGCCCCTACCTACACAACAGTGGACTGGGGTCCTACCTACACAACAGTGGATTGTGGCCCCTACCTACACAACCACTGACAGGAATAAATATGTAAATGTCATAAAACTAAACATGTATTTATTGTATTGGTACATCCAACAAAATCAGTGTTTTAAACATTAAAAAACATGATGTACACAACATAGTATGGGCCCCTATGCTTGCAGGGCCCCCCGGGCAACTACATCTACGGGGACTGACTTGTGTTGTATATTTGTTTTACATCATTTGGAAAGCTGTAGTTTTAAACTTGTATGTCTAATTATATTCTGTTGTATGAGTTATCTCATGTTATTTGTATTTTAGGAGAAGTCAGAAAATGGTAATATACATATATCAGAGGGAAAAAAAATGATAGACAACTTCACTGACGGGATCAGACTCATTATTTTAGATTTATCTGGGGTAAACTTCCTGGATGTGGTTGGTGTAAAGGCTTTAAGAAGGGTATGTAATCATTAAATTGTATCATGTTTTAATAATCCATGCTGTCTATTTAGAAGAGTTTGAAGATATCAAAAGGCAATCAAAATCAGTACATGGAAGAAGAACAGACAACACAATGGACAAAAGGACAAACACCATCTAATAATAATAAATTTATTCATCAATGTTACAAAGGTTACAGAGTAAGAGTGTTCAAATTAATACAAAGTAAATACATATTATTACATCAATTATCAAGATTATGTGTGTAGATTGAATACAAATTATGAAAAAAATGTTTAAACATTAAATACAAATAATACTAATACTAACAGAGGTGTGATGGTTTTTTTCAAGGAGGGACTAATTTTCTTATTTATTATATCAATAAGTTTACGGTACATAATTTACGAATAGTTTCAGGTTTCTTTTCAAAACATACACATAAATCTAAAGATCGAGTAACACGAACCCCACTAAAAATTGGGGGTGAACTCAGGTGCTCTGGAAGGGTAATCAGTTTCTGCTCCACTAGTAACACCTGTCTGTTGATCTAGTTACAAATCTGGTGATAAGTCATGAATTGGGAAAGAACCGGGAAGTGTTTACGAAAAGTGGAACATATCTGTGATCATTTGTGACACAGATAATCCATAACGGTCTACCAAGTCATGGTGGTGACCTTAACACTTTCAAAGTGATTACTTGGAACTCTTGATTCAGTAGCTTCCTTGTTAGCAGCAACTCTCTATCAAGGAAATCCTAATAGAAACCACAAGCTCTGGAACATCGATATATACTCGACATGCAGGTGCTGCTGGGATGTTGCTACATATAAATGGAAAATTCGCAATGGGAAAATTGAAATCATCTCTTTTGTCATAAAGTTTCATTCTTAACCGCCCCTCACTGTCAATTTCGAGATGTAGGTCAATGTATGAAGCAGGTTAACATTTTTTGTTCCATGCTGCCTATGAAAGAATCTATGTTTTTATCTAGTTGGTGTTCCATGGTATAGATATTTTGAGATTGGTTCTATCGTCTCTGACTTACCGGATACGATCTCTCTTATATAACCATACGACAGCTGAATTATCAAATGCAAGAACAATGAACTCCTTGCATTTGCTACATTTGTGAACGAAGCCACGATTCTGGTACGATGAATGACCTACGAACGGGAGCTAAAATGTTGTAATGCCAACTTGTAAGGAGCACAATTAATGGGAGAATGCAATGCTTCTAGCATGTCATTTCACCTCTGGGTCTTAAAGCTTAGCTAAATAAAGAAGAGAATGTCATGAGCCTAGCACAACCAATGCCTGTCGGGTAGGAGCTAATGTGCTTAGTGCATGCTACGCTCCTACCACGATCTGTGACCTTCGAACCAGAGCTAACTTGGCAAGAGAATGACATGCTAATAGTACGACATATGACCTCAGCATGGGAGCTAAATTGGATAGGATACTACGCTCCTAGCAAGACATATGACATGAACCAAATTGATGATGATAATATCTCCTAGCTCCTAACATGCTAGAAATCCTTGTGTTATTTTTCAAGTGAGCAACAACTTCTTGCGAGAAGTCTTTAGTTACAAGTTACAACAGCTTGTCTCGAATGGTCGTTGGTGGCTGTGCATGAGTGGTCATTGGTGGCATGCTACGAGTAATAACAACTTGTTTCGAATGGTCGTTGGTGGCTGTGCATGAGTGGTCATTGGTGGCATGCTACGAGTAATAACAACTTGTTTCGAATGGTCGTTGGTGGCTGTGCATGAGTGGTCATTGGTGGCATGCTACGAGTAATAACAACTTATTTCGAGTGGTCGTTGGTGGCATCTTACGAGGAACTATAGCTTGTTATGAATGGTCGTTGGTGGCATCTTACGAGGAACTATAGCTTGTTACGAATGGTCGTTAGTGGCATCTTACGAGGAACCATAGCTTGTTACGAATGGTCGTTGGTGGCATCTTATGAGGAACTATAGCTTGTTACGAATGGTCGTTAGTGGCATCTTACGAGGAACTATAGCTTGTTATGAATGGTCGTTGGTGGCATCTTACGAGGAACTATAGCTTGTTATGAATGGTCGTTGGTGGCATCTTACGAGGAACTATAGCTTGTTATGAATGGTCGTTGGTGGCATCTTACGAGGAACTATAGCTTGTTATGAATGGTCGTTGGGGGCATCTTACGAGGAACTATAGCTTGTGATGAATGGTCGTTGGTGGCATCTTACGAGGAACTATAGCTTGTTATGAATGGTCGTTGGTGGCATCTTACGAGGAACTATAGCTTGTTATGAATGGTCGTTGGTGGCATCTTACGAGGAACTATAGCTTGTTATGAATGGTCGTTGGTGGCATCTTACGAGGAACTATAGCTTGTTATGAATGGTCGTTGGTGGCATCTTACGAGGAACTATAGCTTGTTATGAATGGTCGTTGGTGGCATCTTACGAGGAACTATAGCTTGTTATGAATGGTCGTTGGTGGTATCTTACGAGGAACTATAGCTTGTTATGAATGGTCGTTGGTGGCATCTTACGAGGAACTATAGCTTGTTATGAATGGTCGTTGGTGGTATCTTACGAGGAACTATAGCTTGTTATGAATGGTCGTTGGTGGTATCTTACGAGGAACTATAGCTTGTTATGAATGGTCGTTAGTGGCATCTTACGAGGAACTATAGCTTGTTATGAATGGTCGTTGGTGGTATCTTACGAGTAACTATAGCTTGTTATGAATGGTCGTTGGTGGTATCTTACGAGGAACTATAGCTTGTTATGAATGGTCGTTGGTGGTATCTTACGAGGAACTATAGCTTGTTATGAATGGTCGTTGGTGGTATCTTACGAGGAACTATAGCTTGTTATGAATGGTCGTTGGTGGTATCTTACGAGGAACTATAGCTTGTTATGAATGGTCGTTTGTCTTTGTACTAGTCTCATGATATGTGACAGGTGTATGGATCTTACATGTCAAGTTCAAGTAAGTTATTTTTGTTAATGCCAAAATCATGGGGCCAGGTGAAGGGAGACCTATGTTTTAGTTCACTAAAGCAATCTAACAGGACTCATGTGACAACAGTACCTCTATTATGTTTCTCTAATGTGCTGTTTTTCTATCCTTTTATGTTCTCTCTATGCTACTTTATATTTGTCTTTCAGGATGTTATATTTCGTACTGTAATCTCTATTTGATGTGTTTTTTTTGTCTCTGGCAATCTGTTTCACCTAAGAATATAGTATTACAGAAATCCTTATACAAATCAGATTTCTACTAAACATAATATATTTCTCACAAAGAGCTAAATTTGTTGGTTAGCGTGCTTTGTTGTTTTATATAATTATATTGTTCTCTTTCAGGTGTACTCTGATTTTTCTAGTATTGGTGTCAGTGTTTATCTGACAAACTGTAATGGTAAGTACTATACTGTCAGTGTTAATCTGACAAACTGTAATGGTAAGTACTATACTGTCAGTGTTAATCTGACAAACTGTAATGGTAAGTACTATACTGTCAGTGTTTATCTGACAAACTGTAATGGTAAGTACTATACTGTCAGTGTTAATCTGACAAACTGTAATGGTAAGTACTATACTGTCAGTGCTAATCTGACAAACTGTAATGGTAAGTACTATGCTGATTTTTCTAGTATTGGTGTCAGTGTTTATCTGACAAACTGTAATGGTAAGTACTATACTGTCAGTGTTTATCTGACAAACTGTAATGGTATGTACTATGCTGTCAGTGTTAATCTGACAAACTGTAATGGTAAGTACTATACTGTCAGTGTTAATCTGACACACTGTAATGGTAAGTACTATACTGTCAGTGTTAATCTGACAAACTGTAATGGTAAGTACTATACTGTCAGTGTTAATCTGACACACTGTAATGGTAAGTACTATACTGTCAGTGTTAATCTGACAAACTGTAATGGTAAGTACTATACTGTCAGTGTTAATCTGACAAACTGTAATGGTAAGTACTATGCTGTCAGTGTTAATCTGACACACTGTAATGGTAAGTACTATACTGTCAGTGTTAATCTGACAAACTGTAATGGTAAGTACTACACTGATTTATCATTGTTTTGTACTTGAGCCCTAGAAACTTCTGAATTATTTTGCTCTTCAATATTTTAACTGAATGTATCTAATATAGGTTATTTCAGAAACACATCGTGAGCACAACATTTACGTCTAGTCTTTTAGTACTATTAGTTGCCGAGGATATCATGCTGGCGGTCTATTAGTTGCCGAGGATATCATGCTGGTGGTCTATTAGATGCCGATGATATCATGCTGATGGTCTATTAAATGTCGAGGATATCATGCTGGTGGACTATTAGTTGCCGAGGATATCATGCTGGTGGTCTATTAATTGTGGAGGATATCATGCTGGTGGACTATTAGTTGCCGAGGATATCATGCTGGTGGTCTATTAATTGTCGAGGATATCATGCTGGTGGTCTATTAATTGCCGAGGATATCAAGCTGGTGGTATATTGGTTGCCGTGGATATCATGCTGGTGATCTATTAGTTGTCAAGGATATCATGCTGATGGTCTATTAGTTGTCGAGGGTATCATGCTGGCGGACTATTAGTTGACGAGGATATCATGCTGGTGGTCTATTAGTTGACGAGGATATCATGCTGGTAGTCTATTAGTTGCCGAGGATATCATGCTGGTGGACTATTAGTTGCCGAGGATATCATGCTGGTGGTATATTAGTTGCCGAGGGTATCATGCTGGCGGACTATTAGTTGACGAGGATATCATGCTGGTGGTCTATTAGTTGCCGAGGATATCATCTGCCCGGGAGCCAGTTATTCAGTAATATCATGGTTTATTAGATACATTGATGTGTGTAATGTTTTGTATATCATTGTTTGGTCACTACATATTATATGTCCCTCAATTTACAGCTTCTGGTTATCCCTTTGATTTCTCACTAATGAGACAGCACAGTTCCTATTGTTAGCCGTGTGAGATATCCTTGTCTCAACCCGTGGGTGAGAAAAGAATCTCACGCTACTTTTCCCGTAAAAATGTTATGTTTCGCAAAATAGTTCTTCACCACGGTTCCGTCTTTATTTTCATCAATAAAACCACGATTCTACCACATAAGTATTTTTTTATTAATCTATATATATATGTATACTATTCTGCTTTCTAACGATTAAACGATATTGCATCTTTCACTGTGATTGACTTTTTCTCACCCCTTTCTAACGTGTCAATATTTGTTTCCTTTGAGCAAAAAATAGAGTGCTCTCCCTTGTTAGTAACTAATGTAAAGAAAGAAATTACCTCCCTTTGACCAAAGTCAAATCATTTTTACAGGTATTTATCGCTGTTGTAGTAGCAAATATAATATATTTATTAAATACATTGTATTTTATTGTGAAATACAATTAAAATACTGCCAAAACATGGATGTATATCGATAAATCGACAATTATCTTCACCAACGGAAAACAATTTTGCGGGAAAACGCTCGATGGAATGTAAACAAAACAAAGATGTTTAGTGAGAAATAAAATCAAACACCGGAAAACGTACAAAATAGGGAAATTAGTGAGAAAAAGAATCAAACACCGGTAAGAGGGCAAGACGGAAAAATCTCAAACACCCGCGGGAAGGATTTATATTGGTCTCCAACTCGGCAGAGCCTCGTTGGAGACCAGAAATCTTTCCCTTGGGTGTCTGAGATTTTTCCGTCTTGCCCTCTTACCGGTGTTAGATCCTTTATATCTTTTTTTTACAGTTTTTAAATAATGTACATGTGTAATTATTAAAACTAAGTTCAAGCTCTCACATGCATAACTAAACTGTTGATTGAATTGTTTTGGCTTCCAGCCGTTCGACTATGAGAGTACCTGATGAAAGTTATTCCCGAAACGATTTGTGCACTTAATTATAAATCTGTATTAGTATTCCCCACTATATGTTATGATGACAAATTTTAATTCAGTGCGTGTTTGTTGACTTTAAAAATAGCTTAGCTATCCTATAATTACTAATAAATATGTATAAACATGGATTGAAATGATTATGTTTCCTTATTAACTGATCTCCCAGGTACTTGTAACTACTCCTGGCCACCTTCATCAAGTTGAATATGATGTCAGAGGTTTCACACGACAATTGAAAAGGTTTAAAGGTGTTTATATGTTTCATAGATTCGTATTTTATAGAGGAGACAGCAGCCTTGAATATTTCAAGCGGGTGACTCAAAACTATGGACTGTGGTAGTAGGTATGGTACCAGTCAGATATCGTACGAGGGAAAACTATTCTTGTCATAGTTTAGTGGTACAATGAACGATAATGGATGTATATGCATGTGTCATGATAGTCTAAAGAGTGGCTGAAGTCTGTCTTTTAAGTAATAGCTATTTGTTTTTAGTTTGTTGTTTTTGTCTCTGCCATATTATCTCAGATATGTACATTTATTTTTCAGATAATGTTATTTCAATGTTAACTTCTACAGACTTTATAAAGGAGCATAGTGAATCAATTTACCTGACAATAAACTGTGTATTACATCACCACAAACTGTGTACTACATAAAATAAATGTGTACTACATCACCACAAACTATGTACTACATCATCTGATACTATGTAAATGTGTGCTATATATTAAATAAAAAAATTTTTATTAAAAAGAATGATCACATGATAGTTCCTAGAATTACTTTTATAAAAGTCAATTAGTGTTTCATCACTTTGTCCTTGTCAAGCCGGTTTCATGCCAGCAGAAACGTAATGGGCTACTGACTTTCTGATTTATTTTAGTATTAATTATTGACTTCATGAGAAAAAGTCATATATGTTCATCCACTTTGAACGTTGATGGGGCTAACATGTGCAATGCATTTATCTTTTTCCATTTCTGATAAAATTCTATATTGTCATATTTTTCAGTTTTTTATATATATTTTTTTGCACACAGGGTGTATAGAAAGATAATATCATTGGTCTTTACCAGCTTATAGAGCTATGACCTTACTTATAAAGATTGAATGGTGCAGATTAAAAAAATAAGCCAGATATATCATTACATAAAAATAAGTAAAATTAATTCACAAGTTTTATTAGCGAAATTTACAGTTCCTAAATCATGTAATCTGTATTAAAATTCAGGTACTAATCCCTCAGCCATAGGTGACCGTGGCAGATTTTGGCTATCCTGTTTAGGCCTTTCGATTGTATTGCTCCCAATGACTTTTAAATCGTTTGACTTCCTTTTGTCTTTTAATGTAACTGATGAAGGTTATCTCAGAAATGTGCTGTGTGCACTAAATTCGATATCTACGTTGTTATTACAAAGTATAAGTCTTTTCATGAAGCTTAAAATAGAACAGATAAATATACTCCTTTGAATTTTGAGTTTCTCTATGCATTGTTTCACAATATGCACAATAATTGATCACATACAATAGTATATATTTGATTCTACCAATTATTATAGCAGGAATAATAAATACCAGTCTAAAATTACATTAGTGTGGTACATTTTTCTTTTAATTTCCTGTCTGCCTCTCCACTAACATCTGAAGCCATTTTGTTAATGCTGTACATCAAACGGCAAATAACCGAGGAAGCCTACAGCGTTAGTTATTTATTAATATTGTTGTTTGCAAGAGTATACAATGGGATCAAGTGGAGAGAACGGATATATAGTTCCTGCGTTCCTGTGTAAGGAATTAGATGAGTGATTCGGTCTTTTAGTGATTAAAAAATATTCAGAGGTTGGCAATTAAAGAAATTGTCCGTATAACTGGTCGGCAGGTCGGTACTTTTAAAAGTGCCAATAATTATATTTGGGCTGCAGGTCGGCACTTTAACATTTGCCGATATTATTATTCAGGTCGGCATGTCGGCACTTTAAAATTTGCCGATATTTCACAACAGGTCGGAATGGTCGGTACTTTTAGCAATGTTTATAATCCATTGCTATTTATATACTTTAGTCGGTTGTGTTTATTCAGTATGATGTCTAGTGCCACATGGCTGTTTTATGTGTTTCTCATTTGTTTTCAGTTTTTGATGTTCATTGTCTGTTTTTGTCTTTGTGTGTCTTACTTATTCACGGATTTGTCTTTGTTCATTGCTTTCCCTTCATCTTGAACTGCGCTTCTGTTGTCTTTCCCTTACTAGTATCATTATGCCGTTTATGTCATATTCCGTCCATCACAGTAGGTTTTGTTAATGTACTGTGTCAATATTCCATTCCTTACAGCTGTCCAGACATGCCGGATCAGCTCCTCTCCGACTGCCTGCCACAACATGGTAGCAGTTAGTTGTGGGTAGTACAACAACCCATCATAGCTATTAAGACCTCATCGACGCCGTACAGACCATCCGTGTCCAGCGTAACTGATCACGCCGTGGTCCGCGTGTAACTGCTCACACGTACGAGGACCCCATCATTTACAGTTTTTACGCGTACCAGAGGTATTGAATGGTTGACCAGTTACGCTGTACATTGTTACCACTACTCAGGCTTCCTGTATTCATCGAGGTGGTATGCAGTCTGCAAAACCTGACAAACCTGAAAATACCCGATTAAGCAAAATGTACATTAGCCAGTAAACATACAACATCAAAACCAACAGGCAACAAACAACCATTTTTCCACAATATCAAAAGCTCAACAGTGGTCATCCATGGTACGAGAGGCTTATAGTTGTTATAAACCACCCATCATTGTTAAAGATGGCTTTTTTTTACATGTATTGCACCTAGTAATTTTATGGTTTCTCCGTGCCTTTTTTTTTTACATGTATTGCACCATATAATGTTATGGTTTCTCCGTGCCTTTGTCCGTTATCCGTTATTTTTCATTCATAACGTATATCATACATCTATGAAGTTAGCCATTCTAAAAATGTCCAATTTGATGCTTTATGCTTATTCACGAGCAATAAATCGCTGCAGGATAGGTCATTGATTACATGAATAAAAAAAAATCAAAGATGGCCATAGATCAAGTCATGTCAATATTTTCACATTTCGTATTTCATTATTGGGGTAAACATATCCTTTCAAGTAACTCTGTGCCATTGTCCCATTTCCATTCTGTTTCACATCTTGGCATGGAAATGATTTCACAAAAGGTCAGAAGGGACACATAAAATTATGGAATGATAGCTTAAATTGTTTATTAAATTCTATTAAAAATGAAAAACATCATGACGTTCACCTGATATCAATAACATTAACCAAAGGAGTAGGTATGATAAGGGCAGAAATTGGCCTAAAAAATAGACAAATTATAAATGAAACGTATAGCTTTCGTTGTTTCTTGATTTTATAAGACCTTTACCCCAACTACTATTTTGGTAACAATTTTCCATATTTGCACGTGCGATGACGTCACACTAGTCAATGAAAAGTCTATCGTTTCGTGAAAATATATGAAATCTAACAAGATATGTGTATTTAATGTCAATTTTCAGTATAACCACAAGCAGGTACCAACGGCATATTTTAGTATGATGTTTAATATACATAAACACATATCTCATTTAATTTTTGTGTTGGTACCCGAGTGTGGAGAGTATGAAATCTGCAATCACAAAATAATTTTAAGGTCGATTTCTCGTCAGCGGCCATTTTTTATTGACCGTTTTCATCCGTAATAGACAGAAATAGAAATCGACCTTTTAATCTCATCCAAAATAAAGTTGGTTATCGTTGTTGTTTTGCTACGGGAGTAAAACTTGAACAAATTTTATGAAACAGTTTTGACGTTAAATACATTTTGGAGGTGATTTACTGCCGACCTGATTGTGCATTGAGTCCGACGTGTTTTTTTCTAACCCTCAGTGGAATTTCATGTGTTACTATACTAAAGTATACTTTAATATTATCCCCACAATTCACAAAAAGTACAGAAAACAAAACAAGCAACCAAAAAGAAAATTAGTACGTCAGATTATCTTAGAAATTAATTCATTGGACATGTAAACACATCGGAACTTTCTATTTTTAGTAGTCCCTTTACTTTTTCTTTATTTTTTCTTCTTTAACAAATATATTTTATTTAGCTCTTTTGCAAAGTGAATTCCCGATGAATAATTGTATTAACGTAAATTTGATTTATATATAGCTTATTATCACATATTTTGTTGCAATATGTTCGTTTTTGCATGTCCAATAATAGCTGAAAGTCAGTGTTTGTTATTTGCCATGGGCAAATATCCGTATTTGCCCTCAAATATCCATATTTGCCCTCATATATCCGTATTTCCCCCCGAATTCAACTTCCGGTATCTGCGCAGTGGTCTCAAAGTACAAGGAAAGATGATGCATGGAAATATGTATAAAATCAAATTAACACATTTCAACATATTGGAATAAAGTTTAAATAACTAGAAACGGAATAATTAGCTCAAATGTATACGTCGCGTTGAATAGGAATTTCCATTCAAATGTCAACGTCTTGTTTAGATTTTACAAACAGTATCTAACGTCATTGTACAGATCGACATTGCTTGGTATGTTTTTCAAACCAGACTCGAAGTTGAACAAAGGCAACTCTCTTAAGGATTTATTTTCGCAATTTGTCAGTTCAAAGATCTTTTTTGCAATATAAAAGTCAATGCTTGGAAAAGGTCAATTTAAAATATGTGATAAACAGATTATGACATGAAATTTTCCATATCGTATCAACCCTCGACCCATATCAGACCTCCAGCTTCGCTGTCGGGCTTGATATGGGAGTCTCGGGCTAATAGCAGGGCCGATATGGAAAATGTCATGTAATAATCTCTTAATATTAACGTTGCGGTGGCATAATGGTTTAGCACACCTGACTGCCGATAACAACATGTACATCGTGAGATCAATATTTTATTCTTACTTATTTCAATAAAGTAGGGAAAAACAAACAATATATTTGATAATTCATAATTCATCTAATACAGTACATATAACGATATAGCGTGCATGTTTTAACATAGTACACGGATGTCAGGCTTGATTTACATATTCGGTGTTTTGTTTATAATGGTCCTTTTGTTATCTTTACTAAGAATTTCATTGATATAGTCTATCGTTTATGAGTCAGTGCTAAATGCGTAGTATTACTTGGAATTTTAATGGTATGATTTTACTTTAATGGGCCATGACCGATAATACAGTATTACCAAGCATTCTATTTATATAATCTATCAGGTTTTACTTTTCTCAACAAAAAAAGTTTGAAGATACCGTAAATATAAATTACCGTCTTCCAATCAAAGTATACTACCGTATTTGTACTCTTAGACATATCAGAATCGAAATAAATCATGGAAGCCAGAATGTGTTTTAAGTTTTAACATGGATTGGTGGATATTAGTAAATTTTATCCCTCGTTTCTGGCTCGGGATAAAAATACTATTCTCTGATGTTCTCGTGGCAAGTAGAATGTTGATTGTCTAAAAATGTACTTTTAAAATTTCAGGGAAGCCGTACGGTGACAGAAAATCAATAATCGCTCTCACCTATGTGCTGTCCATTTACATTGTGCACAGCAGACGACACACATTTCACAAGATGACAGAAAATCAATAATCGCTCTCTGTGATCTTTGTCCAAAGATACACGTATTTATGTTTTTCCTATAATAAGAACATACTTATTAATGTTGGAACATTCAGATAAAAATGTTATCAGTCTCTAGATGTTATATATCGCGTTATAAAGGGCAGTGGTTTTGTTAAAGGGTTCGGCTTATGCCTCACCTTTTAACAAAACCATGGCTGACACCTCACCTTTTAACAAAATCACTGCCCTTTAAAACGGGATATATAACATCTCGAGACTAATAACGTATAATATCCACCAATCCATGTTAAAACTTCCAACACATTCTGGCTTCCATGATTTATTTCTTAATTATTCAACATGGATTATATCCTCTCCTGTCGCTGTAGCGCTGCTTTACCATGTTATGCAGTTGACTTGGTTCCTTTGACATTCTAATTACTGAGAATAATTTCCTTTCATGATTTTAAAAATAAAAAGATCAACATTCGGTTAATAAAAGATTTAAAAAAAGCAATTTACAGAGCTCAGCATTGACGAGTTTATGCGGTTTCTAGGGATAATATTTGGTTACTAGGGACATTGTAAGGTTTAAGGAATTCTTATAATATATTCTGGTTAGTAAATGATAAGATGTCTCTAGATCTGCTAAGGTGCTGTTGTAGGAATTTTTTTCTTGATTAAATAAATGGCCCATGAGATCTACAGGAAAATACTGTGTATAGGTAAACCTGTTGCTATGGACGGGGAATAGCTATGAATACAAATATCAAATTGTATTTTTGAAATATGAAATGACATTTGTAGTGTGTATAGCTTGACAAAAATGTACCGCTTAATCAAATATCAAGTCAAAAGATCGTAGATGTCAAAATTCAACCATTAATTGCAATAATATAGGCTAATTTAATGTTTACCAAACCGTTGCTAGGGTGACAAAACTACACAAAAATATTATATGCCACCATAGAGAATTGGAATATTATTCTTAGAGTGTACATACACAGAATATAACATTTTGTCGAAAAGACTGCAAGATATGTAAAATAAACCCACCATATTTGAATTTCCAATGATTAATTGGACCCTCATCCATTTACGTTGCTAAGCAACAAAGGACAAAGTGAAATCATCAAACAAAATATTATTCTTACCTTTCAATGATTGTGCTTAATATTATATCTATATAAACAGTTTCTGAGATTGGGCCAAAATCTACCCTTATCATACCCACTCCTTTGTAATAAACATACATAGAACTATGAAAACAAATTTGCACTTGTTCATTGATTTGCATATAGTTACCCCTAAACTCTTAAAATCATATATACACAGCAATAATACAACATTTCCTACTTGTACAAAAATTATGAAATAAAACAGACAACTATTTCAATTAAATCATTAATTAATAATGATTATTATTATATAATGATTTAATTAATAATGATTATTATTATATAATGATTGATTATTATTATATAATGATTGATTATTATTATATAATGATTTAATTGAAATAGTTGTCTGTTTTATTTCATAATGTTTGCTATAGCATTGAAATACCTATATTTCATGTATGAATAATCCATTATTTAACTGAGTCAAAAATTAAAAAAATGACATAAAAATAACATTTTTCCTTCCAAATCAAACCTGTATTCTTTAGAACACTGCTATTTCAAATACTTTCTTTTGATTTTAACAAAACAGAAATATATATATAGACCAATTTTAATACCAATATACAATAGAATGTATACACGTAATCAATACAAATGTCTTCTACGGAAGGTCATTCAGAAACTCCTCTAAATGTGCATGTTCATTTCTACATTTAGCATTTAAAGTTTGAGACAAATAAGCAAAATTTTCAAAAATCTGTCCATATTCCACTTTAGAAAGTGCAGACATCTTGAGAATTTGTACGTGATTGTCTATTTCATCATCTAGCTATCAAAGCACTCGGTGACTTGTAGAATATTAACCTATTTGTTCTTCTACAGTCAACAATAGCTGTTCCAAATTCCTGAGACTGTAAGAACTGCAGCTCCACTATAATAATAAAATCATAAATATTATAAACATACTCTCTTTAGATAAGGGGGTTATGGTAGATTATCACAAGAAGAACAAATTCTCACCCAACACGAAATAATTTGGCTAGGAATGGTGGGGAAAATTTAATCCGCGACAGGAATGTTTAAATCCAAAAATAATAACTATGCCCTCCCCCCCTTTTTCATGTTAAATGTTCAGTTCCTTAATTGATACAATTAGATCTAATAAGTTATAATCAACAATTTACCAGAAAACTTGTAAGAAGTCGGTAATTAATACCCTGTTGGGCGGAGTCAATGTCATGAATGCTGGTCCCTGAGTGCAAAGTGGTTCGTCATTCTTTTTATCTTCATCTGCAAAGCATAAGTTACCTCCCTTTAAATTATTAATAATTTACAATTCAATTAAGAAACACTTGTACTTTTAACAACAAAATACATAAAGCAAATTAATAATAAATATTTCTAAATTATAATACATACCATGCCAAAACATAGAAAAAAAAATCATAAAATGTTACAATGAATCGTAAAAAAAAAAATTAGATTCGAAATTAAAATTAAAGGAAGTAACACGCAACTAAATATATTAAATAATAATTTCAACTTACCATTATCAGAGTCGTACTGTTCCTCTATATATCGAGCATAGTTGTCTTCTAATTCATTATAATAGTTCTGTGCATCCTCTTTCATCATGTATACAAGGTTAGAATCTAGGTGATCATTAAACATTTGAACGAAAATAGCAAAAAAATCCTCCATAGGAGATTGATTTAACATTTCCATATTTTGTTTCAGCTCCGACGTAGGTTTAAACACAGGTTTACAGGAACACATCATAAACCTGTCTAACAGACCATCATCCATACATAACTGTATCATCTCGTGCAATACAGCATAAGGCTGTAGGAATATGCATGTTGACATTGACGTTTTGTTAAATCCTCTTTTCCCTGATGACAAACACGTACTGTCCCCTTTACCAGTCCACATCTTACATAGTAAAGCTCTCTCGGGCTCTCCTTGTTTCTGTTTTTGGGAAATAGTGGCTATAAACCTCTCTCCTTCATGTCCTGTTATAAAAGCATAACCTCCACTTTTTATTACATGATTTTGTAACCCAGCATTAGTATAGGATTCCAAAGAGATCTTCTTAAAACTAATTCGTTCAATTTCCTCCATTACTGGTGAAATAATTCTTTCAAAGGTGTTGGATTCTCCACCGCCCGGAGCACAAACAGCAATTACATACTGATTTAAGCATGAAATAAATGTATTCTCATTCTTTGGCGTTGCTGAATCATTTCTTAACAATGATGACGCCCCATCAAATCTAGATAAAGACTATCTATGTAGAAAAGGAAAAAAGACTAGAGGCGGGATCGGACTTTGCGTATCTCGCGAGATATCAATCCTGGACGATAATTTACACGGTAGTAGGGATGATGAACTTTTAGAAAATGTATCCAAATTAAAAACGTACATAGCTTTCTTAGATTTGTATAAAGCGTTTGACAGAGTATGGAGAGAGGGTCTGTTTTACCTTCTTTGGAAAAAGGGGGTTCAGGGGAAAGTGTGGCGTTTACTAAAAGAACTGTACAGTACTGTCAGCAATAAAGTTGTCCTTGGAGACCTTGAATCGGAATGGTTTAACCAAGATAATGGTGTAAAACAAGGATGTATCTTGTCTCCATCACTTTTCTCTGTTATGATGAAAGACCTCACTGATATACTCTCTGAACATAATATCGGTGTTCCTATTGCTTCCCAAATAATAAACGCGATCTATCTGTCGTGAATACTCTTGAATGCTGCAACGGTTTCTATACCCGAATTTTAAATAACCAAAGACCGGCAATCGACTACATTCTTATGTCAAATATAATGCTCTCCTCTCTCGCGGACCTTTTAATTCCCGTGACAGACCTTGAAACAATACCTTTAGATTGGCAGAGGGGTATTATTGTACCTATCTATTAATCGGGATCTGTGCACGATATTGATAACTATCGAGGTATAACTCTTAACTCAAATGTGTATAAAGTATACCCAAAAGTTGTAGAAGAAAATATAATGGCCTATCTTGATGATAATAATATTCTTGGAGAAAGTCAGGGGGCCTTTAGAAAAGACAGACGTATAGAAGATCATTTATTCACACTCGACGGTATTTGTTCATTACGTATTATTATATGCAGACGATGTCGCCCTAATGGCCGAATCCGAGTCGGACCTGCAAACAATACTTAATATTGCCTCTTCATTTGCCACGAAATGGAACTTGAAATGTAATCCAAATAAATCAAAAGTATTAGTAGTAGGAAAACGTATTGATAAATCTAATAAATGGGTGCTTGGGGATACATATATTGAAGAAACAAATGAATACAAATACCTTGGGGTATATTTCTCTCGTTCTCTTAAACCCACTCAACATATTGACAACCACAATAAGGATAATATAGATAACAAGTTAAATGGTATGATAAGAATTTTAGGTAAACATGGTAACTTCAATCGTATTGAATTTGGTAATGCGTTATGGAATTCAGTACTACGCCCTACAGCAGCACATGGCTGCTCAGTATGGTTTCCTTCATCAGCAGCACAAAAAGATTTATTAGAAATTCTTCAATATCAAGCAGTCACAATTACTATTCGCACTAAAATGAACAATCCGAAATGTGCTCTACTTGCGGAACTAGGATGGGAACCAATCAATGCCTTTCTAGATAGACAAAGAGTCTCCTTTTTCTTAAGATTTTCTAAAATATCAAACAATAGGCTAAGTAAAGTAGTTGTTCATGAACTGTCTCGATTTAAAACACAAAATACTGAATGGCCTTATTTTTCATATATTCGTACTTGTTTGAAGATGTTAGGCCTTGACCATCTCATTGAAGGAAATTTTAACATAAATACGTTCAATAGGTTCTTTGGAATGAATAATAAAATTAAGGAGCGTGAAATAATCGAAACAAAAACTACTTTAGTGACATATAAGACATTTTTTGTAAGTCGAGGGACACTAAAATATCTAAACAATATTGAAGACTTCGAGATATCAAGACTTAAACTTCTGGCAAGAACTAACTGTTTACCAATAAAAGATGTTTTACATCGCTTGCGTTTAAGGTAAAATGGTCTTTGACAATTATGTGACAGTAATGATATAGAGACCACAAACCATTTTATGTTTGAATGTCCAGCTTTTGAAAACCTTTTTCTCTGAGATCACCTACACCCTATCTAGTAATGATCTACCCATTGATTTTAATGGATTGCCGTCAATTGGAGATCATGGCTTTTATTTTAATGAAAATATAGGTAATATGTTGGATATAAAAGTCAAGAAATACTTGAAGAATCTGGTTCATACAAGAGACCAGTAGATGTTAAATTCTTACAAATTATCTCCATCAGTGATTGACTGTATAATTATGTTGTTGTTCTTCCTTATTTTAGCAAACTGTTATATTTTGAATGTATCTATAATGATAGTAATGATAAGGCAAGATGTAAATGATGAACTTTAAAAAATAACATTTTTTTTTTTAAGAAAAAGAACCATTTTTATGCATATCATATTTTTATTGAGAAAAGCTCATTTATGAATAGTAATACATATTTGTTTTTTTGTTGTTTTTTTTTAGCAAACTGTCATATTTTGAATGTATTTATACTGACATTAATTTCAATTCAAGATGTAAGTGATGAACTTAAAAAATAAAGAAAAAGAAACATTTTTATGCATATCATGTTTTAATTGAGAAAAGCTCTTTTATGAATTTTATGAATAGCAATATAGTATTTTTCTATTTTATGTATTTATTGTTGGTTAATCATGTTATGTAAATAATTGCATTGTTTTATATTGAATGTGTACTTTTAGACACAACTTCTACTACCCCGGTAGATGTTGCCCCCGTTGTAAAGGGGTAGCTTTCTAAATAAATAAATATATATATATATATGTAAAGAAGGAAGTTCTTTGGATTGTCAGGTGGCCAATGTCATATAAAACTATATTAAACATATAAATTTAATGAACAAAACATAAGAAAAATAAACACAAAACAAATGATATATGGAATGAAATGTACACAATATTACAAGATTCACAACATAACAAATCTTTCTATTTATAGATATAAGAAATGTTCCAGTAGTGTTGTATTGTTTATGTTTTTAATCTTATTCATAATTATTTTGCCGGTTTATTTTTATATCCTTACAATTTACGAATCTTAACAATTTGTCCTTATTCCCATTCTCCACAGGAACCCCCGTAATAGTTAGCGTTCGCGTCTTGTGTTCAGATGATTATTGGTTTTGTTGGGTAAAACTTAATAATGCACTTGTTGCTTCACCTCCTATTCCCAGGCGCTCGTGGCACGGACCACCGTCTTTTTTCTAACTTTCTGTTTACAAATTTATTTTCAATAAAATTTCTTTATTTCTTTATTATTTCATCTCTTTTTTCTTATTTTAACTTGTTCGTGTCAATATTGTTAACAACAACTTGCATATGTCGACCCTATGGAGATACAAGTGGATTATTAGTATCTACATAGGGTCGACACATGCAAATTGTTGTTAGCATGAGATTGTATGAATATTGACACGAACAAGTTAAAATAAGGAAATTGAGAGGAAATAATAAAGAAATAAAGAAATTTTATTGAAAATAAATTTGTAAACAGAAAGTTAGAAAAAAGGGGGGTGGTCCGTGCCACGAGCGCCTGTGCTCATATCCACAACATTAGGAGTTAACACTAACGACTCCTTGGCTCAGAGGTAGGATAGCATGTCCACCTGGGACGACATGTATACCTGTGGACTGTTGATTCAGTGACCTAGCATTATTTAAACCCAGCTGGGATATTACAAACAGTGCCGTCTTAACGCATGGGCATGCTGGACAGTTTCCCGGGGCCCCACGAGCATAGAGAAATGACAGTTCTGCGCCAGGCCGCGCCACAATGTTTGTTTTTAATGTTTAAACACTTATTTTGTTACAAATTACAATAAATATATGTTTAATTTTATCGACAATTACAGTTTTATTCCTGTGAGCGGTTGTGTAGATATGGGACCTAGTGCACTGCATTGCTCGGCGGTCTATAATGCTGTTAAGACGGCCCTGAGTACAAAGCAAACATACATAATCAATCGTCATCATTACTATTTAAAAGATCATAAAATGACAATTAGTCAGTTTAGACAATATTAATAACGTCACATGTGTTAAGATATCGTATTTACTGTTAATTATGTCGTGTTACGCCTCTATATATCAATTATAGTAATTTTATATATACATGTATACCGTTTTTACATACCGATGCAGGGGTGGTCGTGATCGTATGATAGTTGGATTTATAACTACCTGTGCAATCAATGCCTATCACCAATAAAGTTGTGAGTTCGAACCGCGTTCATGGCGAGGTGTACTCGATTCAGCATTAAGTGATACAGTTTGTCAGTGACTTGTTGATGATAGAGAAATGACGGTTCTGCGCCAGGCCGCGCCACAATGTTAAGTAATGGGGAACCCACATAGCAGTGTGGCGCTAATGGATATATAAGGGTCAATCTGGCGTGTAGATTTATGACACGATAATGATAGTGTTGATTACAGAATATTGATTTTTGCTTGATGACCTGGAACGGTGTGTCATAGCTTGGCCCATGTTGACCTTGTGGATTAATGACTGAAAGTTATGTTTGCATCGTTATATATATTATATATATATTTTGTTAATTGTATGTTTCAGATGATACTTTTAATTATACTATAGCTATAATTTAATATTTTATGTACCTTGACAGATCGGCATGAATAAATAAGGTTGTCATTCTTGAATTAAAAAGTAGTTATTGAAAATATGTAAATACATTTTCATGTGTTTATCAATTGTACATTACCTTTTGTGTGCTTTTTTAAGTTATCGGATAATTTACATTATTTAAATTACCTTCATTAAATATTTAGTTGTGTGGCTTAAAGTAATATGAAATGCCAAAATCATTATTTTCAGTTTTCTAAAAATTTCTGATATATGTAAAGATTATATATATATAAAGAACGTAAACCATTCACTTTTTGAGAGTTACGATGTATAATTCAGGAGAAAACGTCATTTTATTCTGTCTTCGATAATTCTTGCTACCCGGACAATAATGCAAATCATGTGCTATTGACCTCAGATTTGAACTCATTCGGTAGAGATTGTGCGCATGCTCCGTTATAGTCTTGACAGGTAACATCATTTTCGTTTCGATTTACATTCCATTATTTTCCATTCAATCCTCGATTAAAAATAATTTTCCCTTAGCGAAACGTTAAACAAGGATCTCTTTACCTGGAAAATAAATATATATCACCATGCATTATGTGTATAATCAAGGACGTATATAGAATCTTATATACGTCCTTGGTATAATTCAGCAAATTTCGCGGGGCCCAGTAAGGGGACACTGCATACGCAACTTGTAATTATGTTAAAACATTAGGTTTTTTTATATTAAAAATGAATACTACTTTGTTTCAAATCTATTTAGAATTTATTTGGCCTAAGAGACAAGAATGTGAAAGAAAGCACACATTTTTTATCTCATAATAATATATAGGCAAATAATTTGATTCTGAGGGGGCCTGGCAAGATTAGTCAGGTTAGAATATTTGACAGAAAATTCATTCAACACATTGTGCAGGACAGGTTATAACATTGTTTACTCAGTTCAGGCCAGATTATTTTTTTTTTATTTTCTATGAAGCAAAGGCCAGAATTATTGTTGCAACTTTGGGTGGCCAGATTATTTATTTTATTTACAAAAACTGCCAGACCCCCCCTCATATCAAGAATAGTTTTGAAGATATTTATTTCTTCAAAAACTCGTTTCATATTACTTTAACATGACCGCACAAGTTTCAATGTTTACTCAGGTGTTACCGTCAGATTGACTAATCACAGGGTATCAGATTGACATGTTTAAACAAGTCTATTTATTGTAATTTTTATGTTAAGACTTTGACTGCTTTGTTATTATATTTAAGAATATAAAATTGCGTACAAGTATTTTTTTTTTTTACATACTATTATGAATTTCCTTTTAAGGAATTTAATTATTATTAAATTTTTGGTAAACTTTTCGTCTGCTAAATCTATTGATTTTATTTTATCGGATAATCAAGATATTTAAAATGTCCTTTGTTAAAAGTCGCGTGTCGTCTGCTGTATCCCTTACAAGTTCAGACACGTTTTAATTATGTTTATTCAGGTGAAACCAAATGATAAAAAGACGTTTATTTTACAGGATTTGTCATTATTAACTTGATAGCTCAGGAGAAAGAATCGCTTGATGTGTGGTAGAAAATGGATGATTATGAACGTTTAACTTTTTTGAAAGATATAGCAGATAAATTAACAGTGCAGGTAATATCCTGTTATGGATACTAAATAAAATATAGCTTATCTCTACAATAATATTCCTCGAAGTTTGATTTATTTAAGATAGAAATGGCCCCAGGATATGTCTTATTTAAACCGTGGCGTTATATAGATTAAATCACATCAAATATATAAATATATTTTGCACTATTGATGAATATCATAATATACTTATACATGTATATTATTATATTTACAGAACGATGCAAATGAACACGAATGCCATTGTGGAAGGAAGTACAAGCATAAACGTGACCTGTTACGTCACCAACGAACCATCCATTCAAACATGGCTTACACTTGTCAAAAATGTAGAAGTACATTTAGTCGAAAGGATAGTTTAAGTCGACATTCAAACTCGTGTAAGATACAACGAAATACTGATGACAAGGAAAAAGAAAATGGAGCAATCATAAACAACAAGAGAAAAGCCGAACAACCACTAATTAAAAACCGAAAAGTTCAAAACAAAGGAAAATGCAACTGGTGTGGATATGACAAGGAGCTTTTAGAAAACAAGAAATTTTGCTGCGAGGCTTGTGGATCCAATGGACGGGAATATAATTGGTGTCATCGGCCTCTACCATAAAGATTTTATAGAAAGCGAACGGATGTTTGCGACTCTTGTATCACACGACGGGAAAATTACGTGCAGCGAGGTGGAAATGTAGAAATAGATGCTTTAGATAGTACAGTAGAAACTACAACAATACACCATAGCCCTGGAAACTTATGGGATGCTCTTTCATTTTTTGTGGACAATATCGGTATTTCTATTCATAGATATATATATTTGTCCAAGTCCGGCCATCCATGTTGAAAGTCCACCCCATCTAAGGTTCTGTATAAAGTCTGGTATTCTCCATAACACCACCAGGTGCGATGCGGTATTGGGGTCATCATGTGTCGGATATGGTGTACGAATCTCCTGACAAAGACGGATTTTCCAAGATTGGACCTTATGTAGCACAGTTGTTCTTTGGTTCTAAGGAGGGGTTCTCTAGGACGTCCGCGTCTATCATTTTCTAGCCCTGGCTATCTTCCCGTCATTTTATTTTCATATAGTGTCTATATATATAGGTTGTGTAGTACTCCAAGTAGTCTATCACGTCCGCCACTGTGGAGGTACTAAATAACCTAAGAGTCAAATGAATGAAATGGTAAATTTGCCCTTACTTGCATAGTCTAACAAAAAAAACCCCAGAGGCTCTCAAGAGCCTGTATCGTTCACCTGGTAATAAAAAAAACCAATTGGTCCTATGTAAAAACTATGTCCTGCAGTGGTAGCCATCTTGGAATTACGATCAACATAAAAAACACAAAGTTTGTAAAGGACCTTCCAATGATTGATGCACAGTTTAGGTTCAATCAGTGCAATAGCTTCAGAGAAGAATATATTTCTGTATTTTCCCCATATGGTTCCGTGTTAATACTATGACCTGTGGTGGCAGCCATCTTGGATTTCCGATCGGCATTAAAAAAACAGAGGACCTTCCAATGATCATTCCTGGGCAGTTTGGTTTCAACTGTCCAAGTGGTTTCAGAGAAGAAGCATTTTGAAACATTTTTCCCATAGGGTCCAATGTTAAACTAAGTCCTGCCGTAGCCGCCATTTTGAATTTCATACCGGAACAAAAAACGTAAAGTTTGTAGAGGACCATCTAATGAACATTCATGTACAGTTTGGCTTTAATCATATTTGTAGTTTCTGAGAAGAAGGCATTTGAATATTTTCCCATAGGGTCCAATGTTAATCTATGTCCTGCGGTGGCGGCCATCTTGGATTTCCGATCGGCATAATAAACAGAAACTTTGTAGAGGACCTTCCAATGATCATTCCTGGGCAGTTTGGTTTCAACTGTCCAAGTGGTTTCAGAGAAGAAGCATTTTGAAAAAATTTTCCCATAGGGTCCAATGTTAAACTAAGTCCTGCCGTAGCCGCCATTTTGAATTTCATACCGGAACAAAAAACGTGAAGTTTGTAGAGGACCATCTAATGAACATTCATGTACAGTTTGGCTTTAATCATATTTGTAGTTTCTGAGAAGAAGGCATTTGAATATTTTCCCATAGGGTCCAATGTTAATCTATGTCCTGCGGTGGCGGCCATCTTGGATTTCCGATCGGCATAATAAACAGAAACTTTGTAGAGGACCTTCCAATGATCATTCCTGGGCAGTTTGGTTTCAACTGTCCAAGTGGTTTCAGAGAAGAAGCATTTTGAAACATTCTTCCCATAGGATCCAATGTTAAACTAAGTCCTGCCGTAGCCGCCATTTTGAATTTCATATCGGAACAAAAAACCTTAAGATTGTAGAGGATCATCCAATGAACATTCATGTACAGTTTGGCTTTAATCATATTTGTAGTTTCTGAGAAGAAGGCATTTGAACATTTTCCCATAGGGTCCAATGTTAATCTATGTCCTGCGGTGGTGGCCATCTTGAATTTTTGATCGGCATTAAAAAAACAAACTTTGTAGAGGACCTTCCAATGATCATTCCTGGGCAGTTTGGTTTCAATTATCCAAGTGGTTTCAGAGAAGAAGCGTTTTGAAACATTTTCCCCATAGGGTCCAATGTTAAACTAAGTCCTGCCGTAGCCGCCATTTTGAATTTCTTATCGGAACAAAAAACGTAAAGTTTGTAGAGGACCATCCAATGAACATTCATGTACAGTTTGGCTTTAATAATATTTGTAGTTTCTGAGAAGAAGGCATTTGAACATTTTCCCATAGGGTCCAATGTTAATCTATGTATTGCGGTGGCGGCCATCTTGGATTTCCGATCGGCATAAAAAACATAAAATTTGTAGAGGACCTTCCAATGATCATTCCTAGGCAGTTTGGTTTCAACTGTCCAAGTGGTTTCAGAGAAGAAGCATTTTGAAACATTTTCCCCATAGGGTCCAATGTTAAACTAAGTCCTGCCGTAGCCGCCATTTTGAATTTCATATCGGAACAAAAAACCTTAAGATTGTAGAGGACCATCCAATGAACATTCATGTACAGTTTGGCTTTAATCATATTTGTAGTTTCTGAGAAGAAGGCATTTGAACATTTTCCCATAGGGTCCAATGTTAATCTATGTCCTGCGGTGGCGGCCATCTTGAATTTTCGATCGGCATAAAAAAACAGAAACTTTGTAGAGGACCTTCCAATGATCATTTCTGGGCAGTTTGGTTTCAATTATCCAAGTGGTTTCAGAGAAGAAGCGTTTTGAAACATTTTTCCCATAGGGTCCAATGTTAAACTAAGTCCTGCCGTAGCCGCCATTTTGAATTTCTTATCGGAACAAAAAACGTAAAGTTTGTAGAGGACCATCCAATGAACATTCATGTACAGTTTGGCTTTAATAATATTTGTAGTTTCTGAGAAGAAGGCATTTGAACATTTTCCCATAGGGTCCAATGTTAATCTATGTATTGCGGTGGCGGCCATCTTGGATTTCCGATCGGCATAAAAAACATAAAATTTATAAAGGATCTTCCAATGATCATTCCTGGGCAGTTTGGTTTCAACTGTCCAAGTGGTTTCAGAGAAGAAGCATTTTGAAACATTTTTCCCATAGGGTCCAATGTTAAACTAAGTCCTAACGTAGCCGCCATTTTGAATTTCATATCGGAACAAAAAACGTAAAGTTTGTAGAGGACCATCCAATGAACATTCATGTACAGTTTGGCTTTAATCATATTTGTAGTTTCTGAGAAGAAGGCATTTGAATATTTTCCCATAGGGTCCAATGTTAATCTATGTCCTGCGGTGGCGGCCATCTTGGATTTCCGATCGGCATAAAAAACAGAGAGTTTGTAGAGGACCTTCCAATGATCATTCCTGGGCAGTTTGGTTTCAACTGTCCAAGTGGTTTCAGAGAAGAAGCATTTTGAAACATTTTCCCCATAGGGTCCAATGTTAAACTAAGTCCTGCCGTAGCCGCCATTTTGAATTTCATATCGGAACAAAAAACCTTAAGATTGTAGAGGACCATCCAATGAACATTCATGTACAGTTTGGCTTTAATCATATTTGTAGTTTCTGAGAAGAAGGCATTTGAACATTTTCCCATAGGGTCCAATGTTAATCTATGTCCTGCGGTGGCGGCCATCTTGAATTTTCGATCGGCATAAAAAAACAGAAACTTTGTAGAGGACCTTCCAATGATCATTTCTGGGCAGTTTGGTTTCAATTATCCAAGTGGTTTCAGAGAAGAAACGTTTTGAAACATTTTTCCCATAGGGTCCAATGTTAAACTAAGTCCTGCCGTAGCCGCCATTTTGAATTTCTTATCGGAACAAAAAACGTAAAGTTTGTAGAGGACCATCCAATGAACATTCATGTACAGTTTGGCTTTAATAATATTTGTAGTTTCTGAGAAGAAGGCATTTGAACATTTTCCCATAGGGTCCAATGTTAATCTATGTATTGCGGTGGCGGCCATCTTGGATTTCCGATCGGCATAAAAAGCATAAAATTTGTAGAGGACCTTTCAATGATCATTCCTGGGCAGTTTGGTTTCAACTGTCCAAGTGGTTTCAGAGAAGAAGCGTTTTGAAATATTTTTCCCATAGGGTCCAATGTTAAACTAAGTCCTGCCGTAGCCGCCATTTTGAATTTCATATCGGAACAAAAAACGTAAAGTTTGTAGAGGACCATCCAATGAACATTCATGTACAGTTTGGCTTTAATCATATTTGTAGTTTCTGAGAAGAAGGCATTTGCACATTTTCCCATAGGGTCCAATGTTAATCTATGTCCTGCGGTGGTGGCCATCTTGGATTTCCGATCGACATAAAAAACACACACCTTGTAGAGGACCTTCCAATGATCATTCCTGGGCAGTTTGGTTTCAATTATCCAAGTGGTTTCAGTGAAGAAGCGTTTTGAAACATTTTTCCCATAGGGTCCAATGTTAAACTAAGTCCTGCCATAGCCGCCATTTTGAATTTCATATCGGAACAAAAAACGTAAAGTTTGTAGAGGACCATCCAATGAACATTCATGTACAGTTTGGCTTTAATCATATTTGTAGTTTCTGAGAAGAAGGCATTTGAACATTTTCCCATAAAGTCCAATGTTAATCTATGTCCTGCGGTGGCGGCCATCTTGGATTTCCGATCGGCATAGAAAACAGTAACTTGGGAAAGAACATTCCAATGATCATTCATTTACAGTTTGGGTTCAGTCAGTTCATTAGTTTCAGAGAAGAAGATCTTTGAAATTTCAGCCATTCAGAGCATATTATTGGCCCTGGCAGCCATATTGAATATCCGACTGGAACGAAAAACAGTAACTTTGTAGAGGACCATCCAAGGAACATTCCTGTTAAGTTCGGTTCCAATCGGCCAAGTGGTTTCGGAGAAGAAGCTTGAAATGTGAAAAGTTTACAGACGACAGACGACAGACGACGGACGCTAAGTGATGGCAATAGTTCACCTGGACCTTTGGTCCAGGTGAACTAAAAAAAACTATTTCAGGATGATTTTTCGCAATTCTGAAAAACAATGTATAGAGGGAGGAGGATGATGGTGGTGACGTAGGAGGAGGAGGAGGAGCGGGAGGAAAGGGAGGAGGAGGAGGTCTCTCTGAGTGTAATTATGAATAACACAGAAATCAAGTTTCATATTTTATTGTTCACTTTAAGTTCAAGTTTAACCGGAATAATCCAGTCGTTATATTACGCTCCCGCTGGTTGCTACATTAACGCCTGGATGTATTCATTGAAAAAATCCGTCAAACGGGAAATAGTAAATCGCTATGACTTATGGGTATTACGACATAAAATAACGTGTTTGTAAATAATGTCCAATGGAGCGACCAGATGATGTAATGTTGTATGCAATACATATATCCGGATAAATACAACCAAACATGAAATAAAACTTAAACGAATAATGACTATTTTTTAAATATTAAAACAATGATTTTTATTTCAAAGTTGGAAAGTAAATAATTCACTCTTACAATGATTTTTTAATTTCATTTAAAATAAAGATTAAAAAAAATGCATTTTATGATACTGATGGTTGATTAAAATTGTTTGTCATGCATTAACTGTCAGTTGTAATATACAGGATATAACCAATATACAGGAAGAGCTCCTACTGTGAAGCCATCTATTTTGAGGTGCCATTCAATGAAAATAACAACCTGACCATATTGTTACATAATAAGAATACGAATTAGATAAGAAATTAAAATTGATAGAAGGCAAGGATTTATATAATTAACACATTAAGTCACATTTCATTTATTTAGGCTAACTTGGGTCAGTTATCAATTAAAGACAAAAATGGGTTAAAAAAAATCAGTCTAATAAGTATTTACCTAAATAACGATATTGTGATGGGTATTTCTTTATAAATTGTATTAAAAATAATTTTAATTTATGAAATAATAAACTTTCTGTTTGCATATTTATTTTCAATAACATTTCTTTATTATTTCATCCCATTTTCCTTAATTTTACTTGTTCATATCCATATTTATACAATCTTATGTTAACGGCAAGTTACCTGTTTCGACCCTATTATCCACAATAAATTCACCTTTATTGTCCTACATACATTACACAAATACATGTTAGATGTGTATTGTGACATTTTAGCAAATTTATTACTTACATTAAAACATAAAAACTTCAAGAAATGATTACACGGTGTTTTATTTTTTTAAATCTTTAAAGATTTGTGAATCTATGGCAATTTAAATCATAATTATGAGAATAAAGGCGTATTTGTTTTCTAAATATGCAAAGGCAAGTGCACAATCGTTCTCCGTGTTTGCTTTGTCAATATTTACAAACGGAAGTAAAGGGAGTCACTAATGCGCATACGCGCTAATATCTGACATTTAATTGGTCGGCTGAAGCAGCCAGCAGCTGATGTGTTTTTACCACTAAGAGCGTTCAAGCCCTCATCCAGCGATAGGGCGCAGTATTATTCAAGTTAGTTCAAGTTCTGCTTCTCAGTCTCTTTCATTTAATCTTCTCCAGTCACTTTATTGTCCATTGTCCTCAGTTCTGGCTCTCTGTCTTCAAATAAAGGTATGGTCTTTTTCAGTTCAAACTGACACCGACTTTGGTAGGAACTTTGTCGTTTTCCCAAAATAATTGGTCAGGGTTAGGGTCGTGGGTTAAGGTTAGGGCTAGGGTTAGGGTTAGAGTTAGGGTTAGGGTTAGAGTTAGGGCTTAGGATTAAGGTTAGGTTAGGGTTAGAGTGTTTAACACCACTTTCAATACTACCAATTAAGTACACAAATTAATTACAATACACCAATTAGATATATTGATTAATTGCAATACACTTATCAACATATATTAATGACTTTGTGATAATCTGTCAGTGCTGTGATATATATATGTGTCCATTTCTTATTTTTATTTATTTATTTTTATATTCAATGTACCGTAGATTCAGTTCAATTCGTTGCTAAATTTTATTGTAAATTTTCTTGTTTATTTTTAAATTTTCTTTTCTATTTTTTAAATTTTCTTGTTTATTTTTAAATTAATTTGGAGAAAATCTATTCAGTTTCCGTGTTACTTATGTTGTTTGTTTAAAAAAAAGTTAATTGTTCTAATATTGAAATTTTTTTTTATCATTCATCAAGAAAAATGATGAGGAGATGGAAAAAAAACAACAAAATAACTATTCCATCGATAAATGAAAAAATAATTTAAGGTTACAAGGAAAGAAAAAAATTGAAATTTTCATTTAAAATTAAATTGAAATAATATTCATCAATTTACAGGAACCCCCCCCCCCCCCCCAATAAAACCAAAACTTTTCCATTGATAAATTTATTAATAATAATATTAGATCACAAAACCTTTTGTTTTCTTTAAAAATAAATTGAATTCTAGTATAAGTTTGAATAAAATAAAAACATCACCACATATTTACAGCAAAATAACAATTGGAATGAAATGACAACAGAGAATGTATTAAACAATAACAGACACCACCACCACCACCATCCTCCTCCTCCTCCCTCTATACATTGTTTTTCAGAATTGAGAAGAATCATCCTGAAATAGTTTTTTTGTTTTTTTGTTAGAGACTATGCAAGTAGGGTCAAATTTACCATTTCATTCATTTGACTCTTAGGTTATTTAGCACCCCCACAGTGGCGGACGTGATAGACTACTTGGAGTACTACACAACCTATATATATAGACACTATATGAAAATAAAATGACGGGAAGATAGCCAGGGCTAGAAAATGATAGACGCGGACGTCCTAGAGAACCCCTCCTTAGAACCAAATATAACTGTCTGTTGCATAAGGTCCAATCTTGGAAAATCCGTCTTTGTCAGGAGATTCGTACACCATATCCGACACACGATGACCCCAATACCGCATCGCACCTGGTGGTGTTATGGAGAATACCAGACTTTATACAGAACCTTAGATGGGGTGGACTTTCAACATGGATGGCCGGACTTGGACAAATATATATATCTATGAATAGAAATACCGATATTGTCCACAAAAAATGAAAGAGCATCCCATAAGTTTCCAGGGCTATGGTGTATTGTTGTAGTTTCTACTGTACTATCTAAAGCATCTATTTCTACATTTCCACCTCGCTGCACGTAATTTTCCCGTCGTGTGATACAAGAGTCGCAAACATCCGTTCGCTTTCCATAAAATCTTTCTGGTAGAGGCCGATGGCACCAATTATATTTCCGTCCATTGGATCCACAAGCCTCGCAAAATTTCTTGTTTTCTAAAAGCTCCTTGTCATATCCACACCAGTTGCATTTTCCTTTGTTTTGAACTTTTCGTTTTTTAATTAGTGGTTGTTCATATGGTTCGGCTTTTCTCTTGTTGTTTATGATTGCTCCATTTTCTTTTTCCTTGTCATCAGTATTTCGTTGTATCTTACACGAGTTTGAATGTCGACTTAAACTATCCTTTCGACTAAATGTACTTCTACATTTTTGACAAGTGTAAGCCATGTTTGAATGGATGGTTCGTTGGTGACGTAACAGGTCACGTTTATGCTTGTACTTCCTTCTACAATGGCATTCGTGTTCATTTGCATCGTTCTGTAAATATAATAATATACATGTATAAGTATATTATGATATTCATCAATAGTGCAAAATATATTTATATATTTGATGTGATTTAATCTATATAACGCCACGGTTTAAATAAGACATATCCTGGGGCCATTTCTATCTTAAATAAATCAAATTTCGAACTTAATGAACTACATTTTCTGATATCATTCATAAAGGAATATTATTGTAGAGATAAGCTATATTTTATTTAGTATCCATAACAGGATATTACCTGCACTGTTAATTTATCTGCTATATCTTTCAAAAAAGTTAAACGTTCATAATCATCCATTTTCTACCACACATCAAGCGATCCTTTCTCCTGAGCTATCAGGCTAATAATGACAAATCCTGTAAAATAAACGTCTTTTTATCATTTGATTTCACCTGAATAAACATAATTAAAACGTGTCTGAACTTGTAAGGGATACAGCAGACGACACGCGACTTTTAACAAAGAACATTTTGAATATCTTGATTATCCGATAAAATAAAATCAATAGATTTAGCAGACGAAAAGTTTGCCAAAAATTTAATAATAATTAAATTCTTCAAAAGGAAATTCATAATAGCATGTAAAAAAAAAATACTTGTCAGCAATTTTATATTCTTAAATATAATAACAAAGCAGTCAAAGTCTTTGCATAAAAATTACAATAAATAGACTTGTTTAAACATGTCAATCTGATACCCTGTGATTAGTCAATCTGACGGTAACACATGAGTAAACATTTCTGCTGCTTTATTTTGTTTTATTGTTCTTTCGGCATTTAATTTTAAACGTTTTTCTTCAATTTCAGCTTCTGTTGTAGCAAATCTTTTATAACCTTTGCTCTCCATTGCTTTACTTTTATTGATTATAAATGCACTCAATACACAACATGACCTAATTCTTGTGCTTGGTCATCCTGTCAATCAGGAAGAAGCGTGTTTTTGATGAAAATTCATTGATAGAACCCACGTGGTTACGTTTTGGTAAGTAGAAATACGGGGTATACATAATTTCGCGCGCAAACATCGGTGTTTGTTCCCGCTGCATAAACCAATCACCGTTTAGAAAAAAAAGCTACACAGAAGACAAAAGGTAATGTACAATTAATAAACCCATGAAAAAGCATTTACATATTTTCAATAACTATTTTTTAATCCATGAATGGCAACCTTATTTATTCATGCCGATCTGTCAAGGTACATAAAATATTAAATTATAGCTATAGTATAATAAAAAGTATCATCTGAAACATGCAATTAAAAAAATATATATAATATATATATAACGATACAAACATACCTTTCATTCATTATTTCACAAGGTCAACATGGGCCAAGCTATGACACATGTACACCGTTCCAGGTCATCAAGCAAAAATCAATATTCTGTAATCAACACTATCATTATCGCGTCATAAATCTACACACCCGATTGACCCTTATATATCCATTAGCGACACACTGCTATGTGGCGTTCCCCATTACTTAACATTGTGGCGCGGCCTGGCGCAGAACTGTCATTTCTCTATCACCACAAAGACGATTAAGAGAATATATTCCTGCAAACAATATCCATGAATTGCTAACATGTTCTATAGTAAAGTGATATAGAGTAAAATATAGGTAAAGTGAGAAAACAGCCTGGTACTGTTATTAAAACGGATTAGGTGACACTCTCTGATTTATTAATGATACAAGGATTTTAATGACACATTATTGACACTTTTAAGTATTCCTGCTGACGATGGATGGAATATATATATATATATAGCAGGTTGGTTGTTTTCTATGGGTCCTCTGTTTCTCCACCAATAAAACTAACCGCCAAAATATAACTGAAATATTGTTGAAAGTGTGGTTAAGCACCTATATATATATATATAATGATGTCACTTGATATCTATTTGATGTGAACAAGTGTTTGTTCTGTTTTATAGTTTTGTTTGCACTGTTGTTTTTGTATCAGGATCAGCACTGTACAGGACATTTTTTTTTCGTAGCTATGCACTCGATCTCCGTTTTTAGTAAAATTCCAAATCTAATCTGGAAAGGAAATTGATGACAAATCGATTCTTTACTCATGATGGCTACGTTTTCTGAGGCCATGCTTGATTTAAGTTTTTATGTGCTGTATTTGACAAGTCAGTTTGTTCATATATGTAATTACTTGTGATTTCTTTCGTTTTATGGATTTGTCTTTATTATCCAGGCTTGCATTTGTGCAAACAGGGTACTGGTACAAGACTCTATCTACGACATATTTGTAGACACATTAGCAAAAACTATGGAAAAAGAATTGAGAATTGGTGACGGATTTGATCCTAAATCAACACAAAGACCTCTTATAAATCAACGTGCAGTTCAAAAAATACATTAAGTTATTTTTGTTTGCATTTTAAGGTGCATTGAAAATGAATAAATACAGCAAAAATGGTTCATAATTGTAGGAAAACAATAAATGATATGTCATTCAGTATAACTCACGGTTGTGATATAACTAAAATATTATCTCAAATCCGGATCCTATATTCATTGAAATAACATAACAAAGCAAAACAAAACTCACATCAACACATATAATTGGATCATGTAATGGGAGATACTAATCGTTCCAAGGACCTGGTCGAAATGGTAATTCCCCCCTCCACTTGAGACACGCCTTGTGAATAATGATGACAAAAACCTTTTGTTTTGTATGAAATCAACGAAATTGATTTACCAGAAGTAAATTCAGATTATTTACACGAAAACAATTGATTCAGACCAATTAACATATGTTGATTTCCGCAAGAAAAAGGAGGATAAGCTTGGATATCTTAGACTCTGCATCGAACTTCAAACGATCACTTCCAATAAGTTCTCTCGATTACATTTTGTCATAGGTGCTGGTAGCATGCACATGGGTTTCCCCAACCATGAAGGACGCATTTACATCCCGTTTTAAGAACGAGTTATATATTTTATCCATAACCATTCGGAAAGACAGAGAACTAGGACATATCTATATATACAGGGGTTCCCTCTGCCTCATCATTTATAAATGATATTCAAAATCACATGGTTCCTCTTGTTTTATATGTATGATATGCAAATTGATTAAAAATAGAGTCAAGGATTGCACACAAACATAAAATGAATCAAACACATATACAAACAACAATTATCATAAACAAACAAACAAAAAGGCTGTTTCACAATATAACAAATGTAATCAAGTGCCCACTGTCCTCAGTTCGAAAGACCGTTTAATGATTAATAAGGGTAATAACAAAGGGAGAGTCAAATCTCATAAGTATATAAACAGACAAAATCAGTCAACAACCGGAAAACTGTGAAAACCGTAATGACCCTGACTTGGTACAGGCATTTCTAAAGAAATGGTGGGTTGAATCAGATTTTAAAGCGCCAAACCTCCCCCTTTCATTACGGCTCAAAGTTTCCGGCTGTCACTATAGCAGTATTTACAACAATACTTGAACAAAACAGGTAAAACAGTTATCAAATCAGCGTCTAGCTCAGTGAAGTAAATGTCAAAAACACTTTTACGTCACACATTGATAAAGAAAATATTTTTGACATTTTTGTTGAAAACTTATCTTTATACATTTTCACTATATGAAAATCTATCGTTTATAATCTTTTCTGCAGAGACGGAATATATTTCGACAAGATCTTGGTATCGGAATATAAACTTTTTAAGAGATCGAATAAGGCGAATCTTTTCATAGCCCTGATCCAGTAGCCTGTTTCTCAGATAAAGATGACGTTTCAGGAAATCAGAATAATTGCTACTGGCCCTTGCATAACGAATCAATTGCGAGATGTAAACACCATATGTTGTGAAGAAGTAGGATTAAGAATATTTTCAATTTTGTCAATATCAGTATAATAAATGGCGATATTGGCTATCATGATAACAGATTTGATTTTCTTTCTCCAAAAGATTTTTAAAATTATTTGGTTTTCAATTATTTTACCTGATGAAGATTATTCCAGAAACGGGTCGTGGTGTTCAGTTCATTTGATACGTTTTCATTGAGACTTTATTAAGTAGGCTGGCATAGCGTGTAACATGGTAATTTGTGTCATGTAATAAAAAAACGTAGATATCAAATTTAAAGAAGAACTGTCCGATAACATATGTCCCATTACCCTAAAATGATCTTGCACGGAACTAACTGAGATCTAGACATTAATTATATAAATTTCTAACAATTGTAATTTTTTTAAGCAATGAAGAAGGGGCCTGGGTGGCTCAATGAGTTAGGTCGTTGGATTTAACAACTCATGCGGGATCGGACTTTGCGTATCTCGCGAGATATCAATCCTGGACGATAATTTACACGGTCGTAGGGATGATGAACATTTAGAAAATGTATCCAAATTAAAAACGTACATAGCTTTCTTAGATTTGTCGAAAGCGTTTGACAGAGTATGGAGAGAGGGTCTGTTTTACCTTCTTTGGAAAAATGGGGTTCAGAGGTAAGTGTGGCGTTTACTAAAAGAACTGTAAAGTACTGTCAGCAATAAAGTTGGCCTTGGAGACCTTGAATCGGAATGGTTTAACCAAGATAATGGTGTAAAACAAGGATGTATCTTGTCTCCATCACTTTTCTCTGTTATGATGAAAGACCTCACTGATATGCTCTCTGAACATAATATCGGTGTTCCTATTGCTTCCCAAATAATAAACGCGAACTATCTGTCGTGAATACTCTTGAATGCTGCAACGGTTTCTATACCCGAATTTTAAATAACCAAAGATCGGCAATCGACTACATTCTTATGTCAAATATAATGCTCTCCTCTCTCGCGGATCTTTTAATTCCCGTGACAGACCTTGAAACAATACCTTTAGATTGGCAGAGGGGTATTATTGTACCTATCTATAAATCGGGATCTGTGCACGATATTGAAAAATATCGAGGTATAACTCTTAACTCAAATATGTATAAAGTATACCCAAAAGTTGTAGAAGAAAATATAATGGCCTATCTTGATGATAATAATATTCTTGGAGAAAGTCAGGGGGCCTTTAGAAAAGACAGACGTATAGAAGATCATTTATTCACACTCGACGGTATTTGTTCATTACGTATTATTATATGCAGACGACGTCGCCCTAATGGTCGAATCCGAACCGGACCTGCATACAATACTTAATATTGCCTCTTCATTTGTCACGAAATGGAACTTGAAATTTAATCCAAATAAATCAAAAGTATTAGTAGTAGGAAAACGTATTGATAAATCTAATAAATGGGATACATATATTGAAGAAACAAATGAATACAAATACCTTGGGGTATATTTCTCTCGTTCTCTTAAACCCACTCAACATATTGACAACCACAATAAGGATAATATAGATAACAAGTTAAATGGTATGATAAGAATTTTAGGTAAACATGGTAACTTCAATCGTATTGAATTTGATAATGCATTATGGAATTCATTATGGAATTCATTATGGAATTCAGCACATGGCTGCTCAGTATGGTTTCCTTCATCAGCAGCACAAAAAGATTTATTAGAAATTCTTCAATATCAAGCAGTCACAATTACTATTCGCACTAAAATGAACAATCCGAAATGTGCTCTACTTGCGGAACTAGGATGGGAACCAATCAATGCCTTTCTAGATAGACAAAGAGTCTCCTTTTTCTTAAGATTTTCTAAAATATCAAACAATAGGCTAAGTAAAGTAATTGTTCATGAACTGTCTCGATTCAAAACACAAAATACTGAATGGCCTTATTTTTCATATATTCGTACTTGTTTGAAGATGTAGGCCTTGGCCATCTCATTGAAGGAAATTTTAACATAAATACGTTCAATAGGTTCTTTGGAATGAATAATAAAATTCAGGAGCGTGAAATGATCGAAATAAAAACTACTTTAGTGACATATAAGACATTTTTTGTAAGTCGAGGGACACTAAAATATCTAAAAAATATTGAAGGCTTCGAGATATCAAGACTTAAACTTCTGGCAAGAACTAACTGTTTACCAATAAAAGATGTTTTACATCGCATGCGTTTAAGGCAAAATGGTCTTTGACAATTATGTGACAGTAATGATATAGAGACCACAAACCATTTTATGTTTGAATGTCCAGCTTTTGAAAACCTTTTTCTCTGAGATCACCTACACCCTATCTAGTAATGATCTACCCATTGATTTTAATGGATTGTCGTCAATTGGAGATCATGGCTTTTATTTTAATGAAAATATAGGTAATATGTTGGATATAAAAGTCGAGAAATACTTGAAGAATCTGGTTCATACAAGAGACCAGTAGATGTTAAATTCTTACAAATTATCTCCATCAGTGATTGACTGTATAATTATGTTGTTGTTCTTTCTAATTTTAACAAACTGTTATATTTTGAATGTATCTATAATGATAATAATGATAAGGCAAGATGTAAATGATGAACTTTAAAAAATAACATTTTTTTTTTAAGAAAAAGAACCATTTTTATGCCTATCATATTTTTATTGAGAAAAACTCATTTATGAATAGTAATATATATTTGTTTTTTTGTTGTTTTTTCTTTAGCAAACTGTCATATTTTGAATGTATTTATACTGACATTAATTTCAATTCAAGATGTAAGTGATGAACTTAAAAAATAAAGAAAAAGAAACATTTTTATGCATATCATGTTTTAATTGAGAAAAGCTCTTTTATGAATTTTATGAATAGCAATATAGTATTTTTCTATTTTATGTATTTATTGTTGGTTAATCATGTTATGTAAATAATGGCATTGTTTTATATTGAATGTGTACTTTTAGACACAACTTCTACTACCCGGTAGATGTTGCCCCCGTTGTAAAGGGGTAGCTTTCTAAATAAATAAATATATATATATATGTAAAGAAGTAAGTTCTTTGGATTGTCAGGTGGCCAATGTCATATAAAACTATATTAAACATATAAATTTAATGAACAAAACATAAGAAAAATAAACACAAAACAAATGATATATGGAATGAAATGTACACAATATTACAAGATTCACAACATAACAAATCTTTCTATTTATAGATATAAGAAATGTTCCAGTAGTGTTGTATTGTTTATGTTTTTAATTTTATTCATAATTATTTTGCCGGTTTATTTTTATATCCTTACAATGTCCGAATCTTAACAATTTGTGCTTATTCCCATTCTCCACAGGAACTTCCGTAATAGTTAGCGTTCGCGCCTTGTGTTCAGATGATTATTGGTTTTGTTTGGTAAAACTTAATAATGCACTTGTTGCTTCACCTCCTATCCCCAGGCGCTCGTGGCGCGGACCACCCCCTTTTTTCTAACTTTCTGTTTACAAATTTATTTTCAATAAAATATCTTTATTTCTTTATTATTTTATCTCTTTTTTCTTATTTTAACTTGTTCGTGTCAATATTGTTAACAACAACTTGCATATGTCGACCCTATGTAGATACAAGTGGATTATTAGTATCTACATAGGGTCGACACATGCAAATTGTTGTTAACATGAGATTGTATGAATATTGACACGAACAAGTTAAAATAAGGAAATAGAGAGGAAATAAAAAAGAAATAAAGAAATTTTATTGAAAATAAATTTGTAAACAGAAAGTTAGAAAAAAGGGGGGTGGTCCGTGCCACGAGCGCCTGTGCTCATATCCACAACATTAGGAGTTAACACTAACGACTCCTTGGCTCAGAGGTAGGATAGCATGTCCACCTGGGACGACATGTATACCTGTGGACTGTTGATTCAGTGACCTAGCATTATTTAAACCCAGCTGGGATATTACAAATAGTGCCGTCTTAACGCATGGGCATGCTGGACAGTTTCCCGGGGCCCCACAAGCATAGAGAAATGACAGTTCTGCGCCAGGCCGCGCCACAATGTTTGTTTTTAATGTTTAAACACTTATTTTGTTACAAATTACAATAAATATATGTTTAATTTTATCGACAATTACAGTTTTATTCCTGCGAGTGGTTGTGTAGATATGGGACCTAGTGCACTGCATTGCCCGGCGGTCTATGATGCTGTTAAGACGGCCCTGAGTACAAAGCAAACATACATAATCAATCGTCATCATTACTATTTAAAAGATCATAAAATGACAATTAGTCAGTTTAGACCATATTAATAACGTCACATGTGTTAAGATATCGTATTTACTGTTAATTATGTCGTGTTACGCCTCTATATATCAATTATAGTAATTTTATATATACATGTATACCGTTTTTACATACCGATGCAGGGGTGGTCGTGATCGTATGATAGTTGGATTTATAACTACCTGTGCAATCAATGCCTATCACCAATAAAATTGTGAGTTCGAACCGCGTTCATGGCGAGGTGTACTCGATTCAGCATTAAGTGAAACAGTTTGTCAGTGACTTGTTGATGATAGAGAAATGACAGTTCTGCGCCAGGCCGCGCCACAATGTTAATTAATGGGGAACCCACATAGCAGTGTGGCGCTAATGGATATATAAGGGTCAATCTGGCGTGTAGATTTATGACACGATAATGAGTGTTGATTACAGAATATTGATTTTTGCTTGATGACCTGGAACGGTGTGTCATAGCTTGGCCCATGTTGACTTTGTGGACTAATGACTGAAAGGTATGTTTGCATCGTTATATATATTATATATATATTTTTTTAATTGTATGTTTCAGATGATACTTTTAATTATACTATAGCTATAATTTAATATTTTATGTACCTTGACAGATCGGCATGAATAAATAAGGTTGCCATTCTTGAATTAAAAAGTAGTTATTGAAAATATGTAAATACATTTTCATGTGTTTATCAATTGTACATTACCTTTTGTGTGCTTTTTTAAGTTATCGGATAATTTACATTATTTAAATTACCTTCATTAAATATTTAGTTGTGTGGCTTAAAGTAATATGAAATGCCAAAATCATTATTTTCAGTTTTCTAAAAATTTCTGATATATGTAAAGATTATATATATAAAGAACGTAAACCATTCACTTTTTGAGAGTTACGATGTATAATTCAGGAGAAAACGTCATTTTATTCTGTCTTCGATAATTCTTGCTACCCGGACAATAATGCAAATCATGTGCTATTGACCTCAGATTTGAACTCATTCGGTAGAGATTGTGCGCATGCTCTGTTATAGTCTTGACAGGTAACATCATTTTCGTTTCGATTTACATTCCATTATTTTCCATTCAATCCTCGATTAAAAATAATTTTCCCTTAGCGAAACGTTAAACAAGGATCTCTTTACCTGGAAAATAAATATATATCACCATGCATTATGTGTATAATCAAGGACGTATATAGAATCTTATATACGTCCTTGGTATAATTCAGCAAATTTCGCGGGGCCCAGTAAGGGGACACTGCATACGCAACTTGTAATTATGTTAAAACATTAGGTTTTTTTATATTAAAAATGAATACTACTTTGTTTCAAATCTATTTAAAATTTATTTGGCCTAAGAGACAAGAATGTGAAAGAAAGCACACATTTTTTATCTCATAATAATATATAGGTAAATAATTTGATTCTCAGGGGGCCTGGCAAGATTAGTCAGGTTAGAATATTTGACAGAAAATTCATTCAACACATTGTGCAGGACAGGTTATAACATTGTTTACTCAGTTCAGGCCAGATTATTTTTTTTAATTTTCTAAGAAGCAAAGGCCAGAATTAGTGTTGCAACTTTGGGTGGCCAGATTATTTATTTTATTTACAAAAACTGCCACACCCCCTCCCCCCCGCGGAATCAATTGGATGTCCCCAAAACAAACCAGGAAATAAACGAACCAAGTTATGAAATGGTTGGTGTCAAAATGACGGTGACAATTTATGGACAAATTAAGTCGTATTTTTGGCATTTTTTTTTCTTGTTGATTTTTTATTTTCTTCTCTGACAACTCCAAATGTTTTCATCGTAATTGTTTTGAAATGTACATACTAATAATAATTTACACAGTTTGTACATGAGATACGTTAGTTCCGACGAGGATTTTAAATTCTGAGATTTCTTGGTTCTGTTTCGATTTCCCCAAATGGGGGCCCGTGTCATTCATTATTACCGATTTCAATGTTTTTGTCCAGTTTTTCGAAAAACTGATTAAGTCAAAATGAAATTCATTGCAGTCGATAATCTTTAAGGTAAAACATACATGAAATAATTTCTTTGCAAGGCGCGTTGGTGATGAAATTTCATGATCGGCAATCATCGGAACGGTGCATCCGAAAGTTAATTAGCCGCCATTGTCTTGACAAAACACGTACGAGATGGAATGATTTTCTGTTCTTAATTACAGATGAACGAATGGTTTAGTTTTTAGGGAATGTAAACATATCAAGAATAGTTTTGAAGATATTTATTTCTTCAAAAACTCGTTTCATATTACTTTAACATGACCGCACAAGTTTCAATGTTTACTCATGTGTTACCGTCAGATTGACTAATCACAGGGTATCAGATTGACATGTTTAAACAAGTCTATTTATTGTAATTTTTATGTTAAGACTTTGACTGCTTTGTTATTATATTTAAGAATATAAAATTGCGTACAAGTATTTTTTTTTTTTACCTGCTATTATGAATTTTCTTTTGAAGAATTTAATTATTATTAAATTTTTGGCAAACTTTTCGTCTGCTAAATCTATTGATTTTATTTTATCGGATAATCAAGATATTTAAAATGTCCTTTGTTAAAAGTCGCGTGTCGTCTGCTGTATCCCTTACAAGTTCAGACACGTTTTAGTTATGTTTATTCAGGTGAAACCAAATGATAAAAAGACGTTTATTTTACAGGATTTGTCATTATTAACCTGATAGCTCAGGAGAAAGAATCGCTTGGTGTGTGGTAGAAAATGGATGATTATGAACGTTTAACTTTTTTGAAAGATATAGCAGATAAATTAACAGTGCAGGTAATATCCTGTTATGGATACTAAATAAAATATAGCTTATCCCTACAATAATATTCCGTTATGAATGATATCAGAAAATTTAGTTCATTAAGTTCGAAGTTTGATTTATTTAAGATAGAAATGGCCCCAGGATATGTCTTATTTAAACCGTGGCGTTATATAAATTAAATCACATCAAATATATAAATATATTTTGCACTATTGATGAATATCATAATATACTTATACATGTATATTATTATATTTACAGAACGATGCAAATGAACACGAATGCCATTGTGGAAGGAAGTACAAGCATAAATGTGACCTGTTACGTCACCAACGAACCATCCATTCAAACATGGCTTACACTTGTCAAAAATGTAGAAGTACATTTAGTCGAAAGGATAGTTTAGTCGACATTCAAACTCGTGTAAGATACAACGAAATACTGATGACAAGTCCACCCCATCTAAGGTTCTGTATAAAGTCTGGTATTCTCCATAACACCACCAGGTGCGATGCGGTATTGGGGTCATCGTGTGTCGGATATGGTGTACGAATCTCCTGACAAAGACGGATTTTCCAAGATTGGACCTTATGTAACACAGTTGTTCTTTGGTTTTAAGGAGGGGTTCTCTAGGACGTCCGCGTCTATCATTTTCTAGCCCTGGCTATCTTTCCGTCATTTTATTTTCATATAGTGTCTATATATATAGGTTGTGTAGTACTCCAAGTAGTCTATCACGTCCGCCACTGTGGAGGTACTAAATAACCTAAGAGTCAAATGAATGAAATGGTAAATTTGACCCTACTTGCATAGTCTAACAAAAAAAAAAACTATTTCAGGATGATTTTTCTCAATTCTGAAAAACAATGTATAGAGGGAGGAGGAGGATGGTGGTGGTGGTGACGTAGGAGGAGGAGCGGGAGGGAAGGGAGGACGAGGGAGGGAGGAAAGGGAGGAGGAGGAGGTCTCTCTGAGTGTAATTATGAATAACACAGAAATCAAGTTTCATATTTTATTGTTCACTTTAAGTTCAAGTTTAACCCGAATAATCCAGTCGTTATATTACGCTCCCGCTGGTTGCTACATTAACGCCTGGATGCATTCATTGAAAAAATCCGTCAAACCGGAAATAGTAAATCGCTATGACTTATGGGTATTACGACATAAAATAACGTGTTTGTAAATAATGTCCAATGGAGCGACCAGATGATGCAATGTTGTATGCATAAATACAACCAAATATGAAATAAAACTTAAACGAATAATGACTAATTTTTAAATATTAAAACATAATGATTTTTATTTCAAAGTTGGAAAGTAAATAATTCACTCTTATAATGATTTTTTAATTTCATTTAAAATAAAGATTAAAAAAAATGCATTTTATGATATTGATGGTTGATTAAAATTGTTTGTCATGCATTAGCTGTCAGTTGTAATATACAGGATGTAACCAATATACAGGAAGAGCTCCTACTGTGAAGCCATCTATTTTGAGGTGCCATTCAATGAATATAACAACCTGACCATAGTGTTACATAATAAGAATACGAATTAGATAAGAAATTAAAATTGATAGAAGGCAAGGATTTATATAATTAACACATGAAGTCACATTTCATTTATTTAGGCTAACTTGGGTCAGTTATCAATTAAAGACAAAAATGGGTTTAAAAAAAATCAGTCTAATAAGTATTTACCTAAATAACGATATTGTGATGGGTATTTCTTTATAAATTGTATTAAAAATAATTTTAATTTATGAAATAATAAACTTTCTGTTTGCATATTTATTTTCAATAACATTTCTTTATTATTTCATCCCATTTTCCTTAATTTAACTTGTTCATATCCATATTTATACGATCTTATGTTAACGGCAAGTTACGTGTGTCGACCCTATTATCCACAATAAATTCACTTTTATTGTCCTACATACATTACAAAAATACATGTTAGATGTGTATTGTGACATTTTAGCAAATTTATTACTTACATTAAAACATAAAAACTTCAAGAAATGATTACACGGTGTTTTATTTTTTTAAATCTTTAAAGATTTGTGAATCTATGGCAATCTAAATCATAATTATGAGAATAAAGGTGTATTTGTTTTCTAAATATGCAAAGGCACGTGCACAACCGTTCTCCGTGTTTGCTTTGTCAATATTTACAAACGGAAGTAAAGGGAGTCACTAATGCGCATACGCGCTAATATCTGACATTTGATTGGTCGGCTGAAGCAGCCAGCAGCTGATGTGTTTTTACCACTAAGAGCGTTCAAGCCCTCATCCAGCGATAGGGCGCAGTATTATTCAAGTTAGTTCAAGTTCTGCTTCTCAGTCTCTTTCATTTAATCTTCTCCAGTCACTTTATTGTCCATTGTCCTCAGTTCTGGCTCTCTGTCTTCAAATAAAGGTATGGTCATTTTCAGTTCAAACTGACACCGACTTTGGTAGGAACTTTGTCGTTTTCCCAAAATAATTGGTGAGGGTTAGGGTTATGGGTTAAGGTTAGGGTTAGGGTTAGAGTTAGGGTTAGGGTTAGAGTTAGGGCTAGGATTAAGGTTAGGTTAGGGATAGAGTGTTTAACACCACTTTCAATACTACCAATTAAGTACACAAATTAATTACAATACACCAATTAGATATATTGATTAATTGCAATACACTTATCAACATATATTAATGACTTTGTGATAATCTGTCAGTGCTGTGATATATATATGTGTCCATTTCTTATTTTTATTTATTTATTTTTATATTCAATGTACCGGTAGATTCAGTTCAATTCGTTGTTAAATTTTATTGTAAATTTTATTGTTTATTTTTAAATTTTCTTTTCTATTTTTTAAATTTTCTTGTTTATTTTTAAATTAATTTGGAGAAAATCTATTCAGTTTCCGTGTTACTTATGTTGTTTGTTTAAAAAAAAAAGTTAATTGTTCTAATATTGAAATTTTTTTTTATCATTCATCAAGAAAAATGATGAGGAGATGGAAAAAAAACAACAAAAAAAACTATTCCATCGATAAATGAAAAAATAATTTAAGGTTACAAGAAAAGAAAAAAATTGAAATTTTCATTTAAATTTAAATTGAAATAATATTCATGAATTTACAGGAACCCCCCCCCCCCCCCCCCCCAAACCCCCCCCCCAAAAAAAACTTTTCCAAAATGTATTAATAATAATATTAGATCGATCACAAAACCTTTTGTTTTCTTTAAAAATAAATTGAATTCTAGTATAAGTTTGAATAAAATAAAAACATCACCACATATTTACAGCAAAATAACAATTGGAATGAAATGACAACAGAGAATGTATTAAACAATAACAGACACCACCACCTCCTCCTCCTCCCTCTATACATTGTTTTTCAGAATTGAGAAGAATCATCCTGAAATAGTTTTTTTGTCTTTTTGTTAGAGACTATGCAAGTAGGGTCAAATTTACCATTTCATTCATTTGACTCTTAGGTTATTTAGTACCTCCACAGTGGCGGACGTGATAGACTACTTGGAGTACTACACAACCTATATATATATAGACACTTTATGAAAATAAAATGACGGGAAGATAGCCAGGGCTAGAAAATGATAGACGCGGACGTCCGAGAGAACCCCTCCTTAGAATCAAATATAACTGTCTGTTGCATAAGGTCCAATCTTGGAAAATCCGTCTTTGTCAGGAGATTCGTACACCATATCCGATACACGATGACCCCAATACCGCATCGCACCTGGTGGTGTTATGGAGAATACCAGACTTTATACAGAACCTTAGATGGGGTGGACTTTCAACATGGATGGCCGGACTTGGACAAATATATATATCTATGAATAGAAATACCGATATTGTCCACAAAAAATGAAAGAACATCCCATAAGTTTCCAGGGCTATGGTGTATTGTTGTAATTTCTACTGTACTATCTAAAGCATCTATTTCTACATTTCCACCTCGCTGCACGTAATTTTCCCGTCGTGTGATACAAGAGTCGCAAACATCCGTTCGCTTTCCATAAAATCTTTCTGGTAGAGGCCGATGACACCAATTACATTCCCGTCCATTGGATCCACAAGCCTCGCAAAATTTCTTGTTTTCTAAAAGCTCCTTGTCATATCCACACCAGTTGCATTTTCCTTTGTTTTGAACTTTTCAGTTTTTAATTAGTGGTTGTTCATATGGTTCGGCTTTTCTCTTGTTGTTTATGATTGCTCCATTTTCTTTTTCCTTGTCATCAGTATTTCGTTGTATCTTACACGAGTTTGAATGTCGATTTAAACTATCCTTTCGACTAAATGTACTTCTACATTTTTGACAAGTGTAAGCCATGTTTGAATGGATGGTTCGTTGGTGACGTAACGGGTCACGTTTATGCTTGTACTTCCTTCCACAATGGCATTCGTGTTCATTTGCATCGTTCTGTAAATATAATAATATACATGTATAAGTATATTATGATATTCATCAATAGTGCAAAATATATTTATATATTTGATGTGATTTAATTTATATAACGCCACGGTTTAAATAAGACATATCCTGGGGCCATTTCTATCTTAAATAAATCAAACTTCGAACTTAATGAACTACATTTTCTGATATCATTCATAAAGGAATATTATTGTAGAGATAAGATATATTTTATTTAGTATCCATAACAGGATATTACCTGCACTGTTAATTTATCTGCTATATCTTTCAAAAAAGTTAAACGTTCATAATCATCCATTTTCTACCACACACCAAGCGATTCTTTCTCCTGAGCTATCAGGCTAATAATGACAAATCCTGTAAAATAAACGTCTTTTTATCATTTGATTTCACCTGAATAAACATAATTAAAACGTGTCTGAACTTGTAAGGGATACAGCAGACGACACGCGACTTTTAACAAAGAACATTTTGAATATCTTGATTATCCGATAAAATAAAATCAATAGATTTAGCAGACGAAAAGTTTGCCAAAAATTTAATAATAATTAAATTCTTCAAAAGGAAATTCATAATAGCATGTAAAAAAAAAATACTTGTCAGCAATTTTATATTCTTAAATATAATAACAAAGCAGTCAAAGTCTTAGCACAAAAATTACAATAAATAGACTTGTTTAAACATGTCAATCTGATACCCTGTGATTAGTCAATCTGACGGTAACACATGAGTAAACATTTCTGCTGCTTTATTTTGTTTTATTGTTCTTTCGGCATTTAATTTTAAACGTTTTTCTTCAATTTCAGCTTCTGTTGTAGCAAATCTTTTATAACCTTTGCTCTCCATTGCTTTACTTTTATTGATTATAAATGCACTCAATACACAACATGACCTAATTCTTGTGCTTGGTCATCCTGTCAATCAGGAAGAAGCGTGTTTTTGATGAAAATTCATTGATAGAACCCACGTGGTTACGTTTTGGTAAGTAGAAATACGGGGTATACATAATTTCGCGCGCAAACATCGGTGTTTGTTCCCGCTGCATAAACCAATCACCGTTTAGAAAAAAAAGCTACACAGAAGACAAAAGGTAATGTACAATTAATAAACCCATGAAAAAGCATTTACATATTTTCAATAACTATTTTTTAATCCATGAATGGCAACCTTATTTATTCATGCCGATCTGTCAAAGTTTATAAAATATTAAATTATAGCTATAGTATAATAAAAAGTATCATCTGAAACATGCAATTAAAAAAAATATATATAATATATATATAACGATACAAACATACTTTTCATTCATTATTTCACAAGGTCAACATGGGCCAAGCTATGACACATGTACACCGTTCCAGGTCATCAAGCAAAAATCAATATTCTGTAATCAACACTATCATTATCGCGTCATAAATCTACACACCCGATTGACCCTTATATATCCATTAGCGACACACTGCTATGTGGCGTTCTCCATTACTTAACATTGTGGCGCGGCCTGGCGCAGAACTGTCATTTCTCTATCACCACAAAGACGATTAAGAGAATATATTCCTGCAAACAATATCCATGAATTGCTAACATGTTCCATAGTAAAGTGATATAGAGTAAAATATAGGTAAAGTGAGAAAACAGCCTGGTACTGTTATTAAAACGGATTAGGTGACACTCTCTGATTTATTAATGATACAAGGATTTTAATGACACATTATTGACACTTCTAAGTATTCCTGCTGACGATGGATGGAATATATATATATATATAGCAGGTTGGTTGTTTTCTCTGGGTCCTCTGTTTCTCCACCAATAAAACTAACCGCCAAAATATAACTGAAATATTGTTGAAAGTGTGGTTAAGCACCTATATATATATATATAATGATGTCACTTGATATCTATTTGATGTGAACAAGTGTTTGTTCTGTTTTATAGTTTTGTTTGCACTGTTGTTTTTGTATCAGGATCAGCACTGTACAGGACATTTTTTTTTCGTAGCTATGCACTCGATCTCCGTTTTTAGTAAAATTCCAAATCTAATCTGGAATGGAAATTGATGACAAATCGATTCTTTACTCATGATGGCTACGTTTTCTGAGGCCATGCTTGATTTAAGTTTTTATGTGCTGTATTTGACAAGTCAGTTTGTTCATATATGTAATTACTTGTGATTTCTTTCGTTTTATGGATTTGTCTTTATTATCCAGGCTTGCATTTGTGCAAACAGGGTACTGGTACAAGACTCTATCTACGACATATTTGTAGACACATTAGCAAAAACTATGGAAAAAGAATTGAGAATTGGTGACGGATTTGATCCTAAATCAACACAAAGACCTCTTATAAATCAACGTGCAGTTCAAAAAATACATTAAGTTATTTTTGTTTGCATTTTAAGGTGCATTGAAAATGAATAAATACAGCAAAAATGGTTCATAATTGTAGGAAAACAATAAATGTTATGTCATTCAGTATAACTCACGGTTGTGATATAACTAAAATATTATCTCAAATCCGGATCCTATATTCATTGAAATAACATAACAAAGCAAAACAAAACTCACATCAACACATATAATTGGATCATGTAATGGGAGATACTAATCGTTCCAAGGACCTGGTCGAAATGGTAATTCCCCCCTCCACTTGAGACACGCCTTGTGAATAATGATGACAAAAACCTTTTGTTTTGTATGAAATCAACGAAATTGATTTACCAGAAGTAAATTCAGATTATTTACACGAAAACAATTGATTCAGACCAATTAACATATGTTGATTTCCGCAAGAAAAAGGAGGATAAGCTTGGATATCTTAGACTCTGCATCGAACTTCAAACGATCACTTCCAATAAGTTCTCTCGATTACATTTTGTCATAGGTGCTGGTAGCATGCACATGGGTTTCCCCAACCATGAAGGACGCATTTACATCCCGTTTTAAGAACGAGTTATATATTTTATCCATAACCATTCGGAAAGACAGAGAACTAGGACATATCTATATATACAGGGGTTCCCTCTGCCTCATCATTTATAAATGATATTCAAAATCACATGGTTCCTCTTGTTTTATATTTATGATATGTAAATTGATTAAAAATAGAGTTAAGGGTTGCACACAAACATAAAATGAATCAAACACATATACAAACAACAATTATCATAAACAAACAAACAAAAAGGCTGTTTCACAATATAACAAATGTAATCAAGTGCCCACTGTCCTCAGTTCGAAAGACCGTTTAATGATTAATAAGGGTAATAACAAAATTACCGAACTCCGAACAATCTAACAAAGGGAAAGTCAAAACTCATAAGTATATAAACAGACAAAATCAGTCAACAACCGGAAAACTGTGAAAACCGTAATGACCCTGACTTGGTACAGGCATTTCTAAAGAAATGGTGGGTTGAATCAGATTTTAAAGCGCCAAACCTCCCCCTTTCATTACGGCTCAAAGTTTTCGGCTGTCACTATAGCAGTATTTACAACAATACTTGAACAAAACAGGTAAAACAGTTATCAAAAAGCGTCTAGCTCAGTGAAGTAAATGTCAAAATCACTTTTACGTCACACATTGATAAAGAAAATATTTTTGACATTTTTGTTGAAAACTTATCTTTATGCATTTTCACTATATGAAAATCTATCGTTTATAATCTTTTCTGCAGAGACGGAATATATTTCGACAAGATCTTGGTATCGGAATATAAATTTTTTAAGAGATCGAATAAGGCGAATCTTTTCATAGCCCTGGTCCAGTAGCCTGTTTCTCAGATAAAGATGACGTTTCAGGAAATCAGAATAATTGCTACTGGCCCTTGCATAACGAATCAATTGCGAGATGTAAACACCATATGTTGTGAAGAAGTAGGATTAAGAATATTTTCAATTTTGTCAATATCAGTATAATAAATGGCGATATTGGCTATCATGATAACAGATTTGATTTTCTTTCTCCAAAAGATTTTTAAAATTATTTGGTTTTCAATTATTTTACCTGATGAAGATTATTCCAGAAACGGGTCGTGGTGTTCAGTTCATTTGATACGTTTTCATTGAGACTTTATTAAGTAGGCTGGCATAGCGTGTAACATGCTAATTTGTGTCATGTAATAAAAAAACGTAGATATCAAATTTAAAGAAGAACTGTCCGATAACATATGTCCCATTACCCTAAAATGATCTTGCAAGGAACTAACTGAGATCTAGACATTAATTATATAAATTTCTAACAATTGTAATGTTTTTAAGCATTGAAGAAGGGGCCTGGGTGGCTCAATGAGTTAGGTCGTTGGATTTAACAACTCATGCAAGCCTATCACCAATACGCGTGGGTTCGCGCCCAGCTTTGTAAGTTAAAAAAGGGTGCACTCGACTCGCAGCCACAAGTGATAAAGTTTACCAGTTGTTTGCCCAGGATCGGTGGTTCTCTCCGGGTACTCCGGCTTCCTTCGCCACTAAAACTGGTCGCCATGAAATAGCTGAAATATTGCTGAAAGTGGCGTTAAAACACCAAAATTAAGCAATGTAGCCTTATATTGTAACGTCCAGGGACTTTGATTCCCATTTTATTTGTACTCATTCATATCATTTGTGTGTGTTTGTCATATCTGCTCGTAAATCATACACAAATTATTGTAATCATTGAATATAAATTTATTATGTGATTATTCTGCTCTCAAGGTCGCCACTAATTGACAAATAAAGCATTTGTTTGTTTGTTTTTTTTTCTTGGGTTATAGATCGAATCTTTACTCACAGATGCCAGGACAAAAGATGCAAAGATAGTTGTTGGTGGTGTAAGAAAGGGAATGAACTTTTATGAACCGACACTGATAAGTGATGTGTCAACAAGCATGCAATGTTACACAGAGGAACAATTTGGACCAGTGGCAGTTGTTATACGGTTTGTGTCCATACATTTATAAATAAACGTTAGAGAAAATCTGAGGGTCAATCAAGAATCGGCAATCCACAGACACTGGCAACATCGGGCACACAAGACACAGGTCAAAGTCAAACAGCACATAAAACACAAAGCAGAAAACTAAAAAGATGAGCAACACGGACCCCAACGAAAATCAGGGGTGAACTCAGGTGATCGCGAAGGATGAGCAGTTCCTGCTTCTGATAAGACACCCGCCGTGTTACTAATGTTTACAGTCAAGTCTGGTGAAAGCCTTGGCAATTATAGAGGAAGGAAAAAATAAAGTAAAAAATCCAAAGCAAATTATTCGTGATATATTATATACAAATATATATATATATATATATTATCTACACGGGTGAACCCCGCCACAGTTTTATACCTTTCCCAAACCAGCAGAATTTGAATATACCAAAGCACTTATCAGAATCCGTATATCGAAAGAGAACAGACGACACAATGGCCAACAGAAAAAAGGACAAAAGGACAAACAATGATTAACAAAACATACTCATAAAACTAAACATCGAGTAACACGAACCCCACTAAAATCTGGGCGTGAACTCAGGTGCTCTGGAAGGGTAAGCAGTTCCTGCTCCTCTAGTTGCAACCGTCGTGTTAATATAGTTACATACCCGGTGATAAGTCGTGAATCTTGATTTCCAACCTCCTATGTTGTGTTCTATTTTTATTTCTAATGATTTGAGGTGAGAGGTAATTACTATTGTTATTATTATTATCATTATTATCAAATATTAACGTTGAAGTACTCTTTATTTAACTACAATTCTAACCACTGTATTTGAAAGAAATCACTATCTACAATGAAAACAATGGCGATTTAGACATCTTTAGTTTTATGTATATGTTTTGTAGATCGTTGTTTCTACTTCGATAGACGGATTCTGGTTACCCCTTTGGTATCTTCAAACTTTTAATTTACATATATATATATTTACGTAGAAAAAGTATTATGAAAAAATCATAATCATGTACATTTGATGTAGTGTACATGTATGTATATTTGTTTAATGTATTTATATGTAAATAATTGTGTTTGATCTGCTGTATATTTAGACGTGTTAAGTGAGCGGTCATGTATGTGTGTTAAGGGTATTGATTTTGCCCTATCGTGAGAGTTTTCAATTTGATTTTGGAACTGTTCTGACAGTGTGGTATTTTGTTGTTTTTATTAGTGTAAACATATTTATTCATTTTAGGAACAGGCTACACTATATCACATATACAGAACTACATATAGTAGGATTCGGAAGCATGCTATTCATAGCTTATTATTAATCCGTCTCCTTGGTTTGTTCTTTTTCATTGGTATCATTAAGTTCATTTAGATATATACACAGGGATATTAGGAGGGTAAGATGTCTACATTAGGGCTCGTATTTGACAAAATATCATCCGTATATCAATGAGTGATGGTAGTTGGATTTAAAACTAAGGTTGTGAGGTCGAACCTCGTTCATGGCGAGGTGTACTCGATACAACATTATTTGATAAAGTTTGTCAGTGACTTGCGACAGGTCGGTAGTTTTCTCCGGGTGCTACATTTTCCTAAGCCAATAAAAATGACCGCCACTATATAACTGAAGTATTGTTGAAAGTGGCTTTAACACCATATACAAAAAACATTTAAGTTATTTCTTAATACAACGTTAAACACAAGTAGGTATATGTCTATGTCTGTGTTACAGGCTCAAAACTGAAGAAGAGGCCATTTATATGGCTATGTCTGTGCTACAGGTTCAAAACTGAAGAAGAGGCCATTTATATGTCTATGTTACAGGTTCAAAACTGAAGAAGAGGCCATTTATATGGCTATGTCTGTGCTACAGGTTCAAAACTGAAGAAGAGGCCATTTATATGGCTATGTCTGTGCTACAGGTTCAAAACTGAAGAAGAGGCCATTTATATGGCTATGTCTGTGCTACAGGTTCAAAACTGAAGAAGAGGCCATTTATATGGCTATGTCTGTGCTACAGGTTCAAAACTGAAGAAGAGGCCATTTATATGGCTATGTCTGTGCTACAGGTTCAAAACTGAAGAAGAGGCCATTTATATGGCTAACAATACAACGTCTGGACTTGCAGGTAATTGAATTACTATTACATGTAGTAATACATTATTTCCGTCTATCAAATCGCATTTATTAATTAAATAACATAAAATAAGGTTTTCTTCCCTCGGGCATAGGTGACCATAACCGATTTTGGCGACCCTGTTTAGGCCCATTATATTGCTCCCAAAACCTTAAATTATTTGGCTTTCCAATTTGTAGATGTTGAGCGTACCTGATAAAGGTTTTTCTATAAACGTGTCGTGCGCACTAATTTTGATATCTACGTTTTAATTTCGCTTGATCTTTTCAGGATTTTACTTCCTCTTTGACAAGATTTATATCTGAACTACAACGATATATATATATATATATATATATATATATATATATATATATAGCAAGACGTTACTTGAAGAAGGTTTTATAAAATTGTGTTAAATTTTAGTTTTATATGATTGAATAGGCAGTTGGGAAAGCATTATGAACGATGAATTACAAAGTGAAAACATGTTGTGTAAATAAACCATAGAGAAAATCGAAGGAACAGTCAAAAATTAACAATCCAGAAACACAAACAACGACATTGGGCACACAAGACAGGACGAAAACAAACAAACAAACAAAAAAACCACACTGCAAATGAAACTATAAAGATGAACAACACTGACCCCACACAAAAACCAAGGGTAAACCCAGGCGCTCGCGAAAGCAAGTAATTACAATTAGTTCTGTTTTTTCATAACACCCGTCGTAACTTCCCTTTGTTGACACGGAATTATGCTCTCCGTAGAACTATTAACAATTTGTCATTTTTGAAAATAGATTGACTTGTCCAGATGAACATGAATAATGCCTTTCTAAGTTCTTTATAGGGGTCATCGAGGCCATGGTCATACGGTATTTGGATTTACAGCTACCTATACAATCAGTGCCTATCACCACTGATGTTGTGAGTTCGAATCTCGATCAGGGCGAGGTGTACAACATTTTGTGATCAAGTTTGTCAGTGATTTGCGATGGTCGGTGGTTTTCTCCGGGTCCTACGGTTTTCTACTCCAATAAAACTGACCGCTACAATATAGCTGACATATTGTTGAAAGTGGAGTTAAACACTATCAAACAAAAAAACAAACTAGTCCTTTATATTAAAATGAAGATACATGTGTGTTTTAAGAATAACAAAAAAATCTTAAATGACGACAATCAAATGTTTCTTCATTGTAAGATCCGTGTTTAGAGTATGTCTGTTTTTATTATAGGGTATGTGTTCACAGAAAATATTAGTCAGATGTGGAGAATTGTGGAACAAGTGGAATTTGGTATAGTTGGTGTAAATGAAGGGCTTCCGGCTATGCCAGAAGCCATCTTTGGTGGATGGAAAGAGTCGGGACTAGGACGGGAAGGTGGCAAATATGGCCTTGAAGATTACTTAGAAATCAAATATGTTTGTATGGGTGAACTTTATTATTAGAAATAAGTTGTTTGGAAGTGTGAACTTGATTGATGAAATAAAAGTTATCAGTATGGAAATAACCAATCAGTAAATAAAGGACACCTAGCGTATAGTCAGATACTGGAACAATATATTCAAGAATGAATTGTGCAAAAACAATTGTATTTACAGGACGTATCCGGAGGGCCTTAATTGTATAAGAACAAATGTCTTTATATTTTATTTACAGGTTTTATAATATGAACTTAGTATTATTGTACACACCACAACACAATACAAGTTTTATAACATCCGTTATTGTTTATACCATATTGACCTAATTAGATGACCGCATCGGTGGCGTAATGGTTGACGTGTGGTAGATCGTGGGTCAAACCAAAGACTATAAAACTGGTATGTGTTGCTTCTCCGCTAAGCACGCTGCATCAAGGAGAAAGAGCAAAGACTGGTTGGCTCGGAATCAGAATAATGTGTCCGAGTGGAGCGACATGTCTATCCGCAGACTGTTGTTTCAGTGAGCTAGCACTATACAAATCCAATTCAGCGGTTTGGTCTAGAACAAGGTGATCTCATCATCATCTCATTGAAAACTAACTTGCTCTCGTCATAATATAGCTGAAAAATTGCTGAATTGGCGCTAAGCAACAATCACTCACTCACCCAAATTAGATGACCTTTGCCTCGTATGCCATTATTACACTTGCTTTGTATACAAACACTATATTTGACTGGTTTGCTGAATTTATTGAATACAGAGTATATATTGATCACAGTATAATATTATTACTCAAACCGGTTATGCATAATATACAGAACCTGTTTATATTTACTATGCCACATATTTACATAAAAGAAACTAATACATCTTTGATGTTCGTCACTGACTATCGTTCAGTGTACGCAAGGCAGTGTTCTACATAAATTCTGTTTAGAGATGGTAGAATTGTAATACACATATATATCATGTTGAGTCGAATATTATTTCATCGTAAATAGAATAATATTCCCTGGATCAAAAACACTAGTGACTGTGTACACATTCCTTGGATCAAAAACACTAGTGACTGTGTACACATTCCCTGGATCAAAAACACTAGTGATTGTGTACACATTCCCTGGATCAAAAACACTAGTGACTGTGTACACATTCCCTGGATCAAAACACTAGTGACTGTGTACACATTCCAAGGATCAAAAACACTAGTGACTGTGTACACATTCCATGGAATAAAAACACTAGTGTACATTTACAGTGGATTCATTCCCCCGGTGTATTTCATCCGATGGATGCAATTTCCTAGTGTTTTATATCCACGAACAATAATGCACTTGGTTTTCTTGAAGGGAAAATATATATAAAAAGGACAAAAACTCTAGTATAAAAAATTATTATATAAATAGTATAAAAAGTAAGTGTTGGATATTTTAAATAGGATAATATTCTCTACTCTACTTCTAGGATATATTACTTCTCACACATGATCCTAATGTCTCATTTTTCATATTAATATTCACATTTTTTAAATGGTTTAATATTTACTATATTCATGTATGTGGAAATAGCCAATATTAGTTTCTTTGAAAATTGTTAATGATCTAAAAATGGTTATTAAAATGACATACAATGTATATGTAAAGACAAATGTAAGATTATAATTGTTTATAAAGTTGGATTGATTTTCATTGTGAAAAATTATTTCAATTAATCTATAATTTTTCCTCATTTTAAGCAGAGATAAAACTGTTCAAAAAGTTAAAGAGAGATATTTCTGGAGAGGAATGCTTAAAGATATCTCAAACTTTGTAAAGAAGTGTAAACAGTGCCAATATACAAATACAAAAACAGAAACAACTTTACCAGAGATGACGTCAGTGCCCATATAACCCAGGATTGGGTCAACAATAGGAATAGACCTTAATGGGCCTATTGATAAGGAGAAAGGATTGCCTTTGTCAGATAAGGGATATAGGTATGTTTAATTTAATACTATTTTTATACCTCATTTCATTGATAGAGGCTTGTATTGTAGTCACATTGTCCATCTATTCATTCATTCAGTATGTCTCAAAACATTTGTTATAAAATTCTAATTTGTAGAATTATTTCATTATTGGTAAATGTTTCTACATGTACTACTATATCATGATGAGTTGTAATGTGTAAACAACTATATGTACTACTATATCATGATGAGTTGTAATGTGTAAACAACTATATGCACTACTATATCATGATGAGTTGTAATGTGTAAACAACTATATGTACTACTATATCATGATGAGTTGTAATGTGTAAACAACATTAGGCTATATCAATCAACCAATTCTCATTTATTGATCCTGTATGTACATTGTATTAACTCACCAGACCCACAGGCATAGATAAAAAGTTTTTTGTTTTATTAAAAAGTAGGGATATAGTGTATTAATTCATAATACAAAATCCCCAATAGTATTTGGCATATAGGCAAAAGAACATTTCATTTATTGCTGTTCTTCATCTTAAAGTCACAGTGAGACCTTCAACATGGAGCAAATGTAAGGTACTTTCTTCCCGGTGTGTAGAATGTCCGGGTACATAAATACCCTAGTGTATTTCTACCTTGCACTAGTATTACGTCAGAAGAAATACACTAGTGTATTTCTGTCGTGGAATTTCTACCCTAGTATATACTATATATTGTAGTCATAATTTTGCATAGTGATAATAACATATAATGTCAAAGGTCAACTTAATATTCCAAAGCATGTTTTACGTCTATGTATATACTGTCTTTAAATTCTTCAAAGAAGTCTGATGCTTTTAATAAAGACAAAACACTTTCTGAAAATAAACAGAAAGTATTAAACATGATTAATCTCATTATTAGTCAGGTTACGTTTACAAACATGATTAAAATAATTATTAGTCAGGTTACGTTTACAAATATGATTAAACTAATTATTAGTCAGATTACGCTTACAAACATGATTAATCTAATTATTAGTCAGGTTACGTTTACAAACATGATTAATCTAATTATTAGTCAGGTTACGTTTACAAACATGATTAAACTAATTATTAGTCAGGTAACGTTTGCAAACATGATTAAACTAATTATTAGTCAGGTTACGTTTACAAACATGATTAATCTAATTATTAGTCAGGTTACGTTTACAAACATGATTAAACACTTTCCATGTCAGGCCCTCGGTGACTCAGTGAGATAGGTAGTTGGATTACCTAACAACTCATACAATCCTAGCACCAATACAGCGTGGGATCGCGCCCGGCTTTGTAAATGACAAAAAATGGTGCACTCGACTCGCAGCCGCAAGTGATAAAGTTTACCTGTTGTTTGTCCATGGTCGGTGGTTCTTTTCGGGTACTCCGACTTCCTCCACCACTAAAACTGGTCGCCATGATATAGCTGAAATATTGCTGAAAGTGGCGTTAAACACCAAAAAAACCAAACCTTTCCAGGTCACATGTTATTTTCAACTTTAGGCAGCCATTGCTCATTTTGTTATCTCAAAGTCGTTCTTTCGGAGTGAAATTACAGGTCGTTCGAATAAGCTTGACATACCTCACATAACTTAAGTACATTCTGGTCATAAAATTACATCTACTTCATTATGAATATTTACTAGATTGTAATCATAGGTAACAAAACGGCTGGCACACAACGGAGCAAGCACGAGCTGCTTACCCTTCCAGAACACACAAGTTCACACTGCTACAATAATGGATAATACAAATTGCCCAATCAAGTTTAGAAGCTATTCCATTATAAAGCGCCATCTAATTGGGTATTGATTAACTGTTATTGAATGAATGTACCCAAACAAATGTGGTTTTTTTCTAAACTACTTCATATTAGAAACTATCTATGTAGTTCCAGCCACTTTCTATTGAAGTGGCATTACCAGAAACAGGAGATGGAGTGGTTATGTATACGTGTGTTAGAAATCATGTATACGTGTGTTAGAGGTCATGTATACGTATGTTAGAGGTATCATTTAAACGTGTGTTAGAGGTATCATTTTGTGTGTTAGAGGTATCACGTGTGTTAGAGGTATCATTTTATGTGCTAGAGGTATCATTTTGTGTGTTAGAGGTATCACGTGTGTTAGAGGTATCATTTATGTGTTAGAGGTATCACGTGTGTTAGAGGTATCATTTTGTGTGTTAGAGGTATCATTTTGTGTGTAAGAGCTATCATTTTGTGCGTTAGAGGTATCACGTGTGTTAGAGGTATCATTTTGTGCGTTAGAGGTATCACGTGTGTTAGAGGTATCAGTTTGTGTGTTAGAGGTATCACATGTGTTAGAGGTATCATGTTGTGTGTTGGAGGTATCACGTGTTTGAGTGGTATCACGTGTGTTAGAGGTGTCACGTGTGTTAGAGGTATCATTTTGCCTCTGTTTCTACGAATTTCCGATTGGATTTAGGAAATTATTTCAGTGTGGTATTTTTCCTTTTATTTATACTTACTATTAGGAGCCACTAAGTTAACTTCTACATTGATGTTGCTGTATTCACTGTACACCTGTTAAGTATTTATATATTCATTAACACACTTACAGTATTTATTCATTAACACACTTACAGTATTTATATATTCATTAACACATTTACAGTATTCATATATTCATTAACACACTTACAGTATTTATATATTCATTAACACACTTACAGTATTTATATAATCATTAATACACTTACAGTATTTATATATTCATTAACACACTTACAGTATTTATATATTCATTAACACACTTACAGTATTTATATAATCATTAATACACTTACAGTATTCATATATTCATTAACACACTTACAATATTTATATATTAATTAACACACTTACGGTATTTATATATTCATTAACACACTTACAGTATTTATATATTCATTAACACACTTACAGTATTTATATATTCATTAACACACTTACATGTCGCTTTGTAATGCAGTATACCATATTTCATCATGTAATTGGGTTATTGTTGTCATAATAAATGGGTTGATATAAACTGTTACTTTATTATGACATTGTCATGATAACACTTTTCACATTAGCCTAATGTACATGGTGATATATACAATATTGGTGTATTGACGTAAATATAGAATTTATGTGGCTCGGCATTTTAATCATATACGGTGAAATCAAAGTTGTATTAGACATCATACATGTAAATATATACTATGACATCACAATGGGTTGATGTGCTGCATTGTGAACGTCGAATAACGAAAATTTTATCGGATACGATTGCAGTTTAACATAATATGTTTAAAATGATTTAAATAATACATGTACACAAGACAAGTGTTTACCAAGTTTGTGAAAACAATGCAATAATTCAGACATTTCCGGACACCAGCCAGAATGTCAAGTGTAGACAAGCACAGCTATAAACATGTACTAACAATAAAACTGTTTCTATTAACCATCAAACAACTTACCCTACGTATGGCTTTAACTCCTACCAAATCAATAAAATTTACAGAAGACAAATCTAGAATAATTTTTGTAACATCACAGAATTTATCTAGCTCACAGTTAAGTTTGGTTGTATCTTTGTCCTCTATGACAACATTTGTATTTTCTTCTTCATACTGAAACAATATACAGTTTGAATACATGTAGTCATTATCAGATGGGATTCATGGTTAAAGCCATAGCGTCTCTTTAAAAGAACTAATTTTATACATGTGACAACTTCTGTGTCACGAAGGTGAAATATATTAGACATAATATTAAAGATTATAGTGTTCTTTATAATAATGTTGTTTCCTGGTAATATGTGAGGGATTACATTTTACTCACACCTGTAACGCACTTGCTTGACCGTATAATTTCACTAAGCTGTGAGGGCCTATACAACTAACTTAATAACACCAACTTTTAATGAAAGCCTATACTAAGCCATGAAAGTGAGCGGGTATGCAGTTGTGTGCTAGGGGGAGCGGGCATACAGTTGTATGTTAGGGGTATCCATTTTGCCTCTTACGACGATTTTTCTATTTGAATTTTTAAATCGACAATTTTAGCATTTTTTGTTTTTCACTTTATTATGATAAATAAAAAACAATGTTTAATATTCTATTAAAGAAGTGTTATCTCCAACTTAAAACAATGTTTAATATTCTATTAAAGAAGTGTTATCGTCACCCTAAAACAATGCTTAATATTCTATTAAAGAAGTGTTATCGCCACCCTAATACAATGTTTAATATTCTATTAAAGAAGTGTTATCGCCACCCTAAAACAATGTTTAATATTCTATTAAAGAAGTGTTATCGCCACCCTAAAACAATGTTTAATATTCTTTTAAAGAAGTGTTATCGCCACCCTAAAACAATGCTTAATATTCTATTAAAGAAGTGTTATCGCCACCCTAAAACAATGTTTAATATTCTATTAAAGAAGTGTTATCGCCACCCTAAAACAATGTTCAATATTCTATTAAAGAAGTGTTATCGTCACCCTAAAACAATGTTTAATATTCTATTAAAGAAGTGTTATCGCCACCCTAAAACAATGTTTAATATTCCAAAGAAGTGTTATCTCCACCCTAAAGCAATGTTTAATATTCTAAAGAAGTGTTATCGCCACCCTAAACCAATGTTTAATAATCTAAAGAAGTGTTATCTCCACCCTAAAGCAATGCTTAATATTCTAAAGAAGTGTTATCGCCACCCTAAAACAATGTTTAATATTCTATTAAAGAGGTGTTATCTCCACCATAAAATAATGTTTATTATTCTAAAGAAGTGTTATCGCCACCCTAAAACAATGTTTAATATTCTATTAAAGAAGTGTTATCGCCACCCTAAAACAATGTTTAATATTCTATTAAAGAGGTGTTATTGCCACCCTAAAACAATGTTTAATATTCTATTAAAGAAGTGTTATCGCCAACCTAAAACAATGTTTAATATTCTATTAAAGAAGTGTTATCGCCACCCTAAACCAATGTTTAATATTCTAAAGAAGTGTTATCGCCACCCTAAACCAATGCTTAATATTTTAGAGAAGTGTTATCGCCACCCTCGTGGACTTTTATTCTGTAGACAATTGTACATGTCTATCTAGTCTTACTAAAACATGCTGCCATAATAGATATAAAGAACAACCTTTGAAAGCTATCTTTTATTTCCCGTAAACTGCTCTGTGTGCTATCCAGGATCATCGCAACAATCGACTTTACAAATTTTAAGCGTAGTAGCAAAAAATTATCAATAGTTCAATTGAATCACAAGATGATTTTCTAATAGGATTAGGATTATGGTGTTTAACCGCACTTTCAACAATATTTCAGTTTTATTGTGGCGGTAAGTTTTATTGGTGGAGGAAACAAGAGTACACGAAGAACACTATCGTCCTGCCGCATGTCACTGACAAACTTTATCACATAATGTTGTGCATCTCGCCTGAGCGAGGTTCGAACTCACAATGTTCATGGTGATGGGTACTGATTGCATAGGTAGTTATAAATCCATCTACCATACGATCACGACCACGACGGCCCATACATTTCTAATATAGTTTATATATTTGATAAAATGTCTAGTAAAATTTACCTTAACCAACAATTCTCTTCTTTGTCCAAGTTTTTTCTTCATCTTTTGCAGTTTAACAGGATTCACACCTGACGACTTTTGAACGGCTTTAACAAACATGTCGGCATTGGCAAAATAAATTGGAGCTTGATACTGTATGACACGTGTAGCAGATGGCTCATGGTTCTGAAAGTTATAACTGTTAATGTTAAATTACATATCAAGGATGTTATTGTATATTTAAGATACACCTACATGTAGTGTGTCTATATTATATCTAGCCGTTTATGGGAAAATAAGCTGTCCTATGTGACACTTTGCTTGTATTGGAAAAACATGTGACTTCCCTGACTAGATGTGCGTCGTACCCCTCTATTGAACACAATTTTGAAAGCACACCTTAAGGCATGATTCAGTCCACCTTTCCAGAGTCTGTGATTCCTCTCACGATATCATTGATAGATGTTTGCTGCTGAGTTACAGAACCAGGAGTCATCACTACGAAAATTTTACGGTAGCTATCATGACTTGATTTACCGTAATGGAATTTCTGTGTCACAGATGACCACTCAATTGTTCGTTTGCCGTTGTCAAATTTCGTCGTAATCCTTGTTCGTGACTTATCACACGATTTACAACAGGAGCAACACGACGGTACCACTAATAGAGCAGGTAACGCTCACACTCACAGATCACCCGATGTCCACTCACGGTTTATTGAGGGGTTCGTGTTGCTCAATCTTTAGTGTTCTGGGTAGTGTTTGGTTGATCGTTGTTTGTCTTTTTATTCTAAATTACATTTACCATTGTATTGTATGTCCTTCGAATTACGGATTCTGATTACCCTTGGTATCTTGAAACATTCTTGTAAACTTAATAACCAATCTAAGTGTCGTTTCCATCTTTTGTCCTTTTTTGTCCTTTCCAATAAATTCACCCCACGGTTTCAATGCTCGTGGTTGGAGGTAATGATTTCATCTTGACAGAACAAACTATCATTATCCTATTATTGTGGTATCAGAGGTAAGACTCGAAAGACATGACGTTACTGGTATTGAGATAACGGAAATAAAGTGAAAAACTAACAAACATACTACACTTTCAGAACAGTTCCAATATCAAATAGAACAATCGTAGAACGTAGAAAGAGGGAAAATCGATATCATTAACAAAAATACACGACCGCTCATTTTTCTGGCTTAGTACATGCACTTGAATAAAACATGGCGGGGTTAAGTAAATAAGGGTAATAACAAAATTATCGAACTCCGAACAACCTTCAAAAGGGAAAGTCAAAACTCATAAGTATATAAACAGACAAAATCAGTCAACAACCGGAAAACTGTGAAAACCGTCATGATCCTGACTTGGTACAGGCATTTCTAAAGAAATGGTGGGTTGAATCAGATTTTAAAGCGCCAAACCTCCCGCTTTCATTACGGCTCAAAGTTTCCGGCTGTCACTATAACAGTATTCATAACAATACTTGAACAAAACAGGTAAAACAGTTGTCAATGCAGCACCAAGCTCAGTGAAGATTTAAGGGACCAATGGTCCCTCAGCTGAGAGACAACCCATGAAAACGCTAAATGATATCAATAGTATAACTACTATTTATTAATACTATAGCCAGAAAAGGACAATATATACATAACACATACGTTCTGAGTTCCGTGTGATTTGTGCTTGTTTTCGAATAGTGCTTAGTCTTGTGTACGCTGTGTTGCTAGTTTGTCTGGATTGTCCTTTTTGATTGTCCATTCGATATTCTCTAACGTTTATTTTCATTCATATATATATATATATATATATCAATTTACTTACCGGCGAAAAATCCTTGGCTGGTCTTAATATATCAGTTTGTCCGACGTACGCTAGTCTACTGTACAGTGGACTGATACAAAAAACAACAATATTTTATTTTATTTTGCTTAATGACTTAAATGAATATATTCAAATACCTTTGTCTTACTAATCAGTGAGAGTTTGGTTTTCATTTTGTTGGAACACTTATTTCGTGTGATTTTTCTCTTTACTTTATCTTGTCTTTCTAGTACAATCACTCATACATACTCTTAATATTGATTGATTGATTGATTGATTTTTGGTATTTAACGCCACTTTCAGCAATATTTCAGCTATATCATGGAGACCAGTTTTAGTGGTGGAAGAAGCCGGAGTAACCAGAGAGAACCACCGACAATGGGCAAGCAACTGGTAAACTTTATCACTTGCGTGATTTACAAAGCCGGGCGCGAACCCACGCCGTATTGCTGATACCTAACTAATTCAGCAACCCGTGGCCTTACTCTTAATATAACTAATATTTCTAATATTTAGGAACACAATAATTCATTCATTCGTATGAAACACTTCCATGACTAAAACAATTTCGTGGGTTCCTTGTTACTCATCTTTTTAGTTTTCCGTGGTGTTTTGTTTTGCTTTGTGGTTTTCGTTCTGCTTCTGGAGCCAAATGTTGTTAGATTGTCGGATTTTTCTGATGGACCATCAACTATCACATAAAAACTATTGTTCCTTCGAGATATGGCAAGCTGTATAATACATAAAACGACATTCGCCATACACGAGGCAATTATTTTTAGTCAGTTCTAAGAAACATAGTGTAAGTGGTTCGTCTCGTTGTTATTTCCTATGGATAAAATGAACAATCAAGCTAAACAATGTGATATAAACTAACTTACATTTGGGTTCTTAGTGCTATTGTGAAGAGTGAAAACAAAATACCAATACCAATACCAATGTCTGCATCTAGTATTACCGTAGCTAGAAATGTCACAATCCATATAGCCTGAAAGAAAAAATATATATAATGTCTGCATCTAGTATTACCGTAGATAGAAATGTCACAATCCATATAGACTGAAAGACAAAATATATATAATGTCTGCATCTAGTATTACCGTAGATAGAAATGTCACAATCCATATAGACTGAAAGACAAAATATATAACATATAATGTCTGCATCTTGTATTACCGTAGATAGAAATGTCACAATCTATATAGACCGAAAGACAAAATATATAGCATATAATGTCTACATCTAGTATTACCGTAGATAGAAATGTCACATTCCATATAGACTGAAAGACAAAATATATAACATATAATGTCTGCATCTAGTACTACCGTAGATAGAACTGTCATAATCCATATAGACTGAAAGACAAACTATATAACATATAATGTCTCCATCTAGTATTACTGTAGATAGAAATGTCACAATCCATATAGACTGAAAGAAAAAATATATGACCTATAATGAATACCTATGCCTTCACAGTTGATAAGTATATTACCTTCCATATAAACTAAATAAACTAAGGACAAAACTTAATATGTTACAGCGTATCTGTGAGATCCGTTAGTCGTAATAACAATCCAGTCCTTTCTCATTCATGACTTATCACCGTGTAACAAGAGCAACACGACTAGCTACACTATTGGAGCTGGAACTGTTTACACTTCTGGACCACCTGAGTTCACCCGTGTAACAAGAGTAACACGACTAGCTACACTAGTGGAGCTGGAACTGTTTACACTTCTGGACCATCTGAGTTCACCCGTGTAACAAAAGTAACACGACTAGCTACACTAGTGGAGCTGGACCTGTTTACACTTCTGGACCACTTGAGTTCACCCGTGTAACAAGAGTAACACGACTAGTTACACTATTGGAGCTGGAACTGTTTACACTTCTTGACCACCTGAGTTCACCCGTGTAACAAGAGTAACACAACTAGCTACACTATTGAAGCTGGAACTGTTTACACTTCTGGACCACCTGAGTTCACCCGTGTAAGAAGAGTAACACGATTAGCTACACTAGTGGAGCTGGAACTGTTTACACTTCTGGACCATCTGAGTTCACCCGTGTAACAAAAGTAACACGACTAGCTACACTAGTGGAGCTGGACCTGTTTACACTGCTGAACCACCTGAGTTCACCCGTGTAACAAGAGTAAAGCGACTAGTTACACTAGTGGAGCTGGAACTGTTTACACTTCTGGACCACCTGAGTTCACCCTTGATTTTTAGTGGAGTTCCTGGTAACAAGAGTAACACGACTAGCTACACTAGTGGAGCTGGAACTGTTTACACTTCTGGACCACCTGAGTTCACCCTTGATTTATAGTGGAGTTCCTGGTAACAAGAGTAACACGACTAGCTACACTAGTGGAGGTGGACGTGTTTACACTTCTGGACCACCTGAGTTCACCCTTCATTATTAGTGGATGTGTTTGTACATCCTTTTCTGTCTTCTTGTTCTTTTTATTTTGTCCATTATATTGTCTGTCCTTCCTCAACTTACGTCTTCTAATTACTGTATTGGTGTCATTATACTTTTCTTATTTGTCTAGATTTAGAATTAATAAAGATGAAAAGGAAATATACTGATCCTCCTAGAAACTTGCATCCTAGTCTTTCTTTTTAATAAATGCAACATAAACTAGCAAAAACATAGGTAATTCTAGGTATACTTACAAAATCAAACTTTGATTTTCTCCATATACCAGGCACTTCTAAAAATTGTAGAAACATTCCCCGAAGGTTGACAAATATTATAGATGACAACACACACTATAAAATAACAAAATGTCGGATCAGTTATGAAAAAACAGCGTAAGCATCCAAGTCACCAAATTCAACAAAACAAACAATAGCTATAGATCTAGATTACCCCTTTGATATATTCAAACTCTTCGTTTGATAACAAAGACCCTGCATATGTTAGGTTACATATATACGTTAATCTAGCAAAAATGGTTTTCTCTTAAAATTGTAATAGGTTAACAATGTATGCTATAATTTATGCAGAATATTAATATTCCTAGCACATTGAAAACTTCATCAATTTATATTATATAATGGGATGGGAAATTTTATTTTGTAATTTTCTAATTTAAAGACAGTATTTTTGTTTTTAATTTTTGCTTGTTTCACTTTTCATCGTTCTAAGGTAATGTTTTTCATCGTTCTAGGAGTATGTTTTTCATCGTTCTAAGGTAATGTTTTTAATCGTTCTAAGGTAATGTTTTTCATCGTTCTAAGGTCTTGTGTTTCGTCGTTCTAATGTAATATTTTTCATCGTTCTAAAGTAATGATTTTCATCGTTCTAAAGAAATGTTTTTCATAGTTCTAAGGTAATGTTTTTCATCGTTCTAAAGTAATGATTTTCATCGTTTTAAGGCAATGATTTTCATCGTTCTAAAGTAATGTTTTTCATCGTTCTAAAGTAATGATTTTCATCGTTCTAGAGCAATGATTTTCATCGTTCTAAAGTAATGTTTTCATCGTTCTAAGGTAATGTTTTTCATCGTTCTAAAGTAATGTTTTTCATCGTTCTAAAGTAATGGTTTTCATCGTTCTAAAGCAATGATTTTCATCGTTCTAGAGTAATGTTTTTCATCGTTCTAAGGTAATGAGTTTCATCGTTCTAAAGTAATGTTTTTTGTCGTTCTAAGGACACGAGTCAAGTGTTAGAAGTACTACTCTATATTTGACAATGACTGTCAATAATATGTAATATATATATATATATATATATATATATATATATATATATATATATAGCACGCATTAACGATGCTTCATTTTAAAATCAACAAAATAATACTGAACGGGCATATCTCACATGTGAAATATTTATGGTCTTGTAGTGTAATAATATCACCCTTGTTTGCTTTTAACTTTGTGTAGTTGTTTAGTTTTTTTTAAAGAAAAGTGTGGGTTACACAGAGTGATAATCAGAAGACGTACCGGTAAGCAGTTCCTGTTTCACAATCTTTTATTACTCTTGTATAAATTCAGTCTTACATATAATACATTTTTTTTCCTGCGATATTAGTTTTCATAAATGGTTCACCTACGTCAGGGGTATTGTGAACTACTGCATGTATTGCAGGACGAAAATCTGAAAAGCGAAAACTAAAGATGTACTTACTTTTGGTAATGAGTAAAATAATGGACCAACTGCCACAATCACAATAAGTACAACGAGACAACCAAACAAGGATGCAACCTGTGTTCTACCACCTGCGCCATCTTGTACCATACTTCTAGCTACAGATGCTGCTGTAATGTATCCTGAAAATAAGGAACATAGCACACTGCCAGCTCCATAGGCTACCATCTCCTAAAACAAATAGAGATAAACACGTATATATCTAATTTACACAAGGGGACGTCGTGGTCGTGATCATGTGGTAGTTGAACTTACAACTACCTATGCAATCAGTGCCTATCACCACTGAGGTTGTGAGTTCGAATCTCGATCAGCGCGAGGTGTACAACAGTATGTGATAAAGTTTGTCAATGACTTGCGACAGGTTGGTGGTTTTCACCGTGTCCTCCAGTTTCCTCCATCAATAAAACTGACCGCCACGATCCAACTCAATTATTCTTGAAAGTGACGTTAAAGACCATCAAGCAAACAAACGATCTAATTTACATTCAAAGTCGAATGGTTAGACAGCCAAACAATTAAACAATTGTTAGGAGCGAGTAAACCAAGATAAAGAAAAACTTTTGGCAGGATTGGCGATAATATTATAACATATAATCAGGGAGAATTAAACACTAGTAGTATCTGGATAAGGACAAATGTAATATACTAGTAGCACACTGCCAGTACCTAGGCAAGGATGTTATAGCTAAAGATCGCTACCTGCATTTAAGATAGGAAGTAAAATAACACTGTGCCATTTAGCTCCTCACTTTTTGTATTCACAAACATCAAAATACAAAATATATCAGCATACTAATATGCACCATTAACATATGCACAATATTTTCAACATGATATATTAAACAACGAATCAATAATCAGCATCTCTGCTGGTGGATTATTAGTTACATGGGTGTCATCCGCCCAGTAGTCTGTGTTTCGACACTGGCATAGTTTATCAGTTATATTTGTTATTGAAATTTACAGTTTCTAAATATCGACCTAATATAGTTCAGCAGATACTGTTTACCCTTCCTGAGTTCAGTCCCGGATTTAGTGTTAGTGTTACTCGATCTTTAGTGTTCTGTGCATCGTTTTGTTGATCGTTGTCTGTCCTTTTGATTACCCCTTTTGTATCTTCAAACTCTTTACCATACTTATTATTGAAATTTACAGTTTCTAAATAATATAGTTATTGTTAAAACTAAGGCTTTCTGTCCGCGGGCATAGGTGGCCTTATCCGATTTTGGCTGTCCTGTTTATTCCCTATTGACATTTCTGCTCCCAAAATTTACAATTATTTGGCTTTGCAATGTTTTGCCTTCTGATGAAGGTTATTCCAGAAACGCGTCGTACATGCCAAATTGAATATCTACGTTTTCACTATACCGTTTACCGTTATATTTAATTGTTCTGTTGTTGGTCAGCCTGAATTCCTAAAAATGTCAACATGATTAAAAGGTTGTAATATTTGACAACTCTGAGTGACGACTTAGATGTGTATGCAATGGTTGTTGACAATGCCACCAATATCAACAAGTCGGACAACGACATCTCGAATTGTTGAAAGTAAAATGACCATGGCATATGAAGATTAAAATCCATGCCCTGCCTAGGGAAGGCATATACATGCGATATTGTTAAACGGATTAATCAAATACTGTCCGTATGTAGTACACTGTTATATACAACTCAGACGATAGGGAGAAGCTGCTCCAATCAAATATCTAATTACACGATGATATGCAAACAGTAACCTTATTTATTATCTCAATAATCTTTCTGGCATCTGAGTTCATCCACGGTTTTCAGTGGGGTTCGTGATACTCAAATTTTAGTTTTATGTGTGTGTTTTGTAGATCGTTGTTTGTCCTTTTGCACTTTTTCATTTGGTCATTGTGTTGTCTGTTCTTCTTCGATTTATGGATTCTGATTACCCCGTTGGTATCTTCAAACTCTTTTTCATTTAGCGTATTATAATATGTGCAAACAAACATGTACTAACCTGACTTGGATTAATGCTGTAATTATTTTTCTTGGCCAGAATCTTTGACATAGAGACAGACTGTATGAATGCTACAATTCCTATGATAATGGCGTCCTTTACATGATCAGTAATTAACGTTGGATCAGGAATATTTGGTTTAGGTATTCTATATACAGATAAAACAAAAACATATCAGGATCAGGAATATTTGGCTTAGGTATTCTATATACAGGTAAAACAAAAACATACCAGGATCAGGAATATTTGGTTTAGGTATTTTATATACAGGTAAAACACACACATACCAGGATCAGGAATATTTGGCATAGGTATTCTATATGCAGGCAAAACACACACATACCAGGATCAGGAATATTTGGCTTAGGTATTCTATATACAGGTAAAACACACAAATACCAGGATAAGGAATATTTGGCTTAGGTATTCTATATACAGGTAAAACACACACATAGCAGGATCAGGAATATTTGACTTAGGTATTCTATATACAGGTAAAACACACACACATCAGAATCAGGAATATTTGGCTTAGGTATTCTATATACAGGTAAAACACACACATACCAGGATCAGGAATATTTGGCTTAGGTATTCTATATACAGGTAAAACAAAAACATACCAGACCAGGAATATTTGGCTTAGGTATTCTATATACAGGTAAAACACACACATACCAGGATCAGGAATAGTTGGGTTAGGTATTCTATATATAGGTAAAACACACACACATCAAGATCAGGAATATTTGACTTAGGTATTCTATATACAGGTAAAACACACACACATCAGGATCATGCATATTTGGCTTAGGTATTCTAAATACAGGTAAAACACACACATATCAGGTTCAGGAATATTTGGCTTAGGTATTCTATATATATAAAGCAAAAGAGATCAGATGTAAACAGCTTGGATTTCTATCGTACTTCGTTTATATTTCTCCTGTTTTTAGCATTTCTAATACTGACATAATACACTGAAGAAAAATGTAGAGTATAAACTACATCATGGCTTCTGTGGTAAAATCAGAGGTCTGTCTATCAAATAGGACAGGACATATTATTACCTGCCCAACTAAGGGGCCGTCGTGGCCGTGATCTTATGGTAGTTGGATGTACCACTACCTATGCAATCAGTGTCGATCTCCACTGATGTTGTGAGTTCGAATCTCGATTAGGGCGAAATGTGCAACATTATGTGAAAAAGTTTGTCAGTGACTTGCGACAGGTCGATGGTTTTCTCCGCCAATAAATCTTACCGCCACGATATAACTGAACTATTGTTGAAAGTGGAGTAAAACTCCATCAAATAAAAAAATAACATACAACCTGTTTACCTGCAGGTGGAAGATGGACGTGCTGTCTATTTGCAAGTTATAGTACATATTCGACCTGTTTCAATTCATTAAATGTATAGAATCTATTCTTTTTTGCAGCAAAAGTGACTTAATTGTTAAAAAATGGAATCATAAAATGGAATAAAGTAACGAATTGTTGATATGTGAAACTGTTAAATTACTGTAAATTTCATGCACAGCTTCGTTGATATAATGGTTAGCTCGGACACATAACTCGAGTACAATATATTGTAGATTCGATCACCTCTCGAGTCAAACCAAAGACTATAAAAGTGATGTATGCTGTTTCTCATCTTAGTACGTAGTGTTAGGGAATAAGAGCAAAGACTAATCGACTCGGAATTAGTAAACATTTGGCTAAATGGATCCAAATATCTACCGACCGTGAACGAATGTCACTAAGTGAGCAGGAAGGAACTGCTACCCTTCCGGAGGACACGAGTTCACCCCCAGTTTTTAGTAGGATTCGTGTTACTCGATCTTTAGTTTCATGTGTATGTTTTTTGGTCGTTGTTTGTCCTTTTGTCCTTCTTAAATTTACGGATTCTGATTACCTCTTTGGTATCTTCAAACTATTCATCAAAGCGTAATTGTTCTCTCTGTGGTATAGTTGACATATAGCTCACGTGTTATTACACAGTGACCTACTCACTCACGCTATACAGCTGTCAAGTTATTGCATAATAATGTTGACTGTGGATGCTGTTATGGCGATCGCGTGATAGAGTTTCATTTACGAAGGTAATAATTGTGTATCACTAATAAAATTGTGAGTTCGATCCCCGCCCATGCAGAGATTTACTCCAGCTTGCCCGGCAAATAAAATGGACCATCAACTTATGCTTAGTATATGGTTGATGGTTCGTTAAACCGGGACCGTGGGTATAAATAGCTGCGTGCGGAGCAAGCCTTCAAATTCTTCATTATTTTGGCCACGGTTATCTCGAGGAGGAAAAATCAATGATACATAGTTTCAGTTACCTTTGAAGCAAAATATTTGACAGGTATGGTTACTAGTGTTCCTCCCTCCCAAACTTTCAGTCGTATTAAAAATTAATATTCTTCACCAGTCTAAAGACTACACAAATCACTTCGAAAATTCAAATTTCTGAGGTATGTGACTTTTAGGTCACGTTGGTCATGTGACATACAGTTTCATAAATATGCTGTTCATATCAACGGTAATTTTTGATGATAAGCTCCGCCCTCAATTTTGTCGGTAGGTACTACCGCAAATTCCCCTTTAAGCGGCAATAGATGTAACCTAAGTAATGATCTTTCTGTATCACAGTGGGCTAGATATGATATCCAGTGTAACTTCCGTTAAAAGACATCTTTGTTGACTGTGTCATTCTTTTATGACATGGCAGTCAATCTGTTACACTTACCCAGCAGGTATATCTTCTAAAACGTTAACACCAAAATTATCCTTAAGCATAGCATAGTGTGAAATTACAGTGGCAATGGCTACCTATAAGAAAGAAAACACATATATAGGGTTTGTGGGCAGTATCACATCGAATTGAATAAAAGAAACAATGTGTCGACTAATATCTCAAGTCACACGTTATCATCATTGGAAACTCTCCGGTCCTTTCCTCATTCATCACTTAACACCGGATTGGAATAACACGACGGGTGCCACTAGTGGAGCAGGAACTACTTACCCTTCCGCAGCACCTGAGCTCACCCCCGGTATTTAGTGGGGTCCGTGTTACTAGATCTTTAGTTTTATGTGTATGTCTTGGACTTATACCTCGAATTTGACGACAGTGGTCAATTCGGTACTAAAATTTATGATAAGCGGGACGACTTCAATTTTAAAATCATAAATTTTCCAAACATGTGCAGCAATATACCAGCTTCTCCTGCATATGGTGTTTACATCTCGCAATTGATTCGCTATGCAGGGGCCAGTAGCAATTATTCTGATTTCCTGAAACGTCATCTTCATCTGAGAAACAGGTTACTGGACCAGGGCTATAAAAAGATTCGCCTTATTCGATCTCTTAAAAAGTTTATATTCCGATACCAAGATCTTGTCGAAATATATTCCGTCTCTGCAGAAAAAATTATAAGCGATGCATTTTCATATAGTGAAAATGTATAGAGATAAAGAAGCCAAAAAATGTGTTGTCTGTTCTTCTTTGATATACGGATTCTGATTACCGCGTTGGTATCTTTAAACTCTTCTTGAACAAGTTTCACATGACATAAATATGATGTATTATTTTACGAATAGTGCTGTCATTTATTGCTATTGTTGCCACATAGTTCAATAGTAAGGTTTTGCATGTTGTTGGAGCATATCGGTCAGTAGGTCAGTTGGTCTATCTATGCATTTTATTAGTGCATGTAATTCAGTAATTTTCCAATCATATATGAGTAACACTGCGGGTGTCTTATACAAAGCCGGAACTGCTTAACCTTCGCGAGCACCTGAGTTCACCCCCGGTTTTTTTAGGAGGTTCGTGTTCCTCATCCTTTTATTATTTGTGTTGTCCTATTATGTGTTTTTCCGTTCTGAGTACCGTGTTGTGATGTCCATTACGATGTCCGCATAAGAACGATGTTCTGTTCGTCTATTTCTCCAGTTGATCTTAGGAGGTTTCATGTCTTATACGTTATTTGTGTTTGTTTGAGCATAGTGTGATGTGCAACACATACTGTGTTGTGTTTTTTGTTTTATTTTTCTTCTTCTAATGCACCGTATTTTGCCAGTTTCTCTGGACGTCTAATGCACCGTATTTTGCCAGTTTCTCTGGACGTCTAATGCACCGTATTTTGCCAGTTTTTCTGGACGTCTAATGCACCCTATTTTGCCAGTTACTCTGGACGTCTAATGCACCCTATTTTGCCAGTTTCTCTGGACGTCTAATGCATCCAATTTTGCCAGTTTCTCTGGACGTCTAATGCACCCTATTTTGCTAGTTTCTCTGGACGTCTAATTCATCCTATTTTGCCAGTTTTTCTGGACGTCTAATGCACCCTATTTTGCCAGTTTCTCTGGACGTCTAATGCACCCTATTTTGCCAGTATTTCTGGACGTCTAATGCACCCTATTTTGCCAGTTTCTCTGGACGTCTAATGCACCATATTTTGCCAGTTTATCTGGACGTCTAATGCACCCTATATTGCCAGTTTCTCTGGACATCTAATACATCCTATTTTGCCAGTTTTTATGGACGTCTAATGCAACCTATATTGCCAGTTTCTCTGGACATCTAATACATCCTATTTTGCCAGTTTTCCTGGACGTCTAATGCAACCTATGTTGCCGGTTTCTCTGGACGTCTAATACACCCTATTTTGCCAGTTTCTCCGGACGTCTAATGCACCCTATTTTGCTAGTTTCTCTGGACGTCTAATTCACCCTATTTTGCCAGTTTCCCCGGACGTCTAATGCACCCTATTTTGCCTGTTTCTATGGACGTCTAATGCACCCTATTTTGCCAGTTTTTCTGGACGTCTAATGCACCCAATTTTGCCAGTTTCTCTGGACGTCTAATGTACCCTATTTTGCCAGTTTCTCTGGACGTCTAATTCATCCTATTTTGCCAGTTTCTCTGGACGTCTAATGCACCCTATTTTGCCAGTTTCTCTGGACGTCTAATGCACCCTATCTTGGCAGTTTTTCTGGACGTCTAATGCACCCAATTTTGCCAGTTTCGCTGAACGTCTAGTGCACCCTATGTTGCCAGTTTCTCTGGATCTCTAATGCAACCTATTTTGCCAGTTTTTTTGGACGTCTAATGCACCCTATTTTGCCAGTTTCTCTGGACGTCTAATACACTCTATTTTCCCAGTTTCTCCGGACGTCTAATGCATCCTATTTTCCCGGTTTCTCTGGACATCTAACGCACCCTATCTTGCCAGTTTCTCTGGACGTCTGATACCCCCTATTTTGCCAGTTTCTCTGGACGTCTAATGCATCCTATTTTCCCAGTTTCTCTGACGTCTAATTCATCCTATTTTGCCAGTGTCTCTGGACGTCTAATGCACCCTATTTTGCCAGTTTTTCTGGACGTCTAATGCACACTATTTTGCCAGTTTTTCTGGACGTTTAATGCACCCAATTTTGCTAGTTTCTCTGAACATCTAATACACCCTATTTTGTCAGTTTCTCTGGACGTTTAATGCAACCTATTTTGCCAGTTTTTTTGGACGTCTAATACACCTATTTTGCCAGTTTCTCTGGACGTCTAATATACTCTATTTTCCCAGTTTCTCCCGACGTTTAATGGATCCTATTTTCCCGGTTATTCTGGATGTCTAACGCACCTTATTTTGCCAGTTTCTCTGAACGTCTGATACACCCTATTTTGTCAGCTTCTCTTGACGTCTAATGCATCCTATTTTCCCAGTTTCTCTGGACGTCTAATGCACCCTATTTTACTAGTTTCTAGACGTTTAATGCAACCTATTTTTTTAGATTTCCTAGACGTCTAATGCACCCTATTTTGTCAGTTTCTCTGGACGTCTAATGCACCCTATTTTGCCAGTTTCTCTGGACGTCTAGTGCACCCTATTTTGCCAGGTTCTCTGGACTTCTAATGCACCCTATTTGCTAATTTCTCCGGACGTCTAATGCACCCTAGTTTGCAAGTTTTTCTGGACGTCTAATGCACCATATTTTGTCAGTTTCTCCGGACGTCTAATGCACCCTATTTTGCAATTTTTACTGGACGTCTAATACAACCTATTTTGCCAGTTTCTCTGAAGGCTAATGCACCCTATCTTGCCAGTTTCTTTGGACGTCTAATGCACCCTATTTTGCCAGTTTCTTTGGACGTCTAATACACCCTATTTTGCCAGTTTCGCTGGACATCTAACGCAGCCTATTTTGCCAGTTGCTCTGGACGTCTAATACACCCTATGTTGCCAGTTTCTCTGGATCTCTAATGCAACCTATTTTGCCAATTTTTTTGGACGTCTAATGGACCCTATTTTGCCAGTTTCTCTGGACGTCTAATACACTCTATTTTCCCAGTTTCTCCGGACGTCTAATGCATCCTATTTTCCCGGTTTCTCTGGACATCTAACACACCCTATTTTGCCAGTTTCTCTGGACGTCTGATACCCCCTATTTTTCCAGTTTCTCTGGACGTCTAATGCATCCTATTTTGCCAGTTTCTCTGGACGTCTAATGCATCCTATTTTGCCAGTTTCCCTGGACGTCTAATTCATCCTATTTTGCCAGTTTCTCTGGACGTCTAATGCACCCTATTTTCCCAGTTTCTCTGGACGTCTAATGCACACTATTTTGCCAGTTTTTCTGGACGTCTAATGCACCCAATTTTGCCAGTTTCTCTGAACGTCTAATGCACCCTATTTTGTCAGTTTCTCTGGACGTCTAATACATCCTATTTTGCCAGTTTATCTGGGCGTCTAATGCAACCTATCTTACCGGTTTCTCTGGACGTCTAATACACCCTATTTTGCCAGTTTCTCTGGAATGTCCATTTGTATTTGCCCATTTAGTATTATATGACGTTTATCATTAAAATGTATTAGAAACATCCATACTTACGACAATAATTTCGATAGGAATAGGTATCTTCAGCTGCCTTTTAAATCGTTGATTGATTTGAACCTTGACCAGATACAATATCACCATGGAAATAATCGATGTCGAGATGGCCGCTGTATTGGTGGAAGATATGTGCATAACGATATCTGTCCATGTCTGATAAGAAATAATAATAAAACTGTATATGTATTGAAAATATGTGTCTGTTTTGTACATATTGTCTCGTGCTTTATTATACTTCCACGTGAGGGACCATTGTGGTCGTGACCGCATGGTATTTGGATTTACAATTACATATGAAATCAGTGCCTATCACGTAGTCAGTTCGAATCTCACTCAGGCGAGGCATAATCAATATAAGTGATAAAGTTTGTCAGTGACTTGCGACAAGGTAGATGGATTTCTCCGGGTACTACGGTTTCTCCACCAATACCACTAACGCAACAATATGACCGGTACCCTAAACCCCTACTTCCGTGTGAGCCTCCGTTGAGGCGATCCTTTAGTCACTAGTTTGGCGAATGTGCGTCATAACGCAGAGAATCAGCCACTGAGAATCGCTGTCATGTTTATCATTTAATTGTATGTTTGATTTGTTTATCGTTTTTTCTTAAAATAACAGTTGCGATGTCGTAACCTTCCCTAAATAATAATCATTGATACAAATCAGTATGTAATAAACCTTTCAAGCATTTCGATGCAACATTCATTGTTTTTTCGAGATATACAGGTTGTCGACCATATTTTCACCAGTTTACATGTACCCAATAGAACTGAAATACTCAATGACAACATACTTCTGTTACATATCGTATGTGATAGAAATGTATACTTTCAAGTTAAATACATGATGCATATTGTTAGTACTTTGGGTAAAAGATCTTACTTTCTAACAATAAAAATGAAATATACATGACGACAATTCAACGACAACGATTGGATCAAGTGAAACATCCAACGTAGAATAAATTATGACCCGCGTCACTAAGAAATAGAAAATGCAAATATGCTCGTTTTTGTTTTGCAAATATAACCGGTAAAATGCAAATAATTAAAGATTACCAGTTATATTAGCGTTTACCAGTTAAATTAGCGAATTGTCTTGTTATATTTACGTTTTTCCTTTTATATTTGCGTTTTTCCTTTTGAATTTGCATTCTCCTGTTAAATTTGCATTGTCGTGGCATTTTTGCGTTTTTCCTTTTAAATTTGCACATTGTTTTATATTTGCGTTTTTCCTTTATATTTGCGTTTTTCCTTTTAAATTTGCATTCTCCTGTTCAATTTGCATTGTCGTGGCATTTTTACGTTTTTCCTTTTAAATTTGCACATTTTTTTATATTTGGGTTTTTCCTTTTATATTTGCGATTTTCCTTTTAAATTTGCATTCTCCTGTTAAATTTGCATTGTCGTGGCATTTTTACGTTTTTCCTTTCAAATTTGTACATTTTTTTATATTGGCGTTTTTCCTTTTAAATTTGCACATTTTTTTATATTTGGGTTTTTCCTCTTATATTTGCGATTTTCCTTTTAAATTTGCATTCTCCTGTTATATTTGCATTGTCGTGGCATTTTTGCGTTTTTCCGTTTATATTTGCACATTGTTTTATATTTGCGTTTTTCCTTTATATTTGCGTTTTTCCTTTTGAATTTGCATTCTCTTGTTAAATTTGCATTGTCGTGGCATTTTTACGTTTTTCCTTTCAAATTTGTACATTTTTTTATATTTGCGTTTTTCCTTTTAGATTTGCATTCTCCTGTTAGATTTGCATTGTCGTGGCAGTTTTGCATTGTCGTGGCAGTTTTGCATTGTCGTGGCATTTTTGCATTTTACCAGTTAAATCGCTCTGGCAACTAAACCACCCGCTGAGTAGAAAGATTACATAATACTGTAGTCGTCACTAGCTCATTGAATATGATGATCTATAGTATTATATTATCGTGTATCTATACGTATTTATTTATTTATTTATTATTATTATTATTATTATTATTTATGTTACACTAGTCTGCCCCTTAATACATTTAGTGTATTCAATACACAATAATCCATCAATTGTTGCGTATTTGATTTTCATGTCGTATTTTAACTTAATGCGATGTTTATTAAGAAATGTGACTTTAAATGTATTAAAATATTAGCAAAGTGTAATACACGTACAGAATACGTATACTGTTGTCACTTCACTATTACTTGTGTTTGATTATCATGCTAGAAATACATTAACCTTGTATTACCTATGCTGATACTATTTACTAAAAAATCAATTAAGTATATATTAAACTAGCAGTCTCTATTAAGCTATTATTGTCTTGTTTTATAGCACATGATTGTGTATGTACAGCGTCAAAGTTATTGTGCTTTAAAAGTTCTGATTATTGTAATGAGGCACATTAATGAACAATACATATTTTTGTTTATGATATAAAACAAATAATCATATCCCTATGTAAACGCCGTAACGCGCCCTTGTCCGAACCAACAGAAATATGCAATTTACATGTAAACACTATTTTGTCGGTTAATTAGATTGCTCAATAAATACAGAATTTTTTTTTAATGTTTATATAATTCCCTGATAAATATAAGAACAATGTATAATAGTATTATATTATTGTTTATTTATTTGTACCATTCTGGATGATAATAACTTTAGCCTATTCAATACACAATAATCCATCAATCGTTGTGTATTTTACAATAAAGATAAGTATGTTTGATTTCTTGATTTTGTTTTTCAGGATCTAGAACTATGCACTCATATTTATTTCAATTTGATGTTGATTTAAATGTAAACCTCTAATATTTTCACGGAGATTCAACATTATAATGTATGTTTATATATTTTACAGGCGATTGATGCCTTTTAGTGGTGGCCTTACCGTTCATTATTATGAACATATTGTTATATGGTAAATTACTTCAAGCCTTACAAATCGGGTAGCCTATTGTGCGACACTATATCCAACTTAATCATGATTCGCTTCAATAACTCTGTAATTTATTAGGGGCTTGTTTTCGATAAAACAAAATATATATATGGATTTATTTTTAAAATAATCACTAATACAGTGTTAAACATCGATTTGTATGCATCTGAAAGCAAAGCTCGGAGCTAAGAATTATTCATATGAATATTTTACGTTAAGCTTAACGTTTTAAAAAAATGAAATTCACTTCTGTAAACATCTGTTTATAGGCCTTGTATTAAAATATGTGTTGAAATAGTGTAAAAACAATTGAATTTTCTATAATTCAGAGAGAACAAAATGTTGTCCCCACAAGAGTTACATGCCTAGAGTCCTTTTCCTCATGTGTACCACCTGTTGTGCTTACTGCTAAAGTGTATATTGTTTGGGGTGAGCTGTAAGTAATGAATTACCTAAGTAATAACATTTTATGATTTCATGTTTTCCTGAAAGCCAACATTTTATAATATCAAAGAATGGGTGTCCTTCCTAATTAAGACGGATTAAGGGGGCCCTTTAAGGGTGAATTATCAGGGTAATCACATGTTTTGATTCTCTTTTTGCTTTTTCTACATAAATGGAATTACATAAAATACGACAACAAATTAATGAATATGTATTATTAAACTTTAAAGCTATAAAATTACACATGAAATATGAAAACATAACATTGAATGTTTATTATTAATTTTAAACCAATATAAACACACATCAAATATGAAAACATAATAATTAATATTTATATTAAACATTAAAACTATATATGTACACCTGAAATATGCTCTCCAAGCTTGATTGTTCACTAATTTTTATAACTAAAAAAAGTCAAGTTACATATATGATGAAAGAAATAATTTTCTTATAAAAATTAACTTCTAAAAATAGAACTTAATAACATTTCCATTGTAAGAATATATATATATATATATATATATATATATATATATATCAAATTTTTCGTAAATAACATAGAACTTGAGGGAATTTATCGAGTAAACAAAGGCATATTTTCAAACTAAATTGACACAAGAACAACATTTAAACTATTTTTATATACAAAAATATATTGCCAGTATATAGCCCCACATGTTTTGCAGAATAGTTTATTTTGTCATTTCTTTATCTTTCCCCTGCATTCTTTCCTTAACAAATTAAACTTATGAATAAATATGGCAATACGTCATCAATGTCTCCCAATGACGGTAATAACTGGGTATGTAAAGTTTATGCTAACTGCTTGTCAGTATGTCTGAAACTATTTGTGTATCAGTTAGATTGGTTGGTTAGAAAAATAGTAATCAGTTTAATAGAATTATATTATTGTATATTTATTTGTACCATTCTGGATGATAATAACTTTAGTGTATTCAATACACAATAATCCATCAAACGTTGTGTATTTGACAATAAGGTTAATATGTATATTTGATTTCTTGATTTTGTTGTTCAGGTCCTAGAACTATGCACTCATATTTCTTTTGAACAGTTTATTTTTGTCAATGAAATGTTGAATTACAAGAATAAAACAGTATATTATGGGTTGTGGAATTTTTTTTTAAAGTTTGAACATATGGTATTTGCATCATCAAGTAGTTCAATAAAAATATTGATTCAAATCTAATGAAAATGAAGTAAATTTATATTGATTTAAGAAGAAAAATTGAAATAAAGAAAAGTTACAAAATTATTGAGAAATGAAATAATATATTGTATGTATGATCATTTTTTTTTTGGTTAAAAAAATCCAATAGGAAAATAAACCATTAATTAAACCTTTAACAGAAATAATACACCTTAAAACAGTAAAATATGTATACATTAAGGAAAGAAAATAGATCATATATATATATTCTTACAATGGAAATGAAGTTCTATTTTTAAAAGTAAATTTTTATAAGAAAATTATTTCTTTCATTATATATGTAACTTGACTTTTTAAACAACATTATTAAGAAATAACTGGTGAAACGTGCTAATCTGGGTCACGGGTCACTGTAATCGGGCGGCTGTATCGAGAAACAGATACCGGGGTGAAAAAACTGTTGATACTCATAAAATATTGATAAATGCAATACAATTTTTGTTTGTCTTCAAGAAATATGATAGACAAAACCATGTGTGTAGTTTTATGACGAACTATCTCCGATTTCTATGTAAATTTACGAGTTGAAGTGGGGAAACACCCACAGGTAACTTTAGTGATGTTTTTTTTCTATCTTGGACAAGAATAAGGAGCGTCCTGATTGGATGACCGATTTAAAGCACACTAACTCCGCCTGGTAAAAAGATGTAGAAGAAATCTATGTTATATTTATTCATTTGTTCGATTCTGGAATATTGTTGATCATTGATTTAAACAAGAAAAAAGGGAAAAAGGGGGGGGGGATTTTATTTGTGAATTTTACAGTTAAATAAATGTTATGTTTCGACAGTTTAAAGAGAAAAATAAACATTTGTTGCGACTAAAGCTTAAATCAGCATTAAAAATTGAACAGATATCAGTGGTTTTGTAAATGAGATTTATTTTAATAGAAAATCTGAATTTATTATTTATTGATTTATTATTAATGATACAATTGTATATCCCTTGGGAGGGGGAGGGGGGCTATAATGAAAATTTGAAATAAAAACATAGGACCGGACGTTAAGCAAAAATAATAATCCAGGATTAGTTTTTAATAAAAAAAAAATTCAGGACCCCTGTGTCCATGATTTTTTTTTTTAAGTTAATAATATGAAATATTGACATCCACACTTGCCCTTTGGACAGCACATTTCTGTGTCCACACTTGTGTTGTAATAAAAGATCGTGATCGTGATGTACAGGTATGAAAGAATATCAAGGTATATTTTAAATGAGGTTGAAACAAGTCACCATTTGATATTAATTCGGTTGTATTTCATTTTGTGGATTTTAATTACGGAAGACAATCACAGCCATATTTTTTTTAACAATTGCAACTCAGCTGTTTTTTTTCCATAGCCTATAAAAATATTTAGCACACTGTCGGAACAGTTCCAGCATTCAATAGTGGTGATAGGCAACGATTGCACAGGTAGTTGTAAATCCAACTACCATACGACCACGACGGCTCAAGTTCAGATAAAGATGAAAGGTTATTGATATTGATGGCATTTATGATTATCACTGTTTATAAACTTTCTTTCCATATCAATCAATGAAAAGAATTGGTTTGCTGAAAGCATGTTTTTTGTTGGGGTGCATTGGATGGAATTTGTTTCTCATGTGAAGTTCCGTCAATTGCAGACACAACGTTAGGCATATCAGAACAATACCTTTTCTTTTGCCACCAGACTGGGATGGTTGGTCACTGAATTTTACGATTACACACTTTCTATAAGTCTACCCATGTTGATTTTAAAACTCTGTCAACAGTTGAAACACTGACACCAAAGCATAAATAAATAAATAAATAATATTGCACGGACCGTGCTATTTATCTTAGTGAATCTCATGATCATCGATGAGCTAAAACAATTGACATTGGTGGTCCGTTGCTGAGGATGAGCAGTATAAAGGTAGGGCTCTTAAAAGAAAACGACAAGTAAAACAAAGTGGAAATATTTTAAAATAAGATTACTATCATTTGAAATAACGGGTATACATATGCATGATATGTATAAAAGTGTAGAAAGTAGATGAATGGATTTGAATTTGAGGATCTCTAAAATTCACATCACATTTTCATAAATTATATAAAGTTTCCTCTTTTGCGCCCAAATTAAACTTTTAACTTCTATCAGTTCCATTCTCTTAAATCAACCTCCAATGGACAAATGATGGATCAAAAGTTTGTGTATGTAGTGCATTGAAAATGCATTTTGTCATGTGCATAAGTTATTGTTTGCATGATTGACAGACAATATTCATCATATTGTTTTCTAGTTTCTGAATCGTCGATCGAGAAAAAAATTTAATATTCTAGAGAGGCAGCAAATAGCCAGTCAATGGGGTTTGCAATTAATATTTCGCATGCACAATAGCGACCCCACACCACAAGATGTGGAAAATAGAAATATTCTTCTGTGGTTTAAATGCGTATTAACTGCATTACATGTAAACTGTATGATTTTGTTTGATAAAGTTCTTGAACTAGAACAGGAAAAAATGTATACTTTAGTTAAATAGTGTTGTAATAAAAGATCGTGAACATGATGTACATGTATGAAAGAATGTCAAGGTATATTTTAAATGAGGTTGAAACAAGTCACCATTTGATATTAATTCGGTTGTATTTCATTTTGACGATTTTAATTACGGAAGACGATCACAACCATATTTTGCTTTCACAATTGCAACTCAGCTGGGTTTCTTTTCATAGCCTATAATAAAATGAAAAAAATATATCGCACACTGTCGGAACAGTTCCAGAGTTCAATAGAAAAATCGTAGAGATATGTAAATTCGATATCCCTAACACACATATAAATGACTCCTCCTGGCTTAGTTCAGGTACTTCAATAAAAAGTGACGGGGTTAAACTAGTATACAGTAGATTTTTCTAAGACATTTCTCTTATTTAATAAAACCAATAGAAAGCAAAAATCGCACGATTTTTGCCCGACAATCGGTCAATGGTCGGGCGACCGTCGCCGATAATGTATAAATAAGCCTAAAAGGGGATATTGTTTTACCATGGGACAGACAAGTTTTGGGAGAATGGAATCATTTATTTTTCCTTACATATGAAATCAGAAATGTTCCATTCAATATCCAGTTTTACATAACTATTATACTGCTTGATTTTCTTTAGTCAGATTATTTTTTTTCTCCCAATTCTGACAAAATTATTTATTTGTGCGAAAATTTAAATCAGAAATATAAAAAAAAAGAAAGAAAAAAATTGAAAAGCACCCCTCCTTGAAGTATATCTATAAATAGCGTTTGAGGAAAAGATGGATTTTGTATGTAGACTGTAATGTCACTGTGAAACCATTATTTGGCCAGTGATATTAATTTTTAACTGTTTTAAACACCGAAATGAAAAAGATATACAAATGTATATCTAATCACTTACATTCAATGAACAATTGAAGACAAATGTTGCAATAAGGTCTCCCTCAAAAGATCTTTACGTAAATTAACATTGTTTCGTTTTGTTACGGGAAGATACGTTCGTTCGTCAGTTATCGAGAAATCTCTATTAATGGAATCCAGTTAGCAAATTTCGTATTATTAATTGGCGAATATACCTGGGAGTGAGATTAAAGGCTTAAGCCTTTCTACTTTTTTTGTCTTTGAATTTTTTTTGTATAAACTCAGACTCATAGGAGTATATAAAAAGTTGGAGAGGAGAGGGGCATAGTTTGTTCCTATAGGGATGCCTAGCTATGATTTGTTGAAAAATGTGCCATTCGAACTCGACAAATATATGTTATCGATAAGGAACTCCAATATTTTGATGCCTTCATTTTATTTGTAGCACTTTTTACCTTTCGTTTCGTGCTTGACAAAATAAGTTAATTCGTGACCCAATACTATAAACTTGTAACGTTACCACCATTTTTAAATTAAATTTCTGTTCTGTAAGTTTTCTCTCTGATACAGTAGCAAATAGTCAGTGGAGCGACATGTCTATCTGTAGACTGTTGAGTGAGCTAGCACTATTAAAATCCAACTAAGCGTGTTGGTCTAGTACAAAGCAGACCTCATCATCATTTCATTGTAAATTAACTTGTTCTCACCATGATATAGCTGAAAAATTGCTCATTTGGCATTAAACAACAATCAATCACTCACTCACACAGTCAGACAGACACAGCCAATGTATGTGTAAGAAATGAATATTTGCACTTTAACCTCCAGTGCCCAAGTGCTGTGCAGTGGCATGTTTAAATCTAGTTTAAAGTGACCTCTTGTGACGAAAAAATTACAAAAGCAGGTTTACAGTTTTTGAATATTGGAAAGTTTGATTAGATCAATAACATGAAATGCTTTAGATGTGATTCAGACCATCTGTATCTATTATCATTTTATTTGAAGGGAACTAAATCATATTTAGAAAAAAAACATAAAAGAAAGTGAAGACAACCTTCGAGAAATGGTGACGAGCAGACAGCAAGCTAAATAAATCATTGACTTTTCATGATCATATTTATTTGAATTTTATACTTACAGAAATAAAAAGAATAATAAATTCTCATCTTGAAAATTTTTATCTTCTGAAATAATGTTGATTTAATGCCGTGGTCATTGGTGATCCAGATAATTTATAGTAATTAAGCTTATACTTAATGTTGAATTTAATCATGAATTGGGTGTCCCTGTTTTCAAATTTAACGGTTATTTGTCAGTTGAACTCAAAACCACTATTATATCTGTGCAAATGATATACTCTATCATATAGTTTAATGGAAATTTGATCATTATGATAAAGCAATCTTATTAAAATCAGCTGTGATAATATACTATGCTCCTCCTAATATCTGACAAAACAACCGAATTAGAGGTTATATTCAGATGAACTTTCGTATATGAATACATTTTAAAATTATCAACCAATCAAAGAGGTGCATGATTGTGATGCCGTAATAAAAAGCACAAAAGGTACCGGTGAGATTTTACCAGTGGTGTTTTCATTGGTTGATCATGAGTTCATCAGGACACAACTTCCAGTTGAATTCTGTAGATATTAGGGGGAGAGTAGCGTATTATAAAATGATTTTAATCAGTTTGCATCGTACAAATGTAGACTGCATCGGTGGTGTAATGGTTAGCGTACTCGCCTGGAGTGCAGTAGATCGTGAGTTTGAGCCCAGATCGGGTCAAACCAAAGACTATCTAATTGGTATTAGTTGCTTCACTGCTAAGCACGCTGCATTAAGGAGAAAAAGCAAAGACTAGTTGGCTAGAAATCCGCATAATGTGTCTCAGTGGGGTGACATGTCTATCCGCGGACTGTTGTTTTCAGTGAACTAGCACTATAAAAATCAAACTAAGCGTGTTGGTCTAGAACAAAGCGGACCTCATCATCATTTCATTAAAAATTAACTTCTTCTCGCCTGAAGATAGCTGAAGATACCTGAGTTGGCATTAAGAACAATCGGTCACTCACTCAATTATTAGCTCACCTTGCCAAGGCAATGTGAGCTTTTGCCATCTTTTGGCGTCCGTCGTCCGTTGTCTGTCGTCAGTCGTCCGTTAATTTTTCACATTTTAATCTTCTTTTCTGAAAGCCCTTAGCCAAATGAACTGAAACTTGGTAGGAAACATCTATGAAAGGTCCTCTATAAAGTTTGCTTATTTCGTCCAGATCCATTAACAAACATGGCCGCCACAGGCAATTCTTGTTTCTGATTGGCCGATTTTTATAAATTTAATTATAATAAATAGTGAAAAATCAAGCTTGGAGAGCATATTTCAGGTCTGCTTATATAGTAGTAATGTTTAAAATAAATATTAATTATTATGTTTTCTTATTTGATGTGTTTATATTGGTTTAAAATTAATAGTAAATATTCAATAATATATTTTCATATTTCATGTGTAATTTTATAGTTTTAGAGTTTAATAATATATATTCATTAATTTGTTTTCGTATTTTATATAATTCCATTTATGTAGAAAAAGCACAAAAGATAATCAACATTACCTTTATTTACATGTGATTACCCTGATAATTCACCCTTAATTCCTCTTAATTAGGAAGAACACCATTCTTTGATATAATAAAATGTTGGCCTTGAGGGATACAGGAAATCATAAAATTTTATTACTTTGGTAATTCATTACTTACAGCTCACTCCAATACAATATACACTTTAGCAGTAAACACAACCTGAGGAAAAGGCCTCTAGGCATGTAACTCCTGTTTTGTTCTCTCTGAATTATAGAAAATTCAATTGTTTTTACACTATTTCAACACATATTTTAATACAAGGCCTATAAAACAGATGTTTACAGAAGTGAATTTCATTTTTTTAAACGTTAAGCTTAACATAAAATATTCATATGAATAATTTCTTAGCTCCGAGCTTTGCTTTCAGATGCATACAAATCGACGTTTAACACTGTATTAGCGATTATTTAAAAAAAATATCCATATATATATTTTTTTTTATCGAAAACCAGCCCCTAATAAATTACAGAGTTATCGAAGCGAATCATGATTAAGTTGGATATAGTGTCGCACAATAGGCTACCCGATTTGTTAGGCTTGAAGTAATTTACCATATAACAATATGTTCCCAATGCTGAACGGTAAGACCACCACTAAAAGGCATCAATCGCCTGTAAAATAAATAAATATACATTATAATGTTGAATCTCTGTGAAAATATTAAAGGTTTACATTTAAATCAACATCAAATTGAAACAAATATGAGTGCATAGTTCTAGATCATGAAAAACAAAATCAACAAATCAAATATACATAGCTTTACTGTAAAATACACAACGATTGATGGACTATTGTGCATTGAATAGCTAAAGTTATTATCATCCGGAATGGTACAAATAAATAAACAATAATATACTACTATTTTAGATTGTTCTTATATTTATCAGGGAATTATAGAAACATTTAAAAAAAAAAAATCTGTATTTATTGATCAATCTTATTAACTGACAAAATAGTGTTTACATGTAAATTGTATATTTCTGTTGGATCGGACAAGGGCGCGTTACGGCGTTTACATAGGGATATGATTATTTGCTTTATATCATAAACAAAAATATTTATTGTTCATTAAGGTGCCTCATTACAATAATCAGAACTTTTAAAACACAATAACTTTGACGCTGTACATACGCAATCCTGTGCTATAAAACAAGACATAACTAGCTTAATAGAGACCGATAGTTTAATATATACTTAATTCATTTTTTAGTAAATAGTCTCAGCATAGGTAATACAAGGTTAATGTATTTCTCGCATGATAATCAAACACAAATAATAGTGAAGTGACAACAATATTCTGTACGTGTATCACACTTTGCTAATATTTTAATACATTTAAAGTCACATTTCTTAATAAACATCGCATTAAGTTAAAATACGACATGAAAATCAAATACGCAACAATTGATGTATTATTGTGTATTGAATACACTAAATTTATTAAGGGGCAGACTAGTGTAACATAAATAATAATAATAATAATAAATAAATAAATAATTAAATAAATACATATAGATACACGATACTATAATACTATAGATCATCATATTCAATGAGCTAGTGACGACTACAGTATTATGTAATCTCTCTACTCAGCGGGTGATTAGATGATCATGCGATTTAACTGGTAAAATGCAAAAATACCACGACAATGCAAATTTAACAGGAGAATGCAAATTTAAAAGGAAAAACGCAAATATAAAAGGAAAAACGCAAAAATGCCACGACAATGCAAATTTAAAAGGAAAAACGCAAAAATGCCACGACAATGCAAATTTAAAAGGAAAAAGCAAAAATGCCACGAGAATGCAAATTTAACAGGAGAATGCAAATTTAAAAGGAAAAACGCAAATATAAAAGGAAAAGCGCAAATATAAAAAAATGTGCAAATTTAAAAGGAAAAACGTAAAAATGCCACGACAATGCAAATTTAACAGAAGAATGCAAATTTAAAAGGAAAAACGCAAATATAAAAGGAAAAACGCAAAAATGCCACGACAATTCGCTAATTTAACTGGTAGGCGCTAATATAACTGGTAATCTTTAATTATTTGCATTTTACCGGTTATATTTTCCAAAAAAAACGAGTATATTTGCATTTTCTATTTCCTAGTGAAGGTAGGTGGATTTCTTCGGGTACTACGGTTTCTCCACCAATAAGACTAACGCAACGATATGACCCTAATCTCATGCTTCCGTGTGAGCCTCCGTTGAGGCGATCCTTTAGTCACCAGTTTGGCGAATGTGCGTCATAACGCAGAGAATCGGCCACTGAGAATCGCTGTCATGTCTGTCATTTAATTGTATGTTTTCTTGGTTTATCGTTTTTTTTTAAATAACAGTTACGATGTCGTAACCTCCCCTAAATAATAATCATTCATACAAATCAGTATGCAATAAACCTTTCAAGCATTTCGATGCAACACTCATTGTATTTTCGAGATATACAGGTTGTCGACCACATTTTCACCAATATGCATGTACCCAATAGAACTGAAATACTCAATGACAAAATACTTCTGTTACATATCGTATGTGATAGAAATGTATACTTTCAAGTTAAATACGTGATGCATATTGTTAGTACATTGGGTAAAAGATCTTACTTTCTAACAATAAAAGTGAAATATACATGACGACAATTCAACGACAACGATTGGATCAAGTGAAACATCCAACGTAGAATAAATTATGACACGCGTACGCTTCTAAACAGTAATCATTCTATATGTTGGTGTCAAATCGCTGAAATACGATAACATAGAAGGGGAAAATGTCTAAATACACCACGTAGTAAACTTAAAAGTGTAGTGTGTACTGATGGTACTTTGTAATAGTACTTTTTACATGATATTTAACTTGGCAGACAAAGAAAGTTCAGTAAAGTTGATAATGGTATGCTGTTGTATATATTTCTACGGAATGAAATTGTCTCACGTTTGATTACCGAATATAAAATAAACTTTAATAATTCTCTATATATACCTACTTTTATTATTTTAAAGACACCATTATGTCTCTGTATATTGATACCTAAAATGTGTTTCATTTGACTTGTCAATACATGTATCGCCACACCGGAAGTAAATCCACTGATTAGATATTCCGACATATATGTGGCAACCAATCCCAGACGCATTTTTCCTAATGCTACCTACATGGAAGACATTTTAAATAATAAGACATTCTACATAATAATACATGCATGGCATGGCATACATAGTAAGACTTTCTTTTATCGAGTACTCGATTAATGTTCGTTGCATCGTGATTTCGAGGTCCGCGTGGGTCGGCCAAAAGACAATAAATCTGGTATTTTTCCCTTCGAGTCAAATGAAGCGACTTATAATGGTTCGACTTTACAGTACATATACATGTACTCTTGGTTCATTAAATAATCAATCAATATACTTTACGTTACATCAATAGCCTTCGCATATAGGTTTGTCAATAAAGAAACATATAAACATTTTTTTCAAATTGCAAGACTGTATACTCTGTTGTTGTGTTGTATACTGCCTGGTGATATCTTCAATACTGTATCTACACTAAGTACAAATGTAGTACTTGTAAACCATGATTGTATGGCGAATATTTGACAAAATAAATGTCTGTGGTGGAAGTATTATACAGCAAGTTTGTTTGGTCGTGATGCTTTCATTTTTTCTAATGATCAGTTGCTTTAAGTAACTTTTAGCTACAACAATAGACGAAAATGCTTTATTGAAAACTTTAGTGAACACTTTACAAAAATAATTATATGTGTTTCGCCCTGTTAATTAAGTTTGTGTGACCTATTGTTCCCATGATGATGCCATATTAAAATGATGATATTTAGCAGATAATATCACGTAACAACAACAATGTGCGCTATAATATACTGTAGTGCACAATGAAGACGTGACGTTTTACGCTATAATATACTGTAGTGCACAATAAAGTCGTGACGTTTTACGCTATAATATACTGTAGTGCACAATGAAGTCGTGACGTTTACTTTACAAGAAGAGTATGAAGATACTAAAGGGGGGTTATCAGAATCGTAAACAAACAACACAATGGCCAAAAGTACAAACAACGATCTACAAAACATACACATACAACTAAAAATCGAGTAACACGAACCCCACTAACAACCGGGGGGTGAACTCAGGTGCTCTGGAAGGTTAATCAGTTATTGCTCCACTAGTGGCACCCGTTGTGTAAAGCTAGTTACAAACACAGTGATAAGTCATGAATGAAGAAAGGACAATGCATGATGAAAATCAAGAGTGACATTCTTTACTACATGACGATTAATATTAAATAACATGTATTATGAATGAATTGTATCGGTGGTGTAATGGGTAGCTCGCCTCGAGTGTAGTAGATAATGTCCCGGTTGAGTCAAACCAAAGACTACAGATGTTGCCTTTGTTGCTTCTCCGTTGAACACGCAGCAGCAATTAGGGATAAAAGCAACGTCTGGTTGGCACGGAACAAGAATAATATGTCGGAGTGGAGCGACGTGTCTACTCGCGGACTGTTGTTTTAGTGAGCTAGCACTATCAATACTATGTCGGAGTGGAGCGACGTTTCTCCCCACGGACTGCTGTTTCAGTAAGCTAGCACTATTAAAATCCAACCTGGCGTGTTGCTCTAATACATAACGGACATCATTTTCAATTTCTAATCCCTGAATCATGGATGTAATGTAACAATTTCTAATCCCTGAATCATGGATGTAATGTAATAATTTCTAATCCCTGAATCATGGATGTAATGTAACAATTTCTAATCCCTGAATCATGGATGTAATGTAACAATTTATAATCCCTGAAACATGGATGTAATGTAGCAATTTCTAATCCCTGAAAGAAAACAAATCATATATCTATTGATTGGAAAAATTAAATTTGGGCGGGGATGACTGTTGTGAACGTTCAATTTTATTTACATAGGAAATGTTAATGATATAATTTCTATATTTCTTGGTCAGAGAGATATAAAATCATACCAAAAGATGCATGCACACAATCTAGTGTTTTACAATAATACTATAAAAGCACCCTAAGATCATATAAAACAACATTTCATAGATCTGCAAATTCCGAACAAGTACCTTTAGTATCTACATGTGTTGTTTTCCAAGGTTTAATGGATATCATTTTTCGGCCCTAATAATTCAATTTCGTTTGATATCGCAACTTTAAAGGTTATAACTACCAAGCCTATAGAGGATACCGATGCCAGTTAGTATGAGTTGACAGGTGAAACACCGTAGTGGACAGTTATCTAGAAACCTTATTGCTTGAGGTTAGTATCGGTGATCGAATTTACGTCACTTGGTCAACCAAACTCTTCATCATGACATAGTTTAATTAGATTTACCATTATCAATCCTGATACAAAGGACAAAGCGGTCGCCAGCTTAATTTTCTCTATATCAAGCTCAGTCATTCCAGTAGTTCCTAAGTCAATAGAAGAATCGTTAGTGATGTTGGCGTCTGGAAACACATGAGAATTATCCTTACCAATGCTGGTGTCCAGTACTGAACCTATCATTAACCCAACTATTGCTATAGTCCCTAGAATAAAAAGTAATACAATGGGAAAAAAATACCACACTGTCGGAACAGTTCCAAAATCCAATTGAAAAATCGAATAGAAAGGTAAAATCGATGCACAAATACATGATCGTTCACTTTCCTGGCTTGGTACATGCACATCAATAATAAATGGTTGTGTTAAACTAGTTGTATGGGTCCAAACCGTCTCCCAGTGAAATGATGCCGTCGTACAAGTGCTTTCCACATTTGAGTAAACGGCCAACCCTCACATATAACCGAGCAAACAGCGTTATTATAAAGAACCCTATTATGCTAAAATATTGAATAACAATTTCTTTAGGATATGGAATCAATAAATAAACGTCAGAGAATACCGCAGGGCCAATCAGAAATCCAGAGAAACTGGCAATATAGTACACAAGAGGAAGAAAAACGAAGCAAAAACACAATACGATATGTGTATGACACCACTATGCGCAAACAAACACAAATAACGTAAATAAGACATGAGCTCTCCTAATTTATGTAATGTATGCAATAATAAGGCTTGGTTTGGAACTAAAGGTACACATTGTTTCCTGACGTCCTATAACTGCTCACTGTTGTTATCTTTTTTTACTCCGTAGCTTAAGTACATGTGTGCCTAATAGTTTATACAATATTCTTTCTGATTTTTGCATGCAGTATTTTTTCCGTTCCCATGGTCATTTTGAGAGAAAAATATATCAAACATTGTGCTTACCCATCGATGCATGCCTGGAAGTGCCGGTAAAGAAATATATCAAAGGTCCAAAAAATGAGGTATACAGTCCACATATTGGAGGAAGTGACGCTAGCAAAGTATAGGCCATTCCTGAAAGAAAGAAAAGATGCAAACAATCTACATACAACGGACGAACGCGACGCTAGCAAGACATATGCAATCTTTAAGACACATACCAATCACGTATATATAGGTAGTAAATATAGCACCCACCGGATGTGACGCTATCAGGGCAGACGTTATTCATGGAACAAAGTAAACAATGTCATGCACCATCCAGATAACTCAATCGACACACATCGCATGTTCCATGATCTTCATCTCAAGTTATATTTACAGTATTATTTAGGATCTGTAGCTGATTTACAAGGCAGGGACTGGAAATATTCGAGTCAATCAGTTACATATTCTAGATAATACTGTAAATGTTTTGTGTCATGCATATCCCGCGGTCCGTGCAGAATTTTCATTCACAAAAACAATCGGCGCACTCTCAAGAAATATGTCGGACATGATGGTCGAGGGAGATATTCATCGGAAGACAGTTAAAACGTACAAAGGAGGGATTACCCATATGGACTTGAGCAACAAAAACATTAACCATTACTGCTTTCAAGGTAGGATTTTGTTCCCCTATTTTTATCAAACTGAAGTGTCATTGAACGCATGTCTTCTCAAACATAAACAAAAATATTAAATCTGATAAAAAGACAATGATTTTTAATAACTTTTAATTAGATTTTTAGTTAATTAGCTGATTAGCTGAAGTTAAGAGTTAAGGTAATTTTTTACACTTTTGATTATTTTTAATTTTGATTTTTGACATTTTATTTGAGAAATTGTTAACTGTGTGAAATTCATAAAATTGTCAGATTATCGTCTGCGTAATTGCTGATTAGATTCAAGGTTAAAAGTTTAAGATAATCAAACAGACTGCAGAAGGTTTTTTATTTTAAGATTCATTTGACAGTTTTCGGTATAGGAGTTTACAGTCATCTGCAAATAGAAATAGTAAGTAGAAGGTGATATCTCATCACTATGCGCTCGTCGTGTGTGTTGTGGAATACTATTTTTTATGGTTTAAAAAGGTTTCGAGTTGCTGTTTTGAAGGAAAAGTATTTGGCTAGCTAGCTGATATCAGGGGAAAATATTGGATCATATGTATGGTCGATTCCGGCTAGTGACGTCATACTGTACCATAACACATGGTAAATAAGAAGTTATAGTACGGTATGACGTCACTAACCTAGAAGTTATAGTACAGGTTGGCTCCACCCTTCAAGCTTCTTTCTGATTTATAGAATGGACATACCCTATTGAAAACACACCAAACCATGACACAACTCGAATTTATGATACCCTTTGATATGCATACGCCGCATATTGTGATTCGCCGGATGAGTCAAAAAGTGCAAATATGGATATTACTGTATCGAATTGTGTCTACATGAGTAAAAGTTATACAATAACAACAACAACGATTATCTCCCATCGCTTGAATAATTATCAAATTTGCATTGCGGAATGCTAAAAGACCAGGATATCGTTTTATGAAATCTACTGCATACTAATGAAGTAACAATCAGCGGAAAGTAGAGCATAATTAGTACCCATAATAATACCGCTGTCTTTAAAAAAAACTCGTTGACCACACATATCAACGAAAAATTGTCAAATGAGTAATCAGTATTCTAGCAGCACCTGTTGATGGAGTATATACCTCTCAGCAACAACAGTAACACGACGGCTGCTACTATTGGGCAAGAACAGCTTACCCTTACGGAACAGTTGGTTCACCCCCTACACCCTTCTCACCCCTCCTCCCGGTGTTAACATGCAGTTTGCATGGTCAGCAAGTTGCCGTCAATTGTGTATGACTTATCTCCCTTTGGCCTTATATCGACACATACATATAGATTTACGGAATATATTTCCGGTATTGATTTTGTATTTATGCTCTCTCTGTAAATATTTGTTGAAGAAGAAAGACGTTAGTTTTTAGCACCGAGTTATTATTTTATTGTTTGCCTACCAAATATAGTGAGATGATGGAGAACCCTGAAGATATTGATTGTTGGTATTTATGAGAGCATTTTGACACATATTTTTGATCAACGCACGTGTTTGGCCTCGATCTGAAATTGATGACCGCAGATGAGTGACCGTGGCCTTACAAACCAAATTTATCATCTCGTCCTGACCCACTTGTTCGCCTGATCCGTATACCAGTATTACTCTCGGATAGTAAAGGTTTATCCTTACAGATTCAGGTTACAGTAAAACCTGAAACGTTCATAGAATTTTGGTGTTATCCAGGAGCCACAGCAGAAAACGGGCTAGATTATTTACGACGCTCACTTGCTTCGCAATTTCAGAAATTGCATCCAATGACATTATGTGTATGGGTAGGGACATGCAATCTTAAAACCAAGCATCAAAATGGACGTATCGAGTTGACCGGTCGTGATTCAAATCCAGCTTATAATCTCGTCAACACACTTAAGGACATTTATCATTTTGTCAGAACATTTGATCAGTGAGTCAAGTTAGTATTTTTACACATTTCCATATTATTCCATCTAAAATTACTACAAGCATACGAGAGACACAAATCATGAGCAGTACTAAGAAGATGATTACATTTTGCAGACTCAAATAGACATAGTGAATCATTATATTAATGACACCAATCGAGTGCTCCATTCATACACACCCCATTTCTCTGAAGATTTAGTACACTTCAAAAGAAATTCCAGATATTCATTGAGAACAAAATATAAATAAAATTTACATTATATACAGATGGGATTCATCCCAAACCATTATTAGCTAAACTCTGGTTAGCAAGAATTTGTCGTTTAGTTCATGATTTTTGTTACTGAATTTGATTAACCTTGACATTTGGTTGGCATTATGTCTATATTTACTACTTGTTCTTCTTATGCTCCTTTACACATGGTACTGTTGATGAAACCGTCTAGTGGGACAAATTGGTTCAAACATAGATTGGTTAAAATAGACATAGCATGCTACATGAACTGTCAGAAAGGAAAGTCTTGAGGCGTTATTGACCATAATCCTGAACACTTGACTTCGAACTGGAAATTGATTAAATCATGACATAAATAAAAACGTAGATATCAAATTTAGTGCGCACGACAGGTTTCTGGAATAATCTTAATCAGGTACGTTCAAAGCTCAATGATTGGGAAGCAAAATAATTCCAAAGTTTTTGGGAGCAGTAAAACGAAAAGGTCTAAACAGAATAAACAAAATCGACTAAGGTCACCTATGGCTGAGGTAGGAAAGTCTTAGTTTTAATCATAAATATTTTAATTAGAAACTGTAAATTTCCAGACTTGGAATAGGTATAACATAATCCGGCTACTAGTGCCAATAACTACATATTTTTTTTATCAGAGTGTTAAGTTTCAGTGTATGAGTATTCTGATGTTACCATGAATACTTGTCATTTTTTTTAAAAAACAAACCAATAATGCAGAGTTCTTGTGATATCACAATCTTTTACACAACAATCAGTTACATAGCATACTCAATCCATTAAAATAATATTCTAATAATATTAACATGGGAAAATAATGTGTCTGTTGTTTCCTATAAGCGGCTATAGGTACCATTAATCCTAAATTGCATTTTTTTCAGATAGCTGAAATACGTTTTTGTACTATTTTGTAAGCAAATTGTATGGTTCAAAGGATGTCTGTTTGTAGTTTAATTAAACACTTATCTGCCAAATATGTCTAAAATGTAATTATGTTAGCTAATTTGAATATCTACCATTAAAGTATATGTTTCGTCACAAAACAATTCAGAAACCCATATTTAGTGCTATATATTCAAATCAGTGGGCGATCGTATTAGACTAACCAAGTATAACAATATTCCGAGCAGCATGTCAATAAATATGCACGTGTATTTATAGTGATTTGTCTCTCCGATATTATATATATTACACTTTGTTTTTAGCCCTCATAAAGTGCCTGAAGCCCGCGATAGTACACATGCTATCATAGTTTCCAGACATATATAAAATAATAAACATGTACAAAGCCAACCAATATGACTGTGTTGTGTTCCATTTTTTGGACTCATTAATTATTTTGGGATCATTTATTTGATGTGTTCTTGCAATAAGACAAAGATAGCATTGAACAAGTTAACAGGAGAGCTGCCAGCTTTGCTACAAACATAGAAACGTCCCAAATGAAGAACTCTAAAGATCTGTTACAGTACATACAATCAAGATCCCTCTCCTCCTGCAATAACATTCAGACATTTGACTCCTCTACCCTCTACACCACTATTCCTCACTCTAAGCCAAGTAGATGCAAATACCTTTTGCTAGGAAGAGACAGATCTTATTTTGTTTAAAAAAACCACTCTCATTCTACCAACAAGTTCTCTGAAACTGACATCATCAACATGTTCAAGATTTTGATTGACAACATATTTGTTTTGTTTGGTGAACGTGTGTTTCAAAAGACAGTCGGTATACCTATGGGTACAAACTGTGCTCCTCCTCTCGCCGACATGTTCATTTATTCGTATGAGGTAGATTTCATAAAGGGACTTCCCAGAAAAAACGAAAAGAAACTAACCCGATCCTTTAATTTCACGTTCCGCTATAATAATTCTAGGTTTGGTGATTTCGTTGATCGCATCTATCCCATTGAGCTTGAAATACACGACACAACAGATACAGATAGGTTTGCCTCATACCTTGAAGTACACCTTGCAATTGACAGTGAGGTGCGGTTAGCAACGAAACCTGACGACAAAAGAGAGGATTTAAATTTCCCCATTGTGAACTTTCCCATTGGGTAAGCAGTCCTGCTGCACTAGTGACACCCTATGTGATCTTATTTCTTATTTCAAAATAAATGTTTGATGTTAATCTAGTTACAAACCCGGTGACAAGTCATACATGAGGAAATAATCGAAAAATGCTTACGACAAGTGGAACATATCCGTAGTCATTTGTGATACAGATATTCGATAACGGTCAGCCAATTTATGGTGGCGACCGTAAAGCTTTCGAGGTAATGACTTCAATTTAATCAATAGGAACCCTTGGTTCAGTAGCTTCGTAGTTAGCAGGAACCCTCTATCAAGGAAATGCTAATAGGAACCACAAACTCTGGAATATCGTATCAGCTCAGAGATATATACTCCATATGCAGGTGCTGCTGGGATGTTGCTTCATAAAAATGGAAAGTTAACAATGAGAAAATTGTAATTATCTCTTTTGTCGTAAAGTTTCGTTCCTAACAGCCGCTCACTGTCAATTTCGAGGTGTATGTCAAGGTATGAAGCAGACCTATCTATATCTACGCGTCGCTAGATAAACTCAATTTGCGACCGTAAAACCGACGATGTACGTCCGCAAAGCTTAAAATACAATACAGTTAACTGCTAATTTTATAATTCTCCCCCGGGGCCGTCGGTGGTGGTGATTTCTAACTACCTGCGCAATCAGTGCCTATCGCCACTAAAGTTGTGGAGAGGTAGAATCTCACTCATGGCGAGGTGTACTCGATACAACATTATGTGATAAATTTTGTCAGTGACTTGTGGCAGGTCGGTGATTTTCTCCGGGTAATCCGGTTTCCTCTACCAATAAAACTGACCGCCACAATATATCTGAAATATTGTGAAAGTGGCGTTAACCACCATAACCGCAACCCTATCCCTATTATTCTCCCCTGTTACATTTATGCGTTTGTAAATAGTATTATAATAGTGTCATAATTAATGTTTTACATGTAAGATGCATTGTTAAATATTATACATTATATTCTATTACATTTTCAGTTTTTCAAAGATTCTGATTTGTCAACCATTGCAGGGTTAAAGAGACGAACAAAAAGAATCATCTAAGTATCTAAGTGGGGAAAAACTGAAGATAAGGAAATCTATGTTATTATCTTAAATAAGTGATCCTTCATTCGGATCTGTTGAAACTAGTCATAAAGGAATAAGGCCTTTCTAATGTGACTCTCAATGTTGAAGCTAGGTCTTATTTCTATACTGTACTCCTTGTGTAGTCCCGGTGTCATATGGCATTTTGAATCCATATCATATTTTGACCCCGGATTCAATCTTCCATATGGAGGTCAATTTTTTGTCATTGTATTTTGAACCTCCTCATAGTAAATTGATAACCTAAAGAGAGGAGTTCATAATACCATAACAGAGGGTTTGATATACCATAGGTAGGGGGTCGATATTCCATGAGCAGGGTGGTCAAGATACCATGAGTTGGGGGGTCGATATACCATGGGTAGGGGGGTCAATATACCATGGTAAGGGGGGTTGATATACCATGGGTAGGGGGGTCGATATACCATGGTTAGGGGTGTAAATATACCATGGGAAGGGGGTCAATATACCATGGATAGGGGGTTGATATACCATGGTTAGAGTGCTCGATATACCATGGGTAGGGGGGTCGATATACCATGGGTAGAGGGGTCAATATACCATGGGTAGGGGGGTTGATATACCATGGGTAGAGGGTCGATGTACCATGAGTAGGGGGGTCAATATACCATGGGTAAGGGGGTCAATATACCATGGGTAGGGGTTCGATATACCATGGTAGGGGGGTCGATATATCATAGGTAGGGGATCGATATACCATGGTTTAAAGGTCAATATATCATGGGTAGGGGGGTCGATATACCATGGGTATGGGGGTCAAGATACCATTGGTAGGGAGTTCAATATATACTATGGGTATTAGTAATAAAATTTCAAATTTCCAAAAAAATCTAAATAAAAATAAAAATAAAAATTTTCCAAAAAATTCAATATTTCAACAATTTCAAAAAATTACAAAATGTTCATAAAATTTCATGGTATTTTGACATCCCCCTATCCATGTATGGCATATCGTCCCCTACCCATGGTATTTTGACCCCCCTACCTATGGAATATCGACCCCCATACCCATAGTATTTTTACCCCCTATCCATGCATGGAATATCGACCCCCCTACCCATGGTATTTTGACTCCCCTACCCATGGGATATCGACCCCCCTACCCATGGTATATCGACCCCCCTAGCCATGGTATTTTGACCCCCTACCCATGGTAGATCAACTCCCCCTACCCATGGTATTTTGATCCCCTACCCATGGTATATCAACCTCCTACCCATGATATTTTGCCCCCTTCCAATGGTATATCCCATGATATTTTGATCCCCTACCCATTGAATATTGACCCCCCTACACATGGTATTTTGACCCCCTATCCATGGTATATTGACCACATTACCCATGGTATTTTGACCCCTACCCATGGAATATCGACTGCACATGATATTTTGACCTCCCTGCCTATCTCTTGATTAGAAATGGAGGGGGGGGGGGTCAATTTACCATGGGGTTCAAAATACCATATGACACCGGGTATCATTTTTATATAATTGAACAACCACGCCGTTGCCTTTTGTCCGAATTTGGAAAATTACATTAATCAATCTAGCATACAAATGCTATTAGCTGTCGGAATATAAATGCCTCGTTGGCTTAGAAATATTTTAAATATAATTTGATGTTTTCAATATTAACTAAAAATAAATCATTAGAGAAAGTATGTCACTTGCGACAGGTCGGTGGTTTTCTCCGGGTTCTCCGGTTTCCTCCATTAATAAAAATGACCGCCACGATATAGCTGAAATATTGTTGAAAGTGGCGTTAAACACCATCAAACAAACAATGAAGTGTTACACCTACCTTGGGGTATCTGCATTATTCCTACTGTTAGTCCTGATATTACATCACTAGGTAGATCTCTTATCTTGTACTTTCTTAAAACATTAATAAAGGGAAAGTTTGAATGCATGCACGACTTAAGACTATCTTTAGAAATGCATTTTTTGCCATAGCCTTTGACTCTTTCTTTTAATGATCGATCGACTGTCTCCTCCTCTGTTGCAAATATTTCTTCAAATTCGCAAACTTTATTCCACGATTTCCCATCCATTACTGTGTTTGTTGTACTCATATTAGAACCGGCACCATCGATATTACTACTAGTATTTATTGTATATTAACTAAATGTATCTATAATTATTGTACTTTTATACACATTATACCACTGTACTACTACTCTATATATTGACCAATAAGAAGCAATCAGTGAAAGTTTTTTTTAAACATTTATTCTAAATAAACTTTTAACCACTAAACATATATATCAATAACTGCAGCCTTGACCCTATCATACACCGGTTATAATATCTGTAAAATACTTTCCATTAATGGACATTGTATATGAGGAGTTGGAGATCGCTTAAGGAAGCGGTCCATGTACCCGTACGTTGGGAAGAATAAGTTCATGAGAATATGCAGTTATTGGCAGGGCAGCGTCCGGTTGAGAAGGGGGAGTGGAAACAATGCCTCCCGTAGGCTCATGATAATGAGGTTTATCTAATTTATAAGATAAACCAATTTAATAAAAGAGATATAATATTTTTGTGAATTCCCGGAAATTCATTTCATCGTCCGGATTTGTTCCGGTTCTCGTGACGTAATTTACTTTAAATTTTCAAGCGAGAAGCTGTCATTGCGAAATGTTTTAAAGTGTCCAAAACCCCTCCATTCTCCCCTTACTCCTTCCAACAATTTATGCTGCTGTTTTACAGTTTTTTCAAGCTAATCTAGACCATGCGAGGACAAATGAGAGTTTGGAGAGGTTTACAGGAACCCAGTCGAATACGTGGAGGACTGAATTTATGCAGTACTATTTTAGAGATATATACGGTAATAGATAAAATAGACAATTAATTCAAGCGATTATCTTACTACAGTGGTTAATTTTATTTTGTATAAACCACTGGTATTCCGTGTTCCTGTGAGATTGACTTTATATTTACTCTGATATTTCTTTGCTTATTATTGTCAATTTGTACATTTTTCTTACTTTTTGCATTAAATTCTTAAGTCACAGATAGCTTGGAGGGATCTGGCAAGATAAGGGGGCACGATTCTTTCCTTATTTGTACATCGGGTCATATTATGTATATAAACAGATAAGATCAGTTAACAACCGGAAAACTGTGAAAACCGTAATGACCCTGACTTGGTACAGGCATTTCTAAAGAAATGGTGGGTTGAATCAGATTTTAAGGCGCCAAACCTCCCGCTTTCATTACGGCTCAAAGGTTCCGGCTGTCACTATAACAGTATTTATAACAATACTGGAACAAAGTAGGTAAAATAGAATTCAAAATTAACGCATGTAAAGAAAAACTGCATTGTAAGTGATGTTACAACCACCGATCGGTAACCGATCCATTGATGATATTTGTGTTTTTTTACTGTCTTAATCCGATCTTGAAAGTCGTATCCATGTAGCTAAGCCAAATACATTAAACAGCATAGAGCATATAATTCACCATTGTTAAGAGGTGTCATTAAAATTACTTAAATATTCATGAAAATAAAGAGCTAAGCTACAGTTTATTTCGACGTGAACTTCGAATGTTATAGCAAAGCTGATCATATATTTACATAAGCAAACAAACAATCAATATGGATCTTGACATCTAATATCTTGTCTATATTGTTAATATGAAAGTCTCGCCCTTTGACCCACGAAGGTAACAAGAGAAGTTTGAAGATACCAAAGGGGCAACAACAACAACAACAACCTAAGTTCACTCGCTGCATAACATACTTATTGTTGAACCCTTTGATAAGCTTATGTTGGAGACATAACAAACACAAATTTAAATATTCGAACGGAACAGGAAATATAAACACTTACGTTTGGAAGTTTGTATTGAACTTCAGTAATGTCATAATTCGGAACATCATGTATGTTTAAGCTTAATCATTACTTAATTTGTTTATTGACGTTTTCTTTTTTTCTTTTTTTTGTACAAGCTTATTTTTAAATTATACACACACGTATATAAATGACTTGTGCCTGACTTGTGGTTTTCTCCGGATACACCGGTTTCCTCCGATAAAAGTGACCGTTACGAGATAGAAAGTGGTTACCATAGTGTATTTGCTTGAGAGAAAAAAAACGGGATTTACCAAAGTTTATGAATACAATTATGCTTTAATACACTGCGCTTATGGTACATTTATCCAGCAGATATTTATAATGTGGCTGAAATGTAGAACAAAAATAATAGCAAGTCATCAACTTTGATTCGTGTCCAAGTGTAAAGTTTGATAATCTCTAATGTTCATTATTCTTCACATCTTTTCTTTTTTTGTGTTGTCCTATTATGTGTCTTTACATTGTGTGATGTCCGTTACGATTTCGCATAAAAGCGATGTTAGGTTCGTCTTTACCCCCAGTTATGTGTAGGATGACTCATGTGTTAATTACCTCCAGTTATATGTAGAATGACTCATGTCTTATTAACCTCCAGTTATATGTAGGATGACTCATGTCTTATTTACCTCCAGTTATATGTAAGATGACTCATGTCTTACTTACCTCCAGATATATGTAGGATGACTCATGTCTTATTTACCTCCAGTTATATGTAGGATGATTCATGTCTTATTTACCTCCAGTTATATGTAGGATGACTCATGTCTTATTTACCTCCAGTTATATGTAGAATGACTCATGTCTTATTTACCTTCAGTTATATGTAGAATGACTCATGTCTTATTTACCTCCAGTTATATGTAGAATGACTCGTGTCTTATTTACCTCCAGTTATATGTAGGATGATTCATGTCTTATTTACCTCCAGTTATATGTAGGATGATTCATGTCTTATTTACCTCCAGTTATATGTAGGATGACTCATGTCTTATTTACCTCCAGTTATATGTAGGATGATTCATGTCTTATTTACCTCCAGATATATGTAGGATGATTCATGTCTTATTTACCTCCAGTTATATGTAGGATGACTCATGTCTTATTTACCTCCAGTTATATGTAGGATGATTCATGTCTTATTTACCTCCAGTTATATGTAGGATGACTCATGTCTTATTTACCTCCAGTTATATGTAGAATGATTCATGTCTTATTTACCTCCAGTTATATGTAGGATGATTCATGTCTTATTTACCTCCAGATATACGTAGGATGATTCATGTCTTATTTACCTCCAGTTATATGTAGGATGATTCATGTCTTATTTACCTCCAGTTATATGTAGGATGACTCATGTCTTATTTACCTCCAGTTATATGTAGAATGATTCATGTCTTATTTACCTCCAGATATACGTAGGATGATTCATGTCTTATTTACCTCCAGTTATATGTAGGATGATTCATGTCTTATTTACCTCCAGTTATATGTAGGATGATTCATGTCTTATTTACCTCCAGATATATGTAGGATGATTCATGTCTTATTTACCTCCAGTTATATGTAGGATGATTCATGTCTTATTTACCTCCAGTTATATGTAGAATGATTCATGTCTTATTTACCTCCAGATATACGTAGGATGATTCATGTCTTATTTACCTCCAGTTATATGTAGGATGATTCATGTCTTATTTACCTCCAGTTATATGTAGGATGATTCATGTCTTATTTACCTCCAGTTATATGTAGGATGATTCATGTCTTATTTACCTCCAGTTATATGTAGGATGACTCATGTCTTATTTACCTCCAGTTATATGTAGGATGACTCATGTCTTATTTACCTCCAGTTATATGTAGGATGACTCGTGTCTTATTTAACTCCAGTTATATGTAGGATGACTCATGTCTTATTTACCTCCAGTTATATGTAGGATGATTCATGTCTTATTTACCTCCAGTTATATGTAGGATGACTCATGTCTTATTTACCTCCAGTTATATGTAGAATGACTCATGTCTTATTTACCTCCAGTTATATGTAGGATGATTCATGGCTTATTTACCTCCAGTTATATGTAGGATGATTCATGTCTTATTTACCTCCAGTTATATGTAGGATGACTCATGTCTTATTTACCTCCAGTTATATGTAGGATGACTCATGTCTTATTTACCTCCAGTTATATGTAGGATGATTCATGTCTTATTTACCTCCAGTTATATGTAGGATGATTCATGTCTTATTTACCTCCAGATATATGTAGGATGACTCATGTCTTATTTACCTCCAGTTATATGTAGGATGATTCATGTCTTATTTACCTCCAGTTATATGTAGGATGACTCATGTCTTATTTACTTCCAGTTATATGTAGGATGACTCGTGTCTTATTTAACTCCAGTTATATGTAGGATGACTCATGTCTTATTTACCTCCAGTTATATGTAGGATGATTCATGTCTTATTTACCTCCAGTTATATGTAGGATGACTCATGTCTTATTTACCTCCAGTTATATGTAGGATGACTCATGTCTTATTTACTTCCAGTTATATGTAGGATGATTCATGTCTTATTTACCTCCAGTTATATGTAGGATGACTCATGTCTTATTTACCTCCAGTTATATGTAGGATGACTCATGTCTTATTTACCTCCAGTTATATGTAGGATGACTCATGTCTTATTTACTTCCAGTTATATGTAGGATGACTCATGTCTTATTTACCTCCAGTTATATGTAGGATGATTCATGTCTTATTTACCTCCAGTTATATGTAGGATGATTCATGTCTTATTTACCTCCAGTTATATGTAGAATGACTCATGTCTTATTTACCTCCAGTTATATGTAGGATGATTCATGTCTTATTTACCTCCAGTTATATGTAGGATGACTCATGTCTTATTTACCTCCAGTTATATGTAGGATGATTCATGTCTTATTAACCTCCAGTTATATGTAGGATGACTCATGTCTTATTTATCACCAGTTATATGTAGGATGACTCATGTCTTATTTACCTCCAGTTATATGTAGAATGACTCATGTCTTATTTACCTCCAGTTATATGTAGGATGATTCATGTCTTATTTACCTCCAGTTATATGTAGGATGATTCATGTCTTATTTACCTCCAGTTATATGTAGGATGACTCATGTCTTATTTACCTCCAGTTATATGTAGGATGATTCATGTCTTATTAACCTCCAGTTATATGTAGGATGACTCATGTCTTATTTATCACCAGTTATATGTAGGATGACTCATGTCTTATTTACCTCCAGTTATATGTAGGATGATTCATGTCTTATTTACCTCCAGTTATATGTAGAATGACTCATGTCTTATTTACCTCCAGTTATATGTAGGATGACTCATGTCTTATTTACCTCCAGTTATATGTAGGATGATTCATGTCTTATTTACCTCCAGTTATATGTAGGATGATTCATGTCTTATTTACCTCCAGTTATATGTAGGATGATTCATGTCTTATTTACCTCCAGTTATATGTAGGATGACTCATGTCTTATTTACCTCCAGTTATATGTAGGATGATTCATGTCTTATTAACCTCCAGTTATATGTAGGATGACTCATGTCTTATTTATCACCAGTTATATGTAGGATGACTCATGTCTTATTTACCTCCAGTTATATGTAGGATGATTCATGTCTTATTTACCTCCAGTTATATGTAGGATGACTCATGTCTTATTTACCTCCAGTTATATGTAGGATGATTCATGTCTTATTAACCTCCAGTTATATGTAGGATGACTCATGTCTTATTTATCACCAGTTATATGTAGGATGACTCATGTCTTATTTACCTCCAGTTATATGTAGGATGACTCATGTCTTATTTACCTACAGTTATATGTAGGATGATTCATGTCTTATTTACCTCCAGTTATATGTAGGATGACTCATGTCTTATTTACTTCCAGTTATATGTAGAATGACTCATGTCTTATCTACCTCCAGTTATATGTAGGATGATTCATGTCTTATTTACCTCCAGTTATATGTAGGATGACTCATGTCTTATTTACCTCCAGTTATATGTAGAATGACTCATGTCTTATTTACCTCCAGCTATATGTAGGATGATTCATGTCTTATTTACCTCCAGTTATATGTAGGATGACTCATGTCTTATTTACCTCCAGTTATATGTAGAATGACTCGTGTCTTATTTACCTCCAGTTATATGTAGAATGACTCATGGCTTATTTACCTCCAGTTATATGTAGAATGACTCATGTCTTATTTACCTCCAGTTATATGTAGGATGATTCATGTCTTATTTACCTCCAGTTATATGTAGAATGACTCATGTCTTATTTACCTCCAGTTATATGTAGGATGATTCATGTCTTATTTACCTCCAGTTATATGTAGGATGACTCATGTCTTATTTACCTCCAGTTATATGTAGGATGACTCATGTCTTATTTACCTCCAGTTATATGTAGGAGGACTCATGTGTTAATTACCTCCAGTTATATGTAGGATGACTCATGTCTTATTTACCTCCAGTTATATGTAGAATGACTCATGTCTTATTTACCTCCAGTTATATGTAGGATGATTCATGTCTTATTTACCTCCAGTTATATGTAGGATGACTCATGTCTTATTTACCTCCAGATATATGTAGGATGACTCATGTCTTATTTACCTCCAGTTATATGTAGGATGATTCATGTCTTATTTACCTCCAGTTATATGTAGGATGATTCATGTCTTATTTACCTCCAGTTATACGTAGGATGATTCATGTCTTATTTACTTCCAGTTATATGTAGAATGACTCATGTCTTATTTACCTCCAGTTATATGTAGGATGATTCATGTCTTATTTACCTCCAGTTATATGTAGGATGATTCATGTCTTATTTACCTCCAGTTATATGTAGAATGACTCATGTCTTATTTACCTCCAGTTATATGTAGGATGATTCATGTCTTATTTACCTCCAGTTATATGTAGGATGATTCATGTCTTATTTACCTCCAGTTATATGTAGAATGATTCATGTCTTATTTACCTCCAGTTATATGTAGGATGACTCATGTCTTATTTACCTCCACTTATATGTAGAATGATTCATGTCTTATTTACCTCCAGATATATGTAGGATGACTCATGTCTTATTTACCTCCAGTTATATGTAGGATGATTCATGTCTTATTTACCTCCAGTTATATGTAGGATGATTCATGTCTTATTTACCTCCAGTTATATGTAGGATGATTCATGTCTTATTTACCTCCAGTTATATGTAGGATGATTCATGTCTTATTAACCTCCAGTTATATGTAGGATGATTCATGTCTTATTTACCTCCAGTTATATGTAGGATGATTCATGTCTTATTTACCTCCAGTTATATGTAGGATGATTCATGTCTTATTTACCTCCAGTTATACGTAGGATGATTCATGTCTTATTTACCTCCAGTTATATGTAGGATGATTCATGTCTTATTTACCTCCAGTTATATGTAGGATGATTCATGTCTTATTTACCTCCAGTTATATGTAGGATGATTCATGTCTTATTTACCTCCAGTTATACGTAGGATGATTCATGTCTTATTTACCTCCAGTTATATGTAGGATGATTCATGTCTTATTTACCTCCAGTTATATGTAGGATGATTCATGTCTTATTTACCTCCAGTTATATGTAGAATGATTCATGTCCTATTTACCTCCAGTTATATGTAGGATGACTCATGTCTTATTTACCTCCAGTTATATGTAGAATGACTCATGTCTTATTTACCTCCAGTTATATGTAGGATGATTCATGTCTTATTTACCTCCAGTTATATGTAGAATGACTCATGTCTTATTTACCTCCAGTTATATGTAGGATGATTCATGTCTTATTTACCTCCAGTTATATGTAGGATGATTCATGTCTTATTTACCTCCAGTTATATGTAGGATGATTCATGTCTTATTTACCTCCAGTTATATGTAGGATGATTCATGTCTTATTTACCTCCAGTTATATGTAGGATGACTCATGTCTTATTTACCTCCAGTTATATGTAGGATGATTCATGTCTTATTTACCTCCAGTTATATGTAGGATGATTCATGTCTTATTTACCTCCAGTTATATGTAGGATGATTCATGTCTTATTTACCTCCAGTTATATGTAGGATGATTCATGTCTTATTTACCTCCAGTTATATGTAGAATGACTCATGTCTTATTTACCTCCAGTTATATGTAGGATGATTCATGTCTTATTTACCTCCAGTTATATGTAGGATGATTCATGTCTTATTTACCTCCAGTTATATGTAGGATGACTCATGTCTTATTTACCTCCAGTTATATGTAGGATGATTCATGTCTTATTTACCTCCAGTTATATGTAGGATGATTCATGTCTTATTTACCTCCAGTTATATGTAGGATGACTCATGTCTTATTTACCTCCAGTTATATGTAGGATGATTCATGTCTTATTTACCTCCAGTTATATGTAGGATGACTCATGTCTTATTTACCTCCAGTTATATGTAGGATGACTCATGTCTTATTTACCTCCAGTTATATGTAGGAGGACTCATGTGTTAATTACCTCCAGTTATATGTAGGATGACTCATGTCTTATTTACCTCCAGTTATATGTAGAATGACTCATGTCTTATTTACCTCCAGTTATATGTAGGATGATTCATGTCTTATTTACCTCCAGTTATATGTAGGATGACTCATGTCTTATTTACCTCCAGATATATGTAGGATGACTCATGTCTTTTTTACCTCCAGTTATATGTAGGATGATTCATGTCTTATTTACCTCCAGTTATATGTAGGATGATTCATGTCTTATTTACCTCCAGTTATACGTAGGATGATTCATGTCTTATTTACCTCCAGTTATATGTAGGATGATTCATGTCTTATTTACCTCCAGTTATATGTAGGATGATTCATGTCTTATTTACCTCCAGTTATATGTAGGATGATTCATGTCTTATTTACCTCCAGATATATGTAGGATGACTCATGTCTTATTTACCTCCAGTTATATGTAGGATGATTCATGTCTTATTTACCTCCAGTTATATGTAGGATGATTCATGTCTTATTTACCTCCAGTTATATGTAGGATGATTCATGTCTTATTTACCTCCAGTTATATGTAGGATGATTCATGTCTTATTTACCTCCAGTTATATGTAGAATGATTCATGTCTTATTTACCTCCAGTTATATGTAGGATGACTCATGTCTTATTTACCTCCACTTATATGTAGAATGATTCATGTCTTATTTACCTCCAGATATATGTAGGATGACTCATGTCTTATTTACCTCCAGTTATATGTAGGATGATTCATGTCTTATTTACCTCCAGTTATATGTAGGATGATTCATGTCTTATTTACCTCCAGTTATACGTAGGATGATTCATGTCTTATTTACCTCCAGTTATATGTAGGATGATTCATGTCTTATTTACCTCCAGTTATATGTAGGATGACTCATGTCTTATTTACCTCCAGTTATATGTAGGATGATTCATGTCTTATTTACCTCCAGTTATATGTAGGATGATTCATGTCTTATTTACCTCCAGTTATATGTAGAATGATTCATGTCCTATTTACCTCCAGTTATATGTAGGATGACTCATGTCTTATTTACCTCCAGTTATATGTAGGATGATTCATGTCTTATTTACCTCCAGTTATATGTAGAATGATTCATGTCTTATTTACCTCCAGATATATGTAGGATGACTCATGTCTTATTTACCTCCAGTTATATGTAGGATGATTCATGTCTTATTTACCTCCAGTTATATGTAGGATGATTCATGTCTTATTTACCTCCAGTTATATGTAGAATGATTCATGTCCTATTTACCTCCAGTTATATGTAGGATGACTCATGTCTTATTTACCTCCAGTTATATGTAGAATGACTCATGTCTTATTTACCTCCAGTTATATGTAGGATGATTCATGTCTTATTTACCTCCAGTTATATGTAGAATGACTCATGTCTTATTTACCTCCAGTTATATGTAGGATGATTCATGTCTTATTTACCTCCAGTTATATGTAGAATGACTCATGTCTTATTTCCCTCCAGTTATATGTAGGATGACTCATGTCTTATTTACCTCCAGTTATATGTAGAATGACTCATGTCTTATTTACCTCCAGTTATATGTAGGATGATTCATGTCTTATTTACCTCCAGTTATATGTAGAATGACTCATGTCTTATTTACCTCCAGTTATATGTAGGATGATTCATGTCTTATTTACCTCCAGTTATATGTAGAATGACTCATGTCTTATTTACCTCCAGTTATATGTAGGATGACTCATGTCTTATTTACCTCCAGTTATATGTAGAATGACTCATATCTGATTTACCTCCAGTTATATGTAGGATGATTCATGTCTTATTTACCTCGAGTTATATGTAGGATGACTCATGTCTTATTTACCTCCAGTTATATGTAGGATGATTCATGTCTTATCTACCTCCAGTTATATGTAGGATGACTCATGTCTTATTTACCTCCAGTTATATGTAGAATGACTCATGTCTTATTTACCTCCAGTTATATGTAGGATGATTCATGTCTTATTTACCTCCAGTTATATGTAGGATGACTCATGTCTTATTTACCTCCAGATATATGTAGGATGACTCATGTCTTATTTACCTCCAGTTATATGTAGGATGACTCATGTCTTATTTACCTCCAGTTATATGTAGAATGACTCATGTCTTATTTACCTCCAGTTATATGTAGGATGATTCATGTCTTATTTACCTCCAGTTATATGTAGGATGACTCATGTCTTATTTACCTCCAGATATATGTAGGATGACTCATGTCTTATTTACCTCCAGTTATATGTAGGATGATTCATGTCTTATTTACCTCCAGTTATATGTAGGATGATTCATGTCTTATTTACCTCCAGTTATATGTAGGATGATTCATGTCTTATTTACCTCCAGTTATATGTAGGATGATTCATGTCTTATTTACCTCCAGTTATATGTAGGATGATTCATGTCTTATTTACCTCCAGTTATATGTAGGATGATTCATGTCTTATTTACCTCCAGTTATATGTAGGATGATTCATGTCTTATTTACCTCCAGTTATATGTAGGATGATTCATGTCTTATTTACCTCCAGTTATATGTAGGATGATTCATGTCTTATTTACCTCCAGTTATATGTAGGATGATTCATGTCTTATTTACCTCCAGTTATATGTAGAATGATTCATGTCTTATTTACCTCCAGTTATATGTAGGATGACTCATGTCTTATTTACCTCCACTTATATGTAGAATGATTCATGTCTTATTTACCTCCAGATATATGTAGGATGACTCATGTCTTATTTACCTCCAGTTATATGTAGGATGATTCATGTCTTATTTACCTCCAGTTATATGTAGGATGATTCATGTCTTATTTACCTCCAGTTATACGTAGGATGATTCATGTCTTATTTACCTCCAGTTATATGTAGGATGATTCATGTCTTATTTACCTCCAGTTATATGTAGGATGATTCATGTCTTATTTACCTCCAGTTATATGTAGGATGATTCATGTCTTATTTACCTCCAGTTATATGTAGAATGATTCATGTCCTATTTACCTCCAGTTATATGTAGGATGACTCATGTCTTATTTACCTCCAGTTATATGTAGAATGACTCATGTCTTATTTACCTCCAGTTATATGTAGGATGATTCATGTCTTATTTACCTCCAGTTATATGTAGAATGACTCATGTCTTATTTACCTCCAGTTATATGTAGGATGATTCATGTCTTATTTACCTCCAGTTATATGTAGAATGACTCATGTCTTATTTCCCTCCAGTTATATGTAGGATGACTCATGTCTTATTTACCTCCAGTTATATGTAGAATGACTCATGTCTTATTTACCTCCAGTTATATGTAGGATGATTCATGTCTTATTTACCTCCAGTTATATGTAGAATGACTCATGTCTTATTTACCTCCAGTTATATGTAGGATGATTCATGTCTTATTTACCTCCAGTTATATGTAGAATGACTCATGTCTTATTTACCTCCAGTTATATGTAGGATGACTCATGTCTTATTTACCTCCAGTTATATGTAGAATGACTCATATCTGATTTACCTCCAGTTATATGTAGGATGATTCATGTCTTATTTACCTCGAGTTATATGTAGGATGACTCATGTCTTATTTACCTCCAGTTATATGTAGGATGATTCATGTCTTATCTACCTCCAGTTATATGTAGGATGACTCATGTCTTATTTACCTCCAGTTATATGTAGAATGACTCATGTCTTATTTACCTCCAGTTATATGTAGAATGACTCATGTCTTATTTACCTCCAGTTATATGTAGGATGATTCATGTCTTATTTACCTCCAGTTATATGTAGGATGATTCATGTCTTATTTACCTCCAGTTATATGTAGGATGATTCATGTCTTATTTACCTCCAGTTATATGTAGAATGACTCATGTCTTATTTACCTCCAGTTATATGTAGGATGATTCATGTCTTATTTACCTCCAGATATATGTAGGATGATTCATGTCTTATTTACCTCCAGTTATATGTAGGATGACTCATGTCTTATTTACCTCCAGTTATATGTAGGATGATTCATGTCTTATTTACCTCCAGATATATGTAGGATGATTCATGTCTTATTTACCTCCAGTTATATGTAGGATGATTCATGTCTTATTTACCTCCAGTTATATGTAGAATGACTCATGTCTTATTTACCTCCAGATATATGTAGGATGACTCATGTCTTATTTACCTCCAGTTATATGTAGGATGATTCATGTCTTATTTACCTCCAGTTATATGTAGGATGATTCATGTCTTATTTACCTCCAGATATATGTAGGATGATTCATGTCTTATTTACCTCCAGTTATATGTAGGATGATTCATGTCTTATTTACCTCCAGTTATATGTAGGATGATTCATGTCTTATTTACTTCTAGTTATATGTAGGATGACTCATGTCTTATTTACCTCCAGTTATATGTAGGATGACTCATGTCTTATTTACCTCCAGTTATATGTAGGATGATTCATGTCTTATTTACCTCCAGTTATATGTAGGATGATTCATGTCTTATTTACCTCCAGTTATATGTAGGATGATTCATGTCTTATTTACCTCCAGTTATATGTAGGATGACTCATGTCTTATTTACCTCCAGTTATATGTAGAATGACTCATGTCTTATTTACCTCCAGTTATATGTAGGATGACTCATGTCTTATTTACCTCCAGTTATATGTAGGATGACTCATGTCTTATTTACCTCCAGTTATATGTAGGATGACTCATGTCTTATTTACCTCCAGATATATGTAGGATGATTCATGTCTTATTTACCTCCAGTTATATGTAGGATGACTCATGTCTTATTTACCTACAGTTATATGTAGGATGACTCATGTCTTATTTATCTACAGTTATATGTAGGATGATTCATGTCTTATTTACCTCCAGTTATATGTAGGATGATTCATGTCTTATTTACCTCCAGTTATATGTAGGATGATTCATGTCTTATTTACCTCCAGTTATATGTAGGATGATTCATGTCTTATTTACCTCCAGTTATATGTAGGATGATTCATGTCTTATTTACCTCCAGTTATATGTAGGATGATTCATGTCTTATTTACCTCCAGTTATATGTAGAATGATTCATGTCTTATTTACCTCCAGTTATATGTAGGATGACTCATGTCTTATTTACCTCCAGTTATATGTAGGATGATTCATGGCTTATTTACCTCCAGTTATATGTAGGATGATTCATGTCTTATTTACCTCCAGTTATATGTAGGATGATTCATGTCTTATTTACCTCCAGTTATATGTAGGATGACTCATGTCTTATTTACCTCCAGTTATATGTAGGATGATTCATGTCTTATTTACCTCCAGTTATATGTAGGATGACTCATGTCTTATTTACCTCCAGTTATATGTAGGATGATTCATGTCTTATTTACCTGCAGTTATATGTAGGATGACGTCTTATTTACGTTGTTTGTGTTTGCTTACGTATATTGGTGTCCATCACGTATTGTGTTGTGTTTTTGCTTTGTCTTTCTTCGTCTTGTGTACCATATGTTGCCTATGTTTCTTGATTGTTCACCTTTGAATGCCTCTTCGGTATTCCCTAGCGTTTATTTACTAGCAGTTCTATATAGACATTATCAAATAAGTGAACTATACAATTATCCCTTGTTTGCCATTACTGATATGTTATTGTCAACATGAAGTGAACTAGTTTACCAAAACACAAGAGATGCCAAGCATGTTTTTAATACCTGTGTTCCAACAGTGTGGCCTTGTTATTGTTTTTCATCTTATATTTACTAGTTCTCAAAATGATAAACAAAAAAAACACATTCGTACTGTAATATTCTAAACACTAGGTGATAACCAATGAATTCTGATAACTAATACATATAGTACATTGTATCTTTACAACATATATTAAGAATATGAAAAAAAAAAAAAAAAAAAAAAAGGCCTCACCAACCTGTCGGAACAGTTCCAAATGCCAATAGGAAAATCGTAAAAAGAGGCAAAATTGATGCACAAACACTTTCCCGCCCACTCTCGTTGCTTGGCACAGACACTTAAAAGAGTGACGGGATTAAACTAGTTTTATGGGTACAGGAACATGTATAATTTAATTCCGTGAAATTAAAATGTGATTTTTCTTTGCTATGCTTTCTGGTATTATTTTTTGTTGATCGTTTATTGAAAAATTCCCTTAAAACATATATCTGCTTTATTCTAAACATATAATCTGGATGAATATACCTCTTGTACATAAGTTATATGGCTTGCATTGGCTTATGGTGTTTAACAATATTTCAGTTATATCGTGGTGGTCAGTTTTATTGGTGGGGGAAACCGGAATACCCGAAGAAAATCACCGACCTGCCGCAAGTTACTGACAAACTTTATCACATTACGTTGTACCGAGTACACCTCTTCATGAACGGGGTTCGGACTCATAACTTGAGTGGTGATAGGCACTGATTGCACAGGCAGTTGTAATTCATACTACTATCCGATCACGACCACGACGACCACCTCTTGTACATGAGGTTTGATCTTATGTTAGCCGGTCTGGATAAATAAACAAACGTTAGAGAACGCCGAAGGAGCAATCATGAACAGACAATCCATACTGACTAGAAACATTGGACACACAAGACACGGGACAAAAACAAGCAAAACAAAAACCACAACATAACACAGTAAAGCTAAAAAGTTGAGAAACACGGACCTCACAGTGAAAAACATGTAGACCTGAGAAACACGAACCCAACCGAGAAAGACATGTAGACCTGAAAAACACGGACCCCACCGAGAAAAACAGGTAGACCTCTTAAAACTTAATAATGATATATCAGAAACACGGACCCCACCGAGAAAAACATGTAGACCTCTTAAAACTTAATTATGAAATATCAGAAACACGGATCCCACCGAGAAAAACATGCAGACCTCTTAAAACTGAATAATGAAATATCAGAATTCCAATGGGAAATGTATCTCAAAGAATGCACTGATATTGATATCATGTCATCAAGCAGTACACATAAATATCTTGAGATAATATCGAGAAATATCCCCTCAAAAATGATTCAAGTAAGACCTTCTGATATGCCATGGTTTAATTCCCATATCAAAAGGGAAATCCGTACCCGAAACCGATCGAAAAAAATTGCAAGAACAAAAAAGTCATCGACCGCTATAGATAAGTACAAATCTCATCGTAATAAGGTAAAGAATATGATCAAGCATGCCCGTGAACAGTTCTTGTTAAGTGCAAATGAATTGGTAGACTCACTCCAAAGAAATGATTCAAAATCTTATTGGTCACTGATTCGGAAATTAATGAAAGGAACGTCCCAACATTATACTATTCCGCCCTTATATGATAATGATTCAAATGAATTGATATATGATTACAAGGTTAAGGCAAATATGTTGAATATATATTTGTGTTCTATTTCATTTGTTGATGATACTAATCATGTTCCCCAGATATACCATCAATAACTGATGCATTATTATCGAATATATATATTACTGAACACGATGTTAAAGATATTTCACCAACATTGAAAATAGGTAAAGCTTGTGGTGATGACGGCATCACCCATCAAATGTTAAAGAGTACTTCTGAAACCATTTGTATACCTTTAGCTATTATTTTTAACTTTTCGTTGCAGAAAGGCATATTTCCATCAACATGGAAAATTGCGCGAGATAAACCAGCTTTCAAAAAAGACGACAAAAGCAGTCCTTCAAATTATAGACCCATATTTTTATTAAGTTGTATAGGGAAAGTGATGGAACGTGCTGTATATAATTATATATATAATTTTATTTTTGAACATTCTCTTCTGTATGCCTACCATTCAGGATTCATTCATGGTCATTCTATTGTATATCAATTATTAGAAATGTATCATAGAGTGTGTCAAAATTTAAACGAACGATTGTCAACTATGACAGAATTTGGCATGAGGAACTTATTAAGAAACGTATGGGATATCGGGCGACCTTTTGATCTGGTTTAAGCATTATTTAAGTGGTAGAAGTCAATTTGTGTTTGAGTCTGAGGATTTACCCTATTTATATTGGATACCTAATCTCCATAAGACACCATGCAAAGAAAGGTACATAGCGGGATCATCAACTTGTTCGACGAAAGAATTGTCTATTCACCTGACAAAGATTCTGTCTGCAGTAAAAGAGGGACAACAGAAATATTGTGAAACTGTTTACTCGCGTAGTGGCATAAATCACATGTGGATTTTGAAAAACTCTAAAGATCTTTTGGATAACCTGAAATCAAGATCTTTCTCTCAGGTATCCTCCATCAAAACTTTTGATTTTTCAACTCTATATACCACCCTACAGCATGACAAATTAAAAACCCGCTTAAAAGAAACAATTCATAAAGCTTTTAGTCATAGAAACTATGGCTCAAAATGTGTTGTGTTAGGCTACAATTCCACATATTTTTCAAACAAAATTCAAAAAGGTAAAGAATGCTACTCCGAGGAACAAGTGATCAGTATGCTGTAGTTCCTCATCGATAGCATATTTGTCTCCTTTGGAGGGACACTGTTTCAGCAGGTCGTCGGCATACCAATGGGTACGAATTGTGCCCCTCTTCTAGCCGATTTATTTTTATACTCATATGAGTCGGAGTTTCTTCAAAAGCTTGTAAAAGATAAGAAGATTCATGAGGTTAGAGCCTTTAATTTCACATACAGGTATATTGATGACGTTTTATCTATCAATAATTCTATATTTGCAGAATTTCTTCCATTGATATATCCTCCAGAGCTGGAAGTTAAAGAGACCACCGATACAGCTTCGTCCGCATCATTTTTGGACTTATACCTCGAATTTTACGACAGTGGTCAACTCAGTACTAAAATTTATGATAAGCGGGACGACTTCAATTTTAAAATCATAAATTTTCCAAACATGTGCAGCAATATACCAGCTTCTCCTGCATATGGTGTTTACATCTCGCAATTGATTCGCTATGCAAGGGCCAGTAGCAATTATTCTGATTTCCTGAAACGTCTTCTTCATCTGAGAAACAGGCTACTGGACCAGGACTATGAAAAGATTCGCCTTATTCGATCTCTTAAAAAGGTTATATTCCGATACCAAGATCATGTCGAAATATATTCCGTCTCTGCAGAAAAAATTATAAGCGATGCATTTTCATATAGTGAAAATGTATAAAGATAAAGAAGTCAAAAAATGTCAAGGAAATTTTTTTTGTCAATGTGTAACGTAAAAATATTTTTGACATTTACGTCACCGAATATGGTACTGTTTTGACAACTATTTTACCTATTTTGTTGCTGTATTTAAATACTGTTATAGTGACAGCCGGAACCTTTGAACCGTAATGAGAGCGGGAGGTTTGGCGCCTTAAAATCTGATTCAACCCACCATTTCTTTAGAAATGCCTGTACCAAGTCAGGGTCATTACGGTTTTCACAGTTTTCCGGTTGTTGACTGATTTTGTCTGTTTATATAATTATGAGTTTTGACTTTCCCTTTGTGGGGTTGTTCGGATTTCGGTAATTTTGTTATTACCCTTATTGTAAATAATGAACTATCAGATTCTGGTCTTGTCAAAGCAGGTGTACCTCTATTATTTTTATTATATATTAATGACATTACTGATAATTTAGACAATTTGGCGAGACTGTTTGCTGAAGACACTTCATTGTCATACTCTGGGAAAAACTTAGATTTGATGCAAATTGAGATACATAATGATTTACAAATATTGGATCAATGGGCAAAGACATGGCTTGTAGACTTTAAGCCTAAGAAAAACTAAAGCCCTTATAATATCAAATAATATTAATATTCCTGAATTAAACATACGATTTAATGACGAATCAGTTGAACTTGTTGATAATCATAAACATCTGGGTGTAACATTTGTATCTGATGGAAACTGGACTGTACATATTGAAAACATAGCTAGATCAGCATAAAAACAAGTAAATGTTCTTCGTAAATTAAAATTCATTTTATCTAAACAAGCTTTGTCAAATATCTATCTTACATTTATCAGACTAATACTAGAATTTGCATGTGAAGTGTGGGATGGGTGTTATGAACGGGACATTGAAAAATTAGAAAAAAATACAATTAGAAGCGGCACGAATTGTAACAGGTCTGACATAATTTGCTAGTAAGGATGCATTATATTTTGAGACTGGATGGAGTGCTTTAGCTAATCGGCGGGAAAATCGTAAATTAACTACTTTTTAATAAAATTCATAATAAATTATCCCTCCTTATTTATCTAACTGTTTACCTCAAGTTACATCAGATGTAAATAGTTATAATCTTAGAAATAATCAGAATTATGCTCCACCCAGATGCAGACTGGGAACATCAGCAAGCTTATTTATTCCATCTACCGTTTCGCTTTGGAACAATCTAGACATATCAATAAGAAATTCCCCTACATTATCTTCGTTTACAAATAGAGTGGAAGTTGATATCTATAAAACCCTAAAGTATTATAATGAAGGCCCACGGAAACTAAGTATATTACATACTAGACTTAGACACCAATGCAGCTCACTCAATGCCGATCTGTCAAAAATACATATAATAAATAATTTTAAATATAATTGCGTTGCTTCTTTTGAAGATGTTAAACATTATTTTCTGAAATGTCCTTTATGCTTCAACGAAAGAAGAACACTTCTGAGTAATTGCGACGATATCAATATGAATATTGAAACTTTGCTCTTTGGGAACGATAAGTATAGTTATGACGTAAACTCCAAAATATTTGGAAAAGTTCGAACTTTTATCAATCACTCAAAACTATTTTAGGACTAATGTCAGCAATTTTTCACTTTTTCACTCTTTCACTTGTACTTCTTACTTTCTTCCAGTGTCAACATTTTAAATGTCTATTGTCTGTGTTTTGTGTTGCTGTCATTAATTCATGTGTATAATTTGTAAGTAGAGGACTTCATATAAGTTGGTATAACTTGCTCTCCAATCCTATTGTTTATGTACAATTAAATATTATTAGACTAAAAACTGGTATTAACACAGGTTCCTGAGAAACACGGACCCCACCGAGAAAAACCGGTATTAACACAGGTTCCTGAGAAACACGGACACCACCGAGAAAAACCGGTATTAACACAGGTTCCTGAGAAACACGACCCCACTGAGAAAACCCGGTATTAACACAGGTTCCTGAGAAACACGACCCCACTGAGAAAACCCGGTATTAACACAGGTTCTCATGAGATTAGCACATAAGTCATGGAACGAAGACAGACAAAACCTAAAACATAACACAGAATAATCCCAAGTTCTCTCTACGGGTAAGCAGTTCCTGCTTCTCATCAGACAGGCGGTGATGTGTTACTCATATTGTCAAGATATGTATTCTTTTAAATATATTTTGATTCCGTGTTGTTTATATTTGTAATATCTCTCTCCTTTTTTAACCATAAATTACAAATTGATTGGTTTATTGTTAAAAATAGTTGATGAAATTCACAGAATTATTTAATTAAGTCTAGATATTTAATTTTTAGCATTCTTGGAATTCTATCATAATATTCCCCGTGCAACATATGAAAAATTTGCCATATTCGTTCAGAAAATTCGGGGTCAAGTACTTTTCTACAGTTTAATATTCTATATTTGTGTACTACAAAATGAACCCTTTATTATTGAATGTCTTTGAAAAACTTTTCAGATAAAACTGTTAGCCTTTAATCAAGATATAAGCAAATAATATACAATCACAATTTATATAGTACCAGAGTGAAAAACTTATACAAACATAAGATACAATTAATATAGCCAATCTCCTACATGTACTAGTTTTATTAGTACATATACACCTTTTGTGTAAATGTTAAGTACACGTAGGTTGTTCAACTGAATGGATAATGACATTGCTCCTGTCAAAAACAATATTTAATATGCTACCTCAGCTTATTGTTTGACCCTAGGTAAAAACTAAAAGTGATATTAAAATCTGATACTTTAACATAAGGTTAACACGTGATCAAGTTATGTCACGCACATGACATATGCATGTTACGGTATTCATTTTGATACAATTAGATTTTGCTTTCGCAAATTTTGATTGATCCGAAGAAAATATACCTAAAAAAATGCCAATTAATACCAACAATCAATTTCATTATGTGACCACACCTTATCACTAAGGGGACGATTGAGCCCATCAAGTTATTTTTTATTAAGTGCCATGACAGATATATGTGTTGGTGGTATCAATCTTGCGATTATTTTTCAATTGGATTTTAGAATTGTTCAGACAGTGTGTTATTGTTTTCTTTTCATTTCATTACACCAACACAATATAAATATATACTATAGTTAACATAACATATAAGTTTCCATTAACGTATAGTATGTACTAAGTCAACGGTAGAGAATATCGAAGGGGCAATGAAACTGGAAACACAGAGTACACAAGACGACGAAAAACAAAAACACAACATAATATGTGTTGGACACACCTGTACGTAAACAAACACAAATAACGTAAATAAGACGCGAGCTTTCCAACAAACAACTTGAGGTAAAGACGACCATCCTTTTGTATGCGTATCACAACAGGTAACTCAGAACATAAAGTCTCATAATAGGACAACACAAAAAAAGAGAAAAGATATGAGTGTTAATTAACATTGAGCTTCCAAAGTTTAATGTGTGAAACTAGGTAGAATTACAAAGAAGTATTGAAGGCTGATAGTTAAGCGCATAGATAACACGCGAAGCTGTGACACACACGCGACATAAACATGTCAAGGTATTCATTTTGATACAATAACATTTTGGGGAAATTTTGGTTGATTCGAAGAAAACATTCGTTGATATATGAAAGACAATATGACAATTAATACCAATAATAAATAGCCATTACATACATAGTGTGTTGGTACAAGACTTTGTATCAGGTCGAGCCTGTTGTGTGAACCAGGATCACTACGAGTCGCGATAGTGACAAGTTGTGATGCGGTTAGTTCAGGTAACAGGCAAGACCTGATACAAAATGTTGTACCGACACACGGTGTATGTAATAGGTTTATCTAACATTTCAATAAAAACAAATTTTAAACAAATAACAAGGGTGGAATTAAAATTAGCAAATTTGCAAAATACTCTGAAGACGGCTGCATTCTGTGAATGACATCACGCTACTTGTTGCCGTTCATTCACCAATGTCACGTTACTGTTCGAACACTTTCAGTGTCACTGTGCAATCGTCCAGCAACGCCATTTTATTTGAAAAAATGTGAACAGGACACATTGAAACTATGTCCTTGGAAATGATTATATGACCGTGAATTCGCGCCACATAATATGAATGAATGAACATTAAGCAGTGGTTTTGCTTACGTTGCTTACATAGATGTGCCCACTCCCCCCCCTCCTCCCCGCATTCCAATGATATGACGTCATGACAAAGAAGTTCGACAGAGAACGTCTCATGCAAAGTCGCGCCATTCTTTTATCACCACAGTGTGGGGATACAACATAATGTATCAGACATCTTGTCTTTTATCACCACAGTATGGGGATACAACATATTGTACCATACATCTTGTCTTTTATCACCACAGTGTAGAGATACAACATATTGTATCAGACATCTTGTATCCGACAGACTACTTTCGCTAATTTCAAAGAAAAATGTACAAAATGCTAGATAAAATAAATTATCTGACCGCATTCTTTCACTAAGAGGGGGGTTCATAAAACTAGTTTTTAAACCCGCCAATTTGTATAAAGTGCCTATGCCAAGCCATGGCAGTAAATGGTCATGTATATGGTGTTAGAGGTATCAATTGTGTGCCAGTTTTTCATTTAGATTTTAGAATTGTTCAGACAGTGGTATTTATTGCTTTTTAATTTATTACGCCAACACAATATACTAGTTAACATTACCTATAGTAGGCACTAAAACAGAGATTTCTGAGACCATTAATGGAAAATAATATATATATATATATGCATTTTGAATCTGTCATGTGTGTACCAGTAAGTCAAAGTGGATCCCAAGCCTCATCTTTGTTTCGCTGTTCGGTTCGTATTTACCTCCAGTTGTTTGTAGGAGGGCGCATGTCTTATTTATGTTATTTGTGTTTGCCAGTTTCTCTAGATGTTCCTGTTTAATGTGACTCTGTGGTATTTTCTATCGTTTATTTCAATACTATTCACAGGAAAAACATATAATAAAGAAAATTATTTTTATATATACAGACGACATACCAACCAACAACAATAAATATCTAACCCAAGTTATACTTTATTATCAGCTATCGGCTAACTACAAACATACTTTGACACTGTTTTTCTACTATTAATCTAGTTGTTTTTGTGTGTGGGAGGAATGGTGAGGGCTATGATAGCAGCTCCTGCACATGGAGTATATGTATCTTGGATGGTACCTTATTGTGTGTGGGAGGAATGGTGAGGGCTATGATAGCAGCTCCTGCACATGGAGTATATGTATCTTGGCTGGTACGTTATTGTGTGTGGGAGGAATGGTGAGAGCTATGATAGCAGCTCCTGCACATGGAGTATATGTATCTTGGCTGGTACGTTATTGTGTGTGGGAGGAATGGTGAGAGCTATGATAGCAGCTCCTGCACATGGAGTATATGTATCTTGGATGGTACGTTATTGTGTGTGGGAGGAATGGTGAGGGCTATGATAGCAGCGCCTGCACATGGAGTATATGTATCTTGGCTGGTACGTTATTGTGTGTGGGGGGAATGGTGAGGGTTAATATTCCAGCTCCTGCACATGAAGTATATGTATCTTGGCTGGTACGTTATTGTGTGTGGGAGGAATGGTGAGGGCTATGATAGCAGCTCCTGCACATGGAGTATATGCATCGTGTCTGGTACATTATTGTGTGTGGGAGGAATGGTGAGAGCAATGATAGCAGCTCCTGCACATGGAGTATATGTATCTTGTATGGTACATTATTGTGTGTGGGAGGAATGGTGAGGGCTATGATAGCAGCTCCTGCACATGGAGTATATGCATCGTCTCTGGTACATTATTTTGTGTGGGAGGAATGGTGAGGGCTATGATAGCAGTTCCTGCACATGGAGTATATGCATCGTGTCTGGTACATTATTTTGGGTGGGAGAAATGGTGAGAGCTATGATGGCAGCTCCTGCACATGGAGTATATGTATCTTGTATGGTACGTTATTGTGTGTGGGAGGAATGGTGAGAGCTATGAAAGCAGTTCCTGCACATGGAGTATATGTATCTTGTATGGTACGTTATTGTGTGTGGGGGGAATGGTGAGGGCTATGATAGCAGCTCCTGCACATGGAGTATATGTATCTTGTATGGTACGTTATTGTGTGTGGGAGGAATGGTGAGGGCTATGATAGCAGCTCCTGCACATGGAGTATATGTATCTTGTATGGTACGTTATTGTGTGTGGGGGGAATGGTGAGGACTATGATAGCAGCTCCTGCACATGGAGTATATGTATCTTGGCTGGTACGTTATTGTGTGTGGGAGGAATGGTGAGGGCTATGATAGCAGCTCCTGCACATGGAGTATATGTATCTTGGCTGGTACGTTATTGTGTGTGGGAGAAATGGTGAGAGCTATGATAGCAGCTCCTGCACATGGAGTATATGTAACTTGGCTGGTACGTTATTCAAGAATTTGTGGTTCCTTGATATCAGGATTTCTTTGACAGAGGGCTATGTATAACAAGGAAGAAAACTGTTTGAATACACCAAAGGGGTAGCAAGAAGCCGTAAAGCGAGCAATGACCGACAACACAATGGCCAAAAGAAAAAGGACAAAAGGACACAAAATGATACACAAAACATTGCACATAAAACTAAGGATCGAGCAACACGAACCCCATTTGATTAATTGCTACGGAATATCTGTTTGACAGATGACCACATCTGTTCCGTTTCTAGAAATCATAATCCCTTTCTTTCTCTTATCACCGATATTGCAAGACTATATTAGCAAAAACCTGTCTACCCTTCCGGAGAACTTGACTTCAACACTTTACGGCTGCTGATTACTCCTTCTATATTTATCGTATTTCAGGTGAATCCATCCGACATGTTGTTGTTTGTACATATATATTTGACTGCTGGATCCAGGCTATCAATACTTACGATCCCATTGACCAGTATTAAGCCTGGATGTTCCAAGGCAAGATATTAATATCTGTTGTGTGTGTTATTTGTTGTACTTATGCTTTGATTAATTGGCAATCAATATACATGACGTATGGACAGACGACTGTGACAGGTTGTCGTCATATTCACCATATTTCATAAATTAAAACAATATATTATATCTGGAGGAGCTCTTCATATAAAAAGTCACACATAATATCTGGAAGAGTACTAATTAAGGCCTAATTTGTTATCTGAAGGCGCGCTTCATAGATTAAGTCATATATTATATCTGGAAGAGTACTAATTAAGACCTAATTTGCTATCTGAAGGCGCGCTTCATAGATTAAGTCACATATTATATCTGGAAGAGTACTAATTAAGACCTAATTTGTTATCTGAAGGCGCGCTTCATAGATTAAGTCATATATTATATCTGGAAGAGTACTAATTAAGACCTAATTTGCTCTCTGAAGGCGCGCTTCATAGATTAAGTCATATATTATATCTGGAAGAGTACTAATTAAGACCTAATTTGCTCTCTGAAGGTGCGCTTCATAGATTAAGTCATATATTATATCTGGAAGAGTACTAATTAAAACCAAATTTGCTATCTGAAGGCGCGCTTCATAGATTGAGTCACATATTATATCTGGAAGAGTACTAATTAAGACCTAATTTACTATCTGAAGGTGCGCTTCATAGATTAAGTCACATATTATATCTGGAAGAGTACTAATTAAGACCTAATTTGCTATCTGAAGGTGCTTCATAGATTAAGTCACATATTATATCTGGAAGAGTACTAATTAAAACCTAATTTGCTATCTGAAGGTGCGCTTCATAGATTAAGTCACATATTATATCTGGAAGAGTACTAATTAAGACCTAATTTGCTATCTGAAGGTGCTTCATAGATTAAGTCACATATTATATCTGGAAGAGTACTAATTAAGACCTAATGGGCTATCTGAAGGTGCGCTTCATAGATTAAGTCACATATTATATCTGGAAGAGTACTAATTAAGACCTAATTTGCTATCTGAAGGTGCTTCATAGATTAAGTCACATATTATATCTGGAAGAGTACTAATTAAAACCTAATTTGCTATCTGAAGGCGTGCTTCATAGATTAAGTCACATATTATATCTGGAAGAGTACTAATTAAGACCTAATTTACTATCTGAAGGTGCGCTTCATAGATTAAGTCACATATTATATCTGGAAGAGTACTAATTAAGACCTAATTTGCTATCTGAAGGTGCGCTTCATAGATTAAGTCATATATTATATCTGGGATTCGTTTCACAATTAAAGTTATATATGCTATCTGGGGTCTCACAATTAAAGCTATATCTGGGGTCGTGCTTCAGCATTAAAGTCAAGTTTGATATCTGAGGACACGCTTCATTATTACGGCCACATATGATATATCGACTTTCGCTTCATACTGAAAGCAACATATGCTATCTTGAAACACGCTTCATAATCAAGCAATCTCTTATTTCTGGAGGAGCCTTCATAATCAAACCACAGATTATTTGTAGGAACGGTTCATAATTAAAACCAAATTGGACACCAGGAGGCGCGCTTCATAATAAAGGCAACATATGTTATCTGGAGGGACGCTTCGTAACCAAACCACATATGTTATCTGGATGAACGCTTCATCATTAAAAAGCTGCATATGATACTTTGATGAACGTTGGGTAATGTATATGATCGTGGCAACAGTGACATGATTGACAAAACACAAACTAGTAAAATATGTGACATACCTTGTGGGATTTGCATAATACCAACTGTTATTCCTGATACGACATCGCATGGTAGATCTTTTAGTATTTGATAATTCTTTAAGCCATTTATAAATGGAAAGTTAGAGTGTAAACACGATTTAAGCTTATTTTTTGTTAGACATGTTTTAGCATATTCTGCCACTCTTTGCTTTAGAGGTGGATCGGGTGTCTTTTCAGTTGCAAACAATTCGTCAAAATTGGCAACTTTGCGCCATGTTTTAACATCGATGCGCTTAGCATGGTGGTTCATGTTGCACTGTATACATGGACTTTGAAAAGTTTTAGATAACTGTCACTAACCAAGCTGTGATTACGTCTTTTGGATACATACAATAATATCTTATCAAAGTTACAGAAAGGCTCAAGATATGTGGGTCAATATTATAAAGAAAATATCACACCAATGCATACAATTAACCTTTAAATTAAAAACATCCAAAGTATTTGAAACTTAATTGTCAACATTCAATAACCTTGACACAACAGATACTTGACCTTGAAGCAATGAACGCAAAACGGGTGTAATAGAGAATATATATTGTTTGAAATTTAAGATGCACCGAGATGATATTTAAGTATCTACACAGGTTTTCATTTCCCATTCGTCATGACATAGTACGGACTGGAAAGTCAATATTGTCCGTCTCTGAAAGTGCGATTTTATTTTGGAATAAAACAATATATTACACTTTACGTTTTTACTTTCTCTATTTGTCTTTGTTTGCGCAGCCGATCACTATTTTCGTATATGAACCGGTAGTATATGGACCGGCCAGGTACCTGCATTATTTTAGATAAAAAGAATAATATAGCAAATAGTTCATGTCACCTCAAAAGCTTCGGTCCATATAATATTATTTTGGTGACGGACCGGTCCATATACTGCCATATGACCCTCAGTGTCATGAACTATTTGCTATATATGCACACCATGTACAAGGATGGTAATGGAAACAATCTACAGAATATAATACTATTTATATCAAATTAAAATTTAACAAATAAAAAAAGTGATGCTCACTCACTCACTCACTCACTCACTCACTCAGTTTGATCCAAAAGGAGTAGATATTTTTTGGGCACAATCCAACAGATAGCTCTCACATTTTCAATTACAAGCTCCTTTTTCAAGGTGTTCTCCAAAAACAAAGGACAAATACCCCGATTTTAAATATATAGATATTTTAAATTCCCAATTACAATCATTTCAGTTTAAATTCACAGAGAGACTTGAAAACAGACGTTCAAGTAAGAATATTAAAGTTTTGTTATCAAATAGAAAATTGACAGGGAGGAAGCGAGTTGCTTTTGATAGTAATGTGCATAAGATCGCAATATTCTCAGATGAGTTAGAAAATGTACAACAATTAAATTTTAGCTTACAAAAATTTGAAAGCGACAACATAGAATTTGAAAAAAGTATTCTAGTTTACAGGAAGAAATACGTCTTAATGGGGTTTTGCTAGCAAAAAAACCAGAATCTGTCAAATCAACTTGACATTCTGAAAGATACGAACAGTTGCCTAATAGATTATGTAAAATCAATAAATAAAAAAGTTGGAACCGCGAATAGTGGAAAAGAGTTTTCGGAAATTACCGAAAATAACAAATCAAGGAAAATAAAAGAATTTAAATCGAATGCTGAAACTGCGGTTTGGCTTGTAGAGTCCTATGGCCTTGTACCACAGTACTTACAATTAGAAAGTACTGATGGGCAGACTGTTAAAGTCGATGTCAATCCGTCGTCCAGCAAATCTTCATACCAAGATTTGCCTGAAGAAGAAAGACAAAAAAATTAAAGATTTGTTATTTATTTTGGAAAAATTTAATGTTAGCGAGAGCGCTTATAGGGAACTAACAGTATTTTGTGATGGTCTACCACGAACATATCTGGTTTCATCAATGCCAGGAAGATATTAACAGTTTATATCATTTTGAAAGAATTCCGGGAAATATCCCTGGCGCATATGTTAGTCTAGAAAGCGAACTTATCCGATACATCAAGTATCATGTAAATCCTGAAACAGACAAGATAAAAATTAAAATTTGGGCGGACGGGTCAAAAGAATTTCAAACTTTGTCGTGTAGTCCTTTTCTGTAGCTACCGATGATTTGCCATTATCATCAAAAGATCAAAATGTTTTTTGCATTGTAAACTGCAAAGAAGATTATGATAATCTAAAACTTGCTTGCAAACCCATTTTTCAGAAAATAAACACATTATACGAAAAAGCATGTATTGAAGCTGAGGGGAATCATTTTGATTTAGATATTTTGATGGGTGGTGATATGAATTTTTTGCAACTTGTGCTTGGGTTGGTTGGATCTCTATGTAATCATTCCTGTCCATGGTATAGGGTCCATAAAAACCACAAGAGGGCAGACAACATGCTATTGCCCTCGTTAAATATTATTGCCCCGGGGTCAAATAACTATCCGCAAATTATGCGTTTATTACACATGCAAATTCGGCGTTATTTCAATAAAATATGTGATGAGATGCAGTAAACACTGAAGCATAATTTTGAGATCATGGAGATAATTTAATTTAATTGTTAATAAAAAAATTGAAAGTGAAGTTGTTTCTTTTTCAGTACATTGTTTCATGACATGACTTGTGCATAACAGTTCCCATAATTGTGTGGGAAACAATATTGTTGTAGTATTATTGGTACTTGTAAATATATGCCACATTATGACCCAATGGTGTTTTATGTTATGCAATATATACACAAACTTTGATCTTTCATTTGTCCATTGAAGGTTAGGTGCTTAACACCACTTTCAAATATATTTCAGTTACATCTTTTGTGGCGGAAATTGGAGTACCCAGAGAAATCCACAGACCTGTCGCAAGTCACTGACAAACGTTTTCACATAATGTTTTATCGAGTACACCTCGCCATGAATGGGGTTCAACCTCACAACTTAAGTGGTGAGAGGCAACGATTGCACAGGTAGTTGTAAATTCAACTACCATACGATCACGACGGCTCAAGTTCAGTTAAGATGAAAGGTAATTGTTTTATTGATATTGATGGAATTTATGATTATCACTGTTTATAAGCTTTCTTTTCATATCAATCAATGAAAAGAATTGGTTTGCAGAAAATATGTTTTTTGTTGGGGTTCATTGGATGACATTTGTATCTCATGTGAAGTTCCGTCAATTGTAAACACAACGTTAGGCATATCAGAACAATACCTTTTCTTTTACACACTTTCTATAATTCTACTCATGTTGAATTTAAAACTCTGTCAACAGTTGAAACACTGACACCAAAGCATAAATAAATAAATAAATAAATAAATAAATATTGCACGGACCGTGCTATTTATCTTAGTGAATCTCATGATCATCGATGAACTAAAACAATTGACGAAGGTGGTCCGTTGCTGAGCATGAGCAGTATAAAGCTGGGGCTCTTAAAAGAAAACGACAAGTAAAACAAAGTGGAAATAATTTAGAATAACATTACTATCATTTGAAATAACGGGTATACATATGTATAATATGTATAAAAGTGTAGAAAAGTAGATGAATGGATTTGAATATGAGGATCTCTAAAATTCACATCACATTTTCATAAATTATATAAATTTCCCCTTTTGTGCCCAAATTAAACTTTTATCTTCTATCAGTTCCGTTCTCTTAAATCAACCTCCAATGGTCAAATGATGAATCAAAAGTTTGTGTATGTAGTGCATTGCAAATGCGTTCTGTCATGTGCATAAGTTATTGTTTGCATGATTGACCGACATATTCATCATATTGTTTTCTAGCTTCTGAACTGTCGATTGAGAAAAAAATTAAATATTCTAGACAGGCCAGTCAATGGGGTTTGCAATTAATATTTCGCATGAACAATAGTGACCCCACACCACAAGGTGTGGAAAATAGAAATATTCTTCTGTGGTTTAAATGCGTATTAACTGCATTACATGTAAACAGTATGATTCTGTTTGATAAAGTTCTTTAACTAGAATAGGGGGAAAATGTACACTTGAGTGAAATAGTGTTGTAATAAAAGATCGTGAACATGATGTACAAGTATGAAAGAATGTCAAACTTGGGATAGTTTAAATGAGGTTGAAACAAGTCACTATTTGATATTAATTCGATTGTATTTCATTTTGACGGTTTTAATTACGGAAGACGATCACAACCATATTGTTTTTGATTGGATTAAAATTATAGCTGCATGCTAATGTATAATAACCTATTATTATTAGAATCCTAACATGACTGCGAATTTGACATACATAAAATAGCAAATGGCTTCTTCTAGGAAAACGCCGACTTTATGTGAAAGGGACACCAGACATCTATGAGGAACGAATTTAATACATCCCTTAGCTCAGGATGTAGAGGACACACTCCTTACACGTAAAAGACAACTTACAGCAGATTCTGATAGCAACAGTTTATTAGGAGTATTTTTGTTGGTTTGTCACAAAGCAAAATAATATCTACCATCTCCTCTTTTTCTAGTTACAATCAAAACAATCATACATAGACTCATGGCAGCGGCACACATTTTACCTACACAATTAATCATATGGTTGTAAGCTTGTTCTCATGATAAATATATATGAAATACTTGATTGTAAAACAATTATCTATGACAACCACTTTCTATGGGATATCTGATTCCAAGGCTTGTTATCAGTTTATCAAAAAAAAAAAAAAAAATTCTCACAGGTTCCTAGCTAAAATCGTTACACATTAAACATTTTGATTCACACCATTTCTCAACATATTTCCATATTATAAGAAAAAGCGATCTTTATATATTGGACTTCTCTCAACCCGCACCTTGGCATATTTTGTTTTATAGATTTGTGATAGTTGTCCGTAAAAATGTACTGGAATATATCATCGCATTGGTTGTTAAGAATAAAGTACAGTTAAAAAAGTCTTTAAACAAATTCAAATATGACAAAGTTATATTGTTCAAATAAATCTATCTATTACTTCTTTAAGATTAATACCAAAATTTCGATCAGTTTTCGACGATCACTGTTATTAAGTTTCTGAATTGATATGACCTCAATATGTACATTATCAATGTCATAGCAGACGATGAAACCAAAATTGGTTTGTATGTGATATATTGTTTAAATGATTAAAGGTTTGCTAAGGTGACGAAAAAATGAATTACGTAAAACTACAATTTGAACGTGAAATAATAGATGTGGTACGTAGTTCTTACATTTAAAGATGACATTTTTAAATCAGATTTCATGAGTTCATTCATGCAATTTCAGCATCATAATATAACCTCTGAAAAATTAAGAGATCAACATAATGAGAGATGTTATCACGTGAAACAAACCGTCGAAAACAGGAGACCGTCGAAAATGGGTGACGTTGCGACATTACTATTCGTTCACTTTAATTTCATAATACAGCTTCGGAAGATGTTTTTATTCCTGAAATCAATCCACATCCACAAATTTATGCTTTGTTTATTGAGTTTTATTATGCTTTGTTTTTTTTTTTTTTCTAAAGATATGCATTATAATACAATGATACGTACATTCTGTATAATGAACAACATGACGTTCAGTGCTTTTCATTACTGGTACGTGAATTTGTCGATCCGCTGTGAGGAATTAGATACACATATTAACTAACTGTATTTATTTCTGAAAAGCACATATTGTGAATACATTTTGGAGAAAATGTTATCGACATCTGAGGTGGGGCCGATTTTGGCCCTTATAGTTCCCAGTCCTTTAACACATAATTAACATTTGACAAGAATGTTTACCACTAAATACTGATTGATTTTTCTTTAAACACATATTTGTTTGAATCTAATATTTCAAACATACAAAATATATGTCCTAATTTAAAGACCTAGCCATGATGTATGAGCATAAGTTGTAAGCAATCAAAATAATGTTTTCTTTGTTCGTTCAAGATGCACATTAGAACATTAAACGTGTACAGATGAATACAAGAAAAAAGATGAAATACATTTACCTGTTTACTTTTACAACTATAAGTCGATAAAGATTTTATATGAACTTACAAATATGTTTTAAAATTCTTTTAGATTAATATAACGCATTTAGAGAGAGAAAAAAGGTTAGACAACAAAGTGTGTATATCGAAAAAGGACAGATTCAAAGAACTGTTGGGTGAGAACTAGAATTATTATTTTTACGAAAAATAATTTGTCTCTTCCTAAGACAAGATATTTGCATATATACGTTGGACATTCGTTTTCATAAAACAAAAGTTAACTGATTCTTTAAATCTGTCTTTTAGAATGAAGAATATTTGTGTAAAGTGTAGAGATATGGGTTGTTTTAATGATCTGATGAGGAGAGGAACCATGAGTGTATGTACTCTAACAAATCATTTGTTTCAGAAAACACTGGACAACACTACTTATTAACTGATAGTTGCAGTTGGTTGATTTTGATAGATATAATTCAAATCAAGTATTGAGTTATCTTTCTTTGTACCTGTAATGTGTCTCTCTCTTTGTATATGTATTCTGTACATTAATGTAATCGTATTACATATTTACACACCACCGTTCTAAAAATTCTTTTTTTTTTCGTTGATCAATCACACCTTATAATTAAAAAAAAAAAACAGAATTCCAGAAAAGACAGCTAGGTATGCTTTACTGAACAACACTGGATTATTTAAATTGAGGTCTGGTATCATATTGTAATCAATCATGTTAATGGGGAAAATATCGACATAATATGTCAACTGATTTAGATGTTACTTGATAGAGGGTTGCTGTTAACAAGGGTTCCTAGTGGTTAAGTTGAAGTCATCACTTCGAAAGATTTACAGTCGTCACCAAGACCTGTTGAACTGCTTGCCCTAAGGTCGCCCCCGGTTTTTTGATGGGGTACGTGTTGCGCGATCTTTTTTTGTGTGTGGTGTTTTGTAGATCTAGTCAATGGACATAACACTAAGTATTCGTCACCCTCGATTTTACGTTATATATTTCATATAAAACCACATTTTTCAAGAAAAATATTATGAAGTCATTTCTAAACGGATTTTGATCATTTTTGCACCAGAAGAAGGAGAAATATTTAAAGATTATTTGTTTATTTTAGCATGATTTTCGTTAGATTGCCTTAATTTTCTTATGATTTAAAGACAATTTTCTTTTCTGACGTCAAATTTGCTATATATTCTAACAAAAATAAAATCGGAAAAATCAAACCAGAAAACAAAAACCATGTAGACAAAAAATACTATCAGATAAACAAATAAAATTCAAAGAATTCTGCTTGTCTTGAAATAAATTTCATAAAATCTGCTCAGAGATAGCTTTAAAATATTTTTTTTTTAAATGTGGTTTTATATGAAATATATAGTAAACAATCGAAGGTGACGAATACGTATGTCCATAGACTGTACCTCAAATAAATTACACTCCTCTATATGATATTTTATAGTTTCAACAGTGCCCTATGCGGAATATGACACGCTTGTCTTAATGAAATGAAAAACACAAAATGTCAAAATACAATAGAAAAATCGTAGAAAGAGAGAAAATTGACCCCCCTAGCACGCTAGTACATGAGCACTCACTTTCCTGGCTTGGCACAGGCACTTCAATAAAAAGTGGCAGGATTAAACTAGTTTTATGGTCACAAATCTTTCAAAGACAATTCTTTCTGGACTAAATATGGATCTGACTTTGTCGTTTTTGTGATATGTTATGCTAATTTTATAGATTTATTTTTTAATTGTTTTTGCTTATCATGTTACCTATTGTTTCTCCTTGATATCAAATGCTACCGTCTCTCAATATCCTCTACAATAATCCACCTGCTATGAAGTTCTTATGATGATATGGTAATAAACGTTACAATTCCATCTTAGATGTATTACTCCAAGTTAAAACTAAAGTCATTATACCTTGGTTATTAAGACCAATTAATGACCTTGGTATCTAATCAATGGGTAAATAATTATCTTACGGACTTCATACGGTAATCCATTAATTGAAGTAATATTATATCGACTTCCGTCGTTTGTGTTTACACGTTCCCATTTGTTTGTTGTTCATGTATGAAGTATTGACTTAAACTGTTGACCGTATCAACAAACATATTCTGGTCAATATTCAAGTCTAGAATGGAATGTTTTACGTGAAAATCAGAAGCTATTTTAATACAGCGTTACGATTAACTGGTACTATTAACAAATTTATGCTTTATGAATACGTTATAAGACGAACGCACAGAAACATAGACCAAAAAAAGACATTCGATTAACGGCACGACCCGGATACAACACAAAATAACAAAAGTATAAACATAATAGTAATGAAAAAGAACGTAAAACACGAACTATGTATAATTTCCAACATTGTTCAATGTAGGATTAAGATTCTAAGCTTCATATGGGATTTATAAGAGAAAACCGAATGGACAATCAAGAATGAACAACCAAGAGACATAGACAACATTGAACACATGACACGGAACGAGGAAAAAGCTTAAGTGATGAGAAACACGTGTTCCATCAAGCAAACTTGAGATAAACACAAGTGCACGACAAGCGGTTCCAGTTTCTAATAAGACACATGCCCTGCTACCCATAGTGAAATCCAGTAAAAGTGTTGTCGATCGTAAATGACTACGGATATGTTCCATTTGTCGCAATCACTACCCTATCCTTTCCTCATTTATGACTTATCACAAGAATAACAGGGCGGGTGCAACTAGTGGAACACGAACTGTCTACCCATCCAGAGAACATGAGTTCATCCCGGTTTTTAGTTGGCTTTGTTCTGCTCAATCTTTATAAATCATTGTTTGTCCTTTTGTCATTTAGCTTCGACTTACAGCTTCTGATTAACCTATTGGTATCTTCAAGCTCTAGTTGAGACATTCGACAGACAATTGTAGGGGTGGAAATTCAGTGGAGGTTTAGAATATTTTCATAAAGCGACTATATTACTTAAATTACGTGCAATTTTTAATGAATTGATCGAGATCTTCTTCACAAACAAAACTAAGCATACCGCATATACCAACAACATGTACACATATTCATTCGGTGAAGACGTGTTGCGATGTCTCAGATGATCGACAGGGATCCGTGGCATTGTGATTGGTGAGGTTGACAACGATCATCGTTGTATTCATTTATTAATTGTGTAATGTATGGAACATGGAATTCTCATTCTTCTGAAAGGCCTATGGAGTCCAATTTTGTTTTTATTGCATGGCTACCCTGGTGTCTTCCCGGAACATGGAATTCTCATTCTTCTGAAACGCATATGAAGTCTAATTTTGTTTTTATTGCATGGCTACCATGGTGTTTTCCCGGAACATGGAATTCTCATTCTTCTGAAACGCCTATAAAGTCCAATTTTATTTTTATTGCATGGCTACCCTAGTGTTTTCCCGGAACATGGAATTCTCATACTTCTGAAATGCCTATGAAGTCTAATTTGTTTATATTGCATGGCTACCCTGGTGTTTTCCGGGATTGTGATTGTGTTCTTCTTTTGATATTTATCATATCTCAAGGTTCTTGTAAAATCTTTCCTACTATAGCACATATATGTCTTCTATGGCTCTCAATTGTTCATATCCTCACCATATCAATATACTGTATTAAGGAGCCTACAATATTGAGCAGCCAGAATATATCACGAGCCAAGTTAGGTTTAGGCTTATGATGTTTAACGCCACATTCAACAATATTTCAGCTATATCGTAGCGGTCAATTTTATTGGTGGAGGAAACCGGAGGACCCGGAGAAAACCACCCAACCAGCCGTAAGTCACTGACAAACGTTATCACATAATGTTGTATCGTAGTACATTTCGCCATGAACGGGTTTCGATCGAGTCAATTTGGAAATTCCGATACGTGCAGTATCTATGGAATTTGGGTGGACTTATATTAACAGTTTTCTAGACCGAGAGATAGTTTCATGTTTCTCTAGATTATCAAATCTACTATGAACTCGATTGTGTGTATAGATCGTAGATGAGTTGACCTACAAAAGTGGTTAAAGAATGCCCATATTTTAATAGCATGAAATCTGTTAGTCTAGGGACAGGTAAACAGATTGAACCAATTTGATGATATTAATTCTAAATATGTAGAAAACTTCTCTGGAAAATTATCTCGATGTTAGACAACACCGTATATAGATCCGTGACAATTTGGCTTTATTATTTGAATATTGCTGCCCTTGTATTTATTTTTAAAATGTACATGTCAGAAATGTTCCTCTGATATTGATTGAACCAGGAAGAACCGAAGAAGCAAATATTTGAACAGACATTGGTCATATCAAATCTGATATTTGTTTGCCTTTAAATTGAAAGTGTGGCTACACATTATCATTTTTTGTTGAGTGGTTGATGGATCCAAACCCTTTTTTTTGCTTTATTCCTTCAAAAAGCAGAACATTAACAAAAGTGAGGAAAAACACACGTTGTACTTCCTGGAAAAAAATAAAACTATTCTGTATTTACTTGTTATGGATCCTTATCTTTCTCACTGTTAAATGTGTTACAGTATATATAGAATACAGAACAACTATCAAACCCTTGTTCCAATACCACCACGATATAACTGAAATATTGTTGAAAGTGGCGGTAAGCACAATAACCCTAACCCTAACCCCCTTGTTCAAATATATAATGTGTGGTCTCTGACATAAATCATCCTTGTCAATATGTATCACTTGATCTGAATATGAACCTATATATATAAAGACTCTGTCTCTCTCTCTCTCTAATAACCACTCGTTATATAGAGAGCCGTGTAATATCTATAATTCAAAAGACAATTACAAATATTCCATTATCTCTGTAATACTGCAGGTCTAACCTATAAACTGCCTTCATATGATAACTGCATGTGTCTGTTTATCATTTGCAGTAAAAATCCTGTCCGATGTAATTATATTTGGACTAAACATAAACTTTGTATATAGTTAGGTTTAAACCCCCACAGCTTTCATCGTAGCATACCGTACGTATGTTTACATTATGATAACTGACAATAAATCTTCCCCTTTACATGTAAACTCTCAAACTAAACAATTGAAATGAAATCGTTCAGATTGTGTTTACATTTCGAGAGAATATTTTATTTCCCGAATGTACTGAAATGAACAAATCACTGTGTTTATGATCAGAATAACGTACCTAGTGGATTATTTTTACGTACAGCGCCGGAGTTTATAGTTTAGCAAATAATCCCTATCATAGATCGATACTGGACTGAATTTACACAACAGACATGGTAAGTTTTATTCAATTTAAAACAATTTATAATGGTGAACTAATTTTATAATTATTGCAGATGTGTGTATCTATAGATAATTTTAAGACAGTATCGATTTGAGACAAAATCATGTTACATGTTTATTACAGCTTGTCACGATGATGCTGGAATCTTATAGTAAAATTATCTATGATCGAATCAATTATATTACAAATAAAAATGTGTCTATAACAACTTACTGAAGCTATAAGAAACATTATATTATAATTATCACGATGAAATCTGAAAACAAAGATAAAATATATAAAAAGCTACTAAGGCTATTAAAAAGCCGTTATATTATAAATGTCACGAATAAATGTCGATACAATCTGAAAACAAAGTTAATTTTATAATTAAATTACAATGTAAAACAATTTCACGAATAAATATAACACAACATGAACATTTTCAATTTTACGAGATGAAATTGTTAATATTGAAATATCGGCAAAGATATTAAATTCTTTCACTTAGACACATATTAAATTAGAATGAGCCTACATTTAAATGTTAAAAGATCTCATTAAAGTGATTTAAACTTTGAAAGGTTGGTACTTTAACAGCGCTGAATATATTGTCATGGATAAGAAGTTAAAAATTTGATTAAAATTTGACATGAATCCATATGATTTATTATGATGTTAAGATTAATAAGACCTGTGTGTGTGATACATCACTATGTATGGATTACTACACCAAACCATTCTAAAACTTAGTATACAATACACATCAATATTTATACATATTGACAATTTTTCAACAAAATTGCCGTCAGCTCGCTAGCGTAAAAGGAGGGTCAGAGGTTCAATTGATTTCACAAACTAACACGGGATCATTTCAACAAAGCACCACATTTCACGCGTATTAAATGTTTACAGTTAGGTAATGTTAAATTATTATGTAGATCATGGATCTATGTTGTCCTTAAAGTTTGAATAGACCATATGTTAATTATATATATTGATTTCTATAATTACAAATATTTGTAGGCAGGCACGCATAATCATTCACAAACTTTATATAATGAACATATTTTTTAAGAATATTCATTAAAGAACAACAGCATTTATGAGGCATGGTCTTGAATAGTTACAGATATTATACATTAGAAACAGTCATCTTGAATTATAGTATACACTGAATATGTGCTCTAACTAAACTAATATATTACACAGAAAGAGGGTAGGGGGTATTACACAGAGGAGGATAAGGGGGCATTACAGAGGAAGGTGAGGGGGCATTACACAGAGGAGAGTAAGGGACGGGGAACAGTTAATCTCGTTGACTTCAGACTCCAATTCTAGCTCCATTGATGAGGGGTTTAGTTTAAACATATGTTATTTGTCATTATAATAAACAAAATGGATTAGACACAAGCTAAATAAACTAATGAAGTCTTCTCACAGGTTGCGCCCCCTTACCTTACCAACTTCAAGTGTTAAAGTTCGACTGTTCTATCTAGTTTGTACTTGACTTGTATCTGATATATTGTCTTCAGTTATTTGCTGACATGATGGCAACTAACTGGTGATGAATCTAGTTGATACACTGTACTATACTTTTAGTAAATGTCATTTCTGAGGAAAATATTCGTTACCACCATGTAAGATTTCCCGCCATTTACAATCGTCTAACTATGGCATACACCATTGATTAATATCTATTAATACACAAAGTTCACAGTATATGGTTCAATCATTATTTAAAGAACATATTTTATTGAGAACGAAACCTTACGAAAAAGAGCGATGATTTCGATATTCTAATTGTTAATATTCCATTTATGTGCAGCAACACTTCATCAACACCTTCATATGAAAAATATATCTCCCAGTTGTAAGATTTGCCAGAGATTGTGCTTTTTTCTTGATATATGTTTTTAACAAGGAAGCTACATATTCAAGGCTTTTGATGGCAAATTTCATCATCACTTGGAAAGTTTTACGGTCACCTTTAATGACTGCGTTAGACGATACGGAATATCTGTGCTACAGATGACCAATGATATGCCTCGCTTTGCGGATTGAAATTCATAGTAACAGGAGTGACACGACGGGTGCTACTAATGAAGCAGGTATTGCTTACCCTTTCGGGGCAGCCATTTTAATTGGATTCGCGTTGAACATTAACTGTCTGTCTCAGTAATGTATGATGGGTGAAAATGACCTGGGAATTGAATTTTTCAGGTGAATTATGATTATCAATACTTAGTTATATAGCATACCCTTCAGGAGTACACGAATGCATTCCCGTGTATTGTGGCATACCCTCCAGGAGTACCTGAATTCATCCCCGTGTTTTGTGGCATACCCTTCAGGAGTATCTAAATGCATCCCCGTGTTTTGTGGCATACCCTCCAGGAGTACACGAATGCATCCCCGTGTTTTGTGGCATACCCTTCAGGAGTACTTGAATGCATTCCCGTGTTTTGTGGCATGCCCTTCAGGAGTACACGAATGCATTCCCATGTTTTGTGGCATACCCTACAGGAGTATCTGAATGCATCCCCGTGTTTTGTGGCATACCCTACAGGAGTACACGAATGCATCCCCGCGTTTTGTGGCATATCCTCCAGGAGTACCTGAATGCATCCCCGTGTTTTGTGGCATACCCTACAGGAGTATCTGAATGCATCCCCGTGTTTTGTGGCATACCCTACAGGAGTACACGAATGCATCCCCGCGTTTTGTGGCATAACCTCCAGGAGTACCTGAATGCATCCCCGTGTTTTGTGGCATACCCTCCAGGATTACACGAATGCATTCCCGTATTTTGTGGCATACCCTCCAGGAGTACACGAATGCATCCCCATGTTTTGTGGCATACCCTCCAAGAGTACCTGAATGCATCCCCGTGTTTTGTGGCATACCCTCCAAGAGTACCTGAATGCATCCCCGTGTTTTGTGGCATACCCTCCAAGAGTACCTGAATGCATTCCCGTGTTTTGTGGCATACCCTTCAAGAGTACCTGAATGCATCCCCGTGTTTTGTGGTATACCCTCCAAGAGTACCTGAATGCATCCCCGTGTTTTGTGGCATACCCTCCAAGAGTACCTGAATGCATCCCCGTGTTTTGTGGCATACCCTACAGGAGTATCTGAATGCATCCCCGTGTTTTGTGGGGATTGTGCTGCTCAATCGTTAGTATTCTGTATAATTCACTGTATTTGCATTTTTATTTTACACTTTGGTTATTCCAGTCCCTTGATTTACGTCTTCTCAGTACGTTTCTGACATCTTCAAACATTTCATGAATCTAGTGATGAGACATTTGTAATAACTATCAATTGTAGCTAGTCTTATGTTTAAAACATTACTATCGCCATTGAAGAATTGTTGAATAACACTAGATTTTTATTTTCATTTCAGTATGGATTTGTTAATTATGCTTTAGAGCTGCTTGTATTAAGGAAGTTTGGTGAAGAAGCATGGGAGGCGATAAAGTATGTATTTGTTGCTGTTACGGATAAAATACTAATATCATGCAAACTCATGTTAAAACTCCCAACAAATTATGGCTTCCATGAATTATTTCTATTTTAATATTTTTAGCAATACAAATACGTCGAACAACTGGGTGATATAAGGCAATGTATGTATACAGATGCGGGTTCGGTTGCACACTGTCAAATTCGACAAAGTTTTCACTTGATTAACAAATGAATAAAGCAATAAATCAAGAGACAAGAAAAAATAATTACATTTTAGATTTTACGAAAATGAGCAAAAAACAAACTAGGGGCTCAATGGGCTGAGTCTGTGTGTAATACAGAACCTTCCATGGGTGCTTCCCACCAAATTTCGGTTCATTTGGCTAAGCAGTTTCAGAGAAGAAGATTTTTAAAAATCGACCAACCAGAAACAAGAATTGCCTATGGTAGCCATGTTTGTTCACGGATCGGGACAAAATTAGCAATCTTTATAGAGTACCTGCCATATATGTTTCCTACAAAGTTTCGGTTCATTTGGTTAAGCAGTTTCAGAAAAGAAGATTTTTAGAAATCGACCAATCAGAAACAAGCATTGCCTATGGTGGCCATGTTTGTCTACGGATCAAAACGAAATAACAAATCCCTATAGAGAATCTTCCATAGATGCTTCCTATCAAGTTTCGGTTCATTTGGCAAAGCGGTTTCAGAGGAAAAGATTTTTAGAAATCGACCAATCAGAAGCAAGAAGTGCCTGTGGCGGCCATGTTTGTGTATGGATCGGGACGAAATTAGCCATCTTCACAGAGGACCTGCCATAGACAGTTCAAATGGCTAAAGGGTTTCAGAGGAGGAGATTAAAATGTGAAAAGTTAATGGACGACAGACGACAGACGACGGACGCCAAGTGTTGGCAAAAGCTCCAAATATTCTTCCTACCAAGTTACGGTTCATTTGGCTAAGCGGTTTCAGAGGAGAAGATTTTTAAGAAATCAACCAATCAGAAACAAGAATTATCTTTGGCGGCCATGTTTGTTAACGGATCGGGACGAAATTAGCAATCTTTACAGAAGACTTTCCAAAGATGCTTCATATCAAGCTTCGGTTCATTTGACCAAACGGTTTCAGAGGAGAAGAATTTTAAGAATCAGCCAATCAGAAATAAGAATCGTCTGTGGCAGCCATGTTTGTTAACGGATCGGAACGAAATTAGCAATCTTTTCAGAGGACCTTCCATAGATGCTTCCTACCAAGTTTCGGTTCATTTGGCCAAACAGTTTCAGAGGAGAAGATTTTTAAGAAATCAACCAATCAGAAACAAGAACTACCTGTGGCGGCCATGCTTTTTATGGATCGGGACGAAATCAGCAATCTTTACAGAGGACCATCCATAGATGCTTCCTACCAGGTTTCGGTTCATTTGGCCAATCGGTTTCAAAGGAGAAGATTAAAAAAAATCGGCCAATCAGAAACAATAATTGCCTGTGGTGGCCATGTTTGTTAATGGATCGGGACGAAATAAGCTTTATAGAGGATATTCCACAGAAGCTTCCTACCAAGTTTCAGTTCATTTGGCTAAGGGGTTTCAGAGGAGAAGACTAAACTGTGGAGAGTTAACGGATGTCAGACGACGGACGACAGACAACGGACGACGGACGACGGACGCCAAGTGATGGCAAAAGCTCACATTACCTTTGGCAAGGTGAGCTAAAAGTGAAAAAGTGTGCAATAAAATGTCTCTATAAATACCACTAATCCTATGTAGTCATATAGATGCTAATAAGGCACTTGCATTTCCCAATTTGATGGGATTATTATTTTGTAGAAAATTACACAAGTGGGAAAAAAAGTAATTAGTAACCAGATGCTAATGGCGTCAGCGGTCCTTGAGACTAATGTCACTGGAAAATAGTTTGCAAAAGTCAAAGAGGATATAATTGACAAATTGTGCAACTGGCCGTTGCTGACCACTTACTGTTTGTATTTGGCACTGACACTTTCTGGATATACAATAAATTTGCATCAGCAATTGATTTTGCAAGAAAATCTGATACACATCCGGAATGTTTTCATCAGACGTTTGATTGACAGAACTTGTCAACATTTTCAATTCTAGCTTCATTCACATTATTTTTATTATTGTTAGTGTCAAAGGACGCTGAATTTAATAAGTGCATATATTGTATTTCCTCAATTTGAAGAAATCTACCGTCATTAGAACTGTTCTTGGACAGTCCAGAATGTTCGTCAACATTGTCCGCCATTTTTGGCTACACGAGAGAAACAGTTTGCATCTCGGTCAGAAGGAACGACATCGACCACAGCGTCAATCCTATGTTCCTAGACCGTTTACAATAAAAACACGGTTATTATTACGTGTAACAAAGTCGATTTTATAATCCAACAATTAAATATATTCCTGTAATCAAATATTCAATCAATATAATTTAACACGTCTTGACCTCACGCAATTTGAGAACACAGTGACCTCTAGATCTGCGTACGCATCTCATGGGAACTATCAGCATAATTGGTTTCATTAAATCCTAAGTATATTGTCCATAAAATGAATACGTAAGGAAACAAAACACACATACTAATGTTTGTGTGCACTACGGTCCTGTTAAAATACATGAATTCACTTAGGTATGATGTTTGTAATTTGTTCGGCAATACGCATGTGAGAATTAATATATATCGTGAGTTTTATCATTGTATTATTTATATACCCAATGAAGGACGTCATGTTAGAATACCAAATAATGTCCTCTCAAATTAATCATACCTCAATATAGTTTGATATATAAGAACTATTTTTTGGACTTATACCTCGAATTTGACGACAGTGGTCAACTCAGTACTAAAATTTATGATAAACGGGACGACTTCAATTTTAAAATCATAAATTTTCCAAATATGTGCAGCAATATACCAGCTTCTCCTTCATATGGTGTTTACATCTCGCAATTGATTCGTTATGCAAGGGTCAGTAGCAATTATTCTGATTTCCTGAAACGTCATCTTTATCTGAGAAACAGGCTACTGGACCAGGGCTATGAAAAGATTCGCCTTATTCGATCTTTATATTTAGAAGTTTATATTCCGATACCAAGATCTTGTCGAAATATATTCCGTCTCTGCAGAGATGATAATAAACGATGGATTTTCAAATAGTGAAAATGTATAAAGATAAGGAAGTCAACAAAAATGTCAAAAATATTTTTTATCAATGGGTGATGTAAAAGTGTTTTTGACATTTACTTTCGTAGTTAAAATACTTCAGGTGACTCGGGGTTGTTGATGGAGATGGTTCACGATATATGTTCCACCCTCCTCACTGAATTTGGTATTGCTTTGACAACTATTTTACCTATATTGTTATAAATACTGTTATAGTGACAGCCGGAACCTATGAGCCGTAATGAGAGCGGGAGGTTTGGCGCTTTAAAATTTTATTCAACCCACCATTTCTTTAGAAATGCATGTACCAAGTCAGGGTCATTACGGTTTTCACAGTTTGCCGGTTGTTGACTGATCTTGTCTGTTTATATACTTATGAGTTTTGACTTTCCCTTTGGAAGATTGTTCGGAGTTCGGTAATTTTGTTATTACCCTTATTGTACAGTTTTAAAATTTACATTGCCTTCTCAAATTGATTTTAATATATTTTTCTTACGGAAGTTGAATAAATGTCAGACAGACAAATTTATGTAAGTGTATTTATATATCTAGCACATGATGAAAAGAAAACGATTAATGTGTAATATATGTCGGCAATATCAACGTTGTTTATATTCATATCTCAACAGACCGACCTGTAAAAATAAATAAGTATAAGATATATAACAGATTACATACACGAGGATATATTGTATATATATTGGACGACCACTACCGTCTTATTGTATAAATCATGTTTTCTGTTTATTTATCCTGTACCTGTGATATTTGAGCAACACAAGTGCATTAACTGTGTGTTTTCTCGCTTTCTAGTCAGTCACTGACATCATATTATTTTTTGTGATTACGTCAGTACGATGTGAAACTCTTGAAATTTCACAGAATGACGTCACGACATGCGAGGCATTGTGCGGATGTTTGGCAATGCTTGTTTGGCATGTGAATTTTATTGTTTTTTTTAATTCAATGATTTATTTAATGCTGCAACATGAAAATATTACAAATATATTGTCTGTCGATCGGAAGCAAAGTTTCTGTCAATGAGTGAAAAAGGAGTATTCGACACGATACGGGCTAGAAATTTCCGAAAAGCCTCACATTGCAATTTGATCCTAAATCCCATACAGATATCTGTATATTCAGAGAGAGTACACGTATATTCTGTATAAAATATACTGTTCTTAAAAATAAAGTCATTGTTAAACATTGTTGATATTTTTACCTTCTTCTACTTTTTTTATACTTTTATTAGTTGTAGTTTAAGATGTTTAGCGTAACAGAATATCCAAGTTCTACAAATTTAAAGTACACTCCATTTGAGTATATGAAATAGTATATGTTTGATCTGAAATAATATTAATAAAAACGTGGATATCAAATTTAGTGTGCACTTGAAAGACCTTCACCAGGTACGTCAACAAAGTCAAATAAACGTTAAAGAAAACTATAGGAGGCATTTAAGGATGGACAATTCACAGAAACACAGCCACATTGGGCATGCGATACAGAGCGACAAGTAAACCAAAGTACACAAGACAGAAAACTAAAACAATAGGCCATCCGAATCCACCAAAGACCTGTGGTTAAACCAGGTGCTCATGAAAGGCAAGGATTTCACACGGTTATATGTCAGGATTGACATTATACTCACATGGGGAAATAACTGGCATGACCTTATTATTTCACTAAGAGAGAAGGTTTTGGACACATAAAGCTAGTCTAAGACCGTCACTTCGTATTGAAGTACCTGTAACAAGCCAGGAAAGTGAGTGGTCATGTATTTATATAAAAGGTATAAACCTTTCCACTTTCTACTATTTTTCTAATGGCTATGGTGTAGTATGCATTGCTTTTCATATTATTAAGGCTGATGACTTACGAAAAAATGAAGCCAACCGTGCATAAAATAAACCATGGTTATATTTATATTTTGATAGGAAAGAAGCAGAGTTAGAGATGGAAGGTCATTTTCTAGTACGCATGGTGTATGAAGATTCTTTGTCCTATGACCTTGTTGCAGCAGCTTCTAAAGTGCTAAGTATGACTTTTATCACTTACTTGTGATAATTAGTATTTTTGCTTACAACGACAGTGATTGGCTGGCTATATATAAAACAATTGCCATAGTGATAGACTAATTCGCTATAGCATTTATATGTAATGATATACAATTGTGTGTAATCACTTAGGAAAATTCAAAAATTAAAGGTTAAGGTTCGTTTGGCCATTATTCTGGCTTTGTCAACGACAATCTTATATTTTACTAAATGACATAGAACATGTATCCTCTTAGGTCTTTGAATCATAATTCTAGCTTCCAATCAAAAAAGTTTTATTATGACAAGGAAGGTTTGAAGATACCAAATAGGTAATGGAAAACCATAAATCGAAGGACAGTCGATACAATGGCCAAAAGAAGGATAGTCGATACAATGGCCAAAAGAAGAAGGACAGTCGATACAATGGCCAAAAGGACAATCGTTACAATGGCCAAAAGAAGGACAGTTGATACAATGGCCAAAACAAGAAGGACAGTTGATAATGGCCAAAAGAAGAAGGACAGTCGATGCAATGACCAAAAGAAGGACAGTCGATACAATGGCCAAAAGAAGGACAGTCGATACAATGGTCAAAAGAAGGACAGTCGATACAATGGCCAAAAGAAGGACAGTCGATACAATGGCCAAAAGAAGGACAGTCGATGCAATGACCAAAAGAAGGACAGTCGATACAATGGCCAAAAGTAGGACAGTCGATACAATGGTCAAAAGAAGGACAGTCGATACAATGGCCAAAAGAAAAAGGACAGTCGATGCAATGGCCAAAAGAAGGATAGTCGATAAAATGGCCAAGAAAAGGACAGTCGATGCAATGGCCAAACGAAGGACAGTCGATGCAATGGCCAAAAGAATGACGGTCGATACAATGGCCAAAAGAAAGACAGTCGATGCAATGGCCAAATGAAGGACAGTCGATACAATGGTCAATAGAAGAAGGACAGTCGATACAATGGTCAATAGAAGAAGGGCAGTCGATACAATGGCCAAAAGAAGGACAGTCGATGCAATGGCCAAAAGAAGGACAGTCGATACAATGGCCAAAAGAAGGACAGTCGATACAATGGCCAAAAGTAGGACAGTCGATACAATGGTCAACAGAAGGACAGTCGATACAATGGCCAAAAGAAAAAGGACAGTCGATGCAATGGCCAAAAGAAGGATAGACGGTAAAATGGCCAAGAAAAGGACAGTCGATGCAATGGCCAAATGAAGGACAGTCGATGCAATGGCCAAACGAAGGACAGTCGATGCAATGACCAAAAGAATGACGGTCGATACAATGGCCAAAAGAAAGACAGTCGATGCAATGGCCAAATGAAGGACAGTCGATACAATGGTCAATAGAAGAAGGACAGTCGATACAATGGTCAATAGAAGAAGGGCAGTCGATACAATGGCCAAAAGAAGGACAGTCGATACAATGGCCAAAAGAAGGACAGTCGATACAATGGCCAAATGAAAAAAGAAGAAGAGGACAAACAATGATGTACAAAACACTACACATAAGAATTAAGACCGAGCTACACAAATAGCACTAAAAACCGGAGGTGAATACAGGTGCTCCGGAAGGATAATAATTTCCTGGTCCACGCGTGGCACCTGTTGTGTTACTCTTGCAATCTGGAGTAAACATCTGAAACTGACTACAGAGTCATTTTACAATTGTGCGGTACCATTGCTTGTAGAACGTATTATTTCTATGACAGAACACAAATAACAATCGAGACGTGAAATGAATCGTTATGTGTTGCCAATAAATATCATATTAATTTAGATATATAGAATAACGGCAGCTATTAAGGTAGAGGCAGATAGTATTGTTTGTATCAAAACCAGTTCTATAGGACGAGCTGCGATATTAGTGATTATGTATTGCGCGATCTTCAAAACGGACGTTATTTTTCTTCGATAGCGTCATAATATATTTGACGTCATATATGTATAATAACGACAGTTGTGAAAACTTAGACCGACATTGTTACTAGTATCACGGCGAGTCCGATAGGGCGGCATGTGATACAAGTAATGATTGGCCAGATGGTCAACGCTGACGTTATTGTTGTTATCGGTAACATCATATTGTGGTTGATATCACATCGACTGATCATTTTTAGTATCAAATTCTGTCCGTATATACTGGAAATGTGTGACGATACCAAAGGGTTAATCAGAAGTCATAAATCGAAGGATGAGAGACAATACAATGGCCAAATGTGTGAAGATACTAAAGAGTTAATCGGAAGCCATAAATCGAAGGTGGACAAACATTCCTCTGTGACATCAAAGGAGAAACGTATACATTACCGATACTCACCATCATATTGAGTGTCTTAAATAGACGTTAGAGAATGCCGAAAACAAAACAAAAACACAACACAGTATGTGCTGGGCACCACTTTATGTAAACAAGCACAAACAACTGGAGGTAATATATGTCACGAGGATTATCATTTCTAGTCTTACATGAAGAATCATCGACATTATAAACACTTAGATCTTTAACCCTCTTTTTCTACCTCTAATCTGAAAAGGAAAGTAATATATTAATAAAGATTTGTAAGTAGCTTTCTTAGTTTGATATCTCAGTGATAAATATAATCAAGTTAAGATTAGAACGATAAGTTAGTATTATAGATATAAGTCAGATGATTTTATGACACAATATATATGAGTATAAAGTGAGGAATTAACTGGCAACGTCAGCTTGATAAATATTGATGTTTATACTATAAACAGTTAAGCTTTAATACAAAATCACAGCAACATGTTCCATTCATAAAAACAAAATAGGTAAACATCAATCGTTATCCATTTGAGATAAGCATGATATATAATTGGTGAAGATTTATCATTATAAATGATGGTGTTATTGGTGTAATACTTAAGATAAAGCACAACCTAGTTACACGAGTTCTGGATAATTTATCACGATATCGAATATATGTAAAATGTAATCGCTTGCACTGCATCAATCTGGATTTATCGTAAAATAAAGATACTTTCTGTGAACTCCTAACCTTTAGAATATATAAAGCTATTGTTATGCATCATTCATGGAATCGCGATACAAGTTAATTATACCAGATCGAACATCTGGTCGCCGGGGTTTAATTACCATACATTCAGCAATTTAGAAATGTGTATACAGATGTTTTATTTGAAATAATGTAATTGAAATCAATGCATATTGCCACCCCCTTTGTGAACACAGCGCTAGTATGATAGCTAGAAGTACATATACCCCATACAATCAGTACACATCACGACTGAATATTGTTCGATTTCCATTCCTGTCTAGTTGTATTGTATGCAACTTTATATAATGTTGATCGCAAGTGACTTGTGAGAGATCGATGGTTTTCTCCATGTACATATACTTAATGTTTTCTCAACCAATAAATCTGACAGGCAACATTACATCAAACATCACCTTTTCTCTGTGTATGGTCATTTTACCATTTGCAACATTTAATACTATAATGATAAAACTATGCCATGAATTAACTGAACACTTGGCACTCTTTTACAAACAAAAATGGATGTCACCACAAAATACCCCATTTAGACAAGACATATTTGCAATATGCAGAACAAATTGTTTATAAATAATTATAATATGCTCAAGTCTCAAGTAGCCAATCGTTACAGCATGCGTCCCATTAACAATATACAAATATGACATACAAACAATACCAAGCCATTACAGAAACGCATCCTGTGCACTAAATTAGATATCTATATTCTTTGTGCAAGCAGTCTCAGCAACCTGTTGGCTTAGTTTGGAATACTATCCAACAACTACAAAGCTTAGTCGGTAATTTACCTGTCATGGTGTAAGCACTTTATATACTATGTTAACTCTAGCATCATGGAGGAGAAATATACACACAATATGGGGGTTTCTTCTTTTCTTGCTCTCAATGAGAAATAAATGTTAAATGGTTATATAACCTCAAAAATGAAAAGCGCCCTGATATATCAGAAATTATCTACATGGATATAGTTTTCATTCTTTCAGACATCCCAGCAGGTCAAATCCTGGAATTATTTGGGAAAATGTTCTTCGACTTTTGTCAAGAATCGGGATACGATAAAATTCTACAAGTTCTAGGATGCACTACAAAAGATTTCTTACAGAATTTAGACGCTCTTCATGATCACCTCGCTACCATCTATCCAGGAATGCGTGCTCCTTCATTCCGGTGTACAAATCGAGAATCCGATGGCGCCACTGTTCTACATTATTACTCGGAACGTGACGGCCTTGAACCCATTGTTATTGGTATCGTAAAGGAAGTGGCACTAAAGTTACACAACGCTGAGGTTAATGTTGATATAATACAAACGAAAGGTGAAGATTGTGATCATGTTCAATTTGCAATAACGGACAGAAGTACAAGCTGTGGGTCTATTTGTTCTGAGCTGGATGGATTTGAAAATAATCTCTCGATGGAACCTAAAATAAGTCCAGCAACTTTCTGTAGGGCATTTCCATTTCACGTTTTATTTGACAATGATATGATTATTCAACAAGCTGGTACATCATTAATGAGAGTAATACCCCGACTCAAGATTGGCCAATCAAAAATAGATAAGATATTCGACATGGTCAGACCACACATGGACTTCGAATTTAACCATTTGCTCTCCCATATTAACACTGTCTATGTTCTGAAGACAAAATCAGCTGTAGGTGGCGACATTGATGGTCTATATATAGACAATGACATTGGTGATCAGCAGGACCATTCACAACTTCGTCTTAAAGGCCAGATGATCCACGTCCAGGAATCCGACTGTATGTTATTTCTTTGTTCTCCAAGTGTCGCCAATTTAGATGAATTATCGAGACGCAATTTATACTTAAGTGATATTCCACTTCACGATGCAACACGTGACCTTGTGTTGTTGTCTGAGAAATTTGAGGCCGAGTATAAACTGGCCCGAAAGTTAGAAATTCTGAATGACCAGCTACAACAGACTTACATAGAACTAGAGGATGAAAAGAAAAAGACAGATAAGTATGTTTCTTTCTAATTATTTAATTTTATAGTAATATTCATATGTTCGTTTTTCATCAATTGGGGTCTATAATACTAGTTGAACACCGCCACGTTTTCTTAAAGTGCCTGTACCAAGCCAGGAAAGTATGTGGTCATGTATTTCGTGTTTAGGGGTATCCATTTTGCCTCTTTCTATATGTAATAGGTTCCACTGCCATCATATGTTTGTTCGATGACACTCGCTGTACTAGATTGTACCATGTGTACACAGTTAGTAACGTAATTTGTGTTGCTCAATCTTTAGTTGTTTCTTTTGCAATATTTTGTCGACCATTTTACAGCTTCTGATTACCCCTTTGGTACCTTCAAACTTTCCTTTTCCTTTCTGTACCTTTTGTATTGGCCATTGTATTATATGTCCTTCTTCGAAATAAAGCGTTGGATTACCCCTTTGATTTTTTCAAACATTAGAATATCAATACAAACTAACATTCTCTAAATGTCTACATGTATTATACTATATTCTGATATTATTTTACAGATTGATGTATTCCATTCTTCCAGCGTCTGTTGCAAACGAATTACGTCACCAGCGTCCAGTTCCCGCCAATAAATTTGAATGCGTTACGATTTTATTCAGTGGAATAGTAGGATTTAGTGAATTTTGTCAAAATCACTCCGACGCCATTGGTGCTATGAAAATAGTTAAATATTTAAATGACGTGTATACCAAGTTTGATGACCTACTAAAGAATAATCCAAATGTTTACAAGGTAATATTTATTTACTTTACATGGGAACACTAATAACACTATAACAAATACATACGATATAGATGGATATATGTAATTAAATATATACAAATATAATGTTATTTGAACCTTAAAAGGCACAAAGGCCAACGCCTTTGATGAGTCTTTAAATATACATATATACGTGTAATAATGTAGATAACATTTACTCTTATTCTACATTTGCTGTCAACAGTCATATTGTTGTCAATGCTTGGTATTATTACCTGAAGCTTGTCATCAGTGATATTGCAGATAATATTGATTATTATTATACCTGATTACTATGCATTGCTTCATACGCCTTTCTTGTTGGGTCTTTTTAATCACAAGCCCTGCTATTTTTGTTGATAACATAACCTGTGATGGAGTCATTATTGATTATGTGATAGATATGAACTAGCAATATTGACCCCATCCAAAAACAAAATGGCCGCTTTCATCGCTTGAATTTCAAAAAGTACGATTTGTCATATTCAAATTGCGATCATGGGTTCAGTCAGAGTTCCATCACAATAAACTTTAAAATTGGTATTTGACGATTCTCCAGTAAGCTTGCAGCATTAATTCCGCAATAACGGTAGAGCCGACGTCGACCAAAACAATCGTGTTGCTAGGAAGCCAATATTACTAGTTGGGAACATAAATATTATTATCTAATAATGGAATCCCTTTATTTTTAAACAGGTAGAAACAGTCGGTGATAAATACATGGCAGTAAGTGGGCTACCGGAGGCATGTAAAGATCACGCGCGAGGTATTGCGAGACTTGCATTGGATATGATGGCGATTTCTAAGCATATTATAGATCCAACTGGGAATAACGTAATGGTGAGTTTGATGTCATCTGTTTGTCATTGATGTCGATGATTACCACCATACAAATCTATTAGTCACATGTCTGTATGTCTATCAGCATATTGAGAATATTTATTGTCGCAAATTATCTGCTTAGAATTACAGTCAAACCTGTATTAAGAGGTCACATTTGGGATAAAGAAAAAGTGGTCTTATCAGACAGATGACCTCTTCAAAGAGGTTCAATTCATATGAAATTTTCTATGACTGGACATGAACATACAGGTGACTGCTTAATAGAGGTGACAGCATCAACATGTTTGACTGTACTAATATGATAACAAAATACCTGCATAAAAGATATATCAACATAACGAAAATGATGGAGATCAACCCTGATATTTCTATAACTTCTCTTGAACTTTACTTGTTTTAATTGAACAAACCATCTTAACGTTGACAAAAGTCACAGTGTCTTACTGCTTTACGTTTTAGCTATGTGTATTATATAAACAAGTAACATATAGCTATCAAATGAACACATATACATTGTATATTGATTGCTAAAAAAGATTTAATTCTTGGTAATTATATTACCACATAAATGTTAAGATTAGATAAAAACTTAGATATCAAATTTAGTGCACACGACGCGTTTCTGGAATAACCTTCATCAGGTACGCTCAAAATAGAACGATTGGAAAGCCAAATAATTTAAAGTTTTGGGAGCAATAAAACCAAAGTGCCTAAGCAGGTAGTTAATGTTATGGTGCTTAGCGCCACTTTTAGCAATATCTGAGTTATATCGTGGTGGTCAGTTTTATTCCTTGAGGAAACCGGAAAATCCGGGAGAAAACCACCGACCTGTTACAAGTCACTGACAAACTTTATCAGATAATGTTTTATAGTGTACACCTTGATATTAACAGAATTCGAACTTACAACTTTAGTGGTGATAGGCACTGATTGCATAGGTAACTTGGACAGATAAAACTTTACTAGACAAAATATAATAAGCATATATTGCACTGATTATTGATGTCCTATCTGTACATCTTTCACTATATTATCTGTAAAGGTTAAATATTCCGTGCATTGTAATAATTAACTTCTGTAATTAAAGAACAAGATTAAATATAAATACTAGTCGATGTTATACCGACAATAACTAATATCTTATACATATATATCACAGATAACAATAGGAATACATTCTGGTGAAGTGATGACTGGAGTGATTGGGAAGCGCATGCCTAGGTATTGCTTGTTTGGTAATACAGTAAACCTGACCAGCAGGACGGAAACAAATGGGGTCAAAGGTCGCATTAATGTGTCAGACTCTGCATACAAGTATGTATTCATTTTATTAAACTATTTAGAATGTTAAATGAAGACAAAAAATAACGAGTACAATAAAGAAGAGTATATGATGAATTATTTGTAGACTTTTCGTTATAATAGATCTATATACTTTTACCCGCTTTTTATTGAAATGTCCATACCAAACCAGGAAAGTGAGCAGTCATATATCTGTGTGCTAAGGGAATCGATGTTTCCCAGTTCTACGGTTGTTTTTTTTTCAGTTAGAACTGTTCCTACAATGTGATATTGATTGTTTTTCATATAATTACCTATATACATAGAGAGAGAGGGATATGGTCATGCTCCTCAACAAAATCATTTATTATATATGTACCTGTCTCGCGACATTCTTCAACTACACAAATATCTCTATCCCTAATGCGTAACCCGAAAACCATCTGTGAAAAGAAGAAAAAACTTACCGTACCTTTACGGAGCTCCATACTCAAGAAACACCAATCAAGATTTGTATGCACCTTTCACAAAACAAATACCGTTGGAGAAAGCTGATCTACATTTGTATATATTGCTTTAAAGAGCATCTCAATTAAGGAACACATCATCTAGATCTATATGTACTATTCATGAACACCTGATGCTGAAATCATCTGATCTAGCATGATCTTTCAGTAATACCTGATGCTGAAATCATCTGATCTAGAATCGTCTTTCAGTAATACCTGATGCTGAAATCATCTGATCTAGAATTATCTTTCAGTAATACCTGCTGCTGAAATCATCTGATCTAGAATTATCTTTCAGAAATACTTGATGCTGAAATCATCTGATTTACAATTATCTTTCAGTAATACCTGATGCTGAAATCATCTGATCTATATTTAGCTTTCAGTAATACCTGCTGCTGAAATCATCTGATCTAGAATTATCTTTCAGAAATACTTGATGCTGAAATCATCTGATCTAGAATTATCTTTCAGTAATACCTGATGCTGAAATCATCTGATCTATATTTAGCTTTCAGTAATACCTGTTGCTGAAATCATCTGATCTAGAATTATCTTTCAGTAATACTTGATGCTGAAATCATCTGATCTAGAATTATCTTTCAGTAATACCTGATGCTGAAATCATCTGATCTATATTTAGCTTTCAGTAATACCTGCTGCTGAAATCATCTGATCTAGAATTATCTTTCAGTAATACCTGATGCTGAAATCATCTGATCTATATATAGCTTTCAGTAATACCTGCTGCTGAAATCATCTGATCTAGAATTATCTTTCAGTAATACTTGATGCTGAAATCATCTGATCTAGAATTATCTTTCAGTAATACCTGATGCTGAAATCATCTGATCTATATTTAGCTTTCAGTAATACCTGCTGCTGAAATCATCTGATCTAGAATTATCTTTCAGTAATACTTGATGCTGAAATCATCTGATCTATATTTAGCTTTCAGTAATACCTGATGCTGAAATCATCTGATCTAGATTTAGCTTTCAGTAATACCTGCTGCTGAAATCATCTGATCTAGAATTATCTTTCAGTAATACTTGATGCTGAAATCATCTGATCTATATTTAGCTTTCAGTAATACCTGATGCTGAAATCATCTGATCTAGATTTAGCTTTCAGTAATACTTGATGCTGAAATCATCTGATCTATATTTAGCTTTCAGTAATACCTGATGCTGAAATCATTTGATCTAGATTTAACTTTCAGTAATACCTGCTGCTGAAATCATCTGATCTAGAATTATCTTTCAGTAATACTTGATGCTGAAATCATCTGATCTATATTTAGCTTTCAGTAATACCTGATGCTGAAATCATCTGATCTAGATTTAGCTTTCAGTAATACATGATGCTGAAATCATCTGATCTAGATTGAGCTTTCAGCAAGTCTTTTCTACTTGTATTTATAAATGCACACAAATACAATAAAATGAGCAGAATTATTTATCTTTCCTTAGCTGCACTTTAATAGAAATGCATTCAATAGATTAAAATACCGACTCTGTAAACGACGCTTTGTAGAAAGACGTTAAAACATGAATGTAAATGAAGTCAATTAACATTGAAAAATAGACTGAATAACCTAATTACATTGCATGTTAAAGTTCTTACTAAAAAAAAAGTAATATTTTTTTGCTTAGAATAACGAAAAATCCAAATATCTTTTAAGCTATAAATTTTTGAACAGCGAAATAAACGAGAGTTTTATTTAGAATTAGGAGTGCTAACTAAAAATGTTATTGTAATGTTTCTTATTGTTGTGGCTGAGGCTGCACTCCGATGAAATTTTGCATTTTGGTCCTATTTTGTTGTAATTTTTCGGGTGGGGGTAGATGTACTTTATAGAAGAGCCATCCGTACGTCAGGTATCTTACCTGTAAAATCTTTCTCTCAGCCGAGTGTACTTTAGACGAAACTGACTCTCATAAATTATTGTTATATTTTGCATTTTTTGTAAAATGGGTAAAAAGTCTGACTTATCTCCGGAATGCCAAAAGTTTGTAAAATAACCTTTCTTAGTAAGGACAAGGCAACGAAGAAGCCAATTGTCTCATGTGATAGGGTATATCAAAGGACATCTAAAGCTTTGGGTGTGTCTTACACTTCAGTGCACCGTATTATGAATGATAAGAGGTCTTGTAAGTCAAATAGACCCAAAGAAAGAGCTAAGATTTTGATCGACTTTGATCATTGTGTTATTAAAAGAACAATCCACGGTTTATATTCGCGGAATATTGTTCCGACCATCTCAATAATACATAAGGAAATAAAAGATTATATTAAAATATCAAAGTCTAAGCTTACTCTAACTCTCATTGATCTTGGATATACTTATTAAAAATATAGTTGATAATCGAAGAGTTCTGTACGACCAAGAGTCTATTATCAATGATAGGTGTAATTATCTGAGAAAGATCAAATCTTTTAGGGAAGCAGGGAATGGTATCGTGTACCTGGATGAAACATGGGCTAACCAAAATCACTGCACAGATTATATGTGGCTTCCGAATGATGGGTCTGATGCCCCAAACATACCCTCGGGCAAAGGCAAACGCTTGATTGTTTTGCATGCAGGTACGCGAAGTGAGGGTTTGATTGACGACTGCGATTTAGTGTTTCTGGCCAAATCAAAGGATGATGACTATCACCAGGGGATGAATAGTTTTGTCTTTCTGTCTTTCTTGAGTGGTTTGAAAATCAATTGATGCCTGCTCTGAAAAATCCTAGCTTGGTTGTGTTAGAGAATGCAAGTTATCACAATGTTAAAACAAAAGATACGGTGTGCCCAAATTTTAGTCAGAAAAAGCTGTTCACCAAAACCCCAGTAGTTTATAAAACAGATACAATTGCTAATTTACACTGATATGAAGTAATAAGAACCCCCGTTCGAAACTGTGAACTTAACCCGATAAAATTAATATGGGCGCAAGTCAAAGGTTTCGTGACTAAAAACAATACCACCTTCCGATTAAAAGATGTTAAAGAACTCACGTATGCTGCTTTCGGAACAATTACAAAAGTTGTGTGGACAAAAGCAGAAGAACATGTGGTCAAAATTGAAAAAGAATACTGCACATAAAACTGTATAGATAGAAGTGCCATAGAACCTATTATCATTGATTTTTGTGATGATGACTCGGATGACAATGCGGGTTAAAGTATAATCATATTATGTATAATATACAGAGACGCAATGTAAAAATCGAATAAAGTCACGTTTATGTCAATGCCGAAAATATTTGGAACATGTGTCTGCCAATTCATTAAAGTTTAAGAACAGTTGTAACTTTTGAAACTATCTGGGGTCAGATGAATTTATTAACTTATATATTGATTATAACACATAAATAATACACAAAACAACTTGACGCAAAACAAAGCAAAGATAAACAGGGACAGTTTATAATCCAACCGAAAACCAAACACAAAATGGGCCTTATATTCATGAAAAGTCAAAACAAACAAGGACAAAGATCGAAAGTGGAATAGGTTAAATATATATTTCCAAACTTTTAGCTCACGTTTGAGTTGAAAGATATAAGTTGGTTTAGTAGAATAGTTACATGAAACAATTGCAGGTATCAATGATTCATCAATGATTATTGCAGTTTTTAAGTATTTTATTTACCAATGTTAAGTTGCAAGTTTGGTAAAAAATAGCTCACAAAATGACAGTCCTCAATGTCATGTTCTACCCACCCCCCAAAAAAAAATCAACCCTCCAATTGGTCTCTGAGGTTCTATAATATAAAAATGTACTAATTTTTCGAGCATTTGTTTTAATTAGGAAGTTGCACAATCTCAAATTTCATTTTTCGTTCCGTTTTCTTACATGTATATAAATTCAAAATGTCATACAGAATCGAGCAAAATGACAATGATATATTCTTCATATTATATATGAAGATTTCATTTTTGTTCACTATTAAAGACAGAAGTGCTAAGTATTAAGTGAAAAAATAAAAGTAACGAAAAATGTCCCAGTCCAAGTAATTTTTACAGGTAAAATATGTTACAGGTAAAAATCAATGAACTCAATAGTGCGTGTAGGAGATTGTGACGGGTTCTACGGAGAACAATGGAATCTTTCGGGTGAAGAAGTCGAGTGTCTATTGTCCTCAGGGATTTAAACTCACGGCCACAGGCTGTTCTCTTTCATAGACTTATTCCCTCCGTATTTCATAAAACTTTGTCAAAATATACACCCAACAACTCCTTTAAAATGCATTTTTCTATATGAGCAGGGCCAATTCCGTTCACTTTCTGGTCAGCAATCTTCCAAATTAAAATTAGCACCCTTGATTCCCTACACAACTCTTGTTTACACTTCTACTTTAAAATCTACAGTTTAAAAGATATTTCAAATTTTCGTTATTCTAATAACAAAAATATTACTTTAATATAAAACGCTAAAGTTGTAGTACAACACACTAGACTAAACAATGTCATGTACGTGCTTTCATCTGAAACTCTCCAGTCGCTCTATTAATTTCTAACATGGAGATTTTACGAATAAAGTTTCAATATGTAAACAATCAAGGCACAGTGTATCGATCGTCTTATATTACAAACAACATGTAACAATTATTTTATGAACGACTCGTGGTAAAGGTTAAATATTATTGGCTTATAATTCTACTTATTAAATCTGTAAACGAGATAATGTATTAATATATCTATTGTATTGTCATCATGTATTTATTATACTGTATGGTCTGTGTAATCCTCACTTCTATTAGAAGTAAAATTAAGACACAATAGTAAAAAGAGTTTGAAGATATCAAAGGGGTAATCAGAATCCGTATATCGAAGAAAACAGACAACACAATGACCTAAAGAAAAAAAAAACAAACGGACAAACAACGATCTACAAAACGCCACACAGAAGACTAAATATCGAGTAACACGAACTCCACACTAAAAATCGGGGATGAACTCAGGTAAAGAGGACCGATAATTAACTATCTATATTAAAAACTCAAACAGAGGTATGAACCCAATGAATAAAAACAAATTCCTATGTTATCATAATCTGTATCATGACATAGAGTGAGTGAGTAATTATTGTTTAGCTATAACATGGCGAGAATAAGTTATATTTTTCTTGGAATGATGATGATGATGATGATGAGTTCCCCTTTGTACTAGACTAACACGTGAAATTGATCTTAATAGTGCTACCTCACTGGAACAGCAGTCCGCGGGTAGACATGTCACCGCTGCACTCGAACACATAAACTGGTTTGCCTGTACATAATAATGTGAAACAAAACCAAAAAAAAACCATGTAATTGTTTGATGACTTGTTATTTAAGCTATACAATAATGATTCCTCAATGATGAAAATATGGTGTTGTCTGTTTATACGGGAACAACAAGGTGTGTTGAATGTTCGGGATTTATGTAGGTAAGCCAATACAAAATCAACAATTCTTTCTAAATCACATTGTCATGAAAACATTTTAGATATCGGATTAGAAGAGTTTGAAGATACCAAAGGGGAAAATAGAATCTGTATATCGAAGAAGAACAGACCGACAACAATGGCCAAAAGAAAAAGTACAAAAGAACAAACAACGATCTACAAAACATACATATAAAACTAAAGATCGAGTAACACGAACTCCACTAACACCGGGGGTGAACAGGTGCTCCTGAAGGGTAAACAGTCCCTGCTCCCCTAGTGGCACTCGTCGTGATAATCTAGTTACAAACCCGATAAACGATAAATTTGTTATTTTGTAGAATCCTACAAACAGAAGATTGCTTTGATCCTGAGTTTGATCTGCAGTACAGAGGATCAGTTAAAATGAAGGGAAAACCGGAACCAATGAGATGTTACTTCCTGTCTAGGAAACCTATATTTAGACCAGCTAATCTGGTCAAAAGAGCTACCATCATGTAGACTTATTATATATATTGTTTTATTTACATACTATAGATTATTATTTATTGTTAACAAAAGTGAATTAAAATATTTTTAAAAATAGACTCTATCGCATTAATAGTCTCATCGGACCTACAGTCATTCAATAGTCTTATCAGAATGTTAGTTTGGTATTAGTATTATTAAGCGACTCTCATACCGCTAGCATGTTAGTAGATTGAATATTAGTCTCTTGAAAGATGACCATAAAACTTTTAATAAATATTGTAATTGCTTAATATCCTCAATTTAGCGATAATGACGAAAATAGTGACTGGTGGTCTGACATGGCTACTGAAAAGTTACACATAATATTTTAATGGGGATATCAAACAAACTGGGGATTTGAAGAGACTACTAAGAAACTGAGAATTTGAAGACTAATATGTTTCCGACAACCTGAAAAGTCTGGAATACATGGTAAATTAAAGGAGACAAAAATGAAAAACAAAGGTTGACAATATCCTATACAGACAACTACAGATTGAGCAACACGAACCCCATTAACACGTAGAGTGTGGACTTAGGTGGACTGTCGTGTTACTTATACAGCACACAGACAGACAATACACTACACAGACAACTACAGATTGAGCAACACGAACCCCATTAACACGTAGAGTGTGGACTTAGGTGGACTGTCGTGTTACTTATACAGCACACAGACAGACAATACACTACACAAACAACTACAGATTGAGCAACACGAACCCCACTAACACGTAGAGTGTGGACTTGGGTGGACTGTCGTGTTACTTATACAGCACACAGACAGACAATACACTACACAGACAACTACAGATTGAGCAACACGAACCCCACTAACACGTAGAGTGTGGACTTAGGTGGACTGTCGTGTTACTTATACAGCACACAGACAGACAATACACTACACAGACAACTACAGATTGAGCAACACGAACCCCACTAACACGTAGAGTGTGGACTTAGGTGGACTGTCGTGTTACTTATACAGCACACAGACAGACAATACACTACACAGACAACTACAGATTGAGCAACACGAACCCCACTAACACGTAGAGTGTGGACTTAGGTGGACTGTCGTGTTACTTATACAGCACACAGACAGACAATACACTACACAGACAACTACAGATTGAGCAACACGAACCCCACTAACACGTAGAGTGTGGACTTAGGTGGACTGTCGTGTTACTTATACAGCACACAGACAGACAATACACTACACAGACAACTACAGATTGAGCAACACGAACCCCACTAACACGTAGAGTGTGGACTTAGGTGGACTGTAGTGTTACTTATACAGCACACAGACAGACAATACACAACACAGACAACTACAGATTGAGCAACACGAACCCCACTAACACGTAGAGTGTGGACTTAGGTGGACTGTAGTGTTACTTATACAGCACACAGACAGAAAATACACTACACAGACAACTACAGATTGAGCAACACGAACCCCACTAACACGTAGAGTGTGGACTTAGGTGGACTGTCGTGTTACTTATACAGCACACAGACAGACAATACACTACACAGACAACTACAGATTGAGCAACACGAACCCCACTAACACGTAGAGTGTGGACTTAGGTGGACTGTCGTGTTACTTATACAGCACACAGACAGACAATACACTACACAGACAACTACAGATTGAGCAACACGAACCCCACTAACACGTAGAGTGTGGACTTAGGTGGACTGTCGTGTTACTTATACAGCACACAGACAGACAATACACTACACAGACAACTACAGATTGAGCAACACGAACCCCACTAACACGTAGAGTGTGGACTTAGGTGGACTGTAGTGTTACTTATACAGCACACAGACAGACAATACACTACACAGACAACTACAGATTGAGCAACACGAACCCCACTAACACGTAGAGTGTTGACTTAGGTGGACTGTAGTGTTACTTATACAGCACACAGACAGACAATACACTACACAGACAACTACAGATTGAGCAACACGAACCCCACTAACACGTAGAGTGTGGACTTAGGTGGACTGTCGTGTTACTTATACAGCACACAGACAGACAATACACTACACAGACAACTACAGATTGAGCAACAAAAACCCCACTAACACGTAGAGTGTGGACTTAGGTGGACTGTCGTGTTACTTATACAGCACACAGACAGACAATACACTACACAGACAACTACAGATTGAGCAACACGAACCCCACTAACACGTAGAGTGTGGACTTAGGTGGACTGTCGTGTTACTTATACAGCACACAGACAGACAATACACTACACAGACAACTACAGATTGAGCAACACGAACCCCACTAACACGTAGAGTGTGGACTTAGGTGGACTGTCGTGTTACTTATACAGCACACAGACAGACAATACACTACACAGACAACTACAGATTGAGCAACACGAACCCCATTAACACGTAGAGTGTGGACTTAGGTGGACTGTCGTGTTACTTATACAACACACAGACAGACAATACACTACACAGACAACTACAGATTGAGCAACACGAACCCCATTAACACGTAGAGTATGGACTTAGGTGGACTGTCGTGTTACTTATACAGCACACAGACAGACAATACACTACACAGACAACTACAGATTGAGCAACACGAACCCCACTAACACGTAGAGTGTGGACTTAGGTGGACTGTCGTGTTACTTATACAGCACACAGACAGACAATACACTACACAGACAACTACAGATTGAGCAACACGAACCCCACTAACACGTAGAGTGTGGACTTAGGTGGACTGTCGTGTTACTTATACAGCACACAGACAGACAATACACTACACAGACAACTACAGATTGAGCAACACGGACCCCACTAACACGTAGAGTGTGGACTTAGGTGGACTGTCGTGTTACTTATACAGCACACAGACAGACAATACACTACACAGACAACTACAGATTGAGCAACACGAACCCCACTAACACGTAGAGTGTGGACTTAGGTGGACTGTCGTGTTACTTATACAGCACACAGACAGAAAATACACTACACAAACAACTACAGATTGAGCAACACGAACCCCACTAACACGTAGAGTGTGGACTTAGGTGGACTGTCGTGTTACTTATACAGCACACAGACAGACAATACACTACACAGACAACTACAGATTGAGCAACACGAACCCCACTAACACGTAGAGTGTGGACTTAGGTGGACTGTCGTGTTACTTATACAGCACACAGACAGACAATACACTACACAGACAACTACAGATTGAGCAACACGAACCCCACTAACACGTAGAGTGTGGACTTAGGTGGACTGTCGTGTTACTTATACAGCACACAGACAGACAATACACTACACAGACAACTACAGATTGAGCAACACGAACCCCACTAACACGTAGAGTGTGGACTTAGGTGGACTGTCGTGTTACTTATACATCACACAGACAGACAATACACTACACAGACAACTACAGATTGAGCAACACGAACCCCACTAACACGTAGAGTGTGGACTTAGGTGGACTGTCGTGTTACTTATACAGCACACAGACAGACAATACACTACACAGACAACTACAGATTGAGCAACACGAACCCCACTAACACGTAGAGTGTGGACTTAGGTGGACTGTCGTGTTACTTATACAGCACACAGACAGACAATACACTACACAGACAACTACAGATTGAGCAACACGAACCCCACTAACACGTAGAGTGTGGACTTAGGTGGACTGTCGTGTTACTTATACATCACACAGACAGACAATACACTACACAGACAACTACAGATTGAGCAACACGAACCCCACTAACACGTAGAGTGTGGACTTAGGTGGACTGTCGTGTTACTTATACATCACACAGACAGAAAATACACTACACAGACAACTACAGATTGAGCAACGCGAACCCCACTAACACGTAGAGTGTGGACTTAGGTGGACTGTCGTGTTACTTATACAGCACACAGACAGACAATACACTACACAGACAACTACAGATTGAGCAACACGAACCCCACTAACACGTAGAGTGTGGACTTAGGTGGACTGTCGTGTTACTTATACATCACACAGACAGACAATACACTACACAGACAACTACAGATTGAGCAACACGAACCCCACTAACACGTAGAGTGTGGACTTAGGTGGACTGTCGTGTTACTTATACAGCACACAGACAGACAATACACTACACAGACAACTACAGATTGAGCAACACGAACCCCACTAACACGTAGAGTGTGGACTTAGGTGGACTGTCGTGTTACTTATACATCACACAGACAGACAATACACTACACAGACAACTACAGATTGAGCAACACGAACCCCACTAACACGTAGAGTGTGGACTTAGGTGAACTGTCGTGTTACTTATACAAAACACAGACAGACAATACACTACACAGACAACTACAGATTGAGCAACACGAACCCCACTAACACGTAGAGTGTGGACTTAGGTGGACTGTCGTGTTACTTATACATCACACAGACAGACAATACACTACACAGACAACTACAGATTGAGCAACACGAACCCCACTAACACGTAGAGTGTGGACTTAGGTGGACTGTCGTGTTACTTATACAGCACACAGACAGACAATACACTACACAGACAACTACAGATTGAGCAACACGAACCCCACTAACACGTAGAGTGTGGACTTAGGTGGACTGTCGTGTTACTTATACAGCACACAGACAGACAATACACTACACAGACAACTACAGATTGAGCAACACGAACCCCACTAACACGTAGAGTGTGGACTTAGGTGGACTGTCGTGTTACTTATACATCACACAGACAGACAATACACTACACAGACAACTACAGATTGAGCAACACGAACCCCACTAACACGTAGAGTGTGGACTTAGGTGGACTGTCGTGTTACTTATACAGCACACAGACAGACAATACACTACACAGACAACTACAGATTGAGCAACACGAACCCCACTAACACGTAGAGTGTGGACTTAGGTGGACTGTCGTGTTACTTATACAGCACACAGACAGACAATACACTACACAGACAACTACAGATTGAGCAACACGATCCCCACTAACACGTAGAGTGTGGACTTAGGTGGACTGTCGTGTTACTTATACATCACACAGACAGACAATACACTACACAGACAACTACAGATTGAGCAACACGAACCCCACTAACACGTAGAGTGTGGACTTAGGTGGACTGTCGTGTTACTTATACATCACACAGACAGAAAATACACTACACAGACAACTACAGATTGAGCAACGCGAACCCCACTAACACGTAGAGTGTGGACTTAGGTGGACTGTCGTGTTACTTATACAGCACACAGACAGACAATACACTACACAGACAACTACAGATTGAGCAACACGAACCCCACTAACACGTAGAGTGTGGACTTAGGTGGACTGTCGTGTTACTTATACATCACACAGACAGACAATACACTACACAGACAACTACAGATTGAGCAACACGAACCCCACTAACACGTAGAGTGTGGACTTAGGTGGACTGTCGTGTTACTTATACATCACACAGACAGACAATACACTACACAGACAACTACAGATTGAGCAACACGAACCCCACTAACACGTAGAGTGTGGACTTAGGTGGACTGTCGTGTTACTTATACAGCACACAGACAGACAATACACTACACAGACAACTACAGATTGAGCAACACGAACCCCACTAACACGTAGAGTGTGGACTTAGGTGGACTGTCGTGTTACTTATACAGCACACAGACAGACAATACACTACACAGACAACTACAGATTGAGCAACACGAACCCCACTAACACGTAGAGTGTGGACTTAGGTGGACTGTCGTGTTACTTATACAGCACACAGACAGACAATACACTACACAGACAACTACAGATTGAGCAACACGGACCCCACTAACACGTAGAGTGTGGACTTAGGTGGACTGTCGTGTTACTTATACAGCACACAGACAGACAATACACTACACAGACAACTACAGATTGAGCAACACGAACCCCACTAACACGTAGAGTGTGGACTTAGGTGGACTGTCGTGTTACTTATACAGCACACAGACAGAAAATACACTACACAAACAACTACAGATTGAGCAACACGAACCCCACTAACACGTAGAGTGTGGACTTAGGTGGACTGTCGTGTTACTTATACAGCACACAGACAGACAATACACTACACAGACAACTACAGATTGAGCAACACGAACCCCACTAACACGTAGAGTGTGGACTTAGGTGGACTGTCGTGTTACTTATACAGCACACAGACAGACAATACACTACACAGACAACTACAGATTGAGCAACACGAACCCCACTAACACGTAGAGTGTGGACTTAGGTGGACTGTCGTGTTACTTATACAGCACACAGACAGACAATACACTACACAGACAACTACAGATTGAGCAACACGAACCCCACTAACACGTAGAGTGTGGACTTAGGTGGACTGTCGTGTTACTTATACATCACACAGACAGACAATACACTACACAGACAACTACAGATTGAGCAACACGAACCCCACTAACACGTAGAGTGTGGACTTAGGTGGACTGTCGTGTTACTTATACAGCACACAGACAGACAATACACTACACAGACAACTACAGATTGAGCAACACGAACCCCACTAACACGTAGAGTGTGGACTTAGGTGGACTGTCGTGTTACTTATACAGCACACAGACAGACAATACACTACACAGACAACTACAGATTGAGCAACACGAACCCCACTAACACGTAGAGTGTGGACTTAGGTGGACTGTCGTGTTACTTATACATCACACAGACAGACAATACACTACACAGACAACTACAGATTGAGCAACACGAACCCCACTAACACGTAGAGTGTGGACTTAGGTGGACTGTCGTGTTACTTATACATCACACAGACAGAAAATACACTACACAGACAACTACAGATTGAGCAACGCGAACCCCACTAACACGTAGAGTGTGGACTTAGGTGGACTGTCGTGTTACTTATACAGCACACAGACAGACAATACACTACACAGACAACTACAGATTGAGCAACACGAACCCCACTAACACGTAGAGTGTGGACTTAGGTGGACTGTCGTGTTACTTATACATCACACAGACAGACAATACACTACACAGACAACTACAGATTGAGCAACACGAACCCCACTAACACGTAGAGTGTGGACTTAGGTGGACTGTCGTGTTACTTATACAGCACACAGACAGACAATACACTACACAGACAACTACAGATTGAGCAACACGAACCCCACTAACACGTAGAGTGTGGACTTAGGTGGACTGTCGTGTTACTTATACATCACACAGACAGACAATACACTACACAGACAACTACAGATTGAGCAACACGAACCCCACTAACACGTAGAGTGTGGACTTAGGTGAACTGTCGTGTTACTTATACAAAACACAGACAGACAATACACTACACAGACAACTACAGATTGAGCAACACGAACCCCACTAACACGTAGAGTGTGGACTTAGGTGGACTGTCGTGTTACTTATACATCACACAGACAGACAATACACTACACAGACAACTACAGATTGAGCAACACGAACCCCACTAACACGTAGAGTGTGGACTTAGGTGGACTGTCGTGTTACTTATACAGCACACAGACAGACAATACACTACACAGACAACTACAGATTGAGCAACACGAACCCCACTAACACGTAGAGTGTGGACTTAGGTGGACTGTCGTGTTACTTATACAGCACACAGACAGACAATACACTACACAGACAACTACAGATTGAGCAACACGAACCCCACTAACACGTAGAGTGTGGACTTAGGTGGACTGTCGTGTTACTTATACATCACACAGACAGACAATACACTACACAGACAACTACAGATTGAGCAACACGAACCCCACTAACACGTAGAGTGTGGACTTAGGTGGACTGTCGTGTTACTTATACAGCACACAGACAGACAATACACTACACAGACAACTACAGATTGAGCAACACGAACCCCACTAACACGTAGAGTGTGGACTTAGGTGGACTGTCGTGTTACTTATACAGCACACAGACAGACAATACACTACACAGACAACTACAGATTGAGCAACACGATCCCCACTAACACGTAGAGTGTGGACTTAGGTGGACTGTCGTGTTACTTATACATCACACAGACAGACAATACACTACACAGACAACTACAGATTGAGCAACACGAACCCCACTAACACGTAGAGTGTGGACTTAGGTGGACTGTCGTGTTACTTATACATCACACAGACAGAAAATACACTACACAGACAACTACAGATTGAGCAACGCGAACCCCACTAACACGTAGAGTGTGGACTTAGGTGGACTGTCGTGTTACTTATACAGCACACAGACAGACAATACACTACACAGACAACTACAGATTGAGCAACACGAACCCCACTAACACGTAGAGTGTGGACTTAGGTGGACTGTCGTGTTACTTATACATCACACAGACAGACAATACACTACACAGACAACTACAGATTGAGCAACACGAACCCCACTAACACGTAGAGTGTGGACTTAGGTGGACTGTCGTGTTACTTATACATCACACAGACAGACAATACACTACACAGACAACTACAGATTGAGCAACACGAACCCCACTAACACGTAGAGTGTGGACTTAGGTGGACTGTCGTGTTACTTATACAGCACACAGACAGACAATACACTACACAGACAACTACAGATTGAGCAACACGAACCCCACTAACACGTAGAGTGTGGACTTAGGTGGACTGTCGTGTTACTTATACAGCACACAGACAGACAATACACTACACAGACAACTACAGATTGAGCAACACGAACCCCACTAACACGTAGAGTGTGGACTTAGGTGGACTGTCGTGTTACTTATACATCACACAGACAGACAATACACTACACAGACAACTACAGATTGAGCAACACGAACCCCACTAACACGTAGAGTGTGGACTTAGGTGGACTGTCGTGTTACTTATACAGCACACAGACAGACAATACACTACACAGACAACTACAGATTGAGCAACACGAACCCCACTAACACGTAGAGTGTGGACTTAGGTGGACTGTCGTGTTACTTATACAGCACACAGACAGACAATACACTACACAGACAACTACAGATTGAGCAACACGAACCCCACTAACACGTAGAGTGTGGACTTAGGTGGACTGTCGTGTTACTTATACATCACACAGACAGACAATACACTACACAGACAACTACAGATTGAGCAACACGAACCCCACTAACACGTAGAGTGTGGACTTAGGTGGACTGTCGTGTTACTTATACATCACACAGACAGAAAATACACTACACAGACAACTACAGATTGAGCAACGCGAACCCCACTAACACGTAGAGTGTGGACTTAGGTGGACTGTCGTGTTACTTATACAGCACACAGACAGACAATACACTACACAGACAACTACAGATTGAGCAACACGAACCCCACTAACACGTAGAGTGTGGACTTAGGTGGACTGTCGTGTTACTTATACATCACACAGACAGACAATACACTACACAGACAACTACAGATTGAGCAACACGAACCCCACTAACACGTAGAGTGTGGACTTAGGTGGACTGTCGTGTTACTTATACAGCACACAGACAGACAATACACTACACAGACAACTACAGATTGAGCAACACGAACCCCACTAACACGTAGAGTGTGGACTTAGGTGGACTGTCGTGTTACTTATACATCACACAGACAGACAATACACTACACAGACAACTACAGATTGAGCAACACGAACCCCACTAACACGTAGAGTGTGGACTTAGGTGAACTGTCGTGTTACTTATACAAAACACAGACAGACAATACACTACACAGACAACTACAGATTGAGCAACACGAACCCCACTAACACGTAGAGTGTGGACTTAGGTGGACTGTCGTGTTACTTATACAGCACACAGACAGACAATACACTACACAGACAACTACAGATTGAGCAACACGAACCCCACTAACACGTAGAGTGTGGACTTAGGTGGACTGTCGTATTACTTATACAGCACACAGACAGACAATACACTACACAGACAACTACAGATTGAGCAACACGAACCCCACTAACACGTAGAGTGTGGACTTAGGTGGACTGTCGTGTTACTTATACAGCACACAGACAGACAATACACTACACAGACAACTACAGATTGAGCAACACGAACCCCACTAACACGTAGAGTGTGGACTTAGGTGGACTGTCGTGTTACTTATACAGCACACAGACAGACAATACACTACACAGACAACTACAGATTGAGCAACACGAACCCCACTAACACGTAGAGTGTGGACTTAGGTTGACTGTCGTGTTACTTATACATCACACAGACAGACAATACACTACACAGACAACTACAGATTGAGCAACACGAACCCCACTAACACGTAGAGTGTGGACTTAGGTGGACTGTCGTGTTACTTATACAGCACACAGACAGACAATACACTACACAGACAACTACAGATTGAGCAACACGAACCCCACTAACACGTAGAGTGTGGACTTAGGTGGACGGTCGTGTTACTTATACAGCACACAGACAGACAATACACTACACAGACAACTACAGATTGAGCAACGCGAACCCCACTAACACGTAGAGTGTGGACTTAGGTGGACTGTCGTGTTACTTATACATCACACAGACAGACAATACACTACACAGACAACTACAGATTGAGCACCACGAACCCCACTAACACGTAGAGTGTGGACTTAGGTGGACTGTCGTGTTACTTATACATCACACAGGCAGAAAATACACTACACAGACAACTACAGATTGAGCAACTCGAACCCCACTAACACGTAGAGTGTGGACTTAGGTGGACTGTCGTGTTACTTATACAGTACACAGACAGACAATACACTACACAGACAACTACAGATTGAGCAACACGAACCCCACTAACACGTAGAGTGTGGACTTAGGTGGACTGTCGTGTTACTTATACATCACACAGACAGACAATACACTACACAGACAACTACAGATTGAGCAACACGAACCCCACTAACACGTAGAGTGTGGACTTAGGTGGACTGTCGTGTTACTTATACAGCACACAGACAGACAATACACTACACAGACAACTACAGATTGAGCAACACGAACCCCACTAACACGTAGAGTGTGGACTTAGGTGGACTGTCGTGTTACTTATACATCACACAGACAGACAATACACTACACAGACAACTACAGATTGAGCAACACGAACCCCACTAACACGTAGAGTGTGGACTTAGGTGGACTGTCGTGTTACTTATACAGCACACAGACAGAAAATACACTACACAGACAACTACAGATTGAGCAACACGAACCCCACTAACACGTAGAGTGTGGACTTAGGTGGACTGTCGTGTTACTTATACATCACACAGACAGACAATACACTACACAGACAACTACAGATTGAGCAACACGAACCCCACTAACACGTAGAGTGTGGACTTAAGTGAACTGTCGTGTTACTTATACAAAACACAGACAGACAATACACTACACAGACAACTACAGATTGAGCAACACGAACCCCACTAACACGTAGAGTGTGGACTTAGGTGGACTGTCGTGTTACTTATACAGCACACAGACAGACAATACACTACACAGACAACTACAGATTGAGCAACACGAACCCCACTAACACGTAGAGTGTGGACTTAGGTGGACTGTCGTATTACTTATACAGCACACAGACAGACAATACACTACACAGACAACAACAGATTGAGCAACACGAACCCCACTAACACGTAGAGTGTGGACTTAAGTGGACTGTCGTGTTACTTATACAGCACACAGACAGACAATACACTACACAGACAACTACAGATTGAGCAACACGAACCCCACTAACACGTAGAGTGTGGACTTAGGTGGACTGTCGTGTTACTTATACAGCACACAGACAGACAATACACTACACAGACAACTACAGATTGAGCAACACGAACCCCACTAACACGTAGAGTGTGGACTTAGGTGGACTGTCGTGTTACTTATACAGCACACAGACAGACAATACACTACACAGACAACTACAGATTGAGCAACACGAACCCCACTAACACGTAGAGTGTGGACTTAGGTGGACTGTCGTGTTACTTATACAGCACACAGACAGACAATACACTACACAGACAACTACAGATTGAGCAACACGAACCCCACTAACACGTAGAGTGTGGACTTAGGTGGACTGTCGTGTTACTTATACAGCACACAGACAGACAATACACTACACAGACAACTACAGATTGAGCAACACGAACCCCACTAACACGTAGAGTGTGGACTTAGGTGGACTGTCGTGTTACTTATACATCACACAGACAGACAATACACTACACAGACAACTACAGATTGAGCAACACGAACCCCACTAACACGTAGAGTGTGGACTTAGGTGGACTGTCGTGTTACTTATACATCACACAGACAGAAAATACACTACACAGACAACTACAGATTGAGCAACTCGAACCCCACTAACACGTAGAGTGTGGACTTAGGTGGACTGTCGTGTTACTTATACAGTACACAGACAGACAATACACTACACAGACAACTACAGATTGAGCAACACGAACCCCACTAACACGTAGAGTGTGGACTTAGGTGGACTGTCGTGTTACTTATACATCACACAGACAGACAATACACTACACAGACAACTACAGATTGAGCAACACGAACCCCACTAACACGTAGAGTGTGGACTTAGGTGGACTGTCGTGTTACTTATACAGCACACAGACAGACAATACACTACACAGACAACTACAGATTGAGCAACACGAACCCCACTAACACGTAGAGTGTGGACTTAGGTGGACTGTCGTGTTACTTATACATCACACAGACAGACAATACACTACACAGACAACTACAGATTGAGCAACACGAACCCCACTAACACGTAGAGTGTGGACTTAGGTGGACTGTCGTGTTACTTATACAGCACACAGACAGACAATACACTACACAGACAACTACAGATTGAGCAACGCGAACCCCACTAACACGTAGAGTGTGGACTTAGGTGGACTGTCGTGTTACTTATACAGCACACAGACAGACAATACACTACACAGACAACTACAGATTGAGCAACACGAACCCCACTAACACGTAGAGTGTGGACTTAGGTGGACTGTCGTGTTACTTATACAGCACACAGACAGACAATACACTACACAGACAACTACAGATTGAGCAACACGAACCCCACTAACACGTAGAGTGTGGACTTAGGTGGACTGTCGTGTTACTTATGCATCACACAGACAGACAATACACTACACAGACAACTACAGATTGAGCAACACGAACCCCACTAACACGTAGAGTGTGGACTTAGGTGGACTGTCGTGTTACTTTACATCACACAGACAGAAAATACACTACACAGACAACTACAGATTGAGCAACTCGAACCCCACTAACACGTAGAGTGTGGACTTAGGTGGACTGTCGTGTTACTTATACAGTACACAGACAGACAATACACTACACAGACAACTACAGATTGAGCAACACGAACCCCACTAACACGTAGAGTGTGGACTTAGGTGGACTGTCGTGTTACTTATACATCACACAGACAGACAATACACTACACAGACAACTACAGATTGAGCAACACGAACCCCACTAACACGTAGAGTGTGGACTTAGGTGGACTGTCGTGTTACTTATACAGCACACAGACAGACAATACACTACACAGACAACTACAGATTGAGCAACACGAACCCCACTAACACGTAGAGTGTGGACTTAGGTGGACTGTCGTGTTACTTATACATCACACAGACAGACAATACACTACACAGACAACTACAGATTGAGCAACACGAACCCCACTAACACGTAGAGTGTGGACTTAGGTGGACTGTCGTGTTACTTATACAGCACACAGACAGACAATGCACTACACAGACAACTACAGATTGAGCAACACGAACCCCACTAACACGTAGAGTGTGGACTTAGGTGGACTGTCGTGTTACTTATACATCACACAGACAGACAATACACTACACAGACAACTACAGATTGAGCAACACGAACCCCACTAACACGTAGAGTGTGGACTTAGGTGGACTGTCGTGTTACTTATACAGCACACAGACAGACAATACACTACACAGACAACTACAGATTGAGCAACACGAACCCCACTAACACGTAGAGTGTGGACTTAGGTGGACTGTCGTGTTACTTATACATCACACAGACAGACAATACACTACACAGACAACTACAGATTGAGCAACACGAACCCCACTAACACGTAGAGTGTGGACTTAGGTGAACTGTCGTGTTACTTATACAACACACAGACAGACAATACACTACACAGACAACTACAGATTGAGCAACACGAACCCCACTAACACGTAGAGTGTGGACTTAGGTGGACTGTCGTGTTACTTATACAGCACACAGACAGACAATACACTACACAGACAACTACAGATTGAGCAACACGAACCCCACTAACACGTAGAGTGTGGACTTAGGTGGACTGTCGTATTACTTATACAGCACACAGACAGACAATACACTACACAGACAACTACAGATTGAGCAACACGAACCCCACTAACACGTAGAGTGTGGACTTAGGTGGACTGTCGTGTTACTTATACAGCACACAGACAGACAATACACTACACAGACAACTACAGATTGAGCAACACGAACCCCACTAACACGTAGAGTGTGGACTTAGGTGGACTGTCGTGTTACTTATACAGCACACAGACAGACAATACACTACACAGACAACTACAGATTGAGCAACACGAACCCCACTAACACGTAGAGTGTGGACTTAGGTGGACTGTCGTGTTACTTATACATCACACAGACAGACAATACACTACACAGACAACTACAGATTGAGCAACACGAACCCCACTAACACGTAGAGTGTGGACTTAGGTGGACTGTCGTGTTACTTATGCATCACACAGACAGACAATACACTACACAGACAACTACAGATTGAGCAACACGAACCCCACTAACACGTAGAGTGTGGACTTAGGTGGACTGTCGTGTTACTTATACAGTACACAGACAGACAATACACTACACAGACAACTACAGATTGAGCAACACGAACCCCACTAACACGTAGAGTGTGGACTTAGGTGGAATGTCGTGTTACTTATACATCACACAGACAGACAATACACTACACAGACAACTACAGATTGAGCAACACGAACCCCACTAACACGTAGAGTGTGGACTTAGGTGGACTGTCGTGTTACTTATACATCACACAGACAGACAATACACTACACAGACAACTACAGATTGAGCAACACGAACCCCACTAACACGTAGAGTGTGGACTTAGGTGGACTGTCGTATTACTTATACAGCACACAGACAGACAATACACTACACAGACAACTACAGATTGAGCAACACGATCCCCACTAACACGTAGAGTGTGGACTTAGGTGGACTGTCGTGTTACTTATACATCACACAGACAGACAATACACTACACAGACAACTACAGATTGAGCAACACGAACCCCACTAACACGTAGAGTGTGGACTTAGGTGGACTGTCGTGTTACTTATACAGCAAACAGACAGACAATACACTACACAGACAACTACAGATTGAGCAACACGAACCCCACTAACACGTAGAGTGTGGACTTAGGTGGACTGTCGTGTTACTTATACAGCACACAGACAGACAATACACTACACAGACAACTACAGATTGAGCAACACGAACCCCACTAACACGTAGAGTGTGGACTTAGGTGGACTGTCGTGTTACTTATACAGCACACAGACAGACAATACACTACACAGACAACTACAGATTGAGCAACACGAACCCCACTAACACGTAGAGTGTGGACTTAGGTGGACTGTCGTGTTACTTATACATCACACAGACAGATAATACACTACACAGACAACTACAGATTGAGCAACACGAACCCCACTAACACGTAGAGTGTGGACTTAGGTGGACTGTCGTGTTACTTATACATCACACAGACAGAAAATACACTACACAGACAACTACAGATTGAGCAACACGAACCCCACTAACACGTAGAGTGTGGACTTAGGTGGACTGTCGTGTTACTTATACAGTACACAGACAGACAATACACTACACAGACAACTACAGATTGAGCAACGCGAACCCCACTAACACGTAGAGTGTGGACTTAGGTGGACTGTCGTGTTACTTATACAGCACACAGACAGACAATACACTACACAGACAACTACAGATTGAGCAACACGAACCCCACTAACACGTAGGGTGTGGACTTAGGTGGACTGTCGTGTTACTTATACATCACACAGACAGACAATACACTACACAGACAACTACAGATTGAGCAACACAAACCCCACTAACACGTAGAGTGTGGACTTAGGTGGACTGTCGTGTTACTTATACAGCACACAGACAGACAATACACTACACAGACAACTACAGATTGAGCAACACGAACCCCACTAACACGTAGAGTGTGGACTTAGGTGGACTGTCGTGTTACTTATACATCACACAGACAGACAATACACTACACAGACAACTACAGATTGAGCAACACGAACCCCACTAACACGTAGAGTGTGGACTTAGGTGGACTGTCGTGTTACTTATACAGCACACAGACAGACAATACACTACACAGACAACTACAGATTGAGCAACACGAACCCCACTAACACGTAGAGTGTGGACTTAGGTGGACTGTCGTGTTACTTATACAGCACACAGACAGACAATACACTACACAGACAACTACAGATTGAGCAACACGAACCCCACTAACACGTAGAGTGTGGACTTAGGTGGACTGTCGTGTTACTTATACATCACACAGACAGACAATACACTACACAGACAACTACAGATTGAGCAACACGAACCCCACTAACACGTAGAGTGTGGACTTAGGTGGACTGTCGTGTTACTTATACATCACACAGACAGAAAATACACTACACAGACAACTACAGATTGAGCAACTCGAACCCCACTAACACGTAGAGTGTGGACTTAGGTGGACTGTCGTGTTACTTATACAGTACACAGACAGACAATACACTACACAGACAACTACAGATTGAGCAACGCGAACCCCACTAACACGTAGAGTGTGGACTTAGGTGGACTGTCGTGTTACTTATACAGCACACAGACAGACAATACACTACACAGACAACTACAGATTGAGCAACACGAACCCCACTAACACGTAGAGTGTGGACTTAGGTGGACTGTCGTGTTACTTATACAGCACACAGACAGACAATACACTACACAGACAACTACAGATTGAGCAACACGAACCCCACTAACACGTAGAGTGTGGACTTAGGTGGACTGTCGTGTTACTTATGCATCACACAGACAGACAATACACTACACAGACAACTACAGATTGAGCAACACGAACCCCACTAACACGTAGAGTGTGGACTTAGGTGGACTGTCGTGTTACTTTACATCACACAGACAGAAAATACACTACACAGACAACTACAGATTGAGCAACTCGAACCCCACTAACACGTAGAGTGTGGACTTAGGTGGACTGTCGTGTTACTTATACAGTACACAGACAGACAATACACTACACAGACAACTACAGATTGAGCAACACGAACCCCACTAACACGTAGAGTGTGGACTTAGGTGGACTGTCGTGTTACTTATACATCACACAGACAGACAATACACTACACAGACAACTACAGATTGAGCAACACGAACCCCACTAACACGTAGAGTGTGGACTTAGGTGGACTGTCGTGTTACTTATACAGCACACAGACAGACAATACACTACACAGACAACTACAGATTGAGCAACACGAACCCCACTAACACGTAGAGTGTGGACTTAGGTGGACTGTCGTGTTACTTATACATCACACAGACAGACAATACACTACACAGACAACTACAGATTGAGCAACACGAACCCCACTAACACGTAGAGTGTGGACTTAGGTGGACTGTCGTGTTACTTATACAGCACACAGACAGACAATGCACTACACAGACAACTACAGATTGAGCAACACGAACCCCACTAACACGTAGAGTGTGGACTTAGGTGGACTGTCGTGTTACTTATACATCACACAGACAGACAATACACTACACAGACAACTACAGATTGAGCAACACGAACCCCACTAACACGTAGAGTGTGGACTTAGGTGGACTGTCGTGTTACTTATACAGCACACAGACAGACAATACACTACACAGACAACTACAGATTGAGCAACACGAACCCCACTAACACGTAGAGTGTGGACTTAGGTGGACTGTCGTGTTACTTATACATCACACAGACAGACAATACACTACACAGACAACTACAGATTGAGCAACACGAACCCCACTAACACGTAGAGTGTGGACTTAGGTGAACTGTCGTGTTACTTATACAACACACAGACAGACAATACACTACACAGACAACTACAGATTGAGCAACACGAACCCCACTAACACGTAGAGTGTGGACTTAGGTGGACTGTCGTGTTACTTATACAGCACACAGACAGACAATACACTACACAGACAACTACAGATTGAGCAACACGAACCCCACTAACACGTAGAGTGTGGACTTAGGTGGACTGTCGTATTACTTATACAGCACACAGACAGACAATACACTACACAGACAACTACAGATTGAGCAACACGAACCCCACTAACACGTAGAGTGTGGACTTAGGTGGACTGTCGTGTTACTTATACAGCACACAGACAGACAATACACTACACAGACAACTACAGATTGAGCAACACGAACCCCACTAACACGTAGAGTGTGGACTTAGGTGGACTGTCGTGTTACTTATACAGCACACAGACAGACAATACACTACACAGACAACTACAGATTGAGCAACACGAACCCCACTAACACGTAGAGTGTGGACTTAGGTGGACTGTCGTGTTACTTATACATCACACAGACAGACAATACACTACACAGACAACTACAGATTGAGCAACACGAACCCCACTAACACGTAGAGTGTGGACTTAGGTGGACTGTCGTGTTACTTATGCATCACACAGACAGACAATACACTACACAGACAACTACAGATTGAGCAACACGAACCCCACTAACACGTAGAGTGTGGACTTAGGTGGACTGTCGTGTTACTTATACAGTACACAGACAGACAATACACTACACAGACAACTACAGATTGAGCAACACGAACCCCACTAACACGTAGAGTGTGGACTTAGGTGGAATGTCGTGTTACTTATACATCACACAGACAGACAATACACTACACAGACAACTACAGATTGAGCAACACGAACCCCACTAACACGTAGAGTGTGGACTTAGGTGGACTGTCGTGTTACTTATACATCACACAGACAGACAATACACTACACAGACAACTACAGATTGAGCAACACGAACCCCACTAACACGTAGAGTGTGGACTTAGGTGGACTGTCGTATTACTTATACAGCACACAGACAGACAATACACTACACAGACAACTACAGATTGAGCAACACGATCCCCACTAACACGTAGAGTGTGGACTTAGGTGGACTGTCGTGTTACTTATACATCACACAGACAGACAATACACTACACAGACAACTACAGATTGAGCAACACGAACCCCACTAACACGTAGAGTGTGGACTTAGGTGGACTGTCGTATTACTTATACAGCAAACAGACAGACAATACACTACACAGACAACTACAGATTGAGCAACACGAACCCCACTAACACGTAGAGTGTGGACTTAGGTGGACTGTCGTGTTACCTATACAGCACACAGACAGACAATACACTACACAGACAACTACAGATTGAGCAACACGAACCCCACTAACACGTAGAGTGTGGACTTAGGTGGACTGTCGTGTTACTTATACAGCACACAGACAGACAATACACTACACAGACAACTACAGATTGAGCAACACGAACCCCACTAACACGTAGAGTGTGGACTTAGGTGGACTGTCGTGTTACTTATACATCACACAGACAGACAATACACTACACAGACAACTACAGATTGAGCAACACGAACCCCACTAACACGTAGAGTGTGGACTTAGGTGGACTGTCGTGTTACTTATACATCACACAGACAGAAAATACACTACACAGACAACTACAGATTGAGCAACACGAACCCCACTAACACGTAGAGTGTGGACTTAGGTGGACTGTCGTGTTACTTATACAGTACACAGACAGACAATACATTACACAGACAACTACAGATTGAGCAACGCGAACCCCACTAACACGTAGAGTGTGGACTTAGGTGGACTGTCGTGTTACTTATACAGCACACAGACAGACAATACACTACACAGACAACTACAGATTGAGCAACACGAACCCCACTAACACGTAGGGTGTGGACTTAGGTGGACTGTCGTGTTACTTATACATCACACAGACAGACAATACACTACACAGACAACTACAGATTGAGCAACACGAACCCCACTAACACGTAGAGTGTGGACTTAGGTGGACTGTCGTGTTACTTATACAGCACACAGACAGACAATACACTACACAGACAACTACAGATTGAGCAACACGAACCCCACTAACGCGTAGAGTGTGGACTTAGGTGGACTGTCGTGTTACTTATACAGCACACAGACAGACAATACACTACACAGACAACTACAGATTGAGCAACACGAACCCCACTAACACGTAGAGTGTAGACTTAGGTGGACTGTCGTGTTACTTATACAGTACACAGACAGACAATACACTACACAGACAACTACAGATTGAGCAACACGAACCCCACTAACACGTAGAGTGTGGACTTAGGTGGACTGTCGTGTTACTTATACAGCACACAGACAGACAATACACTACACAGACAACTACAGATTGAGCAACACGAACCCCACTAACACGTAGAGTGTGGACTTAGGTGGACTGTCGTGTTACTTATACAGCACACAGACAGACAATACACTACACAGACAACTACAGATTGAGCAACACGAACCCCACTAACACGTAGGGTGTGGACTTAGGTGGACTGTCGTGTTACTTATACATCACACAGACAGACAATACACTACACAGACAACTACAGATTGAGCAACACGAACCCCACTAACACGTAGAGTGTGGACTTAGGTGGACTGTCGTGTTACTTATACAGCACACAGACAGACACTACACTGCACAGACAACTACAGATTGAGCAACACGAACCCCACTAACGCGTAGAGTGTGGACTTAGGTGGACTGTCGTGTTACTTATACAGCACACAGACAGACAATACACTACACAGACAACTACAGATTGAGCAACACGAACCCCACTAACACGTAGAGTGTAGACTTAGGTGGACTGTCGTGTTACTTATACAGTACACAGACAGACAATACACTACACAGACAACTACAGATTGAGCAACACGAACCCCACTAACACGTAGAGTGTGGACTTAGGTGGACTGTCGTGTTACTTATACAGCACACAGACAGACAATACACTACACAGACAACTACAGATTGAGCAACACGAACCCCACTAACACGTAGAGTGTGTACTTAGGTGGACTGTCGTGTTACTTATACAGCACACAGACAGACAATACACTACACAGACAACTACAGATTGAGCAACACGAACCCCACTAACACGTAGGGTGTGGATTTAGGTGGACTGTCGTGTTACTTATACATCACACAGACAGACAATACACTACACAGACAACTACAGATTGAGCAACACGAACCCCACTAACACGTAGAGTGTGGACTTAGGTGGACTGTCGTGTTACTTATACAGCACACAGACAGACAATACACTACACAGACAACTACAGATTGAGCAACACGAACCCCACTAACACGTAGAGTGTGGACTTAGGTGGACTGTCGTGTTACTTATACAGCACACAGACAGACAATACACTACACAGACAACTACAGATTGAGCAACACGAACCCCACTAACACGTAGAGTGTAGACTTAGGTGGACTGTCGTGTTACTTATACAGTACACAGACAGACAATACACTACACAGACAACTACAGATTGAGCAACACGAACCCCACTAACACGTAGAGTGTGGACTTAGGTGGACTGTCGTGTTACTTATACATCACACAGACAGACAATACACTACACAGACAACTACAGATTGAGCAACACGAACCCCACTAACACGTAGAGTGTGGACTTAGGTGGACTGTCGTGTTACTTATACAGTACACAGACAGACAATACACTACACAGACAACTACAGATTGAGCAACACGAACCCCACTAACACGTAGAGTGTGGACTTAGGTGGACTGTCGTGTTACCTATACAGCACACAGACAGACAATACACTACACAGACAACTACAGATTGAGCAACACGAACCCCACTAACACGTAGAGTGTGGACTTAGGTGGACTGTCGTGTTACTTATACAGCACACAGACAGACAATACACTACACAGACAACTACAGATTGAGCAACACGAACCCCACTAACACGTAGAGTGTGGACTTAGGTGGACTGTCGTGTTACTTATACATCACACAGACAGACAATACACTACACAGACAACTACAGATTGAGCAACACGAACCCCACTAACACGTAGAGTGTGGACTTAGGTGGACTGTCGTGTTACTTATACATCACACAGACAGAAAATACACTACACAGACAACTACAGATTGAGCAACACGAACCCCACTAACACGTAGAGTGTGGACTTAGGTGGACTGTCGTGTTACTTATACAGTACACAGACAGACAATACATTACACAGACAACTACAGATTGAGCAACGCGAACCCCACTAACACGTAGAGTGTGGACTTAGGTGGACTGTCGTGTTACTTATACAGCACACAGACAGACAATACACTACACAGACAACTACAGATTGAGCAACACGAACCCCACTAACACGTAGGGTGTGGACTTAGGTGGACTGTCGTGTTACTTATACATCACACAGACAGACAATACACTACACAGACAACTACAGATTGAGCAACACGAACCCCACTAACACGTAGAGTGTGGACTTAGGTGGACTGTCGTGTTACTTATACAGCACACAGACAGACAATACACTACACAGACAACTACAGATTGAGCAACACGAACCCCACTAACGCGTAGAGTGTGGACTTAGGTGGACTGTCGTGTTACTTATACAGCACACAGACAGACAATACACTACACAGACAACTACAGATTGAGCAACACGAACCCCACTAACACGTAGAGTGTAGACTTAGGTGGACTGTCGTGTTACTTATACAGTACACAGACAGACAATACACTACACAGACAACTACAGATTGAGCAACACGAACCCCACTAACACGTAGAGTGTGGACTTAGGTGGACTGTCGTGTTACTTATACAGCACACAGACAGACAATACACTACACAGACAACTACAGATTGAGCAACACGAACCCCACTAACACGTAGAGTGTGGACTTAGGTGGACTGTCGTGTTACTTATACAGCACACAGACAGACAATACACTACACAGACAACTACAGATTGAGCAACACGAACCCCACTAACACGTAGGGTGTGGACTTAGGTGGACTGTCGTGTTACTTATACATCACACAGACAGACAATACACTACACAGACAACTACAGATTGAGCAACACGAACCCCACTAACACGTAGAGTGTGGACTTAGGTGGACTGTCGTGTTACTTATACAGCACACAGACAGACACTACACTGCACAGACAACTACAGATTGAGCAACACGAACCCCACTAACGCGTAGAGTGTGGACTTAGGTGGACTGTCGTGTTACTTATACAGCACACAGACAGACAATACACTACACAGACAACTACAGATTGAGCAACACGAACCCCACTAACACGTAGAGTGTAGACTTAGGTGGACTGTCGTGTTACTTATACAGTACACAGACAGACAATACACTACACAGACAACTACAGATTGAGCAACACGAACCCCACTAACACGTAGAGTGTGGACTTAGGTGGACTGTCGTGTTACTTATACAGCACACAGACAGACAATACACTACACAGACAACTACAGATTGAGCAACACGAACCCCACTAACACGTAGAGTGTGTACTTAGGTGGACTGTCGTGTTACTTATACAGCACACAGACAGACAATACACTACACAGACAACTACAGATTGAGCAACACGAACCCCACTAACACGTAGGGTGTGGATTTAGGTGGACTGTCGTGTTACTTATACATCACACAGACAGACAATACACTACACAGACAACTACAGATTGAGCAACACGAACCCCACTAACACGTAGAGTGTGGACTTAGGTGGACTGTCGTGTTACTTATACAGCACACAGACAGACAATACACTACACAGACAACTACAGATTGAGCAACACGAACCCCACTAACACGTAGAGTGTGGACTTAGGTGGACTGTCGTGTTACTTATACAGCACACAGACAGACAATACACTACACAGACAACTACAGATTGAGCAACACGAACCCCACTAACACGTAGAGTGTAGACTTAGGTGGACTGTCGTGTTACTTATACAGTACACAGACAGACAATACACTACACAGACAACTACAGATTGAGCAACACGAACCCCACTAACACGTAGAGTGTGGACTTAGGTGGACTGTCGTGTTACTTATACATCACACAGACAGACAATACACTACACAGACAACTACAGATTGAGCAACACGAACCCCACTAACACGTAGAGTGTGGACTTAGGTGGACTGTCGTGTTACTTATACAGTACACAGACAGACAATACACTACACAGACAACTACAGATTGAGCAACACGAACCCCACTAACACGTAGAGTGTGGACTTAGGTGGACTGTCTTATTACTTATACAGCACACAGACAGACAATACACTACACAGACAACTACAGATTGAGCAACACGAACCCCACTAACACGTAGAGTGTGGACTTAGGTGGACTGTCGTGTTACTTATACAGCAAACAGACAGACAATACACTACACAGACAACTACAGATTGAGCAACACGAACCCCACTAACACGTAGAGTGTGGACTTAGGTGGACTGTCGTGTTACTTATACATCACACAGACAGACAATACACTACACAGACAACTACAGATTGAGCAACACGAACCCCACTAACACGTAGAGTGTGGACTTAGGTGGACTGTCGTGTTACTTATACATCACACAGACAGACAATACACTACACAGACAACTACAGATTGAGCAACACGAACCCCACTAACACGTAGAGTGTGGACTTAGGTGGACTGTCGTGTTACTTATACAGTACACAGACAGACAATACACTACACAGACAACTACAGATTGAGCAACACGAACCTCACTAACACGTAGAGTGTGGACTTAGGTGGACTGTCGTGTTACTTATACATCACACAGACAGACAATACACTACACAGACAACTACAGATTGAGCAACACGAACCCCACTAACACGTAGGGTGTGGACTTAGGTGGACTGTCGTGTTACTTATACATCACACAGACAGACAATACACTACACAGACAACTACAGATTGAGCAACACGAACCCCACTAACACGTAGAGTGTGGACTTAGGTGGACTGTCGTGTTACTTATACAGCACACAGACAGACAATACACTACACAGACAACTACAGATTGAGCAACGCGAACCCCACTAACACGTAGAGTGTGGACTTAGGTGGACTGTCGTGTTACTTATACAGCACACAGACAGACAATACACTACACAGACAACTACAGATTGAGCAACACGAACCCCACTAACACGTAGAGTGTAGACTTAGATGGACTGTCGTGTTACTTATACAGCACACATACAGACAATACACTACACAGACAACTACAGATTGAGCAACACGAACCCCACTAACACGTAGAGTGTGGACTTAGGTGGACTGTCGTGTTACTTATACAGCACACAGACAGACAATACACTACACAGACAACTACAGATTGAGCAACACGAACCCCACTAACACGTAGAGTGTGGACTTAGGTGGACTGTCGTGTTACTTATACAGCACACAGACAGACAATACACTGCACAGACAACTACAGATTGAGCAACACGAACTTCACTAACACGTAGAGTGTGGCCTTAGGTGGACTGTCGTGTTACTTATACAGTACACAGACAGACAATACACTACACAGACAACTACAGATTGAGCAACACGAACCCCACTAACACGTAGAGTGTGAACTTAGGTGGACTGTCGTGTTACTTATACAGCACACAGACAGACAATACACTACACAGACAACTACAGATTGAGCAACACGAACCCCACTAACACGTAGAGTGTGGACTTAGGTGGACTGTCGTGTTACTTATACAGCACACAGACAGACAATACACTACACAGACAACTACAGATTGAGCAACACGAACCCCACTAACACGTAGAGTGTGGACTTAGGTGGACTGTCGTGTTACTTATACAGCACACAGACAGACAATACACTACACAGACAACTACAGATTGAGCAACACGAACCCCACTAACACGTAGAGTGTGGACTTAGGTGGACTGTCGTGTTACTTATACAGCACACAGACAGACAATACACTACACAGACAACTACAGATTGAGCAATACGAACCCCACTAACACGTAGAGTGTGGACTTAGGTGGACTGTCGTGTTACTTATACAGCACACATACAGACAATACACTACACAGACAACTACAGATTGAGCAACACGAACCCCACTAACACGTAGAGTGTGGACTTAGGTGGACTGTCGTGTTACTTATACAGCACACAGACAGACAATACACTACACAGACAACTACAGATTGAGCAACACGAACCTCACTAACACGTAGAGTGTGGACTTAGGTGGACTGTCGTGTTACTTATACATCACACAGACAGACAATACACTACACAGACAACTACAGATTGAGCAACACGAACCCCACTAACACGTAGAGTGTGGACTTAGGTGGACTGTCGTGTTACTTATACAGTACACAGACAGACAATACACTACACAGACAACTACAGATTGAGCAACACGAACCTCACTAACACGTAGAGTGTGGACTTAGGTGGACTGTCGTGTTACTTATACATCACACAGACAGACAATACACTACACAGACAACTACAGATTGAGCAACACGAACCCCACTAACACGTAGGGTGTGGACTTAGGTGGACTGTCGTGTTACTTATACATCACACAGACAGACAATACACTACACAGACAACTACAGATTGAGCAACACGAACCCCACTAACACGTAGAGTGTAGACTTAGATGGACTGTCGTGTTACTTATACAGCACACATACAGACAATACACTACACAGACAACTACAGATTGAGCAACACGAACCCCACTAACACGTAGAGTGTGGACTTAGGTGGACTGTCGTGTTACTTATACAGCACACAGACAGACAATACACTACACAGACAACTACAGATTGAGCAACACGAACCCCACTAACACGTAGAGTGTGGACTTAGGTGGACTGTCGTGTTACTTATACAGCACACAGACAGACAATACACTGCACAGACAACTACAGATTGAGCAACACGAACTTCACTAACACGTAGAGTGTGGCCTTAGGTGGACTGTCGTGTTACTTATACAGTACACAGACAGACAATACACTACACAGACAACTACAGATTGAGCAACACGAACCCCACTAACACGTAGAGTGTGAACTTAGGTGGACTGTCGTGTTACTTATACAGCACACAGACAGACAATTCACTACACAGACAACTACAGATTGAGCAACACGAACCCCACTAACACGTAGAGTGTGGACTTAGGTGGACTGTCGTGTTACTTATACAGCACACAGACAGACAATACACTACACAGACAACTACAGATTGAGCAACACGAACCCCACTAACACGTAGAGTGTGGACTTAGGTGGACTGTCGTGTTACTTATACAGCACACAGACAGACAATACACTACACAGACAACTACAGATTGAGCAACACGAACCCCACTAACACGTAGAGTGTGGACTTAGGTGGACTGTCGTGTTACTTATACAGCACACAGACAGACAATGCACTACACAGACAACTACAGATTGAGCAACACGAACCCCACTAACACGTAGAGTGTGGACTTAGGTGGACTGTCGTGTTACTTATACAGCACACAGACAGACAATACACTACACAGACAACTACAGATTGAGCAACACGAACCCCACTAACACGTAGAGTGTGGACTTAGGTGGACTGTCGTGTTACTTATACAGCACACATACAGACAATACACTACACAGACAACTACAGATTGAGCAACACGAACCCCACTAACACGTAGAGTGTGGACTTAGGTGGACTGTCGTGTTACTTATACAGCACACAGACAGACAATACACTACACAGACAACTACAGATTGAGCAACGCGAACCCCACTAACACGTAGAGTGTGGACTTAGGTGGACTGTCGTGTTACTTATACAGCACACATACAGACAATACACTACACAGACAACTACAGATTGAGCAACACGAACCCCACTAACACGTAGAGTGTGGACTTAGGTGGACTGTCGTGTTACTTATACATCACACAGACAGACAATACACTACACAGACAACTACAGATTGAGCAACACGAACCCCATTAACACGTAGAGTGTGGACTTAGGTGGACTGTCGTGTTACTTATACAGCACACAGACAGACAATTCACTACACAGACAACTACAGATTGAGCAACACGAACCCCACTAACACGTAGAGTGTGGACTTAGGTGGACTGTCGTGTTACTTATACAGCACACATACAGACAATACACTACACAGACAACTACAGATTGAGCAACGCGAACCCCACTAACACGTAGAGTGTGGACTTAGGTGGACTGTCGTGTTACTTATACATCACACAGACAGACAATACACTACACAGAAAACTACAGATTGAGCAACACGAACCCCACTAACACGTAGAGTGTGGACTTAGGTGGACTGTCGTGTTACTTATACATCACACAGACAGACAATACACTACACAGACAACTACAGATTGAGCAACACGAACCCCACTAACACGTAGAGTGTGGACTTAGGTGGACTGTCGTGTTACTTATACAGTACACAGACAGACAATACACTACACAGACAACTACAGATTGAGCAACACGAACCTCACTAACACGTAGAGTGTGGACTTAGGTGGACTGTCGTGTTACTTATACATCACACAGACAGACAATACACTACACAGACAACTACAGATTGAGCAACACGAACCCCACTAACACGTAGGGTGTGGACTTAGGTGGACTGTCGTGTTACTTATACATCACACAGACAGACAATACACTACACAGACAACTACAGATTGAGCAACACGAACCCCACTAACACGTAGAGTGTGGACTTAGGTGGACTGTCGTGTTATTTATACAGCACACAGACAGACAATACACTACACAGACAACTACAGATTGAGCAACACGAACCCCACTAACACGTAGAGTGTAGACTTAGATGGACTGTCGTGTTACTTATACAGCACACATACAGACAATACACTACACAGACAACTACAGATTGAGCAACACGAACCCCACTAACACGTAGAGTGTGGACTTAGGTGGACTGTCGTGTTACTTATACAGCACACAGACAGACAATACACTACACAGACAACTACAGATTGAGCTACACGAACCCCACTAACACGTAGAGTGTGGACTTAGGTGGACTGTCGTGTTACTTATACAGCACACAGACAGACAATACACTGCACAGACAACTACAGATTGAGCAACACGAACTTCACTAACACGTAGAGTGTGGCCTTAGGTGGACTGTCGTGTTACTTATACAGTACACAGACAGACAATACACTACACAGACAACTACAGATTGAGCAACACGAACCCCACTAACACGTAGAGTGTGAACTTAGGTGGACTGTCGTGTTACTTATACAGCACACAGACAGACAATACACTACACAGACAACTACAGATTGAGCAACACGAACCCCACTAACACGTAGAGTGTGGACTTAGGTGGACTGTCGTGTTACTTATACAGCACACAGACAGACAATACACTACACAGACAACTACAGATTGAGCAACACGAACCCCACTAACACGTAGAGTGTGGACTTAGGTGGACTGTCGTGTTACTTATACAGCACACAGACAGACAATACACTACACAGACAACTACAGATTGAGCAACACGAACCCCACTAACACGTAGAGTGTGGACTTAGGTGGACTCTCGTGTTACTTATACAGCACACAGACAGACAATACACTACACAGACAACTACAGATTGAGCAATACGAACCCCACTAACACGTAGAGTGTGGACTTAGGTGGACTGTCGTGTTACTTATACAGCACACATACAGACAATACACTACACAGACAACTACAGATTGAGCAACACGAACCCCACTAACACGTAGAGTGTGGACTTAGGTGGACTGTCGTGTTACTTATACAGCACACAGACAGACAATACACTACACAGACAACTACAGATTGAGCAACACGAACCCCACTAACACGTAGAGTGTGGACTTAGGTGGACTGTCGTGTTACTTATACAGCACACATACAGACAATACACTACACAGACAACTACAGATTGAGCAACACGAACCCCACTAACACGTAGAGTGTGGACTTAGGTGGACTGTCGTGTTACTTATACAGCACACATACAGACAATACACTACACAGACAACTACAGATTGAGCAACACGAACCCCACTAACACGTAGAGTGTGGACTTAGGTGGACTGTCGTGTTACTTATACATCACACAGACAGACAATACACTACACAGACAACTACAGATTGAGCAACACGAACCCCATTAACACGTAGAGTGTGGACTTAGGTGGACTGTCGTGTTACTTATACAGCACACAGACAGACAATTCACTACACAGACAACTACAGATTGAGCAACACGAACCCCACTAACACGTAGAGTGTGGACTTAGGTGGACTGTCGTGTTACTTATACAGCACACATACAGACAATACACTACACAGACAACTACAGATTGAGCAACGCGAACCCCACTAACACGTAGAGTGTGGACTTAGGTGGACTGTCGTGTTACTTATACAGCACACAGACAGACAATACACTACACAGACAACTACAGAATGAGCAACACGAAACCTCACTAAAACGTAAGGTGTGGACTCAAGTGCTCCTTCGTGTTACTTATACAGCACATAGACAAATATCTTAATAGAGGACGTTGAGGAGGCATTCTATTTGGTTAGCTATCATCTTTGATCCAAATCTTTTTCTTTCCAAACAAAGCACGAATTTTGATAATTGAATGTGGAAACTTCCCCGCTAAGTGCCACGTGGGTCAGTCTATTTCTGTATAATATAAACAATATATCAATCTGTCTTATCTCCATTATACGACTTTTTACAAAAGGAACCATTGCAATTTGGCGATAAAATCCACTATCGATGCCGCATATTTGTAATAGTATATCGACAAACATGCATTATAGGAAGAGAAATGACCAAAAAATAAAGATTTCTGATCCAAACTTCAGATTTGTCACTCGAAATAAATAATACGATCAAATATAATTACAGAATTCATGGTCATTCACTGGCGTCATTATCATACAATATTTAAAATAGAAATGTCATACAAATAACGTCAGCTGTACGAAAGCATATACAATTATTTCCTCCGTCAGCCTACGTTAAGAAACAAGCCTATGAATCTCGAACTAAACTATCACATAAACGTGTTCTACTGGGATCCTTAACATACAGATAAAGTTCATCAAAACAATATCACACAGGGCTAGTAGAAAATAAAAGTTTGAAGATACCATAGTAGTAATCAGATGTCATGAATCGATGGACAGGCAATACAATTACGAAAAGTAAAAGGACAAAAGGACAAACAATGACATACAAAACACTATGCAAAGGACTAAATATAGAATAAGACGAAGCCCACTAAACACGGGGATTGAACTCAAATGCTCCGGAAGCGTTCGTCACACACAGACTGTGAATCACTTGTTGGTGACATAGCATCTTGAAGGCGGTCAATATTTAATAGAAGTAAAACTAGAAGGAAAATGACATATATCCGTGGTCGTTTGTGACCCAGATATTTATCAGGTCATGATGGCGAACGTACAACGTTTGTAGTGATGACTATTATTGTTTCCCTAGAAGCCATTGATTCAGTTAATATTCCTCGTTAGTAGCATCCCTCTTACAACGAAATCCAAATGAGAAACACAAGCTCTTGAATAGCATGTTAACTACATGTAGCAGCTGATATATATTCTATATACAGGTTTTGCTGGAAAGTTACTTTATATAAATGGAAAACCCACAAAAGGAAAAGTGAAGAAGAAAATACTGACAATCTAACGATGGTATATTAATGCTTCAATAGGACTTTAAAAGATGATACCATATTGTCGGGACCTTCAACATGTTTTAATACAACATATTAAACTTTAGGGCAGCCATACACAACATAAGGGCCGTCGAGGTAATGATCGTATGGTAGTTGGATTCTCCAACAATAAAGCTGACCACCATGATATTGCTGAAATATTGGTAAAAATGGCGTTAAATACCATAAACCAATCCAAACCATACACAACATAGACTATAGGAATCATCATGCTTCACACTGGTAAACATGATGTAAAGTTGTATTATATATCTGAACTGGAGTAGTTATGGAGTAGTAATTGTCAATTGTATGTAATGATGTAATTAGCTATTTTCGACGTAAAGTTTCAGCGTAATGCATTGTAAACAGTTTAATCAGTAAAACAGTCTATGTAATACTACTATGATTAGAATAATTATGCAATCGATTATCTTACTGTAATTACAATGCATAAAATGTATTTATTCAGGCAGAAAATATTTGATCTTTCTTCTCCGAGAACAAATCCTCAATTCTAGTGATTATTTATTCAAATGTCAACTTCTTACAGATTTAAAGAGTTTGGTTTGTATATTTATTTTTGTTGTTGCTGATGATCATGTTGTTATTTTGAAACGTGTTTTAAGTGGGGTTCGTGTTACTCGATCTTTAGTTTTATGTGTTTGTTTTGTAGATCGTTGTTTGTCCTTTTGTGCTTTTTCTTTTGGCCATCGTGTTGTCTGTTCTTCTTCGATATGCATATTCTTATTACCCCTTTGGTATCTTCAAACTCTTCTTATCTTTAAACTGATAATGTATCCTAAGTAAAAGGCATGTAGTTGACAAAGTAATTAACTACAGACCAGAAGATGGAATGATCGCAACAAACAGGCAAGACAAAAAGTTGCAATCAACTACAATCCAGGGTACATTTTCATAATGCACTACAAGTCACTGACACAGTTTTAATCAAACACAATCCAGGGAACAATGTTGTAATCGACTGCAAGCCAGTGCACGAGGTTGTAGTCAATATATATATTAGGGGACACATTTGAAATGAACAACAATCTAGATGACAATTTGGCAGCCAACTAAAAGCTTGTAAGCGAAGTATTAATCGATAAGAAGCCAGAAAACAAATATGTAATCAACTTTAACTAGGGGATAAAATTGTTATCAACTGCAAGCTAGGGGATATGTTTGCTATAAACTGCAAGTTAGGGGATCAAGTTTTTATCAACTACAAGCTAGGGGATAAAGTTGCTATCAACTGCAAGATAGGGGATAAAGTTGTTATCAACTGCAAGCTAGGGGATAAAGTTGCTATCAACTGCAAGCTAGGGGATACAGTTTTTATCAACTACAAGCTAGAGGATAAAGTTGCTATCAACTTCAAACTAGAGGATAAAGTTGTTATCAACTGCAAGCTAAGGGATACAGTTGTTATCAACTACAAGCTAGGGGATACAGTTGTTATCAACTGCAAGCTAGGGGATAACGTTTTCATCAACTACAAGCTAGGGGATGCAGTTGTTTTCAACTGCAAGTTAGGGGATAACGTTTCTATCAACTACAAGCTAGAGGATAAAGTTGTTATCAACTCCAAGCTAGTGGATAAAATTGCTATCAACTGCACGATAGGGGTTAACGTTGTTATTAACTACAAGCTAGGGGAAAAAGTTGTTTTCAACTGCAAGCTAGAGGATAAAGTTGCTATCAACTGCAAGTTAGGGGATAAAGTTGTTATCAACTGCAAGCTAGGGGATAACATTGTTATCAATTACAAGCTAGGGGATACAGTTGTTTTCAACTCCAAGCTAGGGGATAACGTTTCAATCAACTACAAGCTAGGGGATACAGTTGTTATCAACTGCAAGTTAGGGGATAAAGTTTTCATCAACTACAAGCTAGAGGATAAAGTTGTTATCAACTGCAAACTAGGGAATACAATTGCTATCAACTGCAAAATAGGGGGTAACGTTGTTATTAACTACAAGCTAGGGGAAAAAGTTGTTATCAACTACAAGCTAGGTGATACAGTTTTTATCAACGACAAGCTAGGGGATACAGTTGTTATCAACTGCAAGCTAGGGGATAAAGTTGCTATGAACTGCAAGTTAGGGGATAAAGTTGTTATCAACTACAAGCTAGGAGACATAATTGTAATCTAGTCTACGCTTGTAAGCAAAATTTTAATCTAGTACACGCTTGTAAACAAAATTGTAATCTAGTACACGCTTGTAAGCAAAATTGTATCTACTGCAAGCTAGGAAGCAAAGATGTAGTCAACTACAAGCTTGCAAGCAAAGCCGCAATCAACTACAAGCTAGGAAACAAAGATGTAATCAACTACAAGCTAGGAAACAACGCAATAATCTACTGCAAGCTAGGAAGCAAAGATGTAATCAGCTACCGGCTAGGAAGCAAAGCTATAATCTACTGCAAGCTAGGAAACAAACCTATTATTAACTGCAAGCTAGGAAACAAAGCTATAATCAGCCACAGGCTAGGAAACAAAGCTATAATCAGCCATAGGCTAGGAAACAAAGATGTAATCAGCCACAGGCTAGGAAACAAAGTTATAATCAGCCACAGGCTAGGAAACAAAGATGTAATCAGCCACAGGCTAGGAAACAAAGTTGTAATCAGCCACAGGCTAGGAAACAAAGTTGTAATCAGCCACAGGCTAGGAAACAAAGGTGTAATCACCTACAAGCTAGGAAATAAAAATAAAATCAACCACAAGCTGCCAAACAAATTTGTAATCAACTATAAGCTAGGAAACAAAGATGTAATCAACTACAAGCTTGCAAGCAAAGCTGCAATCAACTACAAATTGGGAAGCAACGTTGTAATAAAATACAATCTAGGAAATACAATTTTAATCAGCTTTATAAACGGTCCATTAGATTATATAATCACATTTTAAATCATTACCGACATTTAAGGAAGTTCATTTTACACGTTGATTGCTTCTCCCAAGTGGGTTGTTAAATTAATATGCTAGAAAATTTCCTTCATTAGTGTAAAACTATTATTATTATTAGATGAAATAAAACGTAAATGTCAAATTTAGTGGACACAAAATGTGTTTGAAGGAGCCTTAATAGGACTTGATCTAATTATAGTCGGGTTATATAGTTCTTTAAACTTTTTAAAATCAAATTAAGATAACTTTTTGCTCTAGGGTTAGTCTTATTTTATTAGACCGTGGCGTAAGCTTAAAATAATAAAGTATTATTATCAAGTTAGTGCGTTATTACTAATTTCAGGAACATCTGTAAACTTGACTATGTTTAAATAAACATGAAAAATCGGGAAAATTGATCAAGTTCTAAGAATTCAAAAGCTTACTGATATCTTATAAATACTTTTCTTCATTTAGTTGATATTGCTGGAATTGTTTAGTATCGTTTCGCCAGATTTATATACGGACATTTATATGATTTTGTGATTGAAGGCGTATTACATTTTCGCCAGAATTACCAAGGGACGTTCAACTAATCACACACCTACAGACTTATTATTTTGTCGTTAGATATTATAATTAAAAGTATATAAACAATGCTATAATAATTCACCCTCCTGAATCAATTCCTTTGATCTATATTCGTCTTCTTCTTATTCATTGACAGTCACAATATTAAATCACACAGGAATGATAGATATTTCATGGCTTTTTCACCTCTTAAAAGGAGCTACATTGACTCTGCCTCTTAAGACGTCTGTAACGACAGCGTGTCTTGCCGTTATTCAGTTTATTCTTCTTGTGGTTAATCTCTATTTGATCATTTTCTGATTTAAGATAATGGTATTTACACATTTCTCTGATATTTCGACTTCTCAAATACTTCTTCTGAAAATGATAAGATGAACAGATTAATGATCATTGGTATGTTATCCACGCATTTAGAGAAATTTACTATACAAATATTTTCTTACATCATAGTTGTGTAGCCTCGTTGTCTTATTCTACTTCTAATTTTGCGTGTCGGTGGCATTTTGTTCTGGTTAACCGTTGTGTTTATTCTGTTTGTCCTGTCACGTGACAGCTCCCAGTTTACTACAGAATAACACAGCTGTATAAACATAGTAAAGTATAAGTTTATTAGAATAATAGTCATTTATGAGCTTATCTGTCATTAATTCTAATCAACTTCACACAGGTCCAATTATATACCTGGAACAGTCTTTGATCTTTGTTTACTTTATGTTCACATCAAACACGTGCATATAAATAACAATTCGCCTTTACCATCTGAAAATATCTACTTCTACCGAATAATGACCTACTTCAACAGTTTGAAGATTATTTCATTGAATTGCGATGCGAAAAAAGGAAGAAGAAAATAAGAAAAAGAGAAGAACAAAGTACAATAAGAAATAAGCTTATAAACATATAGCAGGGAGTGAATTTAAGGATGAGATGTGGTAATGACAGTCCTGAATGACTCGACTGAGTCACTCAGGCACTGCTGTCTGAGGTAGGCAGTTCCAGTCTACAGTAGTTCGAGGAGAAAATTAAGTTTTTCTCTGTTGTGTTCTACATAGTGGGGCCTTATATGATCGAGAGTACATGTTTTTGGAGTGTCTCAGGGGTGCTGAAAGTCTGTCACTTTTACTGACTGCAACCTTGTCATGGGAGATTTTATACATCATGGCAAGGTGTGCATCTCTACGTCGATCTTCGAGGCTGCGCAATTCAAGATGTTGTAGCATGTTACCAACACTAGATGTATTCGTTGTCTGTTGGTGACATATCTCGCAGCTCTCCGTTGAACCATTTCGATTTAGTCGATGTCAGATTTGAGGTGGGGATCCCATACAGAACAGACATACTCCAGTGATGGTCTGATTAATGATTTGCATGTCTGTTCTTTAACGGAGGTGGGACCGATGTTCAGGTTGCGACGCAGGAAGTCAAGAGTCGTATTGGCTTTACCACAGATGTTGCTGATGTGGCTTTCCCATTTGAGGTCCTCGCTGATTGTTACTCCCAGATATTTTGCCTTATCAACAGATTCCAAGACATGACCGTGAAGGTAATATTTGAATTTTACAGGTACTTTATTACGTGAGATGGTAAGCACATTACATTTATCTGGGTGGAAAGCCATCTTCCACAATTGTTCCCACTGTGCTAGTTTATCAAGATCTCTTTGCAAGGCTAGGGCATCGCTGTTTGTTTTAATAACCAGGTATGCATTGTATCATCTGCAAGGAGTCTTATAGTGGAGTCTAGTCCAGTAGAAACGTCGTTTATGTAGCATAAGAACAGACTTGGTCCAAGGACCGAGCCCTGGGGCACTCCAGAATCGACAGGGAGGTATTTAGATATTTTACCCTCAACAATGACTGCCTGAGTTCGACCTGACAGGAAACTTTCTATCCAGTTGTTTACCTTTCCTCTTATGCCATAATGTTTTAGCTTCTGTATCAAGAGGTTATGGCTGACTTTATCGAATGCCTTGGGGAAGTTCATAATGAGAACATTAGTTTGCTTACCATCATCCAAGTTTCGAGTCACGTCGTCGATGAACTCTATAAGTTGAGTTTCACACGATCTAAATTTGCGAAAACCATGTTGGAAGGGGTATAATATGTTGTATTTATCAGCATGTGACATGATGTTATTAACTATAATGTGTTCTAACAGTTTACAACAAATACAAGTTAAGGAAATAGGTCTATAATTTTCTGGATTATGCTTTGAACCTTCCTTGTAAACAGGAGCAACATGGGCAGTTTTCCAGTCTAATGGGGCAACACCTGATTCAAGAGATATTTGAAAAATTATAGTTAAAATAGGAGCTATTTCAATAGCAAGTTCTTTAAGTACCCTAGGTTTAATTTCATCTGGGTCGGCTGCTTTGCTTGGATTCAAGTTTAGAAGAAGCTTAGCTATGCCTTCACAGGTGATGGTGATATCAGGCATAGTTTGATGTTTTGATTCTATAGACAATTTACAGTTAGATTCAAATTCACTTTCGGTTATTTTGTCAATATTTGAAAATACAGATTTACACTGGTCATTCATAACATGTCGTTGCGATATCGTTGCAGGCAAACCTGTGTTTGTTTATTCGTATTTTTTCGTTGCTGTGTTAGATATGTATTATGCACTGGTATTTTTGTTTACCACTTTCATTTTCTTGCAACCAGAATTCTTTAAATCATTTTGTTTTCTAATCTTTTGACCATGGACGTACATGATGTAGGTTATTCCAGAAAGTTAAGAAAGGGACGATAATGCCACGGGTGCCTGTTGTTTGTTTGTGATATGTTATTATTAAACCTTCAGTTAAATGTTCTCATGATTAATGTTGGTAGGTAGAATGCTATAATCTACACAATTGTACAACATATATTACGAATTTAGTTTGTTACACATATTTTCATTGGTTCTTCAACCCTGAATGTCAGCATATATTCGGAAAACAGACGGGGTATATATTTCAGTCCCCAAAAACGATTAAAACATGGACGACAAAACATTACGCTTCACTGAATCAATGGTATAATACGGAATAATAAATGTATTTTTACCAAATTAAATGCTGTTTTTATACTCAAAACGGCTGCATGAACAAACAAATATTACAACGGTTAATTCCGTCACAAATACCTGATCGATTCAGCAAACTCCTATGTTCCACGGCTGTACCATAACAAATAAACAAAACGTTGAGCCTTGAAAACTTTCGACGTCATGAGGTCACACCAAGGTTTTATTTACATGTTATTAACATTTAAATTATTGAAACTGTTTCGCAAACCCGTTGTTTTGTTATGTGATATATTAATGTTATATTTATAAAGTTTATAAAATTTACTACAAATGAAACTGTATTGATTTAGAAATTTAGTACAGTATTTTCCTTCATGAAATATGACGCAACACATATTTTGACGTCATTGAAGAATGACGTCAAAGGTACGGAAACGGACATCTAGAGATACGAAAAATGAAAATAAAAGAGGCAAATTTATTTAATACAGTTGGATGTTGTATTTAAACAATGGCTAAATCCGTAATATATCTGTTATTCAGCTATCAAAGAGGGTATATGATGTGACATTATATACCCTGTCTGATAGCTGAATAACATATAATATCTAAAACTCCTCTCAGGCACTGTACATCATGTGATCCAATCCCGATTTGGTCAAACTAAGACTCTAAAATCTTCTCACAATGTAAGCACACATCATTAAAGGAGTAATAACACTGGTTGGCTCGGATCCAGGATAATAGATCGTAGTGGAGCGACATGTCTATATGTGGATTGTTGTGTAAAAATTAGACTCCTCATTAAAATGTTTCTTGTTCTTGTCATATATAGTAGATACATTGCTCAATCAGCTTTGAAGAAGCTATGCTGACACACACGCACGCACACATACACGCGCGCGCTACACACGCAAACCCCCACCCCACCCCACACAATATATTTATAAGCTATGATTGCAATAAGCTGGTGATAATGTCAACCCATTATCGTTTTTTTTTCATTACATATATTTTGCAAATTTGCAGGAAAGGCTATTCGTGCATTGGGGAACTGATATACATGTAATCTAAACGCGTAAATGTCACCAATATATGCATATACCATAGGAGCTCAAGCCTATATGTTCAAACTATTAATTCAGTTGTCGGAATTTTGATCAGAATTCAGGAAAAGAAATGTAATAGTCAAATCCGGAAATTGACGCTTATTCTTCTGACATCAAACTGAACTTTACATATTTGTGAAGTATCTTCCTTTCTTCGCAGCTGTTTGTAAAAATTAGATGCAATTAAAGTACAGTCAATATTCATTTTTATATAATGTTATTCTTTTTTTCGATGTTCACTATCAATCAATTAAAAAAAAAGTAAGAGTTATAAGGCAGAGGAAACAAGATCGTGGTCTCACAACCCAGTGTTATATTCTTCCGGATCTACATCCTGCTAATCTTGGAGAAAAAAAAACGTTTACGTCATTTCAAAGTTTAATGGTTAAAGGGTCAACATGAAAATGTATCAAATACAATCGTATATCTTGTGACATCTAGTCGGTATAGCTTGTGACATCTAGTCGGTATATCTTGTGACATCTAGTCTGTATATCTTGTGACATCTAGTCGATATATCTTGTGACATCTAGTCGGTATATCCTGTGACATCTAGTCGGTATATCTTGTGACATCTAGTTGGTATATCCTGTGACATCTAGTCGGTATATCTTGTAACATCTAGTCGGTATATCTTGTGACATCTAGTCGGTATATCTTGTGACATCTAGTCGGTATATCTGGTGACATATAGTCGGTATATCTTGTGACATCTAGTCGGTACATCTTGTGACATCTAGTCGGTATATCTTGTGACATCTAGTCAGTATATATTGTGACATCTAGTCGGTATATCTTGTGACATCTAGTCGGTATATCCTGTGACATCTAGTCGGTATATCTTGTGACATCTAGTCGGTATATCTTGTGACATCTAGTCGGTATATCTGGTGACATCTAGTCGGTATATCTTGTGACATCTAGTCGGTATATCTGGTGACATCTAGTCGGTATATCTTGTGACATCCAGTAGGTATATCTTGTGACATCTAGTCGGTATATCTTGTGACATCTAGTCGGTATATCTTGTGACATCTAGTCGGTACATCTTGTGACATCTAGTCGGTATATATTGTGACATCTAGTCGGTATATCTTGTGACATCTAGTCTGTATATCTTGTGACATCTAGTCGATATATCTTGTGACATCTAGTTGGTATATCCTGTGACATCTAGTCGGTATATCTTGTAACATCTAGTCGGTATATCTTGTGACATCTAGTCGGTATATCTTGTGACATCTAGTCGGTATATCTGGTGACATATAGTCGGTATATCTTGTGACATCTAGTCGGTATATCTTGTGACATCTAGTCGGTATATCTTGTGACATCTAGTCGGTATATATTGTGACATCTAGTCGGTATATCTTGTGACATCTAGTCGGTATATCCTGTGACATCTAGTCGGTATATCTTGTGACATCTAGTCGGTATATCTTGTGACATCTAGTCGGTATATCTGGTGACATCTAGTCGGTATATCTTGTGACATCTAGTCGGTATATCTGGTGACATCTAGTCGGTATATCTTGTGACATCCAGTAGGTATATCTTGTGACATCTAGTCGGTATATCTTGTGACATCTAGTCGGTATATCTTATGACATCTAGTCGGTACATCTTGTGACATCTAGTCGGTATATATTGTGACATCTAGTCGGTATATCTTGTGACATCTAGTCGGTATATCTTGTGACATCTAGTCGGTATATCTTGTGACATCTAGTCGGTATATCTTGTGACATCTAGTCGGTATATCTTGTGACATCTAGTCGGTATATCTTCTGACATCTAGTTGGTATATCTTGTGACATCTAGTCGGTATATCTTGAAATGTGCGTTTATTGACATTTATGTATAGAATATTATAATTATTCATAACCGTAAACATTTTTTTAAATATAATTTTAAAACACCGACGAGAAAAATAAATAGTTGTTTTATTTAATTATTGTTTTTAGTTTTACACCCAGTAGAAATTCTAGACAGATTCTACGGAAATTCTCATTTTTACCACATGAAATAAATACAAGAAGATAAATTCTGTAAATTTGAGTTAGTGTTGTTTAATGAACACATCGTTTGGCTTTGAACGTACCAGATCAAGGTTATTCCAGAAGTGCGTAGTGTGCCCTACATTTGACATCTACGGTTTTATTTTTGACTTCTGTTTTCAAATTCAATCTTTACATAGCACAAACAACTACATTTCCGGGAATACAAATATATAATTATGTTTGTCAGGTTCGCCATCAGTAGTTCTGATAAAACGTGATATAATAGCATGTCCCGGAAGCACACTAGAATTCTGTTTATGATGTTAAGTGAATTACATTGACCAATGTTTTCTCTGCTTACATGTAATGGTGACATATTCTACCAAGTTGGATACCAGTATAACTACAATATATTTAACAATGCATTGCCAATAAAGAGAGTTGGAAAGGACAGACAAATTTAACCTGTTGTAGTATCTGCAATGCATGTTCTATTTTTTTAAGTCGACATTGAGTTCCATTAACCTGTAAGTGGAGGGAGCTAGCTGTCTCCTTTACTGTCAAAGATTGTATCTTAACCTGACAATACTCATCAATAGACGCATCCTATCCGCAGCTTGAGGACACAATTGATAGTTCAATGGATTGAACTTTATGAACCGTCACAAGTACCCAGTGTGGATTTAAACCCTCAGTTTTCACTGTATGGTAACCGAGCCGGTAGCCGGGAGTTTGGATTGATCCAACATGGACGCACTCGACTTAGATCAGGTCAGTTTGCTCTCATTATTTTAACTTTCAAGCAATTTTCTGAATTATATGTTATGCCAGCTGAAAGTGATTATCAAATGTATATCTAAGAAAGTAATACGCACAAGTTTCTTCCCGGTGTAACCGAACATTACTGATATACAGCGTCAGACGTGTATGGTTTGGGTAAATATAATTTAAAAGTGAACTTTTCTTAAAGTTTTTTGAAAATATCCTTAGAATTCCGAATTGCAATGCCTCAATATACGTCAAAAATGTATACCGTATCACTGTATAGCTATAGCTATGGGCGAATCAGCAAAGAAGTGATGTAAATATATGTTTGCTTACAACCCACGATCCGTCACGTTAACGGTTTGGATGGAACACACAACATGCTAAGTTCACGGTTTGGATATATAGAGGGAAACGGTTTGGATAGTCTTAAGATTTTCCAGAAAGCTTTATTTTAGGCGACAAATCCATTCCAGACATTATTTAAAAAAATAAATAATTAAATATACTAATATTTAGTACCACCATTCGGAAGAGAAAATGCACATAACTTAAGGAGTTAAAATGACATTTTAAATATAAATGTGACTGTCTATGGTTTGATGGAATAAAGACAATATATACTAACGGCACATCTCTATATTATAACATCCCGTAAGTTTTCCTTTTCTTCTAATTCGATTGGCATATTTTTCATCATTTGTGGGAGTAGTATGCACCTATTACTTTTTTGTAGAGTATGGATGTAAATGCAGTAGTTCCAAATAATTGATTAAAATTGTAGCACGAAATATCGTTTTAACAGAGTACACCAATGCAGTGCACACGAAGTAACATATCATAGAGTACACCCTTTACATAGTGTGAGTATGCCCCGCCGCAAATAATTGACAGCGATCCAGTTCACTGGATTGAGAAAATTAAATAACCTCCATGTGGTGACCTTCTGTCGTTGCTTTTGGTGGTAAGTTGGTGCAATTTCTGTCGTTTCTTTTGGTGGTAAACTGGTACAATCATAGCATTTCCCAACATACGACCTTTTCTATTGATGAATCATTGAAAGAGCTATTTGATCCAGGTATAGTAAAATGTTGCACAAACATCGGCAAACGAATACCGAAGCAACAAACCGAATAATCCAGAACATCATAGTTCCAAAAATATGGCAATACAAAGATTGCACAAAAAGAGACAATAGAAATAACAAGGACAAAACAAATAAACAGGATTGAACACGAACGCCACAAACATAAAACATTAGCAGTGTGAACTTCACAAAAACCGGGAATATCATCAGGTACTCCGGAAGGGTAGGCATGATCTGCTCCGCGTGCGGCCTACGTCACAATGCAAGTGGAAAGTCCAGTATAAAGTCAAAATCGGTGTGTGTCAATCCGGTAATAAACTCAGAATTTATTGAAAGATGTTAAACCTCAAATCATGATGACGACAGTAAAACTTCTGGAGTGACGATATCAACAGTGGCTGAACATAACTCTGGCATAGTAGTTTTTAAGACGGTAATTTCGCTCTGTTGAGAACATCACTGTACACGTACAGGCATGACAGTAACGAATAAGCTGTGAAATGTAGACTCCATATGCTGGAGATGTAGGTATATTACTACTAAAAAACGGAAAGTTCACAATCGGGAAGTCAAAATCATCATGTTTGTCATAAAGTTTAAATTTCAAGCGTCCAGAATTATCAATATAAAGGTATAGGTCCAGGTATGAAGCTAATGCTGGTGTATCAGTGGTCTCTTTAAATTCCAGTTCACTTGGATAGATTTGATGCAGGTAATCTTTAAATTGAAGATTGTTCAACGAAAGGACATCATCTATGTAACGGAAGCTGAAATTTAAGGACATGGCTAGCTTCTTCTCTTTTTCTGTACCCTGAACCTCTTTTTCTGATGCCTAGCCCCTATGTTCTATTTTTAGCCATGACGATCGTATTTGTTGATGCAGGGGCATATAATTCACAAACTATAATCTAAACACCTTAAGTTTTACAATAATATGTAATGTAGTTTCAGACGAAAAGATCTTTGAAGAAGATTAACGGACGGACGGACGACAGACGGAAAGTGATGGCAAAAGCTTAGTCTGACTTTTAGTCAGATGAACTAGAAATGCTACCTCATTTGAGTGTAACCTTGAAAAGCTCAGTACTACACCCCCAGAGGCTAGACAAAAAAATAACATCTCGAGCTATACATTTATCAACTATTAAAGTACCGATCATTCTATCTGAAACATAGGCAGAATTGTAAACAATGTCATTAAAATTATGCTTATCCAATTATAATTCATTATTAAACCGAATCCTGTCAAACAGAGACTAATGTCAATCAGAGTATTTTATAAATTGTCCAATTGTAAACCCCTTCGGACATGTGGTAATATTTTAGATTCGTCTCTTCTGTGATATTGCCTCACTGGCATACAACCTCTAGCAGGTTCATTTGGCTTAGAAACAACCGCTGACTTCCTTTTTGGATTCCGTCTTGCTCTGATAGGAGCATCAAACTCGTGGTCCCTGAAATATGAATCAAATTGTCAATGAAAAATGAATGAATATGGAATAAATCATCTTCGCTAGCCAAGGGTTACGATTCGGGTCCCCCTTCTCTCCACCCTTGGCGGATCTATAATACATTTTGAAATTCGCGCGCAATGCCACCTGGTGGTTTATCGAAGTTGCACCCCTTAGATAGTCGTAATCGCCAGCCAATCAGAATCGTTTTGTTATACGTATGTTGGAGAGTTGAAAATGGCAGCGCTCAGTGAAGAAAAACTTATTTGTGATCAATTTAATTTGGAAGCACTTACTGTCAACCAATTGAAAGTTTCAAAGCTTTGGCAGACGGGAAAGATGTTTTCATTGGAACCAAAACGGGAAGTGGCAAATCGTTGTCATATGAGAGCATTCCGGTGCCATCTTTGTTTACATTTCGTCGATAACATGTGCTTCGTGTAAAACGTCTTCTGATTGGATACGTGTACTGGTAGCCGTAACCAATGAAATATTAAAGCGCGAATCCTCAAAATGTATTCTAGATCTGCCAAGGGTGGAGAGAAGGGGGACCCGAATCGTAACCCTTGACTAGCGAAGATGGGAGTAAATGTACACGAGACAAAATCCCAATTAATACATGGAAAACAAAGCAATGAAGCAACTCTTTTATTGTTGTTCTTCATCTTGAGGTCACCATGATGCCTTCAGCAATGAAATATTTCTCATACCTCATAGTAAATTCAAGACGGCCCCAGTAGCACCGGCTTAAGCAGAACTCATTGCTATCAATGCATCATTTTCAAACATTTGGTGAAGTAAACCTCAAAAAGTGACAATAGTAACAACCAAAATCTATGACGAGTCTGAAAAGAGAATAGAAACCTTTTTTGTATATTATCCAAACCGGAAACTTAACATTCATAATTTTCATCCAAACCGTCACATGTTTTGAATATGATAGCAATCATACGCGTTCATTTCGGGGGGTTAAATGTGGTTAAAGGCAATTCAACGTGATAAAACCTTTACTTTATTACTTGTAAGTGAAAAAGTATACATATTATTTTCATAAATGAGTAAAATTATAATGATTATAGGCATATTTTGAAAAAAAAAGATCAAAGGTTTCAGTTTTAACCACAAAAATCACTTTCTCTGATGGCTTGGCAAATTAAAATGCTTCAGTTGACAATGGTAAAATGTAAATATGACATGCTAGTGTGTGTGCCTTCATTGTATCAAATCAAACCATATTAAAACATGATCTTGGACGTTCAAAGTAGAAATAATCTTTCCTGCATGTCACAATGTTCCGGTAATGGTCGCCATGTTGGATCAATCCAAACTCCCGGCTACCGGCTCGGTTACCATACAGTGGTTTTACTGGGGTTTCGTGGTGCTCTATTATTCGTCGTCTGTGTTGTGTCTTGTTAACAATCATTTGTCCTTTTGTCTGTTTTGTTTTGGCTATTGCATTGTGTGTCCGTCTGTGAGCTTTTCATTAAACTTTATATTCCAGTATACCCTTCTTCTTCTTCCAGGTAAGGAACCGGATTCGTTAATCGAATGTATTTGGTTCCGATATTATATTTATCACGCTGGTTACGTTAAGATAATTCTCCGTTATTGTATGACACTCCACATCTTACTTCGTCATATATTAAGTTATTATTACCATATGTTATTTCTAGTATATCATGTATGACTTTATCAAATTGTATTGGCGTCTAAATAATCTACACGATTCCTTTAATCTACAAAATCAAATTAAATTATTTTCTATTCTGGCTTTAATTAATTAAACAGTGACGTAAATTTAAATAACAAAGCGTGGTTAACAAAGTACAATATTATAATGCTAAGAACAGAACCATTTTAACTTTAGCAATATTCAAATATGCATTAAAATCTTAGAGAATGACATTTCCTATAGATCACTGTTATTTGATAAAAGTGGTGCTTTATGATCTTAATAACAAATAAATATTCCGTTCAATTTACTTTGTAGAAACTGTATTCAACGAAGTGGTTTAATAAATCAGCAACTATAGACACAGACCATTTACACGTTCCCGATTACACGTTTTCGTTTGCGGTTTTTTTTCGGGCTATTTCCCTTACATTGACAAAATTGTACCCGTTCTATACAAGGTCAATGAAAAGGACAAATAATATCGCGCATAATATTATCTTAACATTCGTGAACTTTTAATAGCATTAAATGTGATACCTTTGTCTGCACCCCTGTTTTGTTGTAAATATAAACACGAAATCTTAGATTTGAAAAACCTATCTGCTCGAAATTGAATATGAGACGGCCCCTAGCATAAGCTAATACTTTCCTAGCGTGAATATGGGATGGTCCATAGCATAAGTTAAAGCTGTCACAGAATGAACGTGAGACAACCCCCGCATAAGATAAAACTATCTCATGATTTAACAGGATTGTAAAAATTACTCTTTGGCTTTAAATGTGGTGAGTAACATATTTTTGTAACCTTAAAAATGTCAGCATAAAAAACATGTACAGACGTCCACGATATACTGGCTTTATATATGTTAAATAATATCATTACATTAGTATTTCACCTGTGAGAACATTAATTTATATTAATTCGAATTAAATTATTACACTCAGGAAAAGATATATTGAAATGTAGACTTGTCCAGACAATTAAGCGTACCATAAAATATGATAGCAAATAGTGTCTAAAGCGATCTGAAGCTTTGTTCGTTCAACAAAACACTGATTTGATTTGAAACAGTGTATTGGAAGAAAAGAATATTTACAATAACTCAATGTGAGTGTCAGTATTTTACAAACGTGTGGAAGGCACTTGCATGACCGCATCATTTCTTTAAGAGGTGGTTGCCTGTATATCTGAATTGTTCATTGTTGGGTGCCCGTATAGTTTTCTCTCACGTTTATCATATTTTCATATTTCATTTTAGCCTAAAAAAAATCACAACAGCGCAACATAATAATTATGTACAAGTGTTTTACTTAATCTGTAAGTATTTTAACATTTAGATTTCGTCCTGTTGTCTAGTCCTGAGTTACTGAGTTTCTACTAATATGTATTCATTATATTATGAAGAAGACAACTGCATTATTTGTTGCACAACAATTGTTATATGAAAACAATTGTTTGTGTCTAGAGAATAAACCGTTGTGTTACATACTGGAACCATATACTTTTAATTTGTCTTCTTTAATTGAAAATATATAACAAATAGTTCATGGCACTGAGGGTCATATGGCAGTATATGGATCGGTCCGTCACCAAAAAAATATTATATGGACCGAAGCTTCTGAGGTCCATATAATATTTTTTTGGTGACGGACCGGTCCATATACTGCCATATGACCCGAAGTGACATGAACTATTTGCTATATTATACTTTTTATCTAAAATAATGCAGGTACCTGGCCGGTCCATATACTACCGGTCCATATAAGAAAATAGTGACCGGCTGCGCTAAAAAAGACAATAGGGAAAATAAAAACGTAAAGTGTAATATATAAATATAATACAATCAAGCCACTTACATCCACATGACTTGACAACAAGTTATAACCTTGTAATGGCTATTTGTAGATTTTATTTCTCCCAATAAGAATCAGTAGAAAATGTTGTCAATAGAAATAAAATAACAGGAAGTAGAAGTGGTATAAATACGGTTAGCAAACTGTGGTGACGTAAATGTGTATTTAGATGATTTATTTTTTGTGTAGGAATATTTTGAAAAGAGAGTATGTTAAACATAGTTATTATTCTTTGTTACTAAAAGTATGATACTAAAATAAATAAATACAATGTACGTCAATTAATCTATTATATCGTACATATCCCACAATGCCATCTTTCTGAATCAAAATGGTTCAAAGTCTATTTCAATCTCTACCCAGAGTTGTCGGTCCTTACACTCTCTCCAATCTCTGTCAACGCCTAAAAAGTAGTCTACCTTTATATTAAACTGGTTTCCTTTTAATAAAATATTACCAGTGTAATGTTCAGCAACAATAGAAGCTATTACAACAAGGAACCAGAACAGCGCTGTATGACTGATCACCGTATAAAAAGAATCCCTTATCTTCGTTTGAAAATAAACAAAGAAGCTTCTCAAATATTCGTTATATGGTATTCTTTACATATTTTACAATATATGGGGGTCATTATAACCGGTTAATATCAAGTTACCCTTATTAAGCGGATTTTTTGTCAAGATTCTTGGCATATAGGCGTTGACAGAGATTGGAGAGAGTGTAAGGACCGACAACTCTGGGTAGAGATTGAGTATTATATCATACATATCCCACAATGCCCTGTTTCTGAATTGAGATTTACCATTGTAATAGTTGACTTAAGACGTTCATTGCAAGAGAGGTGAAGCTTACAACTATGGTATAATGTAGGGTAATCTTACATCCATTACACAAGGCTGGAGAAATATTTATTCAATTATGATACGATATAAGTTTGAAGATACGAAACTGGTAATCACAGGCCGTAAATCGAAAGATTGGTAATTTAAGAAGAAAAAAAGACAAACAAATAAAAACAATGGTGCTGCTGGAGTGGTGGTAAATAAATGAAAAGTTGACACTATGAAAATGGTAATCGTCTCTTCAGTAAAGTTTTGTCCTCATCTGACATATAGTAAATATCACATATTTTGTCAGTATTATTTAGGAATGGCTACTACATGCCACACTGGTAAGGGTAAGGCAATCAAATGTGATATGGTTTATCTAATATAGAATATATAAATAAACATTAGAGAACACATAAGGGGCAATCAAAATAGACCATCCAGAGAAACTGGCAACATAGGATAAAACAAAAAGCACAATGCATAATGTGTTGGACACCACTATACGCAAACATCCACAAATAATGTAAATAAGACATGAGCACTCCTATAAACAACTAGATGTAAAGACGAACGGAACATCGTTTTTATGCTGACATCGTAACGGACATCACTACACGGAACTAAGAACACTTGAAGTATAATATACAATGTGATGGCTCGTGTTTTGCGAATGTTGTACATTGCCTATCAAGCCATGTTCCATTAGCAAAGCTTGAAAGTTTAAAATTCCCGAATTTTTTTTTTGGCTACTTCTACCCACGCGGCTTACTTTGAGATTTAGAAGAACAAAAATTGTGTCAACCTTGTATCCGAGGAGTCAGTTTATTGCAACCCCCTTTAAAGCTTGTGTTCGAGCTATCTTTATTATAAAGTGATGCCATTCTAGAGTTTTCTTCCGATCATCATGAATATTTGGATGAGGGCTTCCATCTGTTCTGTGACACCCCATCATTTCAATAATTATCTGAATACTCTCATGAAATGATGCCTTTACACGGAATTTATCAAATGATTCAAGACTTTAGTATTATGAACTGTTGATTAAGTAGTTGAGATTGTGCAATAGCAGCTGTCGTATATGTAACGTATACCACTACCTGGAATTCAAACCTCTTTTTTGTGTTGTGTGAGCTATAAATTTATGGTTTGTTGTCCATTTACTTTGTATTCTTCTTAGATTGACTGATTGCTTGATTGGTGCTTAACGCCAACTTTAGCAATACTTCAGCTATATCGCGACGCGAATAAATTTTATTTTTACATTATTAAACTTAGACACACCTACTCGATCCTTAGAAATAATATTGTTCTTAGAGCACATTGTCTTACCTCTTATGCTGATGTTTGTTGTCCTAGCTGAAAGACTCTGTGATTGTACTGCTGCCATTGATTTAAGCAAACATTGTTGCTGTAGTAACATTCTTTGCTGTTTGTCTTGTGTGTTTTTTATACAAATAATTTTTATTTTCAAATTGTTAAATACAGTGGAACTTGTGCAATCCGTCACCTGAGTTTCCCGACATCCTGTGGCACCCGATCAAAATGTATTGTCTCAAAGTATTTCTGTTAACTAAAATAAACCCCGAGTATTCCGGCATCCTGTACAACCCGACACATTTCCTTGGTCGCTTGGTGTGTCGGATTAGAAAGGTTACCCTGTATGTTAATTCAGTGAATATTCATAAGGAATATAAGATTTGTTATGTCCATATTTTGTGCGTCAAGGATTTAGAAAATTAATTATATTTCCCCAAAGGACCATCATGAAACTCTTGTTCCAATAATGTACTAATTACGAAGTATACAGAACAATGACATGAAAAGAAAACATACATTGATTAAAAGAAAATATCAAATATTTTGTGTTTATTTGATCTGTCATTTAAGTCTGTTTCCATTAGAAGCAATCAATTCCGATGTCATTTGGCTTTCAAATCAAGTCCTAAATCATGGAATTGAAGCGTGGTCTTCAGATATTTGACAGATAGCGTCTTGTTATAGACATTGCACGTGCTTGCCATTTGTTGTGTAAAGGGTGAATGACATTTCCGACTTGACTTGTTTCCTAGTCTTTTGTAGATCTTTGTTTCTCTGTTGGTCATTGTAGTGTCTGTCATTGTAGTATCTGTCCGTCATTGTATTGTCTGTCCGTCATTGTGGTGTCTGTCATTGTAGTGTATGTCCGCCATTGTAGTGTCTGTCCGTCATTGTGGTGTCTGTCATTGTAGTGTCTGTCCGTCATTGTGGTGTCTGTCATTGTAATGTTTGTCCGTCATTGTAGTGTCTGTCCGTCATTGTAGTGTCTGTCCGTCATTGTAATGTCTGTCATTGTAGTGTCTGTCCGTCATTGTAGTGTCTGTCCGTCATTGTAGTGTCTGTCATTGTAGTGTCTGTCCGTAATTGTAGTGTCTGTCCGTCATTGTAGTGTCTGCGATTTTAGTGTCTGTCCGGCATTGTAGTGTCTGTTATTGTAGTGTCTGTCCGTCATTGTAGTGTCTGTCCGTCATTGTAGTGTCTCTTCGTCGATCGACGACTTCTGATCATCCATTTGATATGTTCAAGCTGTTTATAATATAACAACCAACACTACACGCCTGCGTATATTGCTAATATAGTATATTTTCTTTAATAGAGTTTATTGGTAGTGTCCGCTAAAAGTTGTCAATATTTTTATTATGCTGCTTGTGGGTCGGGTACTCTCTGTCTGTTTTCGTCATTGTATCCCCAAGTACTGAGATATGTGTTTGAATCAGTTGGTTATCGGATGTACAAGAGGGGCATAGATTGGTTGGTGTGCATTTAATGGCTGATGATCAGACATAACTATAAGGAAGTGTATACTTAAGAACAGTGTAAGCTATTTTAAATCTGAATAAGTAATGCAATTCTGGACTGTTCTGACAGTGTGCTATATTTTATTTTTCATTTTATTCATCTTCTCAGTGGTCTTCTCTTGGATCCCTAACTCACCAACATCGCTCGCCAAGCTATGACTGAAATTTTGTGGCGTAAGGTAAATATTCAATCAAATACATACTTATGAGTTTTGACTTTCCCTTTGTAAGATTGTTCGGAGTTCGGTAATTTTGTTATTACCCTTATATACATTGTGCCAAAGATGTGATTATTTCAAACTCATCTTAAGCTTCGAAATATTATCAGATTCATCTCTACTCCAAATAAGAAATTGATGAGCAGGAAAATGTCATTAGGAGATAAATTCGACAGGATGAACATGACAGACTATCTTACATTACACCTAGACACAAATCAATGTAAAGGAACAGTACAGTTATTGCTGTGCAGTAGGATCTTCAACAATAAGAATAATTCATAATCTAATATGTGTGTGAAATGGCCTCCAGCCTGCAGTTGAGCGATGCTCTACGTCCGTCGATAAACTACATCTGGGCATCCTTCAATTCCTTGTCATTCTGATGTTATTTGATGCATAACTTGTTATTCCCTAATGATGGGTTTTTCACAAGAAAACGAACAATATATGTGCAGTAATCGTATCAAAAACCGGTATCATTGTGCTCGACATCACATTACGAAGCTAGAAATACAGACCAAAATAAAAACAACCCATGAGGTTCATTACTATGCTTTGAACACCCACATAATTCTTGGATATATACGTTGGAATGTCTTTAAGTTGAAGACAAATGGGGATACTAAATTTAGTTCGAATTAGATTAGTATTCGAGTCATGAACGAATCTCATTCTTCATTATAGTTATTAAAGAAAACGAAGTTCTACTGAATGAACTTTAACTTGCATGTTCTTTTTTCTAATGTAATCATGTTTACAAATGTCTACCAATAGCCAACCATAAATAATTACTAGTGACCTGTAGTCATCTGCCATACTTAATACAATATTTATGGAAAAACCGAATCTGGATCGAGTTATCACCTTTCTGTTAACTATTTTTAGGTTATTTATCCGTTCTGTGGTACAAATGCAATACAATAATTATCTGAATTGTGCCAAACAATTGACTACAATCAGCATTAAAAATGGGCAATTAATCCGAAGGTCTAATTAACTACCTGTGAAACTACTATTATACCTTTATCTCTATCAATAGGCTGTAATTTCCTGTGTATTGTCATTTTTAATTAACATGGACTTCCTTGAATATGATCATCAGGATATTCAACTTTGAACATTACAATTTGATTTGATGAAGAAATATAAACAATATTGCTATGGTTATATTCCTTTTTAATGTGATGAGTTAATGTTCGTGACTTTGCCAGTTGTTGATGTTGTTCTTTTGTCATTTGTTTTGCTTTACATTTAACAATAAGCCTTAGCTACTTTACTCACCTGTAATAATCAGCTTATATTTGTTTATTATTTCACCATGAAGGACAAGTTGGGCCTATCAAACTACTTTAACCCCGCCACTTTTTATTGAAGTGTTCAGACGAAGTCAGAAAAGTGCGCGATAATGTATTTTTGTGTAAAGGGTATCTACTTTAACTTTTTCTACGATTTTCCTATCTGAATTTGGAATTGCTCCGACAGTATGATGGTTTTTTTTTCATGAATAAGATCCAATACGTCGCTATAAACATTTCAGTTGGGAAGGTCAATTACATGGTAAGCAGGTAAATAGTGTTACAGAGCGATGCCCGGGTACTCGGATACTTACTACGTATTATGCTAAATTTATACCATTATCTAGCATCACAATTAGTGATTAGGAAAGTAATCAACCTAAAGTAAAATCTTAATTAAGACAAACAGCAATATAAGGGAAACAACTGAGAATAAAACCTAGCTACACAGTCAGTGAATGGAGTTATTGATTCATTATAATGGGTTCATCAGAGGGCTAAATTAAATTGTTTTTGAGAATGATGTTTTTGGAAATGCCTACATATTTGATGCTCAGGTGTATTGTGCCATACTCAAATAGTCCAGTTCTCGTTGGCATCCATTATATGAGTAGAGAAACATAATGTTGACCGCATTTTCACAGTGGTGGAGTCGTCTAGATCGTTTCTTTTATTTTTATTGTTTCATTGTTTAACATATAATTTACATTGTAGTTATGATTCTGATCTACTTTACGGAAAATATAGACAAAACATAGTACAATGGTTGTTGAACACAGTCATAGATCACAGAGCGCCAACATTGTACACAATGCACAGAAACATAAGGCAATGAGGGGGTTAGGGGTGTGGTGCTCAACGCTACTTTCAACAATATTTCAGTTATATCGTGGCGACTATGAGCTAATAAATATTATTAAATAAAAAGAAAACAATAATAAATAATATAAAAAAAAATCCACAACTTTCGGAATTCATATTTCTTTAATAATTACAGATTCTAAACAATGTCTTGTTGAATGCGATATATCAGTGGCGATCAGGTAGTATGTACTCCTTCACATGACGTCTTGACAACTGGCAGGCTTAGCTTAACCGTTGTCTGGTAGAATGGCCGAATATGCCATTATTTATTCCCCTAGAAAAATGACGGGTTATTTGCTTACTCTGCAATTACCAGTCGATTTCGTTGATGAATTAGAGTTAAATACTTATCCTGACATCGTGGTGTCACACATCGCTTTCTGCTTCCATAGCGGTCCGCTATGTAATGACTGTGTCGTAACTAATGCATCAGTCTTGTAAGGCTATTGTGGGTACTTTAAAGTAATTAACGACGCCCTCAAGATGTATATTGATTGCTTGCTTTATAACTGAGCGTCCATGCTGTTTTTGATGTAACTTTGGTATCGCATTTCGTGACAATAACAACTGTTCTGAAATAACAAATGTATAAAACAATAATTAATGATCCTATTAGAATGAAATTATTTTGTATTGCGACTAAAACATCATCTTAAGCACGGTTCTAGATTCTTGCTTTAAGAATGGAATAAGATAATAAAACTATATACGCAAAAAAAAATTATGAATTGCACTATGTCTTTTGCTTACTAGTATGTAGTTTTAAGTCACAAACATGATAAAGTACAACACTGTATCCCGTACAATATACCATCGGCAGTAGTCAAACTCGAATATGCTACCAAGGCTTTCTAGTGATAGAGTTCAAGTCATCATTTCTAGTGATAGAGTTCAAGTCATCATTTCTAGTGATAGAGTTCAAGTCATCGTTTCTAGTGATAGAGTTTAAGTCATCATTTCTAGTGATAGAGTTCAAGTCATCATTTCGAAAGATTAATGTTTGCCATCAGGTCTCTTTGTTAACCCCTACAGAAAATACGTGTCACAGATGACCACGATATGTTCCTTTTTCTGATGGGACAATCCTCTCCTTCGTTTCTCGTTCGTAACTGATCACCGAGTATGACTTACCCCCGGGTTCTAGAAAGAGTAACGCGATTGTTGCCATGGTTATCGTCAGCATACATCCTTATAATCCATGATGTTTCACTAAATGACCTTCTACCATTTATACAGAAGTCGTTGGGTATGCATCAAATTCGCTCGAAACTATTGTCACTATCCCTTTCAAAACTACATTCCTTGTACAACTCATCGTTGGAAAACCACCCTACAAATCGGAATTCAAATCAATACAAACTGACAAAAATGTTCTTGGATATTGCCTGTCACAGACGTTTCAAACCTGTTGCCATAATGAAAGATGATGTAGACAAACGTTTCTGTCTTAAACTTTCATTTGCCAACAAAGGTCTAGATACCATTAACTTATCAGTATCCTTCATCACAATTTAATAAATTCCAAAATTTCTCTATATTTTAAAGATCCGCATATCATATCATTCTGGTGTTTTAGTCGTGTCCGTATTGCACAATTTGCGAGTTGCTGTATAATGTTTTTGAACCAGTGTTTGTGTTTTTGTATTTATATTTCATCCATTGGTTTTCAGCCCTTCTATTCAAGGCTTTGGATGACATTTTTTAGTATCGTGAAACTTCTCTTGCATAGATAAATGTTATTCTATATGAATGCCACCATGGATGCAACATTGCGGAGTGTTTTTCTAAATAAACAGATAAAGTGTTAGTACTATTACATAATAGATAAAGTGTCATTGTGATTTTTAAGTCGAAGTAATGTAATAAAAGAAATACATCTTGATTAGATGGCATAGAGTAAAATATCAGTACATACATTATCAATAAGTGTAATGAATTAGATATTAATACAATAACATTGCTATTCTTACAATTACAAAAATTAAAACTGATATATGTTTGATTGATAAGAATAGGCATGAATGTAAGATAAGTAAGGGAAAATATAATTGACGCCTTAGAAGCTCATGTTTTACTGTTCGTTATCTCATAGTATCAGTAAGACATTCAACAACAAATCATACTCACGAAGGAGTGTGATACGGTCTAAAACGTCACATACTTCATACACACGGAGGAGTGCGGTACGTCTATAACGTCCCATACTTACTATTCATGTACAACGGAAGAGGTATCGTTAATTCTTATTTAAACATCAAAAGTGTTTCATGTCTATGTATTATATAACTACTAACAACCTTCTGGTCTAATTAGTAATAAACGATCCAATGTGGAACTGTAAATTAAATAGATTGCATAATCTTGAAAATTCCCCAGGAATCGATGAAAAAGTTCAAGCATATGCTACTCTACGATATATAATTGAGAAAGGCATAACACGATCAATGTTGTGTTTGTTGTGAATTAATTCGTTTAAGCTGTAGATGTATTTGATGGTTCATATTTAATTTAGTACGTCGTTCCCTTAAGGATACAAATGTCATTAACAAATACTTTACCATTCTGTAAAATCTGATTGTATGGAAAAGTACAACTTACATTTTGATATTACAAGAAGCTATTTCTTAAATGTAATTCGAACCAATCGTCTCTTTACCTGGGGACGTTTGTCAAATGAAAGCTTGCCATACGGAAGTTTGCCCAAGAGAAGTTTGTCCTGAACGTTCGTCATGTCTACATGTTTTACTCCACTATTGAGTATTTTGATTTTATTATTTTCATCTCTATAGAGATTATTCATTGATACCTCTGTCACAGTTTTCGCGTTGCTAAATCTGAAATAAGCTTCGTAGAGTTTTGTAGATCACTGTTTGTTCTGTTGTCCTTTTTCTTTTTGACATTATATTGTCTGCCCTTCTTCAATTTACGGCTTTAATTACCTCTTTGGTATCTCCAAGCGTTTCTTATATGTCGCTACCACCGATAGTTAAATAAATGTCACCATATTAACAGGAGGGATATAGAATATTGCGAATGAAATTTGGCTAAGCTAGCGGATATAAGCAAAAATAGAGTTAAAACAAATATCTAAGATGATGCCCATGTGAAATGTTTATTGATCCGGGGGTTTCATCGGTCAGCTCGTTATAACTGTATGAGCTTTAGTCCTATAATATAAGGAACATGAGAGACTATTCAACATTACGCTTAGACACAAATAAGTAAGAAAGGGTATGGATGTTAATGAACATGAGAGACTATTTAATGTTACGCTTAGACACAAATAAGTAAGAAAGGGTATGGATGCTAATGAACATGAGAGACTATTCAACATTGCGCATAGTTACAAATTAGTAAGAAAGGTTATGAATGTTAATGAACATGAGAGACTATTCAACATTACGCTTAGACACAAATTAGTAAGAAAGGGTATGGATGTTAATGAACATGAGAGACTATTTAACATTACGCTGAGACACAAATAAGTAAGAAAGGGTATGGATGTTAATGAACATGAGAGACTATTCAACGTTACGCTTAGACACAAATTAGTAAGAAAGGGTATGAATGTTAATGAACATGAGAGACTATTTAACGTTACGCTTAATTTTTAGATACAAATTAGTAAGAAAGGGTATGGATGTTAATGAACATGAGAGACTATTCAGCGTTACGCTTAGACACAAATTAAAGTAAAGGAACAACTTGTAGTAAGAAAAGATATGGATGTACATGAACATGAGAGACTATCCAACGTTACGCTTAGACACAAATTAGTAAGAAAGGGTATGAATGTTAGTGAACATGAGAGACTATTCAACATTACGCTTAGATACAAATAAAAGTAAAGAAACATGGATGATTGATGTTGTATATTGTTTTTTTACTTTGTATTGCTGTACCATCTCTACATCGTTGTGTTAACAACAAGAACCGCTGTCATGGTTTTCTTGTTTTTATGTTATTAATGACATTTCCCTGTAATATTTCTGTAAGCAAAACAAATTATAAAAAAACTTTATGAATATCTTTCTGTTGTTATATCTCCTTTAACGTTTTGTTCTCGCGAATGGTGATTAATAAAAATTTCACAAATAGATTGTTCATACACGATTGTATTCGTCCATTTTAAGAAATAATTAAATTCGTCAATAACGATTTGCCTTAGCGTATGTTTTCTCGGTTAAGCCATTTGATGTAGAAATACAGAAACTAGAGATCACAACCAGATATATCCTAATGGTGTTTGCTGTTGCATTCCCTAGCCTACATCTATTGATTCCCTTATGATTTCCTGACTTATCGCTTCCCTTACCTATTGATTATATGCCACTTTTAAATGTGTGTCCTATTAATTCACTGCCTCTTTGATTCTGATGTCCATTGATGAGCATTCATTCCAATAATTCTGTAAAAGGGGTGGATCAGGGAATGTTGGTATGTACGTGATGTGTTGAACAGAGAAATGTACATCATACAACATTCATTGGTTATCAAGTGCCCTCATATTAGAGGTGATACTGGGCATTAAACAGCTAGCACTCAATTCAGAGGTCATTGTTCTGTCTTCTATAAAGTTACAAGTGAAACACGACTTATTTATGCTACGTGATTATTGAGCTACAAAAATATAATGTGATCATTGCAACTAATTTGAAAATAAATATTTATTGTTTTTCTCAACTGTCAATATCTGAAGGCCACACGGTTATTTGAGATCTATATGATCAATATGATCAGTATGCATCATTAAAACTGATTACTGGAGAAACATAGTGCTGTATAATATATATATTAGTAACTTATACAGTAAGCGTTGTATTTGACAGGTACTTTAGAGGATAAACAGTCCTATATTTCAGAACATGATGACTTAGCTGACCGAATAACAGAACATATCACAAATTATACCAATAGTCGCTTGTTAACAAAGACATTTGTAGGTTAATATAATTTTGAAGAACAAACAGTAAGGAATATACGTTTTATAGCAATACAACACATTTCAATGAACGGATCCACAATAAATAAGAGTACAACAATTCTACCTAAACATCTAAAAATAAAAACGTAGATATCAAATTTAGTGCAAACGACGCGTTTCTGGAAAACCGTCATCAGGTATACAAAAAATGAATTCAAATATAAATATATAACTGAGGACAACATATGTTGTTCAGGAAGGGATACTATATCTTTCCTCAATAACATACCCATTCATTATTAACAGAACTTGAAATATACCGGAATTTGATATTAAGTTTACAGCTATTTGTGTTTTATATATTTGTGTCCTTGCATACATCAATGGTTTTGATACTGTTATAGTATTTCAAAGATAATGACAGAATGAAGAAGATCTTCAATTTATTTTTTAATAACATAGGTAATATTAGTCTCTCTTTGACCTTTTACAATGACGTCATTGTGTAGAAACAAAGACATTCAGTATAATAATAATAATAATAATAATAATAATAATAATAATATCAATAATGTTGGGATTGAGAACATTTCCATTTCTGATTACACATTCCCTCCCCTAATTAAACGTTGTTTGATATAGTCTGTATATGGACTCGTGACGATGAATGCATGAGTACACCTAGACTGGAAGTAGGTTGTCTCACACTATTGATAAAAACAACACCGATATTAAATGGGTTGTCAAATTCTTTGCAAAAACAACGGCCACGTGTAGTGTATGAGTACTCATAATAATATTTTTAATCAAACTCTTTACGGACCAAGAATTACCTGTTCATGGACACGACGATAGTAGATGTGTTTCACATTTCTCTGCCTGCACAAAGAAAAACCTCAAAAACTCCGAATATACCTACGACACAACCTTTATGAATTGTTAAACTTCCAACATAGACACACGATAAATTCATATATACGAGTACACCACAAACTCTACACTTACTAGGGGCGAGCTCAATTCATAGATTCGATTTTATGATAATTTACGTTAGAGACCAAAGGAGCAATCAAGGATGGACAATCTAGATAAACTGGCAATAGTGGACACTAGACACAGAACACAGACAATTGAAATGAGGAATAGCATGAATAAATGCAACAGATGCGCATTTCAAGTGATTAAATCTAATCAGGGCATGCTGTTTGACACCATATTTATTTAAGACATAAATTCCAATGAATTTCGTGATATAGTTATATATAAGAAAGGGGCATACAAAAGCATCAGAAAGTGCACAAAAACACCTCATCTTACATCAACAATGCTTACTGCCAAGCAAGTTTTTGTTGCATTAGGTAATTTGGGGAATATGTATAGACTTATTGTATGCTATAATGTGAGCATTATCTTGGCGTTGACAAATAGAATGGCTTATTAAATGTATGCAGTTATTTATTAACATTTCAGTAAATCAATGAAAAACAAAACAATACCACACTGTCGGAACAATTCTAAAATCTAACAGAAAAACAAAAAATACCACACTGTCAGAACAATTCTAAAATTTAACAGAAACACAAAGCAATGCCACACTGACGGAACAATTCTAAAATCTAACAGGAAAACAAAAAAGACCACACTATCGGAACAATTCTAAAATCTAACAGAAAAACAAAAAATACCACACTGTCAGAACAATTCCAAAATCTAACAGAAAAATAGTAGAAACAGCAGAGGTAAAATCGATACCCATAATACATGACCGCTCATGTTCACTTGGTACAGACACTTCAATAAATAGTGACGGGTTAACATAGCTGTATGGGCCCAAACCTCCTCTACATCTCTACATTCTTGGAGATACGTATGTTTGACGTGTTAAGCTAGTTGTATGGGCCCAAACCTCCTCTACATTCTTGAAGTAACGTATGTTAGAGCTTACAAAGGAGGACAATGTTAAACTTATACCTAAGGTCAACTATATAGAACACCAACGATCAGAAGAACAAATTGACCATAATATATTTTCTGTCCTTCTCCGATATACGGATTCTGATTAGCCGTTTTGGTTTCTTCAAACTCTTCTTGAAATCATCACTTCGAAAGTTTTATCATTACCATCTTGCCTTGGATGCCTGTACTAAATATACACGTCACAAATTAGTATTGATATGCTTCATTTGTCGTAGTCACAACCCCACCGTCTTTCTTTCCTTCATGATTAATGATATATCAAATGATTTATCTACATAAGTAACACTCCGGTTGCTATAACTTTCTGCGAAATTCTAATGATCTGTTAGAGTACATAGAAACAAGATCTCTCTCTCTCTCTCTCTCTCTCTCTCTCTCTCTCTCTCTCTTCATGCTATAGCATTAAAACATTTGACTTCAATGCGCTCTACACAAAAATTCCCCACTCAAAGCTAAAAGAGAGATTGGTATCATCTACCTTTCATTGAATATAACATCAGTTAACAATATTGCATTTTCAACCTGTATCTTGTATGATTTTGCAATGCCATAACCGTCTATTGTAAATGTGTTCGTGCAAATTATCTTTTGTCAATAGTCATACTTTCAAACGAACCTTGAGTTGCAGACAGATTTATATCTACAGTTCCATGGAAGCTACGGAAATGGTAGAGATTTTTGTTACTGATTTGTCTAATTCTGCCTGTTATAAATTTCTCAATAGATCAGATCTCTACACGTTCTAAATCCAGTAAATCAAATGATAGTCACATTCAACAAAACACCGAATAATCAATTATGCATATTTATTTTTACAATTTTAAGTATGAAGAGTTTGAAGATACCAAAGGGGTAATCAGAAGCCGTAAATCGAAGAAAGACAAACAACACAATGGCCAAAAGAAAAAGTATAAAAGGACAAACAACGATCTACAAAGCATACACATAGAGCTAAAGATCGAGTAACGCGAACACCACTAACACAGGGAATGAACTCATGTGCTCCCTGAAGGGTAAGTAGTTCCTGTTCCACTAGTTGCACCCGTCGTGTTAATTTAGTTTCACACCCGGTGCTAAGTCATGAATGAAACATAATATATATTGTCGTCTGCATCCTCGCACGTGATAATACATGTGAAATATAAATGCGTAGAGTTGGTTTTATTAATATGACTAGGTATTGTCACGCATAGTCTCGCACGTACAATGAAATGTAAAATGTAAATACGTCATGATATTAGATTCCCAAATCTGCACCCACTCTCCCACAAAAGTTGATACAAACGTCTCTGCCATCAGTTTCTAAACAGGCAAGAGATCAACATGTGTTATGGTTAGTATGGTGAATTAGTTGATCATGTTCCTAGGACATGTATCTCCTCTGTCTCCCCCTAACTACACACTTACCTCATGTCGTCAACCATGTCATGATGTCACAGTTTTGTTCATATTTTACAACATAGCGACTAAATATCTGATGATGTCACGAAGGGACTCGAGCTCCCAGTTGAAAAATTACAAAATTCATTAATCGAAAAACTACTTTTATTTCTTCTGTCTGCTTTGTTGTCTTTGCAGATTTATATTTTTTATCTGTATTTTAAATGTCATGATATTTCTCTCCAGAAATACATGTAGTTAACTATTACTGATAAATATCATATTTAAATCTAGCTTAGTACCATACAAGCCTGCCAAAAACAAGACATGAGAAAATATCACACGTTGCTCTAAAATGTAAACGCGTACGTCATTGTGAGTTATTTTTTACAGATCATTAAACTGTATGTACGACAATCAAATGACAACCATCTCTTCAATTACCATGGAAACTGAATAAATGTCGGATGGATTACCTAATTAATTTGAACCGTATGACAAAGACTTAAATAAGACGAAGTACCAACTGAAACCTGAGACTTTAATAGACATTTCTACGTCTGTTTAGATTTACATCACACTTACCGTGGACTTACATTGATACAATCCAATGACAAACAAATAAGAGGGAAAATTACGATCTCAGCATGAAAATATTAAACCCGATGATATTTTCCAAATGATAATTTCGTTAGTTTAATTATGCGTATTAGATAATAGTTCATAAGCTATTATTATTAGCCATACATATACAAGAAAGTAGATATCGCATTGAATACTCACGATGAGTTTCTGTAATAACATTCATCAAGTAACCTCATAATATAAAGATTGGACAGTCAAATAATTTTAAAATCTTTGGGAGCGAGTGAAACAAAGGGCCTACACAGGAGAACAAAAATTCGGCAAGCCATAAATATAGTTGTGGTAAAAACAAATTAATATGGTAATAATAGAATGTCTCATGATTAAAAACAACGATCAGTATTTAGTACAAATAGTGTTTGTTACCTTTGATGTGTCAGGTAAAGGTAAGTTGAAACGTGTGGATGTCATTTGATCTAATACATGTAAATCACATGAATCTCATATTAAAGGTAAAGAAACTAATTTATTACATGATATTTCGCTGAGAACATCCACGCTGTTGTAATACACGTTAAAACCAATTAAGAAGTTTTACATCATTAAACGTATTGGCTTGTTTCCGAACCTTTAATATGTACAGTAATTTTATATATGATATTTGATTTTGGAATTGCTCCGACAGTGTGGGAATTTTTGCTTTTCATTTTATAGTAGCCTGTTTGTTAAATGAATAGTTATATATACATGTTTAACCTAATAATGTATTAGACAATACGTGACATACAGATCGACCACTTTGATTTGAGACAATTATGAAATATTATCACACATCATCAATCGTCCTTGATATTAATTTGTCTTCCGCCGTTGTTTTATTCATTTTTTTTTTTTTTTTTTGGTCGGAGTTGGCACTGCCATAACATTTCTGTTGACTGGAGTTCATGCTGTCACTTTCTTGATCGGGTTGTGTATTGCCGCAGGTATTATATTTTTTGGAATACCTATTAGGACAGTTTTGTTTTTGGTAGGAGTTCGTGTTAACTTTGATTGGAGTTTATGTTATTACTTATTTTCTGTTTCGTTAAAGCTCGTGTACCCCTTGTTTTAACTAAACCACGTGTATCCCTGGTGTATCCATCGATTGAAGATTTAACCTTTTTTTTAATCTTCCTTGTTCCTACACTTTTCTTGTATTTTCTTCTTGTATCATTATTTTTTTTACTTTATCTGGATTGTCGTTTTACAGATTTCCATATATAAACAAAAGTTTTCTAAGACATTCATAAAACATTAAAAAAAGACAAAAAAGAAAACACGAATTGCACATGTATTTAATGTGCTAAAACGCTAAGGCCCGTACAACTAATTTAACTCCGCCACCTTTTATTGTAGTGTATGTGCCCAAGCCAGGAAGGTGAACGGTAATGCATTTGTGTGTTAGGGGTATCAATCTGGCCTCTTCCTGTGATGGTTTCTAAAAAAAATAATTCATCTTATTGCTTATAGAAATAAAAAGAGATAGAAATTACAATACAATATGTAGACGATTCTACTTCCGGTAAGAATTGATAGCAGTCATATATCTATACGTCCGATAGTATTAAATTACGTACTAATTGGAAATAAAAGGTAGTTTATATGACACAATGCACCCTTTCTAGGAGTCATTATAAAATGATTTACAACCATGATATTTAGTCTACATCCGCTATGCAAAGTAAATGTTACCAAAAGAATGGCCTTTGATGCCAATATAATTCTATAAACACCATACAATGTTTAACTTTTTCCCTTATGAACACAACTTCAGACTTTTAGATTAATATCATATGCAATGTTTGAGGAGAATAGTTTTATATAAACGTATCATACATCATCTTATATTCTACATTATTTTTCTGATTGGGTTTCATTTCGTAAATGATGTTTCCGGCGAAAACAAATAAAATCATTGCATCTTCAATCCTATATTAATTGTAATAGTCCAGTTAAATTTAATTGTACTTTAAAGAAAGGTTAAGCAATATCCTTCCGGAGCACCTGAGTTCACCACCGGTTAGTAGTGGGTTCGTGTTACTCGATCTTTAGTTTTATGTGTAACGTTTTGTAGATCGTTGTTTGTCCTTTTGTACTTTTTCTTTTGGCCATTGTGTTGTCGATTTACGGATTCTGAGTACCCCTTTGGAATCTTCAAACTCTTCTTACCACTCGCCACGTGCACAATCATTGAACAGAAAAGACCCACAACATCTCTGCTATTAAAAATACTTGACCTGGCCTTAGGCTGGAGCAACATGTAGTGGGGTAAAACTGATTAATGGGATCCCAAACCCTTATTGATAATGGGATATCAAATGACAATACAGATATAAACAACCATTATAAAACCTGGACAAACTCATTTCACACAAACAGGGCACATGCTATCATAATAATGACGGACAACATAAATATGCACGGTATGATACTAGCGTCAGTGAATACTCTAAGTTAAGACGGTAGAATATGTTAGTTAAAGACTATTACCGTTAGTATGAAAATCGTAAGTCATGCTATGCTGCTATCATAGTTTTTTTCATGGGAGACCAGGATAAATATGTCCTCAACTTGTTAGAATTAAATATTGAATATAAAATAGTAGTATAATATGAAAAATATTAAAACAAAATATATTAGAATTTGCTACCGAATAAAATTGATCAATAATTTATATGTTTCAATATGTCAGATTTGAGCATTTATTCTGTGTTAATGACGTGGTAAAAATATGGATGTGATTAACACTCTTGATCAGATCTCTGTGTGTAGATTTGTATTTATATGTAAGCAAGATATTTTTTATGTGAATAAGGCTTGTACTACTTTTGGGGACAGTGCCTATCACCACTAAAGTTGTGAGTTCGAACCCTCTTCATGGCGAAATGCATACGATACAACATTATGTGATAAAGTTTGTCAGTGACTTGCGACAGGTCGATGATTTTCTCCGGGTACTCCGGTTTCCTCCACCAATAAAACTGACCATTGACCAAGGTTATACAACGATATACGACAATAATTATATATTCATTGTTGTATTGTGACAAGTCACTTCCGGTCTATCATAGATTGAATGCATAGATATAATTGAGGCATGTCATATGTCGTAAACATGTTGTATTGAGGCAATAATATCATAGGTTGTATATACAGAGTGAGAACTGAGTGAGTGAGTGATTGTTGTTTAACGCCAATTCAGCAATTATTTCAGCTATATCATGGCGAGAACAAGTTAATTTTCAATGAGATGATGATGAGGTCCGCTTTGTACTAGACCAACACTCTGAGTTGGATTAATATAGTGCTACCTCACTGAAACAACAGTCCGCGAGTAGACATGTCGCTGCACTCGGACACGTTATTCTGATTCCGAGTCAACCCGTTTTTGTTCTTTCTCCTTAATGCTGCGTGCTTAGCGAAGAAGCAACAAATAGTAATTTTATAGTTTTGGTGTGACCCGACCCGTGCTCGAACCCACGATCTACCGCACTCGAGGCGAACACGCTAACCATTACGCTACCGATGCGGTTGTTATATCTACATGTAACTTGAATACTAACTATCATATTGAGGCACGTCACTACCGGTTTATCCTAGATTGTATGTATATATAGGTGACTTTAACTGATTTTTCCTGTTTAGGCCCTTTGGTTTTCTTGCTCCCAAAAACTTTCAAATTAATTGGCTTTCAAATATTTTGACTTTGAGCGTACCTGATGAAGGTTATTCTAGAAAAACGTCGTGCGCACCAACCTTGATATCTACGTTTTCATTACATTGACTGCCACGACATCACTTTATTTGACTTGCGACATATCGGTGGTTTTTCTCCGGGTACTCCGATTTCCTCCATCAATCAAACTTACATCCACGATATAGCTGAAATATTGTTGAAGATGGCATTAAACACCACAACTCTAACCCACGACATTATATTGTCTTGGTTTGTTACAATACCTTCTTGTCCTCTAAAACAGCTTAATTGTAATCCAGGATTTAAATCAATTAGTTTTAATAAGCGACAGTCGATGATGAATTAAAACATCCTCGAATCGACCTTTTCTACATACATTTCCTAATCAATGGTTGTGTTTTGTTGCACTAAGTTATTTTTATTTTTGTTAGGAACAAACACTGTTTTTAATTAGTTGTAATTGAACTCGTTATTCTTATAAGTGAGCACAAATTATAGTCTCATTCCGACATTTATAGGCAGGAGAGTTTTATAAATGTCTACTAACAGCCAGAAGTGTGATACACAGCAATTTCTTTTGTAATTTGAAAAGTGTGTTTTGTCGAATTCCCACGCAAGTTGACATACGGATTAGACATGGTTGATATATGATACATTTAGTTAGGGATAAAGTTTTCTATAAACATGTTCACTATTAACGTTGACGATTTTAATTCATTAAATATCTATGACACGGGTTTTCAACAACTTAGATGAGAAAATTGAATCAAAGACGTTTAAGTTACATTAGTACAGTACATCTGGCCATGAAACAAAAAAAACCTAGCTTTTATCTGTGAACAAAAAATCTTACATTTGTCTACCAAAGCTTTATTTTAATACAATTTATGTCTTAATGACAGATGTGCCTGGTTAAACCGTTTTACCTTGAGATTTGTGAAAGGAATGATTGAAGTAATACGTCTTAGGTTTGATAACAAGACTGAGATGATATACATTTGCCACATGGAAACTATTTGAGAGAGGTTTAGTAATATATAGAAATACATTGTACAAGATGTTATATATAAATATATGCATACAATCCATATACGTACGATCTATATACTAGTTAAAATGTATGTATGCTTTCTTTGATATTTAACTGTCTAATATATTATCTGTATTACAACATAAATGTCAGAGATAACCGAAGTAACAATTGAGAATGGATAAATCCAGAGACACATACAATACATTGGGCCATTGGTCACAAGACACAAGATAAAGAACGAAACCAAACAAAACAGAAAGTTAAATCTAGTCAGCAACATAGACACCAATAAAACTGATCTCCACCATATAACTGAAATAGTGTTGAAAGTGGCATCAAACATCATGACGTCTATCCCTATTCCAGTTTGTCTGTAATAAGCTGTACACTGATGCTTTTCTCTCAACGCACTGGTTTATTTGATAAATATAACAAACCGCTATGATATCAATGAAATATGGCTTAAAGTGACTTTATACCGATGCATAATCCAATCAAATCCTAAGTGACAGAATGATCCTTTAATAAATCATGTTAGATAAGTTACATAATGCGAGGGTGACAATGTCAAGATCTACTCAGAAAACATTTAATTGAATGTTGTATAAATATCACAAATGTCAAGTAATTCAATATTGCAGATCATCAAATTGATACCACTTAATTTAATAATAAATTGAGAATGTAATTAATTTGTATTTAACCTATCGAGTGTTCCATTTATAACGTAACGACGAGCTTTATTGTGTTTCTGTCAACCCAGACACTAGAGCATAGCTGTGATCCTTTCTTTATATATAGAATCATGATTTACACGAGTTTTAAAATTAGTCTTTAAAAAAATATTTCCAGAACAGTGCGGTTGTCGACTATGACAGGCCCGCCATTCATGTAAATTGTTAATCTCGTTTTTTATGCAGAGTGTTCTGTACGTTCATGAGTTACCATTTGCTTGCAATGTAACTATCGAATCTGAGATGTGTCCTCTTGAGAGATATGAGCCAGCAGGAGAGTGTCAGTTTCGTTATCTTGTTTGGGTGTTTTCACAATGGTTGTCCTATACAATCGCTATCTACGAGGCCTTTCTGTATCCCTCTTTTCTAGTGGTAGGAGAAAATTATCTCGTTTATGGTCTATTTTATATTCTTTATGAAAAACAGTTGATGCAGTTTATTTAAGATTATTTCATCAATGTATCTCTGCCTGTACCAAGTCAGGGTCATTACGGTTTTCACAGTTTTCCGGTTGTTGATTGATTTTGTCTGTTTTCATACTTTTGACTTTCCCTTTGTAAGATTGTTTGGAGTTCGGTACTTTTGTTATTACCCTTATTCAGAATGTTGACTACCACAGATGACCACGGGTATGTTCCATTTGTCGCACGAAGCCAAAACCCGGTTCTTCTTTCCTCGTTCATTACTTTATCATCTCATTTTTAACGACGGGTGTCACTATTCCAGTAATAACTGTTTACCCGGAGCATATGAGTTTACCCCGGGTTTAGTTGGGTTCGTGGTGTTTAATAACTAGTTTTCTGTGCAGTACTTTGTTGACCATTCCTTGTCTTTTCTGTCCGTCTTTGTAATGTCTGTCCTATTTACCACTTCTAATTACCTCATTGATATATTTAATATTTGTGATCTGAAGTGTACTCACTGCGAACTCAACTGTGTTAATGAGTATCTGGATGGTATATCATTAATATTTGTGATCTGAAGTGTACTCACTATGAACTCAACTGTATTAATGAGTATGTGTATATGTAAGTAACCAAATGATTAGCTTTATGTTACTCTTAATCACGTGACATATTAAATAACATGACGTGTTGGTTACTGTAGTAATACAATGAGTATATTATATTCTATATGTTAATTTACATTTGTATTATATACGTGTGTCTATTATTGACCTGAAATAATTGAAGAAAAATAGTCTTAATTATTGTCAGTTACTACATCTTAAAATTAAAATTATTCAATAACAGACTTCAAATTTAGACCTCTGATAAGACTGTAAAACAGGAACGTAAGGACCCAGCTGCTGTTATCTCGATGATTGTCTTTCATATTCTATAAAATACAGTAAATTTATAATCATAGCATGTCATAATTCACTTTTATTACAGAAATACATACTAATATCTTGTAATCCTGTCTTAGATTAATGTCTATTGTTGACTGATGTGATTTATCTATTGTAAATGCAAATTAAAAGATATTATCGCACTAACATCTATATTTTATGATCAATAACGTGATGACTTGGATTATTTTTTATTGATACATTAAACAGGGTATATGAAACCTTGACTATCCCATGAACTAAATATCACATATAGAATTTGATAGCTCAACTAGATGGACAATCAATCGAAGGAGGGTTGTGATCCCATTAACCGGTTTAACATCGCCACATTATTGTGCCTTTCCCACGTCATGACCTGGGTTTTCAACGTCGTATATTGTGGTCTTTTTTATGTTTAATGATTTGAGGTGACAGGTGATCGTACGTTTTGTTGATATTGGTGGAATTAATAGTTGACCATCCCTGTAATAACTTTCTTTTCATAATTTACAAGAATTCGTAAATCATCTGTTTATAGCTTAAGATGTTTAAATATAACACTATATGATAATAACGTTCACAATCTATTCATTATTGTGAAACTGATATTCTAACCAAGAAACTATCAACTCTTTAGCGATGATAGGAGGAGTTTGAAGATATTAAAATGGTAATCAGAATCCGTAAATTAAAGAAGGACAATCAATACAATGGCCAAAAGAAAAAATACAAAAGGACACACAACGATCTACAAAGCACAGAAAACTAAAGATCGAGCAACAATAACAACCGGAGGTGAACTCCGGAAGGATAGACAGTTCCTGCTACACTAGTGGCACCCGTCGGTTTTCTCTAACATTTATCCCAATCATATATTTCTCTCACAATTTCATCGTGTATTGTGATAATTTTATTCAGATCACAATATGACGCTAATGTTTGTTTGTAAATCCAAAATGGTATGTCTATGACATATTATAAGGTTATTGCATGACTATTGGTGAATATCGCAAGCTCGTGCAATATCATATACTGCTCGGGACAATATTATACAATTACTGCACTTGAACGAGATCAATATGAGGTTTTATGGAGCAGAGTACAACAGTATTGAACGAGGCGAAGCCGAGTTCAATATTGTTGTACTCTGCTCCATAAAACCTCATATTGATCAAGTTAAAGTGTAGTAATTGTTTTATTACATACGGCTCTATTTTACTCTCATTTTGAAATTTTATGAAAACTTTGAAATTTCTGAAACTTTTTGAAAATTTTATCATTTTGAATACCGGTATTTTTTTAAATCATATGAAATTTTTGAAAGTTTTGAAATTTTATGAAAATTTTGAATTTTTAAAAGAAAATGAAATATTTTTTTTTATTTTTTTTTATTTTTTAATTTTCAAATTTGTTGAAAATTTTCAAATTTTATTCCATTTTCTGACATTGATTAGCAAAAAGCAATTTCTGTGCAATAAAAAACCATATTGCACTCTCGTGTCACGTAATTTCATTCATTGATTTTGCACGAGAGTGCAATATGATTATTTATTGCACCGAAATTGCTTTTTGCTAATCAATATGTTAGAAAATGGAATATCACGTGTATTGATTCTGGCCAATAGAAAAACAGTAAAATAGAGCCTTATGTAATAATCACCATTATTACATTAGGCTCTATTTTACTGTACGTGGCACGACAGTGCAATATGGTTTTTTCTTTCACAGAAATTGCTTTTTGCTAATCAATGTTAGAAAAATTCATAAAATTTGAAAATTTTCAAAAAATTTCAAAATTATAAAATAAAAAAAAAATAATTAAAGTTCAAAATTTTCAATCAATTTCAAAATTTCAAACATTTCTTAAATTTTAAATTTCTTTTAAAAGTTCAAAATTCTCATAAAATTTCAAAACGATAACATTTTCAAAAAGGTTCCAAAATTTCAAAGTTTTCATAAAATTTCAAAATTAGAGTAAAATAGAGCCTCGTTCAATATTGTTGTACTCTGCTCCATAAAGCCTCATATTGATCTCGTTCAAGTGCAGTAATTGTATAATATTCATGCAATAACCCTTTTAATATATATGTTATGCCTAAAGCGTTTTTATATAAATATTGTGTATTTTATTATTAAATTAAATGGAATATTGAACTACTTCAAATATTCATATTTGAACTAGTGCAATATACATTTATATCAGTTTTTTTGTGTGCTGTTTGTCCACATTAATACCGTCCGCATTGCGTTCCTTCGGTAGAATTACCTCAAAATCTGCATTTTGCAGCAGCCTGGCGATAACAGTAATAACAAAATTACCGAACACCGAAAAGGCAAAACTCATCTTCCGCCGTTTTTATTTACCAAACGACAAATGATGCAATAAATTTAAGACCAATTTCGGAACGCATCAGTACATTTCCGAATATTACGATACTTAGCTTGCAAATACAAGGATATATTGCACGATTATTTTCCATTGAAATTAATAGGAAATTATTTATTACTATATAATAAATCTTATTATTGTCTTGATGAAACAATATATAGAGGCTTCACATATCTTAACAGGAAATAGAATCTTGAGATAAATCAGCGTCGGGAATTGTCCCCATGTCTAAACTTTGATGAAGGCCTATAGCAAATTGATTGGAAAGGTTTTTTATGTATCAAATCGAATGTGTTTGTTCAAATTATATTTATGAACATATACCACTTTCTGAACAATGATTAAGTAACCTTGGAGACATTATCATTCCATTATCTGTAGCTGTATATGTACGTGAACTTGTGTATATTATTCCATAGAGTTGTCTATTACTTACATATAAACATGGAGAGTTAGCCGCCTGAATTCATTTTGAGCTACATAGCATTAAAATTAGATCTTTGATTTATCTCCTTTTTCTGAAATGTGGATTATAAAGATTTAGAAAATTTCCGTTTATGTAACCTTTTACTATACAGTAAGAGCTGGTCAATCGAGTGATGCGTTAATTCAAGGACAGTATGGTCGTTCTTTGTTACTTTAAATAATGCAGACAATTAAAAACATGTTTTTGTTCTATTATATAATCATTTCAATATTACACTTGTTCATCTTATCTATTAATTATCCGTGTTTTTAGTTACCGTCTGTCATAAATTGAAAGAAGAGTTTGGAGATACCAACGGGGTAATCAGAATCCATATATCGAAGAAGAACACACAACACAATGGCCAAAAGAAAAAGTGCAAAGGACAAGCAACGATCTACAATACTAAAGATCGAGTAACACGAACCCCACTAAAAACCGGGGATGAACTCAGATGCTACGGAAGGGTAAGAGGATAAGCAGTTTCTGCTCCACTAGTAGCACCCGTCGTGTTAATATTGCCTGGTCTCGAGACGATGCCATTTTATTAGAAGCAGGAACTGCTTACCCTTCGGGAACACCTGGGTTTACCCCCTGTTTTTGGTGGAGGTCCGTGCTGCCCTTCTTTTTACCTTTTTGTGCTCTGTTTTTTGTTTTAATCTTCGTCATGTGTACCCAATGTCGCCAGTATTTCTGGATTGTCCATTATTGGTTGCCCTTCGGTTTTCTCCAACGTTTATTTAATGCCGATCTGAATGTCTACATAATGCTTTCTCATGGATACAGACTGAATGTTTATTCCGTACCAAATGCAAATGGATCCATGCCATTTAATCACCAAATCAGATTTTAGTTATACCACTAAATTTGTGGGTATCAATTTGAGGAGTAAAGATCATCTGAACGCAAGGAGTTTTTTCCATGTCTTCATGCCGCGTTATGTAAAGAGGGGAGAGCAACAAAACATTTAATTTGAATTTGATTGCTTTTGCATCACAGGTGCGCTACTAGACAGGTGGATATGCTTGTGGGTAGGTAACATACGCAATAATAAAAAAGTGACAGCAGTTAATAGTGTGAGCAAGGTATATACCAAATATAAATGTTTGACAGCAGTTAATAGTGTTAGCAAGGTATATACCATATATAAAAGTTTGACAGCAGTTAATAGTGTTAACAAGGCATATACCATATATAAAGGTTTGAGAGCACAGAAAAAGTTCACCGAAGTGCATGTCATAGCTAAGAAGAGTTTGAAGATACCAAAAGGGTAATCATAATCCGTAAATAGAAGAAAAACCGACAACATAATGGTCAAAAGAAAAAGAACAAAAGGACAAACAACGATCTACAATGCATAAACATAAAACTAAAGATCGTGTAGCACAAACCCAACTAAAACTGGTTTACCTAAGCAGTTTCGTCCACGTGTATATCATAGTTAAAGATTTCACCACAGTAAGCAGTATCACATACGTGTATAGAATAGTATAAGCTTGGAGAAACATCCAAGGTCTCTTTAATATAGCATTATCTTAATTTACGAGTTTTCTTATTCATTTATTTGCTCTATAGAATAATAGTTTCCTGTATTTGACCAGAACCAGACGGTTTATAAGTAATCGGTCAATCTATGTTGTCTATACAGGAGACAAGGATATTCTGTATTTATTGAAATAGTTGTGGATTTCCAATCAGTCATCTGGTTCATTGTGAATATCACCTGTCAATAGAAATGAATATCACCTGTCAATAGTGACAGTTAGACGAGGTTATTTCTATATTTTTATCAATGAATGTGACTTTATATGTCATTTTTTGTACTCGTATATCCATGCTACATTTAAATGATATGGGTTATTAATTTCCAAATACACCCTTTCAAATATGTCAACTTTATCATTTCCAATTGAATGACATTCAATCTGGTTTCTGCATTAATCATATTTTGAAAACAAATGTTAAAATGATATAAAATTAAACATAGTTATGAACTTTAATAAATAAATGTTAGAGAAAACCGATGGAACAATAAAGAATAAATAAACCAGGGGCACAGGGAGTGTTGGGCACAAGGCACAGAACGAGGAAAAACAAAGCCGGGATACAGAGAGTGTTGGGCACAAAGCACAGAACGAATACAAACAAAGCAGGGACACAGGGAGTGTTGGGTACAAGCACAAAACGAAGATAAACAAAGCAGGGACACAGGGAGTGTTGGGCACAAGGCACAGAACGAAGACAAGTAAAGCAGGGACACAGGGAGTGTTGGGCACAAGGCACAAAATGAAGAAAAACAAAGCAGGGACACAGGGAGTGTTAAGCACAATGCACAGAACAAAGACAAACAAAGCAGGGACACGGGGAGTGTTGGACATCAGGCACAGAACGAAGACAAACAAAGCAGGGACACAGGGAGTGTTGGGCACAAGGCACAGAACGAAGATAAACAAAGCAGGGACACAGGGAGTGTTGGGCACAAAGCACAAAACGAAGACAAGCAAAGCAGGGACACATGGAGTGTTGGGCACAAGGCACAGAACGAAGCCAATCAAAGCAGGGACACAGGGAGTGTTGAGCACAAGGCACAGAACGAAGACAATCAAAGCAGGGACACAGGGAGAGTTGGGCACAAAGCACAGAACGATGACAAACAAAGCAGGGACACATGGAGTGTTGGACACAATGCACAGAACGAAGAAAAACAAAGCAGGGACACAGGGAGTGTTGGACACAAGACAAAGAACGAGGACAAACAAAGCAGGGATACAGGGAGTGTTGGGCACAAGGCACAGAGCGAAGACAAACAAAGCAGGGACACATGGAGTGTTGGGCACAATGCACAGAACGAAGAAAAACAAAGCAGGGACACAGGGAGTGTTGGACACAAGACAAAGAACGAGGACAAACAAAGGAGGGATACAGGGAGTGTTGGGCACAAGGCACAGAGCGAAGACAAACAAAGCAGGGACACATGGAGTATTCGACACAATGCACAGAACGAAGAAAAACAAAGCAGGGACACATGGAGTGTTGGACACAAGACAAAGAACGAGGACAAACAAAGCAGGGACACATGGAGTGTTGGACACAAGACACAGAACGAAGACAAACAAAGCAGAGACACAGGAAGTGTTGGGCACAAAGCTCAGAACGAAGACAAACAAAGCAGGAACACCGGGAGTGTTGAGCATAAGGCACAGAACAACGACAAACAAAGCAGGGATACAGGGAGTGTTGGGTACAAGGCACAGAACGAAGACAAACAAAGCAGGGACACAGGGAGTGTTGGGCACAAGGCACAAAACGAAGACAAACAAAGCAGGGACACAGGGAGTGTTGGGCACAAGGCACAGAACGAAGAAAAACAAAGCAGGGACACAGGGAGTGTTGGGCACAAGACACATAACGAAGACAAACAAAGCAGGTACACATGGAGTGTTGGGCACAAGGCACAGAACGACGATAAACAAAGCAGGGACACAGGGAGTGTTGAGCACAAGGCACAGAACGAAGACAAACAAAGCAGGGACACAGGGAGTGTTGGGCACAAAGCACAGAACGGAGACAAACAAAGCAGGGACACAGGGAGTGTTGGGTACAATGCACAGAACGAAGACAAACAAAGCAGGGACACAGGGAGTGTTGAGCACAAGGCACAGAACGAAGAAAAACAAAGCAGGGACACAGGGAGTGTTGAGCACAAAGCACAGAACGAAGAAAAACAAGGCAGGTACACAGGGAGTGTTGGGCACAAGGCACAGAACGAAGACAAACAAAGCAGGGACGCAGGGAGTGTTGAGCACAAGGCACAGAACGAAGACAAACAAAGCAGGAACACAGGGAGTCTTGGGCACAAAGCACAGAACGAAGACAAACAAAGCAGGGACACATGGAGTGTTGGGTACAAGGCACAGAACGAAGACAAACAAAGCAGGGACACAGGGAGTGTTGAGCACAAAGCACAGAATGAAGACAAACAAAGCAGGTACACAGGGAGTGTTGAGCACAAGGCACAGAACGATGACAAACAAAGCAGGGACACATGGAGTGTTGGGCACAAGGCACAGAACGAAGACAAACAAAGCAGGGACACAGGGAGTTTTGGGCACAAGGCACAGAACGAAGACAAACAAATAAAAAAAAAAGCACCACAGAAATTTAGAACAATAAGGAACACTGACCTCACCAAAACAAAACGAGGATGGAAACAGGTGCTCGGGGAAGGTTGGCAGTTCCTGTGTCATATAGGAATGTATATTAAATATTCTGAACGATCATTAACTAATATGATTTAATAGCAAGTATCAATCTTCAGATATAATGTATATATTCCAAGTTATGAGCGAAGATTCGCATATTACGCACACGTGGAAAGCACTTGCATAACCGTATCAATTCATTAAGGAGGAAAGTGTGGTTCATAAAACTAGTTTAACCCCACCGCTTTTCATTAATGTATCTGTACCAAGCCAGGAATGTCAGTGGTCATGTATATGCGTGTTTGGCCGCAATTTTGTCTCGTCGTTTTGTTTGAACCCTGATTTAGTCAACTATGACCACGCGGTTTAATTACACCGGACGCACTAAGTGAATCAGACAATATGTGACGAATCTGTCTTTCCTTGTCCATACCTACCTTTAATATACGAATAAAGAAAATCTGCCAACTGAGAAATGCTTGAGGTTAGAGACACTACACGTAACGAATCGAAGAAAGTAAAGGTCAATATTTTGTCAACCTATATGCTATTCCCGCAGGAGAACAATACCGACCCGTCTTTTTCACATCGTTCATTGGGATGACTAATCGCGTACATAATTGCCAACACAACAAACAAAGCTAGCGTGGTGGAGTTTCGTATCGCCATTATGTTGTGCATATCTATCGCTAAACTTTGGCATTAAGATAAAAATGAAATCGACCCATTTAATAGCTAGTTCCCCCAAATCTTCTTTCAGCTAACTGACATAAATTTTACAGTTGTACACTGTATCCAATGATGATTAGAAGTTGCCCTTCATAAAACTACATATTATATCAATGATATTACTTGTGATTAAACAACATGCCTTTAAGTGAAAATTTTTTAGATTAATGAAAGGAATTTCCGAAAAATAATTGACCTGTTAGCTAATTAACCTGTAAAATAATCAGCATTTTAGCAAATTAACAAGTCAGGTCATTGGCATGCAACCTTCAATTATACCTGACCTTTAAAATGTATTAAATACAAATGTAACTGTTATGACGACATATTTGATAAAATCATCTACATTTTTACTGCTAATTAGCTGAGAATAATAGGAACCAAACTATTTTCATTATTGTATTCGCCTTTCATGTCCTTGATTTTAAAAATGTGACATATCCGGTGAAACGACAGGGACATTCTAATGCAGGAAATAATAGAACCTGGTTATATAGAAGACATAGAAAACGCGTATATTAAACATTTGCCTAGTGCATACTAGATTCACCCCTCGTGTATATATTAAAAGTTTTTAACACGAGGAATATGTTCTTATTTTTTCCGACAATACGCATGTGCGGGGTAAAATATAACGTTAATTTTATCACTGCCTTGTGTATATGTCCCATGGAGAATATCATATTAAAAGTAATAATATTTGTAACCAAAAATTGTAAACGTTTTTCAACCACTTTCTGAAATTTGCTATTCAAATTCTCATAAAATCTAAATAAAATTAATAATTTAAGCTACTCAAATTGCTGTAAAATCGAAAACAAATTAGACATTTGCACAAAATAAAAAAAGATAATTCACAAATTTACTGGAGTATTTATTTACATCAAATTTGTCATTTAATAAAGAAAAAATTCTATAGGTTAAATGAAATTTAATTACATCATTAATTTTACATAAACTGGTGTTTGCTTCAATTCAATTTGATTTTATTATTTTATGTTAGATATTGGTTGTTCGTTTTTCTTTATGATAAGTGATGATTTATGATGGTCAACAATACCACCAATATCAGCAAAACGAACAATCACCTCTAATCTTAACTTTTATGTGTATGTTTTGTAGATCGTTGTTTGTCCTTTTGTCCTTTTTCTATTTGTCATCGTGTTGTTTGTCCTTCTTCGACTTATGCATTCTGGTTACACCTTTGATATATTCAAACTGTTCTCACTGAACACAAAGGAAGCCACGATATATGACGTTGGAAATTCAGGTCCGGACTTGGGAAAAGCACAACAATGTGGCGGGGCTAAACCAGTAAATGGGATCCTTATCCTCCCTTCTTCATTTCTGTTTGCTTTTATTTCTTCTGGAATTTATATACCTGACTCTGGTTGACATGACAATGGCAATAGTTGCTTCAAGTTATATCCTCAAAACAAGTTCAATGATACCAAGAATGAGAAGCCACAAGGGTAGATAATGCTATGACCAAAACAAAATAACGAAAAGACAAACAGAAGTCGATAAGACACTACGAAGAAATCTAAACATTGAGCCAAACGAATCGCACATAAAAATGGATGTGGACAAGGGTATGCGTTCCTAATCCACTAGTTGCAACCGTGGTGTTACCCAAATTATAATTTCGGCGATGAATCCTTTTCAGTGACAAGCCATGAACGAGGGAAAGAATGATAGGATTATGACAGCGACAAACGTAACATATCCATGGTCATCTCTGACACAGATATTCCGTGGTTAATCAAGGCACGACGACAACAATAAAACATTCCAAGTGATGACTTCAACTTTAACTATAGAAACCCCTGATTCAGTATACGTAGCAAGGATATCCTGAAATGAAACACAATATTTGATGTTGAGGTTTTTTTTTTTTGTTTTTTTTTAAGCAGATCGAGAATCATCGTACAGGTCCAAATACAATATGATCATCACTATACATACCGTTACTTTTCTTTAAAAACGCCTTTTTCGCTTCTTCAATATACTGAAGTCCTCAGCTACGTTCTTTTATAATTTCGCATTATATCAACCTCACGTCATGTTGATAAAACAGTTAGTTAATTGTTTATTTATGCTATCTGTATTTATTTATGTATACTGTTGTACATCTCTTTGTATGTCACTAGTCGAGCAGGAACTGACTACCTTTCCGAAGCACCTGAGTTCAACCCAATTTTTGTGGAATTCGTGCTCCTTAATCATTAATTTTTCGTGTAGTGTGTTGTAGTTCATTGTCCTTTTGTCTGTTTTCTCTTGGTCATTGCATTGTTGTCTGTCCTTCGATTTATCGCTTCGGAATACATATGTCCCGATTGACATCTTCAAACTTTTGCTATGCAAATGTTACCGACTATCTGTGGTTAAAATATAAGAATTTATTAACCGAAGAATTGACCATGGTGAATATAATGTCTTAGATTTATCAATCCTCATATTAACATCATCACGAATCAATGTATACTATTATTTATTTACAGGAAAGTCTCCTCAGAGTTGGGTGTTCTACCATCGCCTTATAGTATGCAGAGATTTTACGACGAATATAAAATCGCATGACATCAACATTTTGTAGAAGTGTTTTTTGATGTGAATCATGATGGATGTCGATAACATTTAATTCTGTATATAACGTTATACCGTCGGAATAAATCTTTATGTGAAATGGGTAGCTATTTTTAATGTGGTATTTTATTCCTGTCAACAACCTAGACATTGTCTATTTTTACATTTATTATTGTTGTCATTATTTGTGAAATACAAAAATAAGTTGGCTTTCATAGAACACAAAAAAAAGTTGATATTAGGAGTGGAATGCATGCTTGGTTTTTGTCGATAGATCTCCTGATAATATATGATTTTGTTATGTTTCATTATTTCAATCAATGTATAAGCCATAATTGATAACATGAACTTCAGCAAAACACAAGTAACTACATGACCATACGATTTACTCACATATGAATGTCATGTGCATGGCCGCATCGTTTTACAAAGAGGGCAGATCTTTTCCCATTAAATCATTCAACGCCGCCACTTTTTACTGAAATGCCTGTACCGAGTGAAGAAAGTGAGCTGTGATGTATATATGTGTTAGGGATATAGATTGTGTCTCTGTTTATGCGGTTTTATTGTATTAGATGTTGGAGCTGGTACGACAGTGTTTTATTGTATTAGATGTTGGAGCTGGTACGACAGTGTTTTATTGTATTAGATGTTGGAGCTGGTACGACAGTGTTTTATTGTATTAGATGTTGGAGCTGTTACGACAGTGTTTTATTGTATTAGATGCTGGAACTGTTACAACAGTGTTTTATTGTATTAGATGTTGGAGCTGGTACGACAGTGTTTTATTGTATTAGATGTTGGAGCTGGTACGACAGTGTTTTATTGTATTAGATGCTGGAACTGTTACAACAGTGTTTTATTGTATTAGATGTTGGAGCTGGTACGACAGTGTTTTATTGTATTAGATGTTGGAGCTGGTACGACAGTGTTTTATTGTATTAGATGCTGGAGCTGGTACGACAGTGTTTTATTGTATTAGATGTTGGAGCTGTTACGACAGTGTTTTATTGTATTAGATGCTGGAACTGTTACGACAGTGTTTATTGTATTAGATGCTGGAACTGTTACAACAGTGTTTTATTGTATTAGATGTTGGAGCTGGTACGACAGTGTTTTATTGTATTAGATGTTGGAGCTGGTACGACAGTGTTTTATTGTATTAGATGCTGGAGCTGGTACGACAGTGTTTTATTGTATTAGATGCTGGAGCTGGTACGACAGTGTTTTATTGTATTAGATGCTGGAGCTGGTACGACAGTGTTTTATTGTATTAGATGCTGGAGCTGGTACGACAGTGTTTTATTGTATTAGATGTTGGAGCTGTTACGACAGTGTTTTATTGTATTAGATGCTGGAACTGTTACGACAGTGTTTATTGTATTAGATGCTGGAACTGTTACGACAGTGTTTTATTGTATTAGATGCTGGAGTTGTTACGACAGTGTTTTAGTATTTTTGTCTCCTCATATTTTTCACCCAATTCTAAAAAGAAGAAAATATAACGTCATGACTGACACGTTAATACCAGATACGCAGAGGTTATATATTCTGTGGTCAGGCACCGTTTTCTGATATAGATAAGATCATTCATCCTCATTATTTATCATCACGGAATCATTAAACCAGAAATCATGCCGTTTCTTTATTTTCAGAGATTTGGAAGGCATTATGCACTAAGCTAGAATTAACGTACATATATCAGGCTGTTTCTATTCATACGAACGAACAATATAAATAATTAGACGCACTTCCAGTACTGCGTGACAATATTCCCAGTGAAGGCAATGCAAAGAAGAAGCTTTACTCATTTTACCCATAGAAAAGGCTACGGTCAATCCAGCAAACAGTTTGACATGACGTTAATAAAACGTAGATATCAAATTGTGTGCACACGACACTTTTCTGGAATAACCTTCATCAGGTACGCTCTAAATAGAAAGATTGCAAAGCCAAATAATTTACTGTTTTGGGAGCAATACAGCCAATGTGTATAAGCGGGATAGCTAAAATCGACTATGGTCACTTAACACAATTTAGTATTAGCATGTACCAAGTATCTTTACAGTAGCCATTTGAGAATATGTTATTGACAACATAATACAACTATGTCTATTATATAGGATTAACTCTATGTTGCTGTTAATGTGAAAATATTTGTATAGTGTTAGGGCTTTAACATACGTAGGAACTAGAGCATTTCTACAATCATAGTAAACACCTGTACGCTAAACAAATCCCAGATGTATTTAATCTATGCAATTCCCTGTGAAGTAGACATGTCTCAGAAAATATTAACATATGTCATCCCATGTAGATCATTGCTTGCCCATTTGTCATTTTTTTTTTGGCCATTGTATTGCCTGTCCTTCGATTTACGGATTCTGTTTATCCATTTGGTATCTTCAATCTTTTCTTCAAATGCACAAAATCGAGTAAGCTCTATTAAATGTATTCCTGTCCCTTACATGACCCATGTAAGGTAATTATTTTCCCATATCTTCAATCTCGGAGAAATACAAAATCCGGCAGCATTTCCGTGATCAGCTACATAGATAATAAGAGCATCGTATCAATAGGATCAAATTGATATTCAAAATGTATTAAAGATCGATTAGGTGACAATATTGGGTGACATATTAAAAGAGAAGATACAGATGATTGACGAACCAAGTTGATCCTACGTTTTGTACAATATGTATTGACTGACTACATCTTATCTAGCTACTAATGTCATTCTGATTGTTTGGTGTGTTCGTGTCATTAAGATACACGGGTGTGTTCGATTAAATATTCTCTTCCGTAAATGGCCGTTTTCGGGTTGACGCCATCGAGTTAAGACGAGTGCACGTGCACTCGTCTCTACTCGTTGTGACATCCAATCAGAACGCCTCTCACAAGAAAAAAAATCGCTTAAATATATATCCTAAGCCGGGAATGTCACATTATATACCCTGTCTGATAGCTGAATAAGGGTAATAACAAAATTACCGAACTCCGAACAATCTTCCAAAGGGAAAGTAAAAACTCATAAGTATATAAACAGATAAAATCAGTCAACAACCGGAAAACTGGGAAAACCGTAATGACCCTGACTTGGTACAGGCATTTCTAAAGAAATGGGGGGTTGAATCAGATTTTAAAGCGCCAAACCTCCCACTTTCATTACGGCTCAAAGGTTCAGGTTGTCACTATAACAGTATCTATAACAATACTGGAACAAAATAGGTAAAATAGTTGTCAAAGCAGTACCAAATTCAGTGAGGACGGTGGAACATCTATCGGGAACCATCTCCATCACCAATCCCGAGTCACCTGAAGTATCTCAACTACGAAAATAAATGTCAAAAACACTTTTACGTCACACATTGATAAGAAATATTTTTGACATTTTTGTTGACTTTCTTATCTTTATACATTTTCACTATATGAAAATCCATCGTTTATTATCGTCTCTGCAGAGACGGAATATATTTCGACAAGATCTTGGTATCGGAATATAAACTTTTTAAGAGATCGAATAAGGCGAATCTTTTCATAGCCCTGGTCCAGTAGCCTGTTCCTCAGATAAAGATGACGTTTCAGGAAATCAGAATAATTGCTATTGGCCCTTGCATAGAGAATCAATTGCGAGATGTAGACACCATATGCAGGAGAAACTGGTATATTGCTGCACATATTTGGAAAATGTTTGATTTTAAAATTGAAGTCGTCCTGTTTATAATAACAGATATATTACGATTTAACCATTGTTGGTTTTTTTCAAATGCAGACTCCAACCGTATTAAATATATTTGTGTCTTTTATTTTAATTTTTTCGTATTTCTAGATGTCCTTTTCCGTACCTTTGATGTCATTCTTCAATGACGTCAAAATATGTGTCACGTCATATTTCATGTATGGGGTGTCTCCTGAAGGAAAATATTGTACTTTCAATAAAATATTAGTGAGAAAAGCTCAAATATCAGTAGAAAGCTCCTGAGTTTATCAATCGGTGTCACAAAAGTAAATGCTATGTGATGTGTATTTCATAACGCCCAATGATATTGATCTGATAATTTATGCAAATTAGTTACTGATCAATGGCGGGGGTCTCTAGGAGTTGGCGATAGTGAAAGTTGTTGGTTTACGGAAGAAATAGGTACTTACATACGTTGTTGGGAAAGCCCGGATGATCTTCCACTAGTGATAGAAATTTGTGTTTCTCTTCGTTCGTTTCGCTGCGCTCCACTCGCGAAAAGACATAAAATTTCCATCACTCGTAGAATATCACCCGGTCTTTCCCAAGAACGTATGTAAGAACCTATTACACTTTAGCTTGGATAATCCATTTGCATGACGCTCAACATTTTTAGTTTGTGTTTGTTTTTTTTGGTTTTGTTTTCCATATCTTCACTTAATATGAAATATGTTTATAACATTATATAGGTTCATTTTGTATTAATTCATGTATGTATTGGAGAAGCCGTTTCTAAGTTGTGAAACTTGTGCCCTATCCAATTGTTTATTGAACAATAACATATGTTTTAAGTAATGTCATTTATTCTGCGCTTGTTGTATTTGAGTAGTCAAATTGCATTGACTAAATACATTTTTGTTATATACTGTCACTGACCGAAATATAGCTTTTCTGGTACCCCTGTCACATGTTACTTGTTGATATTTGGGAAGCTAGTTGTAAATCCAGTTCACTTCCTGTTGACAGAAAATATCCAAAGGAACAATCAAGGGGTAATTGTATATTTTAATTATTTAATTCAAAATATTGTCGCCCATAGATTGTTGTGATTTGTCTGATTAAGCAACATGTTATTGCAATGTCTTAAAATAGAAAGCTTATGTGTATTCGAAATAAAACTGGGAAAGGGCTCGGTGAACAAGGAAGTCAACAAAAATGTCAAAAATATTTTTTGTTAATGTGTGACGTAAGAGTGTTTTTGACATTTACTTCACTGAATTTGGTACTGCTTTGACAACTATTTTACCTATTTTGTTCCACTATTGTTATAAATACTGCTATAGTGACAGCCGGAACCTTTGAACCGTAATGAAAGCGGGAGGTTTGGCGCTTTAAAATCTGATTCAACCCCCCATTTCTTTTGAAATGCCTGTACCAAGTCAGGGTCATTACGGTTTTCCCAGTTTTCCAGTTGTTGACTGATTTTATCTGTTTATATACTTATGAGTTTTGACTTTCCCTTTGTAAGATTGTTTGGAGTTCGGTAATTTTGTTATTACCCTTCTTCATATTTTAAGACACTGCACTAATTTTGTATATCTTGCTACCAAATGGCAGATAGTTTGCAGAAAGAAAACCTTTTATTGTTTTATTTTTGAAATTTCTAGTTCCTAACGAATGAATTTATCATTAAAACTAAAGGTCTCCTCTGCTGGTGGACTATTAATCCTAGAGGGTATCATCTGCCCAGTTGTCAATGCTTCGAGACTGCCATGTTGTTTTTTTCTATATATATTGCATTATGTTTAAAATTGACAGTTGCCAACCCAGGTAATCAATATTAAAACCAAGGTTTTCCTACCTCAGATATAGTTGATCTCCATTGATCTTAGCTATCATGTTTACTGGTTCTCCTACCTCAGACATAGTTGATCTCTATTGATCTTAGCTTTGATCATGTTTACGGCTTTCGATGTTATTGTTCCTAAATATCTAAATTATTTGACTTTCCAATCATTTGACTTTGAGCGTACCTGATGAAGGTTATTCCAGAAAAACAAGGTGCACACTAAATTAGATATCTACGTTTTTATTACTATCACTGCCTTGATACCTCTACAAGGCGACTTTTAGTCCTCGAGTGTATGATCCGACCAGCTGTCAGTTCTTCGGCACTGTCATGTTTTATTGGAAATTTTATTATGCTTGAAATTTGCAGTTCCTAAATAATGAAATTATTATTCCAATTAATCTTTTCCTCCATCAGACATAGATGGACTTTAGTCGATTTGGTCTATCCTGTTTAGGTCCTGCGATGTTCATACTCCAGAAAACGTTTAAATTATTTATCTTTCCAACTGTTTGACCTTTTCGTACCAGATGAAACAGATCGTGCACACGAAATTAGATATGTACGTTTTTATTTTAAAATTTGATGACTTTCATTATAACTCTATTTTAGTCTAGTACAGTAATGCACGGTCTATTTGTAGTAAATATTTCATTCTACATGCTGTCGGTGTTAACTGACCTATACATCAACTTGATACGATTATCAAATTGAAATCAATATAAAGGCGAACCGAGATAGATAGAATATTAAAACCGTACCAAGCTATCTAGACAATATTTATTCTAATAGAATCAAGGAGATGCTTCTTCTGTCGTATTCCTTTCTGTTGTTCCTATAAACTGATGTACATATTGCTATAGATCAGAAAAGTTTGAAGATACGAAAGGGGTAATCATAATCCGTAAATAGAAGAAGAACAGACAACACAAAGGTCAAAAGAAAAAGGACAAAGCGACAAACAAAGATCTACAAAACACACACATAAAACTAAAGACCGAGTAACACGAATCCCACTAAAAACCGATGGTGAACTTTCTCCTCCCTCAGCCATAGATGACCTTGGCCGATTTCGGTTTTCCTGTTTAGGCCCTTTGGTTTTGTTGCTCCCAAAGCTCTAAATTATTTGGGTTTCCAATCTTTCGATTTTGAGCGTACCTGATGAAGGTTATTTTGAGCGTACCTGATGAAGGTTATTTTGAGCGTACCTGATGAAGGTTATTTTGAGCGTATCTGATGAAGGTTATTTTGAGCGTACCTGATGAAGGTTATTTTGAGCGTACCTGATGAAGGTTATTTTGAGCGTACCTGATGAAGGTTATTTTGAGCGTACCTGATGAAGGTTATTTTGAGCGTATCTGATGAAGGTTATTTTGAGCGTACCTGATGAAGGTTATTTTGAGCGTACCTGATGAAGGTTATTTTGAGCGTATCTGATGAAGGTTATTTTGAGCGTATCTGATGAAGGTTATTTTGAGCGTATCTGATGAAGGTTATTTTGAGCGTACCTGATGAAGGTTATTTTGAGCGTATCTGATGAAGGTTATTTTGAGCGTACCTGATGAAGGTTATTTTGAGCGTATCTGATGAAGGTTATTTTGAGCGTATCTGATGAAGGTTATTTTGAGCGTATCTGATGAAGGTTATTTTGAGCGTACCTGATGAAGGTTATTTTGAGCGTATCTGATGAAGGTTATTTTGAGCGTACCTGATGAAGGTTATTTTGAGCGTACCTGATGAAGGTTATTTTGAGCGTATCTGATGAAGGTTATTTTGAGCGTACCTGATGAAGGTTATTTTGAGCGTATCTGATGAAGGTTATTTTGAGCGTACCTGATGAAGGTTATTTTGAGCGTATCTGATGAAGGTTATTTTGAGCGTACCTGATGAAGGTTATTTTGAGCGTATCTGATGAAGGTTATTTTGAGCGTATCTGATGAAGGTTATTCCAGAAACACATTGTGCGCACTACATTTGATATCTACGTTTTCATTAAGTGCTCCGAAAGGGTAAGCAGTTCCTGCAACACTTGTAGTACCCGTCAACGTGTAAGGTTCAACACTTTACCAACGAACCTATTGAACGGAACAGTTCTTACCTTACGATTGAATTCACTATAATACCCAATGCTGTCACAAGAGTGCACCGAACCAATCAAAGTCCAAGGTTTATTCCAAAAATGGGCACATAAAAAAAAAAAAAATGTGTCTTTTACTGAGGAAATACGTAAAATAGGAGTCAATGACGCAATACATATAATGTCGTGAATAATGGTATAATGTAGCAGAGTCCTTGCTACTTCTATTAGCGTTATAAGACCATATGTATTACAAACTTGTAAAATATGCATCGAAATGGATATAATTATTTATGTTTTTAAAAACCCGTCTTGTTGACTGATTAATGATCGTCAGTCATATCAGAATCAGTGAAACATGTACATGTGTATTATACATATACCTTTAAAATCATTATTTAATTGTTAGTTAGGAGATCTAAAGTTTCAAGGCATTAATTGATACATCAATAAGTGTATTTATATAATGTTGACATTGATATATAATCTTTATTGCATATAAAACCCTTTTGGGTATAGCAATACAAACATAAACTAACATTAAACAGACAATGTATATATATATAAACAAATACAACTACCATTGTTTGATAAACAAACAATACTATGTTTTATATGTTTCGACCTCTAATGATCGCTTTATAAAGTTGCACACACTGGGCAAAATTTCTTTATCAGGATTAAGAATAATGTTTAACTTTTCAAGGGAATCTAGTTGATTAAAGTGAGGATATTTTGTTTTAAAATCAATAAAGGAAGGTCTAATAGTATCAGTAACTTTACAATCAAAGAAAAAGTGGAATTCGTCAACCAATGTTTAACAAAATTTACAATGTCTTTGATTTCTTGGAATAATTTTGCAACGGCCTAGTTCTATTACTAATTTATGATCACTTAAACGAAATTTTGTCAACAATTGACGATTTTTTAAAAAAATTTAACTTTCTAAATATTCTACTAGTTTAATATCAAATTTTAGTTTACTGTAAAAGAAAAGTTTTGAAATGTCATTATTAAAAGAAAGTTTTTCTGTTAATTGTTTTTCATAATGTTCATAAACAGATTTTGTCAATATTTCTTAATAGAGATTTTAGCAATTTTAAATGGCCTACTGAAAGCTTCAAAATAACTTTTATCTATTTCAAATTCGGCAAATATTTCTTTTGCAAAGGTGGACCTTGTGAATATACCATTATCATCCATAGATTTACCTAAATTGAATGCCTCTTTTATCAGAGGATTTATTTTATCAGAATGAATGTGTATTTTTTAAAGAATCTAAAGGGAATTGTCCCAGCTCAGTCTTTGCTGCCAAGTTACAAGCAGTTTTTCTAATACCTAAAATGGTTTTACAATATCTGTGATGAATCTTTTCTAAGCAAAATGTGTCCCCTAATGATAATGTATCACAGATGGTACCATGTGACCTGTATCTATTAACAGATTTATAAATTGATGAAAAATTTTCCATAAACCAGACTTCACTATTATAAAGCAAAATAGGTCTAATTAAAGTATCAAATAATTTACATGACAGATCAGCTGGAACATTAACAAAATTTGACATATATATTTTTAGAGCAAAAAATACTTTTAGCCCTTTTTTGGACAATTATTGAATAGACCTCTTAAAATTGCCTTTATTATCAATAATATTCACAAGAAAATTATATTCATGTGAAAGACCATGCTTTTTGTTTTTTTTTAATATTTACTGTTAGTTGCCATTTAAAGCAATATCTATCTAGTTGATTGAGAGTTGTTTGTAGACCTTTTTGTGACTCTGAAAAAATTACCAAATCATTTGCAAAACTAAGACTATTTATTGATATATCCTGGAGATGAAGGGAATCACATGTACTGTCAAAAATAGCATGATAAAACTAGAACAAATCTGATTGTGTTGGGGGATCTGTTACATTATACAGTTTCTATGTTTAATACAATACCTTTAATCAATATCTTGTATCAAACCATAAATACATGTAGTATACAAAATGATAAACAACGATCTACAAAATATTACACATAAAAATAAAGATCAAGTAACACGAACCTACTAAAAACTAGGGGTGAACTCAGTTGTTCCGGAAGGGTAAGCAGTTCCTGCTCCACAAGTGTCACCCGTCGTATAACTCTAGTGACAACAATGATATTTGTGGTGATGAAATCAAGTGGAATTTGAAGGAAAACCGTTCAATCTTCAACAAACAACTTATAGATCTACGAATGTTCATGACTATGCATGTTGTATCTGCCTTAGGTGGAGCAAATTAAACTAATTTACCTTGGGGATAGCTAGTTATACTAGTTATACGAAATTAGGAAAGCCTCGTCGGTCTTAGGTTCAACAAAAGAACCTCGCCTGTCTTGGGAACAGAAATATAACCTTTTCTGTCTTAGGCAGAACAAAAGAACCCCGTTGGTCTTGGGGACAGCAATATAACCGTATCGGTCTAAAGAATAGCAACAGAACTCCGTCGGTCTTTGGAAGAGCAATACAATATATTCTTATCGGTCAATAGCACAGCCAATAAAGCTTATCGCTCATGCAAGGTACTAACAAATCTACAATGGCCATTACATACATTTATGTAGATATATAGGCACGTGTTTGTCAGACAAGTATACGCTACCAAGGCTATCTCGGTATTGTAATATCGACCTTAAATCAAACTTTGGTATTAGATCAAACTTAATAATAGATCATGCTATGATAATTCTTACCACTAACTGCAGAAAACATTATATTTACTTCATAGAAACGTTACTTATCATTGTCACCACCTAAAAGCTTTTACACTGCTTCTCATTATGACAAGATAAATGTTGTTGTTGGGGAATAATAGCAGTACATAATATTATAATTTGATTTATAAATTCCTCTCTGTAAATATGGAGAGTTCATTCTCTACTGGAACGTGAGAATAGATCAATGTTTAGTTGTAGACTTTACAGTATTATCTACTTTATGATGTTTCCACTACGACATCCACGTGAAAGCGACGCTCCACCGTCTCTGTGTAACAGTAAAAACAGATTTTGCGACATCACAAGACCACCTGTTGTTTTTTTTTGTACTCTTGGAGTTCTCCTTCATTATTACCGAGTTCACATCAGTTTCGTAAGTGAGGTTTGTGTTGCTCGATCTTTCCTGTTTTGTGTAGTGTTTTGTAGATCAACAATATCCGACTTTGACATCAGTATCGATTGGTTCTAGAATAAGACAACAGTACACGACCTTGACATCAATATCGAATGGTACAATAATAAAGCAACAGTATACGACCTTGACATCAATATCGAATGGTACAAGAATAATACAACAGTACACGACCTTGACATCAGTATAAAATGGTACAATAAAAATACAACTGTACCCGACCTTGATATCAGCATCAAATAATAAAAGAATAATACAACAGTACCCGACCTTGACATCAGTATCGAATGATACAATAGTAATACAACAGTACCCGACCTTGACATCAATATAGAATGGTACAAGAGTAATACAACAGTACACGACCTTGACATCAGCATAAAATGATACAATAAAAATACAACTGTACCCGACCTTGACATCAGCATCAAATGATACAAGAATAATACAACAGTACACGAACTTGAAATCAGTATCGAATGATACAAGAATAATACAACAGTTCCCGACCTTGACATCAGCATCGAATGATATAAGAATAATGCAACAGTACCCGACCTTGACATCAGTATCGCGTGATACAATAAAAAATACAACAGTACCCGACCATGACATCAGTATTGAATGGTACAAGAATAATACAACTAATACAACAGTACCCGACCTTGACATTAGTATCGAAGGGTACAATAATGATACAACAGTACCCGACCTTGCCATCAGTATCGAATGGTACAAGAATAATCCCACAGTACCCGACCTTGAGATCAGCATCGAATGATGCAAGAACAATACAACAGTACCCGACCTTGCCATTAGCATCGAATGGTATAAGATTAATACAACAGTACCCGACCTTGACAGCAGTATCGAATGGCATAAGAATAATACAACAGTACCAGACTTTGACATCAGTATCGAATGGTATAATAATAATACAACAGTACCCGACCTTGACATCAGCATCGAATGGTATAAGAATAACACAACAGTATCCGACCTTGACAGCAGTATCGAATGATACAGGAATAATACAACAGCACTCGACCTTGACATCAGTATCGAATTGCACAAGAATAATACAAAAGTATCCGACCTTGACATTAGCATCGAATGGTACAATAATAATACAACAGTTCCCGACCTTGACATCAGTATCGAATGATACAAGAATAATACATCAGTACCCGACCTTGACATCAGTATCAAGTGATACAAGAATAATACAACAGTACCCGACCTTGACATCAGTATCGAACGGTATAAGAATAATACAACAGTTTCCGACCTTGACATCAGCATCGAATGATACAAGAATAATACAACAGTACCCGACCTTGACATCAGTATCGAATGGTATAAGAATAATACAACAGTAACCGACCTTGACATCAGTATCGAATGATACAAGAATGATACAACAGTATCCGACCTTAACATCAGTATCGAACGGTACAAGAATAATACAACATTACACGACCTTGACATCGAATTGTGTAATACGGATGCAACTGTATCACCTATTGACATCAGTATCGAATGGTACAGCAAAAATACAGATTTCGACCTTGACATCAGTATCGAGTGGTACAACAAAAATGCAGCGTTCAACCTTATCAGCAGTATCGAATGATACAAGAATAATACAACAGTATACGACTTTGACATCAGTATCGAATGGCACAAGAATAATCCAGCAGTACCTGACCTTGACATCATGTTCGGAGTTTGAGTCTTTTTTTCTAATTATATTTTCTACATTATATTCCAATTACTTTAGTTTATTAATCAAACGCACACTTTCTCTCTCACTTTGCATTTATTTTTCAACCAGTTGTGGTATATGTGAGTTTATCCGTTCTATCATATTTACAAGATTGTTTTAATTCATCTATTAGAAATTACTAAGATCTCCAAAATGCTACCACTATAGGGTAAAGGTAAAAGGTCAAATATATTTAGGTTAAAAATATATCAACGATCCACACAAGTGATTGCAAATGTCTAATTCTTCTAACAATAAAACTTACAATTTAATTATCAAATGGAATGTTGATATCGCCTAATTAAACGTTGATAATGGTCAACCGATGATAACTTATGAAAATCTTTCAGCTTATTTCCAATGGAATCCTTTGCAAAAACAGCTTAACTGGGTATTTAAGGTCAATCTATGGAAAGCTAAACAAATAATGGCCACTTATGATCTAAAACAATGTTCGATATTTCACGGAAATAACAGCTTTGTCTTGTATTCTTCCCAACAAGCCATATGATATATTAATATACTGCTGATAGTAATCTGTCACTTTGTTAGAATGGTGGATGTCTTTTGTTGGAGCTAACTCTAATATATAAAGCATGAAGTGATCAATCTTTGTCAAAACAAAGAAAAAAGATAAGTTATCTAATAAATACAGAAGGCTACATCCTGACACAAATGGTGACGTTAGCAGAATTTGTGATCATCTTCAACTGAAAAACAACCCATAAATCAATGGAGACGTGTGATTTGTAGCGAAAGGCTGTTATTTGGTAACGTTATTGTGTTAAACAGATATAATACATTATTTTATTTTTATACCTATTTTCAATTATTAAGAAGCTTGAAGATACCAAAGTGGTAATCAGAATCCGTATACCAAAGACGATCAGACAACACAATGACCAAAAGAAAATGTACAAAAGGACAACAAAGATCTACAAAACATACATATAGAACTAAAGATCGAAAAACACGAACCCCACTAAGAACAGGGGAGTGAACTCATGTGCTCCGGAAGGGTAAGCAATTCCTAAGATATAGATAGTAATTGAACTTATAGATAGTTATTGAACGAATAGATCGTAATTGAACTTATAGATAGTAATTGAACGCATAGATCGTAATTGCACTTATAGATAGTAATTGAACTATGTGTTTAATATCTATTGTGCATTTTGAAAACATTCTCTTGACCTGAATGTAGTGTTAGATACCACAACAAATATATGTTGTCAATACACACAAACATGTAGAAATGAGATCGGTGTTTTATCTACGTTACGACAAGAGAGATTACGTCAATTTTCCCATTGTGAATTTTCCATTTATATGTAGCAGTATCACAGTAGCACCTGCATATGGAGTATATTTATACATTTGACATACATCGAATGTAAACTACTAAACCAAGGGTTTTCATTGTTAAATTTGAAGTCGTCACTTCGAACGTTTAACAATGGCCATTATGACTTGGTTACCTTTACGCAACATTTGTGTCACATACATACTCCGTTTGCCATAGTCATAACTCCGTCCTACATTTCTTTGTCACGATTTGTTACTGAATTTTGTTTCTGATACGATTTAATACATGATTTACATGCCGGGTGTCACTAATGGGAGATGAAGTTATTACACTGCCACATGAGTTCACCCCCGATTGTGCTATTTAGATAGGTTCTAACAATTGAAATGATTAGTTCTAATACAAATGTATCGGGAACAAGACATAAAGAAACTAGCTATTTACAATGACAGTGATCAAGTTGATCACAATTGCCATACACCATTTATAAACAAATCTACACTCGATTTCATTCTATTCACTAACATATATTTCTATAATGAAACAATACACAAATATACATGTATTTTCTTATTTTGACATTGAATCGGATAATAGAACTGTTACTTTTGAATATACCTGTTTCAGATCAGCAATTTTTCGTCCTAAATTATCCTACTAGACAAAATACGGTCAGTGCTACCTTTATCAAGCTACACGTTTGTGTGTTCCCCTCTCCTTTATCAACAATATTAACATATATTTATTAATTTAATGTAGATACACATTTCTGTAGATATTAGTAATTATATTTAGTTCTCGTATATCTCCATCTATTATAGTGACAACCGGAACCTTTGAGCCGTAATGAAAGCGGGAGGTTTGGCGCTTTAAAATCTGATTCAACCCACCATTTCTTTAGAAATGCCTGTACCAAGTCAGGGTCATTACGGTTTTCACAGTTTTCCGTTTGTTGACTGATTTTGTCTGTTTATATACTTATGCGTTTTTACTTTCCCTTTGTAAGATTGTTCGGAGTTCGGTAATTTTGTTATTACCCTTATTTACGATGGTCCCACGTTATATATAACTGTAATATCACCAGTAGTTTTAACTCTCTGTTTATCTATCAACGTGAAACATAAAGTTTCTAAAAAGAAATTAATGGATAGTAGTTTGTAGATAAGGAATTAAATCGTTAGAACTAATCTACATAAAATAAACTTCTGCTTACTCAAATGCAATAAGTTAATTCTGTTTATATTTAAAGGCATCATTGTTTAAATTTTCTCTTCATAGTACATAGCAATTTGTTAAAAAAAAAAAAAAAAAACAATGGAAAACGAATTAATTATTGATTTACCAGTCATATATATTATTATTGATGCAATATAAACATTAAGAAAGTAATGCATCATTGCATCATATTTCCTGCTATCCATCAAAATTTAAAAGACTATCACGTGATTGCCCATATCAGAACTGTTTACTGAGTATTTCACCCAATGACATTATTTTGGTGTACTAGAATCCCATGATGTTCTAGTTTGTTAATTGGCTACTAACAAAGGTTTCTGGTCACAATATGTAATGGCAGTTAACCCACAATACATTATTATTGTTTTTATAACTCTCTACTGTTTCATCAGCAGAAATTTAACAGAGCTCTAAGCAATATGACAAGACTCAATTATTACTACATTCAATAAATACGATGTGGGGAATAAAGATAATTAGAGTTCATTGTTAGTTGATGTACAGTCCCTGGTGGATAATGATTAAGACATGGTGATTATGATAACAAATTATAAATACTACATGCATACAAATGATGATTAGCCATCAAAGTCACATGCCGACGAGATACCAACTACTTGCCATGTACTTTGAATATGCCATTAATGTTCTGCTTCTGTGGACAGGTATCTCAGATAACAATATATTTAAGCGGATAGTTAAAGCAAGTGTTTTATTCTGTTTTACTTTCAGAGTTAAAAGGGCATTAGCATGAAACAAGAATATATACGAAAAGAATTGGAGCCATTAAATTTAGATCCTCTTAGAGTAGCAATCTGTTAGTATTATAAGGGTAGATTGTCATTAATTAATTGTACTATATTTTTTCAATAGAAAATGTCTGGTAATATTTGTCTACCCTTCTGGAACACCTGAGTTCACCCCCGGTTTTTAGTGGGGTTCGTGTTACTCGATCTTCAGTTTTATATGTATGTTTTGTAGATCTTTGTTTGTCCTCTTGTACTTTTTCTTTTGGCCATTGTGTTGTCTGTTCTTCTTCGATATACGGATTCTGATTTGCCCTTTGGTATCTTCATATATCTAAGATGCATATTGTTTCTAGGCCAATAGAAATGCATACGAAGAGATTTGGAACCATTTATTTATTTAGATTCTCTAAGAGAATAAATCTTTCAAACGTGGGTTTTTTCATGTAGCAATCTGTTAGTACTACAAAGGTATATTGCCATTTCTTAATTGTACTATATGTTTTCAATAGTTAGAGATTGTCAGTTAATATTTGTTATAATAAATATATGATCATGTTAGTATATATAATGGACATTCAGTCACAATGGTGGCTTTCCTAACTAGAAGCCAGCTGTACACACCTTGTGATAAAGAGGAAGGCAACTCCATACATTCTTGTAAAGAGAAAAGGTAGAAGTTTATACTGGGAATCAAGTCACTACTTTTTTGATGGGGATCATGTTGCTCATCTTTTTTTTAGTTTTTTGTATTGTACTATTATTTGTCTTTAAGTTCTGAGTTCCGTGTTGTGATGTCCGTTGCGATTTTTGCATAAATGCGATGCTCGGTTTTTGATTGCCCTTCGGTATTCTCTAACGTGTATTCCATACGAAATATATCAATATATCTGTATTTCTAGGAAAGTATGCGAATAGCCATATAAATACATCTTTGAAATAAACAAAACTAGAGTCTCTAAATGCCGTAAAATGCCTAATCAGCAGTTTTCTAATGAGTACTATCATGTTATAGGCCTACATGAATAGCAATAAGTTTTAATCATCAGAAGCAACACATCAATCTTAGACATAAAAGGCAATATAGTCTTTACATGAACACCATTAGTTACCTTTATATAATTTCTCCTTTAACTTGGCTGGTAATATCAGAGATATTCTGTGTAGATATGGTTTCAATGATATATGGATCTCTCAAGATGTTAATGATGAAGATACATTTTTATGTGAATTTAAGCAAAGGGTTATTGATTGTTTCGTAAGTGAAGCTGTAGCATTCTTTGAGGATTCGCCTAAATGTAATTTTTATAGATACATATATGATATTCATAAGTTGCAGTTTTATTTAAGCCGACCTGTGAATTATATGTATAAACCTCTGATTTGTTAATATCGTATACATGCACATAGTTTAAAGATTGAAACGGGACGATATTTAAACATTGATAGACAAGAAAGAATATGTGATTTTTGTAATGATTCATGTATAGAAGACGAATTTCATTTTATATTGAAGTGTAAAAATATGATGACATGCGTAAAAAGTATATTAAACCTTATTACTGGAAGAAACCATCTGCTTCTAAACTGGTACAAATATTGTCTGTTTGTAATATTAAACTGGTACAACTATTGTCTGTTTGTAATATTAAACTGATACAACTATTGTCTGTTTGTAATATTAAACTGGTACAACTATTGTCTGCTTGTAATATTAAACTGATACAACTATTGTCTGTTTGTAATATTAAACTGGTACAACTATTGTCTGTTTGTAATATTAAACTGATACAACTATTGTCTGTTTGTAATATTAAACTGGTACAAATATTGTCTGTTTGTAATATTAAACTGGTACAACTATTGTCAGTTTGTAATATTAAACTGGTACAACTATTGTCAGTTTGTAATATTAAACTGGTACAACTATTGTCTGTTTGTAATATTAAACTGGTACAACTATTGTCAGTTTGTAATATTAAACTGGTACAACTATTGTCAGTTTGTAATATTAAACTGGTACAACTATTGTCTGTTTGTAATATTAAACTGGTACAACTATTGTCTGTTTGTAATATTAAACTGGTACAACTATTGTCAGTTTGTAATATTAAACTGATACAACTATTGTCTGTTTGTAATATTAAACTGGTACAACTATTGTCAGTTTGTAATATTAAACTGGTACAACTATTGTCTGTTTGTAATATTAAAGAGCTAAATAATCTAGGTAATGTTTTGTATTCTGCTGAAAAGGTTAGAAATTGCTTATCTTAATTGTCATGCTCCGCTATGAATATATTCTTGTATTGATTGTATGTATATATGCCTATAACCTGTATTGCTTTTGGTAAATAAAGTATTATTATTATCATTATTACATAATGATTTTAATTAAACAATTGTATTGGCTATCATGCTGTCACCTGACATTCCATAGATATTGTTTGATTAAAACTCGTATTGACTTGGTTTCACTTTCACTTTCACTTTTCATTTTAATGTAATAAAACAAATGCAATCTTTTGTATCAGACAATACGAGTTTTTATGGACCTTAGAAATCAATATTCACCTCAGCCTAAAGGCTTCGGTGAAAATCATTTTTAAGGTCCATAAAAACTCGTATTGACCTCAACAAAAGACTATAATTGTATATTATTACGTAACATTATGCAAAAATCTATAACACTCACAAAATAGAATAAAAAGTTATATATTTTTTTTATATTGTATATGCATTTTTGCTATGTTTTGTATAAATATTAACCTTCAAAGGAATTACAAGTTTCACGTTTCCTGTCAATCAGAAAAAAAAATGTCAGAAAGATGTCATATGTCAATTAACTATAGTGTACTACTACATACTAGATTACGTCTTGTATAGGATATGATATTTGAATGCTTTTTTAAATGTGTCTGATAATATTTGTATTTAAATGTTATTTCCGTTACTCTTAAAGAGGTTGTATATTTTGTAAAAAAAAATCAGGAGTGTAGGATCTTAGGGTGGGGATTACACGGGAGTTATTCTCTCCCTTTGGGGGCAAAGTATGTTTTAGATAGGTCCTATGCCCAATGTTGCCCGTGTTTCTGGATTGTTCCTTCGATTTTCTCTGCGAACAGTTACTATTTTAAATATTTGGTCAGTACAAGCATTAATAGTTCTATCTAAAACATTGAAATGATTGGCTGAATTACAAGTAAAGTAGAATATGTCTTTAGTAAAATGTCAACACAATACTTGTATATGTACGGTCATATATAAAAATGTTATTATAGGTTAGAAATTGTTAAAGACAGTACCTGGTGACTTCCGTTATATCACCATGACAACATATATCAAGTCAATCATCGCTGAAGTTACGGCCTGGTAGGGACAGTACCTGATGACTTCCGTTATATCACCTTGACATTATATATCAAGTCATTCATTGCTGCTGTTATGGACTGCTAATAACAGTACCTGATGACTTCCGTTATATCACCTTGACAACGATATATGATCGAGGATTATTGATATTAACAACAGCTGTAACAGATTATTATGATTTAAATTTAGAAGTTTATTTTATAAGATTGGAAATTTTTGTTGAAATACATTATCTATTGCAGGTGTAGAAACCTATGTTCATTATAAATGTATTACTGCAATAAAAACGTAGATATCTAATTTATTGCAAACGACGAAGCGTTTCTAAAATAATCTTTATCGGGTATGCTCGAGTGTGTATTAGCTATATTGCTGTACTCGTGTGGTTTTTTGTTTTTGTTTTTGTTTTTTTTTAAAACGAATATTATTATTTGAATAAGATGCAGCTGGATTTTTTCATCTTAAGTGAATAAAAACGTAGATTTAGTAAATGTAGTGTGGACGACGCCTTTCTGGAATAACCTTCACCAGGTACGATACAAATTGAAAAATTGATAAGCCAAATAATTTAAAGTTTTGGGAACAATAAAACCAAGGGGTCTAAATAGGACACCCAAAATCGGTTGAGGTCATCATAAGTCAAAATAGACGTCATAAATTACAAAAACTGTTTATTATGATTCGGCTTTGACAAATATTTTACCTATTTTGTTCCTGTATTTAAATACCGTTATAGTGACAGCCGGAACCTTTGAACCGTAATGAGAGCGGGAGGTTTGGCGCTTTAAAATCTGATTCAACCCACCATTTCTTTAGAAATGCCTGTACCAAGTCAGGGTCATTACGGTTTTCACAGTTTTCCGGTTGTTGATTGATTTTGTCTGTTTATATAATTATGAGTTTTGACTTTCCCTTTGTAAGATTGTTCGGGGTTCGGTAATTTTGTTATTACCCTTACTTATTCAATTTTCATTATCGTATTTTATATACTAACTTATTATTCTGATACAAATAAGTGGGAGAGAACACAGAAGGGCCAATCAAGAATGGACAATACAGCGACACATGCAACCATGGGCACACACGAAAATGGGCGAAGACAAAAAAGTAAAACAAACCGCACACTGTTTACACTTTGTTTTGTTTTGTATATATTGGTAGAATTGTTGACTATTACTGTTTAAACTTTCTTTTGTTTTGTTGATATTGGTGGTATTGTTACCCATCACTGTTTAAGCTTTCTTTTGTCTTATTGATATTGATGGTATTGTTGACCATCACTGTTTAAACTTTCTTTTGTTTTGTTGATACTGGTGGTATTGTTGCCCATCACTGTTTAAGCTTTCTTTTATTTTGTTGATATTGGTGGAATTGTTGACCATCACTGTTTAAATTGTCTTTTGTTTTGTTGATATTGGTGGATTGTTGACCATTACTGTTTAAGCTTTCTTTTGTTTTGTTGATATTGGTGGTATTGTTAACCATCACTGTTTAAGCTTTCTTTTGTTTTGTTAATATTGGTGGATTTTTGACCATCACTGTTTAAACTTTCCTTGTTTTGTTGATATTGGTGGTATTGTTGACCATCACTGTTTAAGCTTTCTTTGTTTTGTTGATATTGGTGGTATTGTTGACCATCACTGTTTAAACTTTCCTTGTTTTGTTGATATTGGTGGTATTGTTCACCATCACTGTTTAAACTTTCTTTGTTTTGTTGATATTGGTGGATTGTTGACCATTGCTGTTTAAGCTTTCTTTTGTTTTGTTGATATTGGTGGATTGTTGACCATTACTGTTTAAACTTTCCTTGTTTTGTTGATATTGGTGGATTGTTGACCATTACTGTTTAAGCTTTCTTTTGTTTTGTTGATATTGGTGGTATTGTTAACCATCACTGTTTAAGCTTTCTTTTGTTTTGTTGATATTGGTGGATTGTTGACCTTCACGGTTTAAACGTTCCTTGTTTTGTTGATATTGGTGGTATTGTTGACCATCACTGTTTAAGCTTTCTTTTGTTTTGTTGATATTGGTGGATTGTTGACCATCACTGTTTAAACTTTCTTTTGTTTTGTTGATATTGGTGGTATTGTTAACCATCACTGTTTAAGCTTTCTTTTGTTTTGTTGATATTGGTGGATTGTTGACCATTACTGTTTAAGCTTTCTTTTGTTTTGTTGATATTGGTGGATTGTTGACCATTACTGTTTAAGCTTTCTTTTGTTTTGTTGATATTGGTGGTATTGTTGACCATCACTGTTTAAGCTTTCTTTTGTTTTGTTGATATTGGTGGATTGTTGACCATTACTGTTTAAGCTTTCTTTTGTTTTGTTGATATTGGTGGTATTGTTAACCATCACTGTTTAAGCTTTCTTTTGTTTTGTTGATATTGATGGATTGTTGACCATCACTGTTTAAACTTTCCTTGTTTTGTTGATATTGGTGGTATTGTTGACCATCACTGTTTAAGCTTTCTTTGTTTTGTTGATATTGGGGGTATTGTTGACCATCACTGTTTAAACTTTCCTTGTTTTGTTGATATTGGTTGTATTGTTCACCATCACTGTTTAAACTTTCTTTGTTTTGTTGATATTGGGGGATTGTTGACCATTACTGTTTAAGCTTTCTTTTGTTTTGTTGATATTGGTGGATTGTTGACCATCACTGTTTAAACTTTCCTTGTTTTGTTGATATTGGTGGTATTGTTAACCATCACTGTTTAAGCTTTCTTTGTTTTGTTGATATTGGGGGTATTGTTGACCATCACTGTTTAAACTTTCCTTGTTTTGTTGATATTGGTTGTATTGTTCACCATCACTGTTTAAACTTTCTTTGTTTTGTTGATATTGGGGGATTGTTGACCATTACTGTTTAAGCTTTCTTTTGTTTTGTTGATATTGGTGGATTGTTGACCATTACTGTTTAAACTTTCTTTTGTTTTGTTGATATTGGTGGTATTGTTAACCATCACTGTTTAAGCTTTCTTTTGTTTTGTTGATATTGGTGGATTGTTGACCATTACTGTTTAAACTGTCTTTTGTTTTGTTAATATTGTTATAATTGTTGCCCATCACTGTTTAAGCTTTCCCTTGGTAATGCCAATGTTAAATATAGTACAGAAGAACACATTTACATAAACTTACATTGACGTTGATATATTGACGTAAAGATAAAATAATCCCTGCGTATTTTTTCCCATTGCAAAAATTAATGAAGAAGAGGAATTTGTAGGATAATATTGAAGGTTTGAACCTATAGCAATTATAATTGTACTTTTGAGGTAACGTCATCAATCACAGAAGTGATACTATTTATAAAGATCACAATCCCCGGTAAGTTGTATAAGTAATTCGTATGAATTATAGCTCTGTAGCAGGGGCGGATCAAAAATTTGAAGTTAGGGGGGCGCACTTGAAAAAAATTGCGCCGAGCGGAGGGAGGCGCGAACATTTTTGGGGTATTTCGTGTGAAAAATCACGATTTTACACAAAAAAAATCATATTTTTTCCAATTTTACCTGGATCCGCCCCTGTGTAGTGTAATGATTTAATCACCACGTAGCCTTGATAGAACATTTCATATCTGTTTGAGACAAATAGAACAGGAAACAATACCACAGTAGCAGACCAGTTCCAAACTCTAATAGAATACTTCTTTGCCACGACAAACATCTTTGAATTCTATATTTTTCAACCATTTTATTTGTTGATCATGTGTGTGCATCACACCTTCATTTTATTCCGATGAATTCTATCTCCAGAGGAGGCATGGGTTATGGTGTATAACGCCACTTTCAACAATATTTCAGTTATATCGTGGCGATTCTTTCTCCAGATAAATGTGGATAAACAACAAACGTTTTACATGCTCATGTGTCAATGCACTTGTTTATTAATTAACTTTTACCGTTTAAATGGACCTTCATTGTTTATTGATTAATGAAATAGTTAGCCATTACGCTATAACAGTTGAACAGTTTATTGAGAAAACACTCAGACACATATACACGTGTAACATGAGGTCAAATATAAAAAAATAATGTTATTTAACATGACGGAATAAACAAATGACAAACAGAATAGTTAATACAAACATGCTCCATAAAAGTTATGACATATATTCTTTATACATATCATATACAATTTATTAATAAAGCTACAAAAGCTGTAGTCAGTCTAATATATTGCATTGACAAAAACAAAAACACCAAATTCACTGGATTAAATATTTCATTATACGGGTAAGCAAGTTCAATGTTTGCATCAAATAATTAATTTTTAATACTTCAATTTCAAACTATTTAAAAAAAAACATTTTTTGAACTTTTTCAGACAAAACAATTACACAGAAAAAGCGAAAATACTATACTTTCTTATTCTGGTTTACTTTTTAAGCTTGGTTGGCTTATGACAAAATCACGTGATTTATTTACCACTGACTGGCCTTATGTAACGTAATACTACACCATTTGGAAAAAGGGTAGTACACAAATATGGGTCAGTGTGTCATTATTATCAATCTGTTTTCCATGGAACTTTACACACGTGAGCAAGAATAGATCAGGAACATAATTAAAAAGAAAAAATTGTTTACTTTTCAAACATGAAAAACATAATCAAACATTATCCAATGACTGGCCGACTTATTGTCACACAGGGATATAATTGAGAGTTACAAATTGAGAGTAGACCTACAAGTTTAAAATAAGATGGATGGATTCTATAATAATTCGGTATATATTTGTTTCTTAATATTACAACAATTTCATTTTCACATAAGAACAGAATATGAAATTCATCCCCAATCCCATTCCCACAAAAGTTACATGTTCTGTCTTCCCTTGGGATATTATACCAACGTCCTGTTTCGATTGGTAAACGTAAATTTGATGTTCTGAATTTAGTTATCCATTTTCTATTATATTCACTGAGCCTTAATAAATAGTTTTCAAGACAAAAATCATTTAAGAGATCTTATTATTGTACAAAAACAGCCATAAGGAATGCATTTGTTCACTTCCGGTTTAAATAAAAGGTGACTATCGACTCTGAGAACAACCGGAAACGAGATAAGTAATGGATTAATTTGCTGTCACACAATTCGCTAGATTGGTAGTTTATTCGTTCCGGCCATGATGGATACAATCTCACAAATTAACATTAAAGGACTATATATGGAACAATTGATGTATTATGCATTGTATTTTATATTGCTACATACCTCTAGCATGTCGAAAAAGAAATAAAATTTAGTGTCGTCTGCTTGATAATTTCCTGACTGAAAAAAAGGAATTGCGTTCTTTTATAACACTGCTCACTTCCGCTACTGCATTAATGTATTTCATTCAATGAATTAAAACATACTTGTTATTAAGTAGGTTATTTGTAGAGACTTTTTATGTGTGATATGTTTATAGATATTCATTAAGCATCCACATTAATGGCTAACAAATCGTTTTTTTTTTCTTTTCAACTTTTATGAATTTTCTTGATGGGGTCCATGTTGCTTATTCTTCTGGTTTTCTTTGCTTTGTTTGTCTCTGTTCTACGCCTTGTGCCCAATGGTACCCATGTCTCTACGCCTTGCGCCCAATGTTACCCATGTCTCCGGATAAATCGATTCTTCATTACCCCTTCAGTTTTCTTTAACGTTTAATAGATAATCTATATTTTGCAAAATGGAGTATTGTAAGTATTTATATCAAACATTTACCGCATTCGACAAGTTGAAGCTTATGGAGTACAATTGACTGACGAAATTCTACCAGATTATGATACAATACAAATGAAAGAGACTTTACAATGCATAGCAACGTGGGTAGACTAAACACCATCAATGAAACAGAAAGATATAAAAAAAATAACAAAAATAAAAAAATATCTCCAGTGCAGTAGATCGTGGGTTCGAGCCCCCATCGGGTCAAACCCAAAATAATAGAATGGGTATTCGTTGCTTATCTTCTCAGTATTAAGGAGAAAGAGCAAAGACTGGTTTCTCGGAATCAGGATAATGTGTACGAGTGGGCGATATAACTATCCGCGGACTGTTGTTTCAGTGAGCTAGAACTATACAAATCCAACTAAGCGTGTTGGACGAATACAAAGCGGACCTCATCATCATCTTATTGAAAATTAACTTGTTCTCGCCATGAGTTGGCATTAAACAACAATCACTCACTTACTCACTCTTATCAATGTACCTGTTGGTGAATCATGTGTAATAGAAATGTACGTGTTGCAGAAGCACACATCAGGTGAAGCACGCTGTATATGATATATCTACCAAAAATCCTCTCTAAGCTTTGCATAATACAATTTTTAACATCGATATGTTTTATGCTAAGGTCGTCGTCCAGCTGTTTAAGATCGAATAGCACTTAAGTTGTTATATAAGTAGTATATATGCACCATCCATTTATTATTTGTGGAGGAGAAGGTGAGGAGCAGTGACGTCGCCGGAAATGACGTCACTAGAAGTTGCATCATCGGAAGTCGTGAACCGGTATTTCCTGCGTTTTGTCAGGAACTCGTCTATATTATAGGTACGAACAATGGGATTTTGAATCCAACCAATCGTCGCCTTTCTGATATTTGAATCCAACCAAATGTGACGTTTTGCTGACTAATTGACTCAGTGCTAAGTGTATGCTTTTAATGTTAATATACGGCTGCATTTTCTATATATGTTTTTTTTTCTTTTTCTTTTTTTTCTTTTATTTTGCTTTTTTTTCGTAAATAGAATGTTATTCATCATACAGGCTTTACATTATAACAAACGTCAAGTACAATTTCTAAGCTTTATTGATAAGATGATGCATACAAGTATTGACTATGTCTGTGGCTTCTCTCGGGTGTCTCAATGTTCTCGTAACATCGCCCATGGATTTTCCGGTACATCTGTGTATCAGATAAAATATGCAGTGGTGTCCGCACGCAGTGGAGCCTTCTTCTTGAACTCTGATGGTGTTGTAAGTCCAACCCGTACAATGTTTGTTCATAAAGTTCACGTAAGACCTTAAAAAGGGTGGTCTTCCTGTGAGGTTGTAATATTCTCCTCTAGAATTGGCATCGATGTATAGGGCTACCCAGTGTGTTCCCGCTGATATTGGTAATATTTCCAATAACAGATAAACTGTGGAATTTGCTGTTCTGATTGGTAGAGAGTGTAGACGTTTTAGTGTACTTAGATGGAAGCTGCAGAGAGTTGCCATATCCTTATTTTGTAGATTTAGTGTTTCAAGGCAATATAGCAATCTTGGGATCACGTAGACTTGGTATATTTGGCATGATGTTCTTGGGTTCAGCCCATTTGTACCATGAACTCCAGTTTTCATAAATGAGCATAGCGTTCTCCTAGCTAAAGCTATTCTTTCCTCTATGTTAATTCTATTTTCATCTGAGTTTGATCTTGTTAAACCGGTGACCGCTCGATAGTCCGAAGGTCCATTACTCCGAAGGTTCATTAGTCCGAAGGTTCGTTAGTTCGAAGGTTCATTAGTCCGATGGTCCGTTAGTCCGAACTTTTTAAGGTCCGTTATTCTTGTTTTTCGACCAAAGGATAGGTATCGAACAGTGTTGAATTGATTTTATATTCAGTCCTTTATCAAATTAAGTAAGAGAAGCAAGATACTCATATTCACATCCTGACTAAGCAGTGGTCTATCCAGGTGGGTTGTAGGCTGTACGCCCGGTTTTTGCTAGTAAAACAAAAATGTGTAATCAGCAAATATAGGTAAAACTTAAAACAATTTGTAGAAAACACGCCAAAAATTGCACCAAACCCCTGTTTTGTAATTATTTGATCCAAGCGTGTTAAGTCTAAAAAAAAAGAGAGAAAAAAACCGCGTCGTCTCTAAAATATATGGAAATCATTCCAATGAAGTAAACCCTCCACTAAAACTGATCTTAACCAAATATGTTTAAGCTTAAAACTTAAAAGATATCTAAATATTAGATTATTTTTAAGACCCGTTGTTGATCCAATTAACAACTGGGATTTTTTTGCTTAGCAAACACTTCAGAATAATAATAACTTTATTCATTGCTCAATTTTACCCCGAAGGGTTGAAGGCATATACAACTTTACAAGGAATAAATACAAATTTAACAACGTACACAAGTCAGATAGACAAAGACATAGTAACAACATACAAATAAAATGAAAACAAATTCAGACTTATTATTTACTCTTTACGAAATACTGAAAGAGTCCCTTTTGGTACGACACAAAAGAGACGATCTCTGAGAAAGGGATAAGAAAACATAAAAGCACATCTGAAATTAAGTTTTGTGAGGGACAAGTACATTCCATTAAAACGAGAATACATAAATTCATTAAACGGACGTTTTAATGTACAACTGATGGTCGCAAAATAGGGAGTGTGACCTCAAATGTATACCAATTATTACGGAATATTGAAAACTCCAATCAACTACCGCAACAACTTAAGCATATGCGTACCAAATTCTACATTTATGTAATTCCAGAATACCGTGTTCCGTGGCTCGACATATGCAAGTACCCGTTACCAAATACGTGTACCAGATGGGGGGTCTCCTTAGATATTTTAACCAAGTGGTATACTGTAGAGGAATAAACAGTCTGTTGTTAGTGTAGAAATTCCAAAGATTGGTACTTACACAATGTAGGTATGTACACGCATCAGAAACAAAAAATAATATAATATCATAAAAGATCATCTAACAAATGTTTTATGCATATTACATGTAGGAAAAAACGTACGGGTTAAACTAGAAAAACAAATCATTATTTCCTGCAATTTGGGTACTTTGTTGTTTTATACCTTAATTTCTAGTAACACTACTTTAATATACATGTTTGCACAAGGACGGGAGGACGGACGGACGAACACAGACCATTACTATGTCACTCCGTCGCTTCGCAGCGGGGGACAAAAAGGGTATACGGATTGAATATATACGTGTATTCAAACCAGAAATAACAGAGTTCCGACATTAGGACAAACGGACCTTCGAACTAACGAACCTTCGGACTAATGGACCTTCGGACTAATGGACCTTCGGACTAATGAACCTTCGGACTAACGAACCTTCGGACTAACGAGCCTTCGGACCAATGGACCTTCGGACTAACGCCACGGAACCGTTAAACCAAGATGTGAAGTTTCCGATTTAAAGTGCAGTGTATTATCTCCAAGTTTAAGTTCATTTTGATTTTCTGCTACTCTGTCCATCTTTCATTTTCCTACCGTTTTAATAATGGCGTTGCTCTTGACTGGGTGTATTTGAAATATATGGTCTCCTGCATAATCGTTTACTATGTCCAGCATTTCCTGCATTTGACTTTGTTAAGCGATAGTGGTACTATATTGTCGGCACAGGTAGGACAGCCAGCGTATGTGTTTCCAATTGAGATTCCAATGTTGTGATTTTCCAGATCATTGAGTAGCTCGTTTAAATATTGTTTTTACAGATGAGTTGAAAGAACATCCACTTGACGTACTCCCTGGGTTACGGAGAACCTGAGGATGGTGTCGCCCTGCCATTTCACCGTTGACGTAAGTCCCTGATATAGATCAGCTATTACATCACAGAACTCAAAATTTACTCCTAAATGGCATAGTTTATCCATAAGTATCTGGTGGTTGACAATGTCAAATGCTTTCTGGCTATCTAACGTTGAAACAAACAGTATATCTTTTGCTGAAATGTTTGGTACAGACTTCGCTCAGTATTAGTGCAGTCATACTTGGAGAGAGCCCTTCTGTAAAACCAAATTGCATGCTTGATTGACTGTCTTTGGCTATTGTTGTTTTTTCCAGAGGTACATATTCAAAGACTTTTCCATGAGCTGATGTTATCGTTATTCCTCTATAGTTCTCCGTTAGCATTTGATCTTTATTTTTTTTAAGGATTGATGTAATTACTCCCGTTTTAAAACTCTGTGCTACTTTCCCTTCTTGGAATATTTGGTTAAATACATCTTGGTATATAGTGTAAATTTCGCTTCTAGCAAACTTGACGTGTTCTGCTGTAATACCATACTCGTCAGCCGCTTTTCCACTGTTCAACTTCTGTATGGCCTTTTTCACCTCTTTGATGGTTACAAATATTTTCTTTTTCTCTTCAGATGTTGATATTTCTTTAATTAGATTGAACCGTCTTTCGCTGTCTTTCAAGTGTTGGTTGTTGAAATTAGGTGCATCTTTTGGAGTTGCTAGTTCTTCAAAATATTCAGCAAAGAGTTATTGTTGTTCTTCTGGCGTACACGCAGTTTTCTCTCCCTTTTTAATGCAGTCTGGTATTTTTGATTTGACTTCCGCATGATTTTTCCGGATTTATTGGAAAAAGTTTTTTGGTCTGGCTTACTTTCTAACTTTTTCATAAAGAGCTATCTTTCTATTACTCTTTCTTTTCGTTGCTGTTTTCTAGGAGCCTTTTTTGCCTCTTTATTGTCCAGAAATAGTTCATGTCCATCTTTGGGTCTGCCAGCTTGATCCCACAGTCTATGTTTGTGTTTACTTATTCCTATTAGCTCTGGAACTTTTGGGGAAGCCTTCCATTTGAATCCATCTAGGCGAATTAGGCGTTTCGGTACGACTTGTTCAGCAGTTTCACGCATTACTCGTGTCAGATAGTCCAGTTTTTGGTCAATTGTATATTCTTCCCAGTTATCCATATTTTGTGTTTTAATAACAGTTAAAGGTGTTTTTGTATTCCTGGCGATCAGTTTTGTGTCAGAGTAACTTATATGCTGTACAGCTTGGTCTCGTTCTTTTCTTCGTAGTTGCCATTCTGCTAGATAACTTGGCCTTGACTGGGATATGCGTAGATGAGTTTAGATGGTCTTGATAAAAAATATGATATATTCTATTACATCGTCATTTGAAATGATGTAGTCGATTTAAGATTTTGACTTTCCGTCAAGTTGGTTGGTTTCTGACATCTGTGTGCAGGTGGAATTTATTTAGCCTCATAAATGATTTTAGCTTGACATCATGACTGTTGATTCTTTCATTACTGAGGCTACCATTCATATCCCCGCAGATGATGACGGTGTAGCTATCTACGTACTTGTCGAGCATGATCTGTAGTATGTCTAGATTTTCCTGATATTGAGTACAAATAGTGTAATAGCCAAACCATGAAAACAAAATAATACACATGTGCTTTCAATGTATATTTCATTGTACCATGCGACATATTACATTTAAATATCAAAAGGCTATTCATTAACTGACCATAGATGATAGTCAATTGTTACTGATGTACTTTAATATTTAAATGTCCTATGTCACATGGTACAGTCTGTTACTTGTACTCACTCCATCCAGATTTTTACAGTTTAGTAAATAATATTAACATAGTGACCTAATTGGTAACTTTTTTAATAATGGACCAAAAATATTGAAATTAATTCTCAGAGTTCGTATATATCATATATTAATAAACATCTAGAAAACAAATTGTTGATTTAAAAACTGGATTTTTAAGAATTTTTTTCTGAAGATTTATAGAAGTCAAACGGATTATAGCATGATTGCCTCCGATTGAAAATATTTCCCGACCTTTGTCATCTTAGTAGGTATTATACTTGTGTATCTGTTCATCACGATCTATCGTAATGCAGCCATATTATCATACTTAATGGGCACATCCTTTTAAACTAATAGTGTCTCTAATAGTGATGCTACCACCTAATTTGTCTGAGGTTATTAAAAGGTTATGAGGGTGACACGTAGAAAATAGACCCTCCTGATTTATTGATATTTGAAGCTATTACCTCGCACAATAAGGACACGAAGTTGTCACCTTTGTATTACGTCTGGATTTTCTCATGATTAAAATTACTGTAAATGTTCTATAAATCTTACTCAAGCTTGAATTTCTTAAAATACTGTAGATTTATTCATAATCTTGACTAAACGAAAATAAAATGTACAATATTCTAAATATATTCGATCATTTCAAAAATTACATATAAATGGAATCCATCAATATGAGGATATTATTAGTTAAGAGAGAACCTCAATATATAATAATTACTGTAGTATACAGTTATTGCAGGCAATAATTGTTTTATTATATCGAAACTCTATTTACAATAATGTTGGATGCAATAAACACTGATTTGTGTGTTTTTATCTTGTGTTTTCATAAACTTCATATTTGTGTTTTTAACTTCCGGTCACGATTTTAATTCCGGAATGCAAAAACGGATGCATTTCCGGACAGACATGGAACATAGCATTTGTCGACCGGTGAACAACAGTGATGTTTCCCTGGGGTACCAATTTTGTTAAAACATCACTTTTATTTTATATATAATATATAATGTAAGGTATAATAATAGACGGTATTAGTTGTAGGAGAACGTCCAAGGTAATAACTACGGTAATAGACAATTGATTATCAGACAAATATATTTATATTTTACCAATAATTTGTAACGTGTTTGTTAGCTCTACTCTTTATCAAATCCCTGTAGAACGAAAAACAATCTTACGTTGTCAAATACTATTTGTGTAGCAAAAAATTACAATTACAGATTGTAAATACTCTGCGGAGTAATAGGCATCAGATTTATTTAATTACGTCTTTTATCTGTTTCCCGTTAGGTATGTTAACATATTTATATGTTTGTCGTTAGGTATCTAGAGAGGACAGTTACTACAATAATACGTTCACGTGCGATCTATAGTTAACATCCTGTTGCTATGTGTCCATTCTAAATTGGCCTTTTCGATAGTATCGTTGTTGAGTTGGTGTCTTATTTGACCTCATAAAGGTCTGTCGTTATGACCAATTTATGTTGGGCCGTCGTCGCCGATATCGTATGGTAGTTGGATTACCTATGCACTCGGTGTCTATCACCACTGATGTTGTGAGTTCGACTCCCGCTCAGGGCGAGGTGTAAAACATTATGTGATAAAGTTTGTCAGTGACTTGCGACAGGTCGGTGGTTTTCTCCGGATCCTCGGTTTCCTCCACCAATAAAACTAACCGCCACGATATAACTGAAATATTGTTGAAAGTGGCGTTAAGCCCCATCTAACAAATAAACAAGCAAACAAACACTTCATAAACTTCTGTCGTTATGACCAATCTGTGTGTATAAGACGTCATCATTACATCCGTACTGTTCTCTTATACGTGTTGTACACTGTTCTCATTGGTGGTATTTGTTTGCACGGCTGTTGGATTATATTGTCCCTCTGTATGTTGCTCTATTGTTCTTGGTTATCTCTTTGTACTACTGTTGCATTTACATCTGTAATATACCTGTGTATAGTGCCCTGTTGTCCTGAGTAGTCTCTTTGTATCGATGTTGTAATTTATCTTTATTGTCACTATATGTAGTGTTATGTTATCGGGGGTAATCTGTCTGTATCTGTGTTGTATTATATCTTTATTGTCTCAGTTTATTGTGTATTAAATATAGAATTATATTTGTATCTTCAAACTCTTTCTATCACCGAAGATTGAAACACTTAGGGGAGACAATTCATAGCTTCCTGTAGCGCCACATTTTGAAATTGAAAATTCACTTTTGAATATTGATTACATAATTTGATTGCTTTAGCTTAAAAGAAATGTCAATTGACATATATGTTTTGCATGATAATATCTCGACTAATTCCTATTAATTGGCGATAATCATTTTTGGTAGCCTCGTGTGCACATTTATATCCGGATTGTGGTTCCGGATTTTTGTAGGATCTATTCTATTTCTTCATTCAATGCAAATCTTACTTCCGGTTTCTTCATCATGGTATTCAAGGAAGAAGAAGGAATAACCACACTTATTGTATATATCATTATTAGAGACAGTTTGCCATGGCCATATAGGTTCACTCCTATCTAATATTAAGTAAATGCATTTTACCAACAATATATACGGCATTGATGGTGCCATTGAGTCCAGTATATCTTGTGTTCGAGTCCACTATCGGGTCTAATAGAAGACAATACAATTAAGTCCAGTAGATCGTGTGTTCGAGTCCACTATCGGGTCTAACAGAAGACAATACAATTAAGTTCAGTAGATCGTGTGTTCGAGTCCACTATCGGGTCTAACAGAAGACAATACCATTAAGTCCAGTAGATCGTGTGCTCGAGTCCACTATCAAGTCTAACAGAAGACAATAACATTGAGTGCAATAGATCGTGTGTTCGAGTCCACTATCGGATCTAACAGAAGACAATAACATTGAGTCCAGTAGATCGTGTGTTCGAGTCCACTATCGGGTCTAACAGAAGACAATAACATTGAGTCCAGTAGATCGTGTGTTCGAGTCCACTATCAGGTCTAACAGAAGACAATAACATTCAGTCCAGTAGATCGTGTGTTCGAGTCCACTATCGGGTCTAACAGAAGACAATACAATTAAGTCCAGTAGATCGTGTGTTCGAGTCCACTATCGGGTCTAACAGAAGACAATAACATTGAGTCCAGTAGATCGTGTGTTCGAGTCCACTGTCTAACAGAAGACAATACAATTAAGTCCAGTAGATCGTGTGTTCGAGTCCACTATCGGGTCTAACAGAAGACAATAACATTGAGTCCAGTAGATCGTGTGTTCGAGTCCACTGTCTAACAGAAGACAATACAATTAAGTCCAGTAGATCGTGTGTTCGAGTCCACTATCGGGTCTAACAGAAGACAATAACATTGAGTTCAGTAGATCGTGTGTTCGTGTCCATTGTCTAACAGAAGACAATAACATTGGTATTTGCTACTTCTTCACTAAAAAAAAGTTGCAAAAAAAAATGAAAAAAAAAATCTGGTGCAGGAGTTTTCAACGAAACCTTTAGGTAAATTTGAAAAAAAATACATTTTTTTTCTTGTCCAAAAACCCACATTGATGGTGTGATGGTCCCTTGGTGCGTCGGATTAGACAGGTTCCGCTGTATATGTATATGTACATATTTGTTTTAACTACGACAGTTTATAGCACTCATATGCGGTTAATACGGATCATCTATATATAGTTATGTAAATCACGAATGCGCTTTAATATTCCTATTGTCACTTATCTAATATGATCTGTTATAGCTACTCAAGATAACAAAAAACACAGCTTACGATTGTTTTGGAAAAGATTTATTATAATAAATTACAATGCAAAAATATTAATAGACAGAAAATTTAATATCATGACAATTGTTTACGTGCATTGTATATTTTATCATTATTGTACATTTTATACATACAAGAATTCATATAAGTTGTAAAACTTGTGTTCAATCCTATTGTAATTGTTGTTCAGTTTCTAAATACATGAACATTTAAACCAAAGATGGATGAATTAATTTGAAGACAAGATCGTGCATATTATAGAACTAACAAGAATAATAAAAAGATAGATATCAAATTTAGTGCGCACGGCCCGTTTCTGGAATAAATTTCATCAGGTACCTAAAAATCATAAGATAACATAAACCTGTATCGCGCAAGTTTAACCATAATTCAAAATAGGTCACATGTTCATCATAAAAATTGAACTTTTTTTTTTTCGTATTCTCTTATTTTCATTACTCTAGAGATCTGATATCGAAGCATAATCGACAATAACTACAAAGGAAATATATTATAACTAACAGTAGATTTTGAATATCAAAATAAGACCACGAGTGACCGAGGTTCGCATAAGGATTAAACGAGTGGGTGGAACTTGTTCCGCCCACGAGTGTTCCGCCCACGAGTTTAATCATTAATGCGTATTCGGTCACGAGTGGTCTTATTTTGATATTCAAAATGTATGATTTAGTTATACTGTTTATTATATAGACTTTCAAAATTTCTTATATATCATTTTTTTATTTTATTTGTATATTTCATTCCACGCGTTTGAATCTACGAGCAATGATATTTAGGGGTTCAGCTGGAAGGATCTGCCATCTTGATAATGTGAAATCATACATGTCATATTTACAACAATGCACAAAAATAATTAAAATGCTTACCTTGAAAACTTATTTTAGTTAAATTTGATCAAAATTGAAGCGTACACGAAGCCAAATAACGTCCAATCTTTACGTTTTAAACTGGAAGTCTTCATATGACGTCAATGACGACATGTTGGTTATGTGCCAATGTCGTCAAAGTCTACAATCGGACGTGTATTCACCGTAACACAAACAGGAACGTAACCACCACACTTATAGTTGTGTAAAAGTAGTTCCGGCGGGAAAATACTGATATCTCCCATGTGAGATACCGGAATTTATTTCACGGATAAATCCCCATAATTCATACCTATCTATATAATAATAAACGTTACCTGTATAATTACGTCATTGGAATTTACTGCGTCCACGAACGGCGTTATGTGTCGTTAGACAAAATGATTTACCTTCCAGATTCGTTGTGTGTTTAGCTATATACAGTCAAACCTCCCCATGCAGTCACCTCTATTAAACAGTCACTTGTATTAATAGGTAGCCTTGTTCTTGTCCTGTCACATAAATTTTCATATGAATTTAACCTCTTTTAAGAGGTCACCTGTTTTATAAGACCACTTGTTCTTTGCACCAAAGGTAACCTTTTAATACAGGTTGACTGTATATGTTTTATTATTTGTAATTTGTCATTATTGATAGATGATTTCGTTGTAATAGGAGTAGAGAAATATATGTGTATACGAATAAACTAATGCTGAATTTAATTTCGAGATAATTTTGTTTTTCAATTTCAAAGTACATGGCAGCAGGGATCAGGATTATTAAATTTTAATTAAAATTAGATGTGGAAATCTGTGCTATCTGGAACAAATTAAACAAAGAGTACAACAAAGGCATGTTCTGTTAAATATAAATAAATGTAAATAAGTAAACCACATAATATATAATTTACTGTCAGTATCTACTACCGCTGGTAACGACAAAAATACGAAACTAATCTATGTCAGTATCTACTTCCGCTGGGAACGGCAAAAAAATACGAAAATAATCTACAGCAAGATTCTACCACTCTTAATGGAGACATTAGAAAAATGAGAATATACATTGATTTGGATGAAATGAAAAACGAAATTAACTTTATCCATATAGACGTTAGAGAATCAAAAAAGGACAATCCAGAGAAACTGACAACACAGTGTACACAAGACTAAGGACAAAAACCAAAACACAACACAAAAAACATGGATTAGTGCAAAAATATGCGAAGACTATAAATGTTAAATTGATTACCATTTATTAAGTGAGGAGGGTTTAGGTTTATGGTGTTTAGCCAATCGAAGAAGGACAACACAGTGGCCAAATGAAAAAGGACAAAAAAACGATCTACAAAACATACACATAAAACAAAAGATCCAGCAGCACGAACCCCCTCAAAAAACCGGGGGTAAACTTAGGAGCTCCGGAAGGGTAGACAGTTCAAAGATAGTCAAAGATGCTAGCAGATGCTACAGTAACCCCAAGATAAATCAGTTGACCGGTGCATGAGTGTATAATGATATTGCATGTATGTTTTTAGCCAAAACAATTGAATTTTAATGTCTCTAAGAGCCGATTTTTTCCTTCAAATTTCCTTCATTTATAGAGTATTTATGATTCATTTCTGTATTAATGCTAAATAAGGTAGGGTATTACATTACGGTATAAACAGACAGTTGTCCATACAATAAAATACAACACTGTTGATTGTCATAGATACTAATTAATATACTATTTACAAATTATACACTAAAATAGTACAAAAAAATGAAAATCTAAAAACACTCTATCACAAAAGAACTTATGAATAAAAAATAAATATGTTAAAACTCAACAAATATTGACCCTATGTTTTAAAATCTTCATCTAGTATTCCTTTATATGACATTAAAACCTGACAGAAATCAGTAATTCAACCCATGTAGATAAATTCTTTAGCATATTTTCTCTTGGGATTTGGCAAATGGTGGAGAATTAATCTATATTTGGTATGAAGATTTGTATTACAAAGGTAGCATTCACAAATTTAATAACATAATAATGTTTCTTTAATATACAAAATGTATGCAACATTCTAAAATATAAACAATATGGGAATTTAAACATAATTAGTCAACACATTATGATATTGCTTATTACTAGAAAGATTGTAAAAAAAACAAAAATATCATCAACAAAATTGCATAAAGGGACTACTTTTAATTGCAAATGGGTAATGATTTTAATCCAAGAGAAATATGGTCGACATCTTTGTCTGTAGACACACCATGATATGTGTAACCATCTAAAAAATAACAAATACCAGGCACATCTTCAGGAAATCCTTGTGGTAAATCCTCACGTGACCGCGGAGTGAATTCGAACCCCTTTACATTTTCCAAGTACCTGCAATAGAAATGTGTATCATAGTAAGATAAAACATTGCTAATATTCACAAACAAACCACTCAAACCGTCCATACAGCTAATATTGACAAACAAACCGTCCCTACAGCTAATATTCACAAACAAACCACTCAAACCGTCCCTACAGCTAATATTCACAAACAAACCAACCAAACCTTCCTACAGCTAATATTCACAAACAAACCCCTCAAACCGTCCCTACAGCTAATATTCACAAACAAACCACTCAAACCGTCCCTACAGCTAATATTCACAAACAAACCCCTCAAACCGTCCCTACAGCTAATATTCACAAACTAACCACTCAAACCGTCCCTACAGCTAATATTCACAAACAAACCCCTCAAACCGTCCCTACAGCTAATATTCACAAACTAACCACTCAAACCGTCCCTACAGCTAATATTCACAAACAAACCCCTCAAACCGTCCCTACAGCTAATATTCACTAACAAACCCCTCAAACCGTCCCTACAGCTAATATTCACAAACAAACCACTCAAACAGTCCCTACAGCTAATATTCACAAACAAACCATTCAAACCGTCCCTACAGCTAATATTCACAAACAAACCACTCAAACTGTTCCTACAGCTAATATTCACAAACAAGCCACTCAAACTGTCCCTACAGCTAATATTCACAAACAAACCACTCAAACTGTCCCTACAGCTAATATTCACAAACAAACCACTCAAACCGTCCCTACAGCTAATATTCACAAACAAACCACTCAAACCGTCCCTACAGCTAATATTCACAAACAAACCCCTCAAACCGTCCCTACAGCTAATATTCACTAACAAACCCCTCAAACCGTCCCTACAGCTAATATTCACAAACAAACCACTCAAACAGTCCCTACAGCTAATATTCACAAACAAACCATTCAAACCGTCCCTACAGCTAATATTCACAAACAAACCACTCAAACTGTCCCTACAGCTAATATTCACAAACAAGCCACTCAAACTGTCCCTACAGCTAATATTCACTAACAAACCACTCAAACTGTCCCTACAGCTAATATTCACAAACAAACCACTCAAACCGTCCATACAGCTAATATTCACAAACTAACCACTCAAACCGTCAAAGAAGGAGATACAACAGAAAGGTTAACATTCACTAACAAACCACTCAAACCGTCCCTACAGTTAATATTAACAAATAAACCACTCAAACCGTCCCTACGGCTAATATTCACCAACAAACGACTCAAACCGTCCCCACAGCTAATATTCACAAACTAACCACTCAAACCGTCCCTACAGCTAATATTCACAAACTAACCACTCAAACCGTCCCTACAGCTAATATTCACAAACTAACCACTCAAGCCGTCAAAGAAGGAGATACAACAGAAAGGTTAAAAGAAAAAGTCAAAATGACAAACATTGATCTACAAAACATTGAAAATTAAAGATCGAGCAACACAAACTCCACAGTTCCTACATCACATGTGGCACCTGCTGTGTAATGTCAAGTACTATAATGTCCTACATGTACTGAAGGAAACACCTGAATGAATTTCTCTGAGATAGGTAGTGTATTTCCAAGTACGTGTATTCGACCTAAGCATAATACAAATAAAACAATGAATTTATATCTAAGCGTGATACAATTAAAACCAAAACTAGAAGCTCCCTGGGCTGAACCTGTGTCGCTCATCTATCATTTTGTTTTGAGGAAACTTTATACAGAACGTCCATAGGTGCTTCCTACCAAATTTCATTTAATTTGGCCAAATGGTTTTAGAGAAAACTTTATTATTTGCAAATCACAAACAAAAACGGCCATATTATTTGTATGATCGACACGAAATATGGAAATTTTGTACAGGATCTCCCATACATCATTCCTACAAAGTAACAATTCATTGTGCCCCTTAGTTTTAGAGGAGAATAATTGCCCATGGCGACCATGATGTTGTACAATTGGAGGATTAAATGAGGAAATCATATAGAGGTCCTTCCATAGATGGTTCTAATTTTTTTCTTTATCTGCACAAGTGGTTTCAGAGGAATTTTTTTTCAGAAATAAACCAACCAGAAACAAGAATTGCCTATAGTGGCCATGTTTGTTAACGGATCAGGACAAAGTGAGCAATCTTGATAGAGGATCTTCTATATATCATTCCTGTCAAGTGTCGATTCATTTGGCCGAGAGGTTGCAGAGGAGAAGATTCAAATGTGAAAAGATAACAGACGACGGACGACAAACGATGGACGCTAAGTGATAGCAAAAATACCGCACTGTTGAAAGTTCCGAAAGCCATTCGAATATCGCAGAAATAGAGGCAAATAGACACACCTAACATTCATATACATGATCGCTCACTTGCCTGGCTTGGGACAGTCGCTTGCATAAGAAATGGAGGGATAAACATTCCCTTCCTGGTGTATTAGATGAGCATTTCCATAACTTATAGACTTTGCCAATAGTGTCAATGACAATAGATGTCAAAATAAAAGAGTACAAATGAACATAAATCAATAAACAGTTCAGAAAATGATAATGATAAACCAAATTAGGCCATGATGACAGCTGATAAATTTAAACATTTGATATATTTAATGACATAGAATTAGAAAACCATGAGACATAAATCCACCAAAAATGTGTATTTTATTTCATATGGGATTGATGGTTGCCACAACATAAGAGTGTGCTGTGGAGCATATAATGTGTTATTACTATCACGTGATGTTCTTGTATCCAATCAAGTTTTCTGTTGTCAACGTAGCGCTATCAATCAAGATTATGATATCTTGGTAGTTTCTAATCTAATTAACTGACCTAATTTTGATGTACATAAAATAATACAAAATCTAATATTATTGAAAAAAATATAATAAGAATGTATTCCTTTCATTGAGTTCATTCATTCGTTCATTTATTACTTCCGTTGTTCATTGAAATGTTACAATATGATTGGTTATGAAGTGGTCACATTATTATAAAAGAGATGTTTTACATCCCAATAAAACTCAAACCCGAACTTGCCCGTGCCTCCATGACGACGTCAGATGTAAACAATCAATGGCGTAGTGATTTCCAACAGCAAATAATCTAACACAAATAAAATTCACAACGAAAAATTCAACTATATTAAATTTTGGTGCGATTTAAATGTAATTATAAGAATTGAATGCATTTTTTTTTTTGTAGTTTTATAGGCGTGTAAAAGCGTGGACCGAGGCACATTTAGCGCGCTTCATACAAAATGTGCTTCGGTCCACACTTTTACACGCCAACAAAACTACAAAAAAAATGCATTCAATTGTTAAATATTTGCCGTGAACCTGTTTTATTGTTGGCAACAGTTTTGTGGTTATCCAATTTATTTATGTTTACTGTAAAAGAAAACATAAAATGTCCCGTTGATTAATTAGCACCCAACATGAATAATTAACCTCAATCTCACAAAGTATATCTTAATGAACAAATATATTGATACCAATTTCGACTTTATTATTTGTGGTGTGTTTTCGTTTCGCTGACTGTTTTCTATGAGTTCTTTTATATACATGAGTAGACTTGATGTTGTGGTCACTAAAACTCGTGTATCAACTTAATAGATGAGGTATCGCAAGTGAAGACGTCGTCTTAGTCTAGACTTTTCGTCTTTTTCAATTAATTTTAAATAACAAAAGCAAACATTAATTAAATCAGTCATCAACACATGGTTGTTCTTCTGTTAACAGGTTTCAGGCATCAGAAATCAATGAAAACTATCTTCAGACATCATATTATGGAAATACAAATGGTCTATAATTCAAATACTGTCCAGTCTTGATATGGTATGATATACATATAGATGATGTATAAATATGGAGGAGCCGTCCTGGTCGTGCTCGTATGTTAGTTAGATTTACAACTACATTGTACCTATGCAATCAATGCCTATCCCCACTAACGTTTTAAGTTCGAACCTTGCTCATGGCGAGGTGCACTCGATACAACATTACATAATACAGTTGGTCAGTGATCCCCCGGGTACTCCGGTTTCCTCCACCAATAAACCTGACCGTCATGGTATAACTGAAATATTGTCGAAAGTGGCGTTAAAAACCATATCCCTAACCCTATGAATTCGCTACGTAGACAATATACATATATAGTCTGAAAATATACAATTTATTTGTACGAGCGTTAGAGAGAGAGGGGAAACGAGCCACTTATATTTTCCAACTAAGTACGTATATTCTGCTGGTGTTTTTTCTTTGTGGCGTCCACTTTTATATTTTCATCATGAACAGTAAAAATTACCATAGACAATTTTGGTTCCTGTTTAGACTATTTGATTCTCTTATTCCAAACAACTTTAGATTATTTTGATTTCCCATCTGTTGATTTCAGCATATCAGATGATGGTAATTCCAGAAAAGGTTAAGCGCTCTAAATTGGATACCTACTTTGTTATTACAAGGAAACGTATTGGTCTCTTTCATTTGAAAAAAAAATAATAGTTGCATAATAAAGCTATGCATTTTTTTCTGACATACCTAAAGTCTTCGTAAAAAATACTCTGTAAAAAACCAATACATATGCATACATGTACTACATAGGAAGGTCTTCTGACGAACAAAGCTTTATTCAGTAAGCGGAAGAAGAATTGGTAGTAAAATGATATGTCGCCCTCGGTTAAGGTCAGACATTATAAAACACGGAAGTGAAACCAGGTGCTTTGACATATTCGTCATCAGTGAGTGGGTGTTTCATTCTACAGCACATTTAATAACAAAACCCAGATAAGTGTGATGTGAGTTATAGGACTGGTGTCTTTCCCACGGCAAACCTGCAAATTGTGCTGATGTTTATCCCATATAACAGCTTCATACATGTATATTGCAGGGCGGCCACATATTTATCCGTCACATAGATAGATACATGTGAATTGTACGATCAGTATTTATTCGTTAACATTATCACATACTGTTGGTCTGATATTAATTGAATGTCGTTATCATATATGTTTTCATGTCCTGCATAAGACTGATATTCATCAAATATAAAATAATTGTGTACTATACCTGTGGGTAGTAGGGCTGACATTAATTTGTGTTGCCTCACTTCCGGATTCGAATTTATTTGCCAGTGTCACATTATTTCCAAACAAACAATATCGAGGCATGCGCACTCCTACAACACCTGCCAAGACTGATCCACTGTGTAATCCTATCCGCATCTACAGAAGGGAATGGGGTCTAATAGTTAGAACTGATGATTGTGATATGACAGAGATGGCCGACAGAACATGTTCAAAAGTAATAGAGAACAGAAATGTAACCTGTAATATTTAATCTTAAAAGTTGATGGTACATAATAACTTTAAATTATTTGACTTTCCGATCTTTTGACCTTGAGCGTACCTGATGAAGGTTATTCCAGCGACGCGTCGTGCGCACTAAATTTGATATCTACGTTTTTATTTTTTTAATGCTCAAAAGATAAATGGTATGACTGCATTGTTATTCAGAAAATCGTTTCGCAAAACAGACCTAAAATGTCTAATTCCTTTTATCTTATTTATTAATTACAAGTTATATTCCTCAGTACATCTATAATAAGTGCATGTGGTACGGAAATATTCATCACTTCAACTTTTAAAAGATTCAACCTATATTCCTGAATTATTCAAAATGTCTTAACTGATGAAAACAAATATATAATAAACTATAGAGTGACATAATCTAGCAAAATGTTATCGTAATAAATAGGAAACGATAAACATTAGTGACAAATGCAGAATAAAAACATATATATCTAATTTACTGCACACGACACAATCAGAGGTTTACTTTTTAAGAACAACAGCATATAAATATAAAAGCACAATTTTCGAAATACAACAAAATTCAAACAATGCAGGAGTGATACCAAGTGCTTCCAGATTAACACTAAGTCATCTAACGTTAATAAGATCCGTTGTGGTGTACTTTTCCGTATCTCCGTTTGTCATTGCGTTGATGAGGTGGGAAAATGAAAGCAAGAGATATCATTACTGTTTAGTTAAATCCATGAATTGATCTTGTGTGAAGAGAATATAATACTCTCTAGATACATCAATGTTGATACAATATCAGGTGTATCATATTGTAGTTGGATTTACAACTATCTGTGTAATCAATACCTATTACCACTAAAATTGCGAATTCGAATCCCGGTCAATATAACTGACCGCTACGATATAACTGAAATCCTGTTGAAAGTAGCGTTAAACACCATAATCCTAACCCCTATTGTGTCATCACAATAACACGAAACACAGTTTCCTTTTGCTTTAGCATAACTTCATAGATTATTGTCTGTTCTTCTTCGACTTACGGCTTCTGATAAACCCTTTAGGATCTTCACACTTTTGATCATTGTATTGTCTGTCCTTTGATTTACGGCTTCTGATAAACCCTTTAGGATCTTCACACTTTTGGCCATTGTATTGTCTGTCCTTTGATTTACGGCTTCTGATAAACCCTTTAGGATCTTCACACTTTTGGCCATTGTATTGTCTGTCCTTTGATTTACGGCTTCTGATAAACCCTTTAGGATCTTCACACTTTTGGCCATTGTATTGTCTGTCCTTTGAACCCTTTAGGATCTTCACACTTTTGGCCATTGTATTGTCTGTCCTTTGATTTACGGCTTCTGATAAACCCTTTAGGATCTTCACACTTTTGGCCATTGTATTGTCTGTCCTTTGATTTACGGCTTCTGATAAACCCTTTAGGATCTTCACACTTTTGGCCATTGTATTGTCTGTCCTTTGATTTACGGCTTCTGATAAACCCTTTAGGATCTTCACACTTTTGGCCATTGTATTGTCTGTCCTTTGATTTACGGCTTCTGATAAACCCTTTAGGATCTTCACACTTTTGGCCATTGTATTGTCTGTTCTTTGATTTACGGATTCTGATAAACCCTTTAGGATCTTCACACTTTTGGCCATTGTATTGTCTGTTCTTTGATTTACGGATTCTGATAAACCCTTTAGGATCTTCACACTTTTGGCCATTGTATTGTCTGTCCTTTGATTTACGGCTTCTGATAAACCCTTTAGGATCTTCACACTTTTGGCCATTGTATTGTCTGTTCTTTGATTTACGGATTCTGATAAACCCTTTAGGATCTTCACACTTTTGGCCATTGTATTGTCTGTTCTTTGATTTACGGATTCTGATAAACCCTTTAGGGTCTTCACACTTTTGGCCATTGTATTGTCTGTTCTTTGATTTACGGATTCTGATAAACCCTTTAGGATCTTCACACTTTTGGCCATTGTATTGTCTGTTCTTTGATTTACGGATTCTGATAAACCCTTTAGGATCTTCACACTTTTGGCCATTGTATTGTCTGTTCTTTGATTTACGGATTCTGATAAACCCTTTAGGATCTTCACACTTTTGGCCATTGTATTGTCTGTTCTTTGATTTACGGCTTCTGATAAACCGTTTAGGATCTTCACACTTTTGGTCATTGCATTGTCTGTTCTTTGAATTACGGCTTCTGATAAACCCTTTAGTATCTTCACACGTTTGGTCATTGTATTGTCTGTCCTTCTTCGATTTACGGCTTCTGATAAACCCTTTAGGATCTTCACACTTTTGGTCATTGTATTGTCTGTCCTTTGATTTACGGCTTCTGGTAAATCCTTTAGTATCTTCACCCTTTTGGTCATTGTATTGTCTGTCCTTTGATTTACGGCTTCTGGTAAACCTTTTAGGATCTTCACACTTTTGGTCATTGTATTGTCTGTCCTTTGATTTACGGCTTCTGGTAAATCCTTTAGTATCTTCACCCTTTTGGTCATTGTATTGTCTGTCCTTCGATTTACGGCTTCTGATAAACCCTTTAGGATCTTCACACTTTTGGTCATTGTGTTGTCTGTCCTTTGATTTACGGCTTCTGATAAACCCTTTATTATCTTCACACTTTTGGTCATTGTATTGTCTGTCCTTTGATTTACGGCTTCTGATAAACCCTTTATTATCTTCACACCTTTGGTCATTGTATTGTCTGTCCTTTGATTTCCGGCTTCTGGTAAATCCTTTAGTATCTTCACCCTTTTGGTCATTGTATTGTCTGTCCTTTGATTTACGGCTTCTGATTACCCCTTTAGTTTCTTCACACTTTTGGTCATTGCATTGTCTGTCCTTCTTCGATTTACGGCTTCTGATAAACCCTTTAGGATCTTCACACTTTTGGTCATTGTATTGTCTTGTCCTTTGATTTACGGCTTCTGATAAATCCTTTAGTATCTTCACACTTTAGGTCATTGTGTTGTCTGTCCCTATTCGATTTACCGCTTTTGATTAACCCTTTGGTATCTACAATCTGTTCTTATATATTTAATAATTAAGATAAATATTAATACTATTAATTCATATTTACTCTTAGTGTGTTTCCATCGTGTGATTTCTCTTTACCAGCAGTGTCCATCATCCTGAGAGCCATCCAAGCAATTTGTTGGGCATGAAATGTGGATGCCCGATGTAGACCCCCTGCTACACAATAAGCATCCCCTATAGTTTCTACCTGTAAGATGATGATGTAATTATTGTGAGATTTCATGTCAATCCTTTTATATTATATATAGACCTTAAATATCAAAAGACCTTAAATATCAAATAAATAGTCAAAGGCAATTATAAATATGCCAGGTATATACAGTGTAACTTGTGCAATTCGCCATCTAAGTTTTCTGACATGCTCTGACATCCGACAAAAATGTATTGTCCCAAAGTATTTCTGGTAACGAAAATAAAACCCGAGTATTCTGACATCCTGTACATATACAATATACGTACATTGTCGGTAAATATAAAATTTATTTGTACGAGCTTTAGAAACAGGCATAATAGCGAGCCTTCGGCGAGCTTTTCAGGCCTGTTTCGCAGCGAGTACAAATGAATTTTATATTTAACGACAATGTACGTATTTTTTGTTTATCCTGCAATATAAAAAAAGTCGGAAAACTTGTCAGATTTAGACAAAAAAGACAGAAACAAGCGTCATTCCTCGCCTTTCATAAATGTTGTCAAGGGTGTCTTCTTCGTGGTCCGCGTTACATTAGTACCAGTTTCATACTTGTCCGCGCCTTCCGCTGTACATAGCTACAGGGTACCAGGAAAGTTTATTCGTAGGCTGAAAAGTTTATTCGTATAGTACGAATAAAGCAAAAATTTATTCGTATAGCATATGTGTACAGCAAATGTACTGTTTGCAGGATAAATTAATTTCCCTGGTCCCTAGGTGTGTCGGATTAGACAGGTCTCACTGTAAATAAAAATGTAAATATCAAGTTCAGTGCCCATGACACGTTTTTGGAATAACCTTCACTAGGTTCGCCCTCTGTGAGACATATTATATGTATGTCGAGCTTACTTGGTGTCCAGAGGAATAATTTCGTTTGCATGTTCCATATCTGAGAGTACAAATTCACAAGAAAGGTAATATATACAAATACACTTTAAAGTTCCCCTGAAGAGTTTGAAGATACCAAAAGCGTAATCAGAATCCGTACCTCGAAGAAGGACAGACAACACAATGGTCAAAAGAAAAAAGACAAGAGGATAAACTAAGTAATGTAATTATTCTATAAAAAAAACTAAGGCTCTCCTGAATCAGGCAGAGGAAATATTAACCGATTGTGGATATCCTGTGTTGGGCCCTTTGGCCTACTTGCTCCAAGCGATTTTGAATTATTTCGCTTTCAAATACTTTGGATTTGAGTGTGCCTGATGAAGGTTATTTCAGAAACTCGTCGTTCACAGCACATTAGATATCTACGTTTGCTTACCAAGGAGAGAATAATTAATATGGAATCAGAACAAAGATATATATAGAACAAACGTCAGTACCATTCAGTAAATATATACACACTTTAGTAGGTCAATTAGTCGATAACGAATGTCACGATGTCACCAACAGTCTGTTTCTTAAATAGCATTATGTAACAATATGACAATACCATCACAAACATTCAGAACTCAATAATAACATTATAAATAGGCAATACAGATAAATATTTATCTCTGTACTATCGTATAACCTTAGAACAAGGACTAAGAAAAGATACACGCTGATGAAATCGTTCACGATAAATATGAAGATGTTCCTTTATAATCTGAACTAAGCGTTGTTTTTTTCATGTTTGTCTTCGTTCTATGACATGTGCCTAATTATTTCTGTGTCTCTAGAATGTCCATTCATGATTGTTTCCTTCGGTTTTCTCTAACGTGTGTTCACTATCAATGGACAATCAACAGACTTTATTATGCATTGTAACAATCAGCGTGAAAATGCTACAAACTTCATTTTCTAAATCGTGATACAATTATTCTTAGTTGGACTGTCCGGCAATTAAGATCTCAATATGTGTTATACAGCATTCATTCGATACAAAGACGGACTTACAAAAAGACGTATTGATATAAAATCAGTTAAACAACGCCTACAGCTCAACAAATCTAATACATAGAAGTCTATACATTGTAAATATAGTGCTTCTGACAAGTAGGATATGAAAACAGTCTGATATATCTAGTCATATTGTTGTTTTAAACAACAAACTTCACGACGGTATATCTTGCATAGTATGTTATTGTATACTATCAATGGTATTAGGACAGATCTATTGACGCTTAGAACGTTATTGTATTCTACCAACGGTATTAAGACAGATCTATTGACGTTTAAAACGTTATTGTATACTATCAACGGTATTATGAGAGATCTATAGAGATATATATCTGAATCAATAGACGTTATAATCTGTAACAGCATAACAATAAATATTAATCATTAGTAAAACAATTTTCGCAAGACAAGGATTATCAGGTTCATATCAGATGAGCTCGAAGAGCGAATCTGATATGGACCTGATAATCCTTGTCGAGCGAAAAAAAATACTAATAATTTTGTTATCGGTAATTTCACAATTTTAACACAGCTTTGTGATTTTTTTGTTGTGCTTTGACCTTTTTTTCGAATGAAACGTTTAGTGACGTCACGTTAGACCGCGCATGGCAAATGAACGTTGTTACTAAATTTATCGGGTAGTAAAAATCAAAGGAAGCTGTAACAAATTACTGATGATTGATCATATCATCCTATAAAGTTCCTATAGTAGACAGACATTCATTGTCCTAGTGTGTATATTTGGTTAGTAGGACATTTTTTTTTTGTACTGCAGGATTTTTTTTTTTTCCTTATTTTTTTTTTGTTTTTTTTTTTTGTTCTATAAGACATTTGTGAATTACATTTTTTCTATGTAAGACAATTGTTTATTTTTGCTAAGTAAGACATTTGTTGATATATTTATAAATAACCATACAGGCCAATAACTGAACGAACATTACGTCTATTTTTGCAACTAAAATATTCAATATTTCAGGAATACCTTTTACTATGACTATATGTTCAGATACAACTCCTACTTGTTGGTGATACATTTTTTACTTCTGGTCTATGAGTTGTTTCGACAGTGTGGCATGCTTGGTTTTTGTTCTCATTTTATCACGACAACCGTTAATATATTTTAGTGGGGTGTTACTCGATCTTTAGTTTTGTATGTATGTTTTGTAGATCATTTTTTGTCCTTTTGTACTTTTTCTTTTGGCCATTGTGTTGTCTGTTCTTCTTCGATATACGGATTCTGATTACCCCTTTGGTATCTTCAAACTCTTCTTTATAAATAATTGATTTAAAGATTTAAAGAAATATCAGGAAAATAAAAAATAAATCAAGTTCCAAAATCAAATCGAAAAATTATTTAGAATAAAACAGACGAACAATCGATATCCCTAGCACACATCTACGCGATTGCCCAATTGGTAATTCAGTTAAAAAGTAGAGTGGTTAAGCTAGATTTATGGGCCCAAGTCTCCACTCTTAGTGAAACAATGCAATTATCAGGTAGGTTTTTTTTCTATTCATAGAGTAATGGGTCTACCTTTTTTGCTAGTAAGTATACCAATTCACAGACCCTTCATTTCTCTGTCTATGTGTATTAGCTAGTAAGTATACCAAGTCACAGACCCTTCATTTCTACTGTCTATGTGTATAAGCTAGTAATTATATATATAAGTATACCAATTCACAGACCCTTCATTTCTACTGTATATGTGTATAAGTTAGTAAGTATACCAAT